>CM076288.1:3035000-3635000 GCA_038380795.1 Pyrocephalus nanus
GCTGCTTCTGGAAGAGAAGGGAGGTCACGATGCCACAGGATGGGCAAAGAACAAACTGCTCTGAATTTTGGCTCCTTAACTGCTGAGAATGAGGGTGAGGGGAGGCTGTGCTGGCACCTGCTCTCCCAGCTCCCTTTGGCCATCACAGGGCAGGGTTTGGCTCCCAGTTCAGACAGATCCAAGCAGTAAATCACAGCCTGGAGGGTTTGGATGGGAAGGGACCTTAAAAAGCCCACCCAGCCCCACTCCTTGCCATGGGCAGGGACACCTCCCACCAGCCCAGGTTGCTCCAACCTGGCCTTGGACACTTCCAGGGATGAGGCAGCCACAGCTTCTCTGGGAATTCCATCCCACCCCCTCCCCTCCCTCACAGGGAAGAATTTTTTCCTCAAGTCCAACCTAAACCTTCTCTCTTTCAGAACCTAAACCTGCCCTCTTTCAATTTGCAAACTGAAACCATTTGTGCTGCAGCTGAAAAACCCCAGCAGAGCTTTGTCCCAAAATCTGGCTCCTCTCCACAGTTTTCTTCATTAGAATATTTTTTTAAAAAGATAAAAAGGCAACATTACCAAGATTTGTGTTTGCCTTTGATGCTTTGTTTGATTTCAATCACTTTCCCCTTCACTCCTGAGATAATGGCTCATTAATAACCTCTTTTTGGAAATTGCAGTTAAATAAGAGTGGAAACAGACACAGTAAATTTCCAGATAAGCAACTTGAGACGATACCATCAATAAAATCCTGGGTGGCTATAATGTTACCATATTAAATTTACAGCATCTGGTTAAACAATCTTCCCCTTCCTTCACTGTTCCAAATGTTGCTCCAGGATATCTTTTTTACAGAGGATAATTTGTGCTTTTATGGTGGGACTGTAAACAGGGCAGTGAAACCAATATTTTGGTGCATTCCACACGCTGGGCTCCAATTCATGAAGTCTTTCAGTAAAACCTCTTCCAGCTTCAAAACTGGGACTGCAGGAATTTCCTTTCCACTATTCCCAGGCTTGATGATGCACAAAGACAGGGATGTGTTAGCAGGACACAGGGAAAAATAAGAACATGGTGTTAAAGACCTGCAGAAAAATCCCTGTGAGCCAGAATCTTTAGTTTTAGGGGGAAAAAACCCAGCACTGAAAAAAGGATGATTTCTCCTGGAAGGGATTAAATGTGGCCTTAAAAGCCAGGGAAGTAAATGGTGGGTTTAAATAATCCCAGAATCCTGAGCTTTGCTCCATCCCTGCTCCCTTGCCAAAACCTCCTGCCACTGTCACAGTTTTGGGAAAAGAGCAGTTGATTTACCAGCCAGGCTTAAATGGCCTCCTAAACCCAAAGAGTCAGTATTTATGTCCCAAAGCATCCAGCCTTGTTGATATTGGAAAAAAAATAAAAGGAAATGGGGGATATTAACTCTGGGGGTTTATTTTTATTGTCCTCATTGATCAGGGGAATTAGGAAGGGAAGTCTGAAAGGGTCTGGATTGCTCTGCTTTCTGGTTCATGGGGTGCTGCTCTGCCCCAGGGGGGTGAACCCCCCAGGATTTAAAAGAAATTAAATAAAAAAGAATCCATAATGCAACTTCATTTCATAATCAGCACCAAGGTGTCAGACTTGGCTGATAGGCTGGAAAAACAAACAGGAAAGAAAAGCTACAGGTTTTCCCCCAAAATAACTGGGTCTTTCAACACCTCTAACAGAACTTAAATAAAATATTTTCTAACAAAAAAGCCTCCTTTTCCAATTTTCCAAGCCCAGAATTAAGGATGGGCTTGTTTAAATCAACATTTTCCCCTAAGCTGATACCCAGCAATTTTGTGCTCTGGGGACACAATTCACAGGGTTAATTTGAGAGAGAAAGGAGGAAAAAAAAAATAAAATAACTAATGGGCTATTCATGGCTTGGTAATTTGTTGTGGTTGTTGCAAACCTGAAAGGAAAAAAAAATCTATTTTCTTATTGACAGTTTTCTCTCTCCCTGAAGTGGAAATTCTGCTTTATTGCAGGTGGTTTGTCTGTTGTGGGCTCTGGCATTGATCTCTCTGGCTTTGGTAAGAGGGAAACCTATTAATTTGGGGAAAACAGCATGAAATATTGCATTTAAAAAAAAATGCCACAAAACCCAGGCTTTGGGGACAACAAGGTTGGTTATTCCTCTTATATTTGTAAGTAGAAAAATGTAGGCAAGTGTCAGAGAGCACCTGAAGATCAGAGCCTTGTTTTTAGCCTGCCCTGTTCACCTGGGGTGAATTCCACGGGATTTGGTTCCTCACATTCCCAAATTTGACCCCCAAATTCCTGTGCTTTTCAAGCAGTTTGGAGCAGGGGTTGAGGCTGTCAGAGAGGTCTGGAAGCTCGTGGGATGTGGGAGAACCACAGATCCAGCTGGGAAGGACTGGGGAGAAAAGGAGAGGAAAATGGGAATGTCCCAACCCGGCTTGGGTGGGAAGGGACCTTGGAGATCATCCAGTGCTTTCCCAGCTTGGAAACAGAAGGCACAAACAAGAATGAAAGAAAAATAAAGCCGATAATTGGATTTTAAAGTTTATAATTATCTGTATTTAGGGAAAAAAAAAAAAAAAAAGTCTCTTTTGTCTCTTTTTAAGACCTGGGCAGGTCGAAGGGTCTCTGATCTTCACTGACAGATTCAAAAGCCTCTTTCTTTTAAGAGCCACCTAATTTGTACTCAGAAGCCATTGGGTATCACAGGCATGAACAAGCTTTGACAAGGAATCCGTGGCAGAGGTGAAAATGATCTTGGAAAAGCCTGACACTCCATCATTTCGAAGCAGGTGATTCCAGCTATGACCCAACTCCTTCATCTCTGGGTTGAGTGTGCCGTGTGACAGGAGCCTTTTGATGCCCTGCAGATGAAAAGACGTTAAAACTGCGAAGGATTGTTCAATTAAATGAAACATTGCGTGCTTTAAGGAGATGAAAAATTTAAAGGTGACTAATTTAGGCAGGGCTGGAGGGTTTCCAGGGATAGGAACAGAGCTGGGGAAGGGGCTGGAGCACAAGCCATGCTGACTTTTCCAGACTTCAGAAATGCAGCCTCAGCAGCTCTGCCTGATCCACTGCTCTAATCTGCATCACACAAAAACCTATTTGCCATATGTTGATTTATTTTTAGCCCCCCCCCCCGAAAAAAAAAAATCATTAGGAAAATGAGTGTGGCAGAAATCCTGTGCTGGAAAGAGCAGGAGTGATGTTGGAGGCAGGACTAAAGCACTTGTTTCCTGGGTTTAGGGCCATTAGGCTTTGGTGTGATGGCAGTCATCATCAGTGGGGGTGGGATTTCTATTTTTATTTCTATATATAAATAAACATATATATTATATTTATATTATTTATATTATAATTTTTATATGTTTAGAATATATATTATATACATTACATATATATTATATTTTTAGATATTATATATTTATTTATATATAAATTAAAATAAATAAAAATATATAATATCTATAAAAATGCATATAAAATACATATAAATATATATTACACTTATCAAAATATTATCTACATTTTTTTTAATGCTCCTCCTCCCGAATGCAGATGATTCTGAGAGGGGCATATTTCCCAGCTGGACATTCCAGTCCCAAGCAGTTTTATTTATCTGTGGGCAGTGATATTGAGAACCAGGTTAAAGAAAAAAGGAGGGAAAAAAAAGGCTCCAGCCAGCCCATAAATCAGAACAATGTTACATTAGAAAGGTGCATGTTAAACAGATTTTTTTTGTACATAAACAGGCTGTAACAAAGACAAGCAAAAATCAGCTTCTTGTCAAACCTTTGTGTTCCCAGCAGAGCACTGTGATCTGCTCACTGCCCTACACTAATTAACTGCTTAATTAATGGCCTAGAAGTGACCATCACACTGACAAAGGCGTGACAAGAGTGAAAGAAGTTCCTGATAGAGGACACGAGATGGGTACAAAATTGGGGAGAACAACGAAATAAATCCAAGGAAATGCAGTTTGAGCTCCCTGCTTGTGCCTGGAGGCACGTTTCACCTTTAGTGAAAAACATTTTCAACAACAGGATCAAGATCTGGATTTTCCCAGGGCTCACAACAGTTCTTCCAGCACTGAACTTGGACACAAACAGGTGAGGGGATCTGATGGAAGGGGTTCATACCAGGGGCTGGTTTTTTGTGGCTGCTCAGCACCAGCAGGTCATGCATCTCCCAGTGATTAACAGGTGGGGCCCAAGCTAAGAAATGATGGTTAATTCCACTATACTGCAAATATGCCAAAACATTCTCATTATTATTTTAAGTTTCTCCCTGAATAAACTTTATTAACAATTTCTTCCTCTGCAGGCAAAATTTCCACAACTCTCACACCATGATTAAATTAGCATTGTTTATGTTTTAGAGTATTTAAAGTCTGAAATTACAGGCAATAACTATAAAATAGGGGGATAATTAATGATAATAACTCATTCCTGCAGAAACTGGGCTGATGCTCAGCAGTTACAACACTTTTTATTCCCACCAGCTACTTTATGGCACTTGAAATTACTCAGTAACTCTCCCAAGCTGATTTTTATTGCCAGGCAAAACTTTGGGCAGCAGAGGGGCAGGTTCTGGTGCTCACTGCTGGAGCCTCAGCTCATTTCTGACTGCTCCTCTGGGGCACTGAAACACAGCACAGAAGTGGCTCTGAACACAAGGGGTCCACACAGTGAAGGCTTTGGAGGGGTTTGGGTTGGGAGGGACCTCAAAGCCCACCCAGTGCCACCCCCTGCCACCTTCCACTGTCCCAGGGTGCTCCAGCCTGGCCTTGGACACTCCCAGGGATCCAGGGGCAGCCACAGCTTCTCTGGGAATTCCATTTTCTGTGCTGCTCTGGGTCAGCAGGATGTACATGATGCTGGAGAAGACCCTCTGTGGTCTGGGGGCACCCCTTGCCCACCCCAGTGGGACCTCTGGCCATTCCCAGCCAAGCCTGGATCTTCCCTGGAGAAAACTTCTTGCACAACTTCAGCCAACAACAACAACAACAACAACAAGAAGTCTGTGGGAAGTACGAGTCTAAATTCTCCTTGTTGTAAAAGCTGGTGCAGCACCTAAATCTTGGGGAGTTTTTTGTGTTTTAGCATGGAACAAAGCTCTAAATCACAGAGACTACAGTAGAATTGCTTTTGCTTTTTAAAAAATGGGGCCTCATCCACCGTGAAGCCGAGGACGAGGGATCAGCTCGGCGGCGGCGGCAGCAGCTGAGCGATGACTGGAGACACTCCAGGGAAAAACTATTAACTCTCCAAGCTCCAGGGTGCCAAAGATCACAGGACTGAAAGATTTTTTTTTGGCACAAGTTGCCCAGAGAAGCTGTGGCTGTCCCTGGATCCCTGGAGTGTCCAAATCCAGGCTGGAGCAACCTGGGCTGGTGGAAGATGTCCCTGGGGGTGGCACTGGATGGGCTTTGAGATCCCCCCAACCCAAACCATTCCAGGGCTCCATGATATTAAATGATCCATTTGTCTGTTTTGATAGAGATCTGATGTATTTTAAGCTCCTGGGAATACAAATGGTAAAGAAGAAGTTACACATTGGAGGGGTTTCTGTGCTCCCACAGCTCTGGCCCTCTGGAGTCAACAGAGAACTGCAGATCCTCTCAGATACAGCTGCAGCCTCCACTCAAAAGCAGTGCCCACTACCTGGAAAGGTGGATTTAGTTCATCCAAGACCAAGATCAGAGAATTTTCCCAAAAATGTTTTGTTTTGTTTTGTTTTTTTTTAGTAGCAGCAGCTGCTGATTGAGACCCTCACACGGGATGGGGCTCCCAGCTGATGTGACCCCACGGAGGTTCAAATGAGTAAGTTTGGAAGCAGCACAGTGAGCTGACCTGTCATCCTCCCCAAATTCCCACAGAAACACCCAAATACCACCACCACTGCTTTCTATTCCCAGCTGTTGAGCTGAGCAGCTCCACACACTCTGTTTTACAGCCCACGAACTGAACTGTTGTTCATGTGCACACACTAAATTAAATTAATTATGTGTAATTTAATTAAAAGTATTTAATGCACTTTGCAGGTGCACTGAGGGACAGTGAAGTATCCCCCATCACCCCAACTCCCACAGGCAGCTGAGCACCCCAAGGAGAGCAGGAAAGGATCCTGAAATCCCAGGGATCAGTTCTGACACCTGTCAGTGTGATTTGCACGGCCTGAGGTGAGACAGGTCCACCCTGCCTTGTAAATGCCTCATTAAAGACAGGCCCTGAAGAATTTATGGCTCAGACAGACAAGATTGATGCACTGAGGGTCCCCTCATGGAAAGTGAGGAGAACTAATTGCTCATATTGGAGCCCAGAGCCAGTTGGGAAAAGCAGAAGCTGCTGGACCCGCACTCCTCAACAGCTCTTCAGCCAGCCAGGAATCTGGGCTGCTCCTCCTATGCAAGAAGGATTTAAATCCAATTAGACTCCCCATTTTGCTGGCAATATCTGTGTATTTACAGCACGCTCCTTGCTGTGGTACCTCAGCATCTGTTCCAGGAAATCTTCCCGAGCACAGCCAGGTCACTCCGTGTCCATCCAGCCAATTATTTTAGGAGCAGTTAGAGATTTCCACTATTGCAAAAGTAGTTTCTTGGCAACTAATAGAGCTCTGAGGAGACATCCCTCTTGATTAGAGCATAGATCTTAACTCTGACACCCCTGAACTTTTTATGGTTGGTTGCGAGTTCTGCAGGCACAGGAGAGAGGGGGGAGGAAAAAAAAATCCAACCTTTATCAGCTGATGGATGAACATTTAAGCTGCTGCTGCCACCTTGCTTCTCAGCTGGACACAAAAGAAAAAATGTAGTGGTCAAGAAGAAACCAGTTGTGCCTTTGCCTTGCTTGGAGTGAAAACATCTCTGCCAGGAGCATGAGGAGCCACCAGAAAGAGCCAGTGCATCCCTCCAGGCACAGACCACACCCCCCAGTGCCCCTGGGGCATCAGGACGTGCCACTTCACCCCAACCCAAACCTCTGGATGCTGCCCAAGAGCTGCTCTCAGACCTGAGCATTTGCTGCCTCCTGGGAGAATCCCATGGGTGGGTGTCGATCCCATCCATCACCCCCCACTCAGCAAATCCCACTTGGATTTGCCTGCACTTGTGTGGCACACGAGATCCTTCTCAGTCGAGTGGAGCAGCAAAGCTGGTATTTAAATCCCCTTCAGCTAATCCAGCCCATTTAGGCTGCAGAGGGTTTGAAGGAAGAGCAGTCAAACAACAGGCACTTGACCTGACACCTCAGGCAGGAAAATGTGAGAGATGCTGCAGGTGGAGAAGGGGCTGTAATCTCTTCAGCCAACACACCTGCAGCTGCAGCAAGCAGTGTGAATAAACCTTCCAGGTGCTCCCCCTCACTCCTGCTGTCTTCCTCTGCTGGTGGAAATTCCTGCCAGTCCATTAGCACAGAATCCTCTCACAAATATCCTGAGCTGAAAGGGACCCACTGGCAGAGGGCAGGAGAGGTGGGATCCTGGGAAGGAATTCTTCCCTGGGAGGGTGGGGAGGGGCTGGGATGGAATTCCCAGAGGAGCTGTGGCTGCCCCTGGATCTCTGGGAGTGTCCAAGGCCAGACTGGAGCACCCTGGGCTGGTGGAAGGTGTCCCTGCCCATGGCAGGGGGTGGCAGCAGATGGGCTTTAAGGTCCCTTCCAACCCAACCCATTCCATGGTTGTAGGAACATCTCCACTCCTCCTTCTTTCTACACTCACTGAGAGCAGGAAGGCCTCATAAATGCATAAAAACATGATCAGAAAACACTTGGCTGTGTCCATCCCTGCTTTCAGGGAGTAGCTGGAAGAAGTAACAGCACAACAGGGCTGCCAATGATCCTAATTAATACACCCTGAACTGCACTCAGATACTTCCAGAAGTAACAAAAGCTGTGCAGAAACACTCAGCTCTCTTACAGCTCCCACTCTGGTGCAGATTAAAGCAAAAAACCCACTGCCAGCTCTAGGATTACAATTTCATTTGGTAATGAAAATTCTTCTAAGAACTGGGTTTTTGCAAAGAAATGAGCAATTTCCCCTGCTGAAAGCCTGGTTTCTGTGCAGAACTCAGCCAACACAGAGGAGAGGAGGCCAACATCTGTTTAATTTATAACACCCTCACAGCCACTCATAATCTAAGAGCCTTCCTAAAATGCCACCAGGTTTTGTCTGGAGTGCTCTTTGTTTGCCAACAGGACATCAGTGCCCAGTTTATTTACCCAGCATGGTACCTGCTGTCACCACTGGATGTTAATAAACACCCACAGCAGCACTGAAAGAAACACCAAAGTTACAGAGCAACCATTTCTACTTGTATTTTACTTGAAACTGGTTCAACTTAAACCACAATTCATGTTCCTCAGGTGGAGATTACTCAGGGCTTTGATGTTGTCCTAATATTCCAGGGCCCCTGTTAAGAAAGAAAAGGAAGGTGCTGGACTATAAACCAGCATCTCTGCAGCTCCCAAACCTCCAGGACAATGCCAGTGTCACACTGTCCCCTTGAAAACAGCGTGATTTATCTGTGATATGCAGATATCTGCATGGAACACAAAGGGATGAAGGCTGAAAGTTTCCTTCCAGGAAAACCTGCAGCTTTGATGGGACTGCAGTGCTGCACGTGTGGAGTCGCTTTTGAGCCTCAGGATGCTCAAGAGATGTTGAGTGTGAGATGCTGGGGGTGTGACTAATCCAGGGATCCTCCCTTTGCAGAGCCCTGAGCTGGTCCCTGACCCACCACTGGTGTGTCCTCACAGCTCTTGCTCCTTGATCAGGATCCCAAACCCATCAGGGAGTGAATTCATCACCCGCTCCATCCCCAGGCAAGAGGATGAATGTTCTGCTTGACCGAAATGGAACTCAAAAAAAAAAAAAGGAGAAAAAAAAAAAAAAAGCTCATCCACAACTCTTCCAGGTGTGCAAACGTGGCTCTTGGTTGGGACTTCATGATCTTAAGGGTCTTTTCCAAGCTAAGCAACCCTGTGATTCTAAGAAATCAAGCTGAAGACCCTCAGCTTCTCCCCCTGCCCCCCCGTGCTCTCTGCTGGCACAAAGCTGTGCTGATTCATCATGAAAAGAACAAAGCTGATCCCCAAACTTCACACCTGAAAGAGCAGCCCCAGAAACACTCCCAAGGCTGTGGATTCCTCATCAAACAGAGCATCTGGCACCGCAGTCACCTTCAGAGCATCGCTCCTGTGAGCCCCTGGTGACGCAGCAGCCCCGCAGGAGGAGGACAGGCAGGGGGGAGATTTAGTGCTGTGCAGCCACTGAAATCGTGGGAAGGCAATTACAGCTCCTGCAAATTGCACTGAGAACATCCATAGATCAAGGCAGTGATCCAGCAAAGCACTTACAGCACACAGGCTCAGCTCACAGGGATCGCTCCTCCCGAGCCGAGCCTCGTTCTGCACCCTGGCAAAAATTCCACCCAGCCAAAGTTCTTCCTGCTGCTCCAACCAGGGCAAAGGCAGGTCAGATTTACAGCAAAGAAAGATTGTCACAACAGCCTCGCAGTTGTTTACAGTTCAGCCTGAAAATTCCTCATCCCGGAGAGGAATCAATAGAAAACTCCAGCCCACAGCAGCAGATCAAATGACTGCAGTGACTGCAGGGAAAAAAAAACTCTTTAATTGGCACAGGGCACTTGCTGGAGCGGTTTTCAGCAACTCCTGAACATGACAGATGTGTGATATTAAAAATAAAGCCTCGGTTTTGCATGTGTGGACTTTTTGCTGAAGATATCAAAGTGCTTCCAAGGAAGGTCAGCTGCATCATCCGTTTGGTAAATCCTGGTGTTAGTGTAGCACTTGTCTCCTCATGGCTGCTGAAAGGCCTGATGGATGGTTTCTGAGAATTTAGGCATTTTCAAGCATAGTTTCTTGTAGCCAGTGGTTCATTTATGGCATCAGCACTAAAATCAGAGACAAAGTATAAATAGCACCAAGTGAGGTGATGGATCTTAAAGCAAAAGGGCTGGGAGGGAAAAATTAAAAGGGTGGTGAGGGGAAAAGGTGTTGACCACATTCAGTGGCAGCTAAACACCCAATTTAGCCTCACAAATTCCAGCCTAATTCTTTCTAATTCCATCCTACTCTATTAATAAAAGATCCATAGGAAGGTTCCATATTTAAGCATCCAAAATTTCCCAACATGATCTATCACATGCATCTCTGACTACCAGTTGCTCATCATTACTTGTTGCCATCACTGATTCTGAGCAGTGACCACGTGCAATGTGTTGCCTTTGCTGGGATCCTGCAGCCAAAACAGGAATTTTGGCCCCCCCTGAAACTTGAAATTTGGCTCAGGATTGGGTTTTAGAAGGCAGGGATTCAGTCATTCGTGGCCCAGACTGACACTATTCCTCACAAAAATGCTGCTTCCTGCTCGGCATCCTTTCCCCCTTTCAATTACTTGGACAACAAGAGGATTGCAGGAGGTGATTATTTCCTCCGAGAGAAGATCCAATTTTGGAGATTCTCTGATTAATGCACCAGGAACTGCTTTGTTGGTGTGATGTGCCCGTCACTTCTACCACCCCGAAATCAGGGACGAGTTTTTAAGTGCAGACACTCCAAAAGGAAGGCCTAATTAAGTTTATTCCCAACAGCAGAGGTGGAAAGCCTGGAGTGTAACAGTGGGGTAAAAGCAGCATAAACAACTTTGCAAAGTCACTGAGAAATCCTTGCCAGCAGCCAAGACTCCTTCCCAAGATTGCCATCCCTGCCCAACTGCCCCTGCCCCATCAAACAGCTTTTTAAAACAAGAAAGGTCTTTTCAGCACCAAAATAGAATAGAAAAGCAGGCTCAGCCCCTGCTTTGGCAGGGAATTACTGGAGGAGACGCTCCAGGAGGTTGAGGAGCACAAACCACCCACCCAGGAGCTCCCGGGGGAGCGGCACATCCACGAGAGGCTCCAGTGCTTTGCTGGCACCAGGCAATTCCTGATGGCTCCTGGGCTCTTCCCCAGTGTTCCACTGCCCCCAGCATCACAAAGCTTCATCTGTGTCCTTGTCAAACTGCAGAGCCTTCAGGGTATAAAATATAGACATACACAGAGACTTTATTTTCTCCTTGGAGAATTTATGGGCCGTTACATTCCATTATGGGTTGGGTTTTTTTTTCTCGCTGAACATTTAAGTGATGTTGAATCAGTGATCATTAAACCAAGCCCCTTTTTATTCACCAAGGTTATGATCTTTGACCCCCAAATGCCTCTGACTACGAGCCAAAGCCTTTTAGAATATTGATAAATTATCACTTTTCTGCCCCGAGTTTTAATTAAACGTTTGGAGTCAGCAGGTGTCGAATCCCAGCTCCCACATGAACTCCAACTTCTAGCTCTGCACACGCCATTGTACCTTTCAAATGTCAGAAGCCAAACATCCTGAAAGTAAAACATTCTCATTTTTATGCCCATTTGTGACTGAAGAAATGGCTTTTCATTTCATTTCCTGGCCAGAAGGAGCTGATCAATGGGATGCATCAACTCCTGACGATGCTGCAATGCAGTTTGGATTCCTTGATGACACTCTGAAACAAACACTCCTCAATTTGTAAATTTTCTGCAAAATACTTTCCTTCAGCTATCCATTAATCAAAGGAAGTCGTAGCAGAAGTTTTCTCTTTTAACAGTTTTACACATCCTCAGGGTTTTTAGGCAAAGAAAGTGAGCCTGGAATGACACACACAAATGGCATTTCTTCTTCCAACTCTTTAGCAAACCATATGCCAGCACCACTCTGCTGTAAAACGGCTGCAGTGAAGGAAGGAAAGGCAGGAAGAGTCAAAAAAATTATAAAAGCAAATTTTTAGCGGCGAGAGCAGAGAGAAGTTTGTTATCTCCACACGAGAGGACGGATTTCCTTATGTGGCGTAAACTGGAAAACAATTCCACCGTTATCATTTATAACACATTGAAATCTGCTAGTTAAAATCATAAATTAGCCCTCCATGCCGAGCTGGGCAGACTGGGTAAGCTGTGACCAAGACCTGAACGTGTCACTGTCCCCTTCCTGCTTTGCTGCTCATCCCCCACAGGACGATTTCCCCTCCCACCACCTTCACTCTGGGGCTCTGGAGTCTTCTACAGACACAGGGGGTTTGTTTGGATTGTGACCATTCATGCCAAAGCTTTACCTGCAGGCAGGTGGGTTTGTTAACCACTGATTTCACACAGAGGCAACAGCTCAGCTGCAAAAGAAAATTCCTGAGTTTAAGTGGGAAAGGTCAGCCAGGAAGAGCAGCAAACAGGGATGTCCTCGGAGCTGCTGGGAATACTTCAGTGCAGTTGTCTTTGCACGTTATTAGAGATGAGAGGGGTGTGAATTCCACTTACCTGTGACTAATAACACCAGGAAATTAAACCCCTTGGAAATAATTATGTCTCTTCAGAGGGGAAAAAAACAACAAAAAAACAAACCACAAAACCAAACCAACCACAAAGTGCTTCAGACAGTAAGACAAAGGACATCACAGAGCACACTTCACCTCTGAGATGAGTTAGAGTGGATTAAGTGCAGAACAATCTATTAATCTTAACCCTCAGAAAAAGAAAAAAACCCAGAGTTTGTTGGGTCAACCAAAATCTGGAGCTACAGAGAAACTGCTCGTTGTGTCCTTCTGCAGCTTCGTTTACAATTCAGTGGTTGCACATCATCAAACCTCAGTGTTTTTTTCCTGCTCCTTGCAGGACATTAAACATTTAAACATTTATTGAAGCCACAGAACCACGGGATCACGGAATCACTAAGGCTGGAAAACACCTCTGAGGTCAGAAAGTCCAACCATCAACCAGCAGCACCCCCCTGGTCACCCCTAAACCCTGTCCTTGAGTGCCACATCCACACGTGTTCCCAACACTTCCAGGGATGGGGACTCCACTGCTGATCCCATGGTTTACAACCCTTTCCATTCATTCCCCAGGCTGTTTTGTTTTTTGTTTTGTTGCCTAAGGAAAGGTTTCAGATAAAATGGAGCTATTTGCTCCCATCAAATTAAACACAAGCTTTAATAAACTTGGAGAGAAGCCTCCACCCCGCTCCCCCCCTCCTGCAACCTCCTGCTGTGTGCACTGAGCAGCACCCTGAGCTGTAAGGAAATATTTATAATCCCCTCCTGTGTGGAAAAACAGCGTTGCAAGGACATAAATTGCCTTGTTTGAAGTCAGAAAGAGCAAACAGGGAGAGTGGGGGAACATGATCTATATTTCTCTCAGCTGAGAGGATGTGCTTTGGTTTTCTATTTGATTCTGAAAATTCAACACCCCCCCCCCCAAGTTTTAATGGGCAAAGTTTTTATTTTTATTTTTATTTTTGAGGGTTTTTTTTTCCCCCAACACAAAATACACTTTTCATGGTGTGTTTTATTTTTTTTCTTGAACACTTAATCCTTCTTCCTAAAGGGATTCAAGGGAAAACCATCAATGATCACTCTAACTCAGCCTTGTCAGCTATCACAGTTACAAAGCAGGGGGTTTTCCGTGGTTTTCCATGTTTTCCCCTCAAATCCTTGAATGCCTGAACACTTGCACTTCTGCTTTCACCCCCCCTCAGAGAAAGCAGAGCATTCTACCAACCAGTAGGCAAATCAAGCCATGACAAGAACCTTCTAAAAAGACATGAGTGCACTTCAATTAACTCTTGGATTGTGCTGCACTAATTATTCCCATTATGTTGATAATTGCCTGCCTTTTCTTACACAATCCTGCTGCTCCTGAAGGAAAAGCAGAGCAACTGGTGGGAAGCTTGAGCATGTCCTGAGAAGTTCTCAAGGCAGAGAACGGGAGGAACAGTTAATTTGGGAGCAGGTTTTGTACCATGGAGCGCCACAACTCATTAATTCTTCGTTAAGTTTAGGAAGACAAGCTTTTAAATCATAATTAAAAAATATTTCCCCCCCCCCAAACAGCCTGTCAAGGATGTGCCTTCTGAGTAGACATCCCAATGAATTTTTCTGCAGTGGAATTGCTAATGGATTAATAATTGGGTAGTTTGCTTAATAGGAGAGTGGTTGTTATGAATAGAATTTTTAACAGGACGTGGTTTGGAGAAAAAAGGCTGGTTAATGATCCCTCCCTTTCCAGAATGACCCCCAGAGGAAGGTCCATTGCACACCCTGCTGAGACCTCGTGCCTTCTGTCCTCTCCCCACTCCTTTCTCCCCCTCTCCTCTCCTGGCCCTCTCCTGCTCAGTAATTGCCCAGCCAGGCCATTTGCACTTGGAATGAGCTCCTCGGGGTGCTGAAATGTTCTAAACTAATATTAAAGCAAATAACCCCCTCCATTTCCCAGAATGCTGGAGGAGCCAGGCCAGAGGGACGTGTTTTCCACCAGCACAGAGGCAACATCAGCACAACTTCACCACTCCTTCTGCACCATGTTCTCCCCCTGCTTGATGCAATAGTGCTGTGCCACTGTGTGCTTGTAGCAAACATTAAAATTCCTGTCACTGTCACACCTGAGAGACATTTCCCAGTGGCATTTCTGGTCAGCTGTCTCAGCCAGCAGTGTTTGCTGGCTCAGTTGAACAGCTCCTTTTTTCCCTGTGTCGTACATATTCCTTCTGGAGCAGCAGCTTTTGATAGATTTTTTCCCCTTCAAATACTCCCCAGGAATGTAAAAAAGGGGAAAAAAACCCCCTCAAACAAAACAGAGAGGGACCGATGGCTCTGCTGGAGGAGGATTAAATAGGACCTGAATTCAGGATGGGACCTGGGCTCAAGGAACAGCAGCTGACAGCTCAGGGAATGAAAAAGGAATATTATCCACACAGAAGGTGAACAATATTTGAGAATATTGTTCTCAAAGTTGCTTCATTCAGGTCAACTGGAATAACTTCCTGAGGTCTCTCCTAGCCCAGGAATTCAGCTCAGGCACGGCAGGCACCAACAGTGAAAATGAAGACTCTAAATATTACCCTGAGCAAAGCAGGGCACATCTAACTAGAGGGAAATGTTCCTCCTGGCATCATCTTTCTGTCCCTGGTGCTAATAAACCATAACTTCAACTGACTTGTAAACTGTGTAAATAATGAGTGACCTCCTATTAAGGAAAGCTAAATGAAGTAGCTTTACTGCAGTTCCCACTGCAAGACCATTGATAGAGAGTGTCTGATTGTGGTCTATTCTGAGGGTGATTTACATCATTCTGGCAGTGTAAAGGGGAATTAAGGGAACATAAATGTGATCTATGCCCACTTTAAGAATCCCTTCCTGCCTGGGTGTTGAATAAAGGGAGCTTACTGTAAATAAGGCTGAGAAAAAAAATGACATTCAGTTTGCTATTTTGGCAAGGGAAGGAAGTTCAGTAATTCTCAGGGCACAAGGGATGAAACAGAGTCATTTTAGCACCTGACCTGTGAAAGGGGAAAGAATCCTCACGAGGGATTTGGACAGTAAATTCAACTTTCCTTAGTCAGGTGACTGAGAAGCATCTCCTGACACCTTTCCTGCCTGGGGAAGAGAAAGCTGAGAAGTCCATAAGGAAGCATTTCCATCAGTTTGAGGATATTCCAAGACATTTTTAAGCCACTGCAGGCCCAGCACATCCCATCAGTCACTGGCCAGACATTCCCAATAATCACCAGGGCTGTTTGGGTGCAAGGAATGGAGCTGGGCAGTCCCAGAGCCTGCAGCTCCTGCACCAGCTTGTTTTTGTCAAGGCAACTCTTTTGGATTCCCAGCTGCGCTAAATATTCATCTCCAAGATGCAAAGAGAGCAAAAGAGAGTGGGTCACATATTTAGCAAATGACAGTAATTCCCTGAAGATGATAAAAAGCAGCTTGTCTATCACCAGCCTCCTTTTGTGTCTGACTTGGAGGCACATTATCCTCGCAGAGAGCGGAATGCAAGTAATGAAAGAGAGGGAAACAGAGCCTGTAAACAACACAAAGCAAATCTCCCAGGCTGACAAACTTCTCTGAAATGCAAGAAGTGGAGTGGCTGCCAGGTTTGTGCTGCACCAGGGGGTTCAGAGCTCCTGCCAGAGCGGGCACTGCCACGCCTGCAGCACCCGCTGACAGAGCAAACAACTCGCTGCACTTGGCCTAAAATGCTCCTCAGGCTTCTTTCCCCCACTCCCTCCCCCAGCTTCCTTCCCTCCCACACCCAAATCCCAGCTGCCCAGGCCCACGGGAACACGAGCCCACCCCAACGAGTGGCCTTTTGTTGGGTGCCTTCGGTCCCCCCTTGGTGACATCACTCCTCTCAGCATGAGCCACTCCTGCACTTCAGGGGCTGATTGTGCTCTGAGTCAAAGGCAAAACCTCCTGGTTGGGAGCCAAACACACAGCAGAGGGCAAGGGCTCTTTGCTCAAAAGTTAAAGTTGGATGTGCCACCCCTGGAAGTGGCCAAGGACAAGCTTGGAGCTACCTGGTCGAGCGGGAGGAGGTGGAAGGGATGAGCTTCAAGGTCCCTTCAACCCCAACCACTCCATCACCCTGTGATTCCTGTGTTTCTTGTCATCAGCAGGAAGCAGCTCTGCCTTGGCTGTCCAGCCCTGATGGAAGGGGGTTCATGGCCTCCCCCAGTCAACTGATGAAAAGAACACTTACAACCCCCAGGACCAGATGGCTGAGCCCTCCCTCCTGCCCTCCTCAGCCTCAGGATGTCACCCCCACACACCACGACCCATCAGAGACATCAGTTAAACAGCCCCTCTGTGCAACAACACTTCAGCACCGAGGCCCAGCGGGAGCCTTTCCAAAGGTGTTATTGCAGGGGAGGCTATCACAGCAAATTCACCCTCCACTCGAGGGTCATTCAACTAAATTACACCCCTGGCAGAGCCCTCACAGGGTGCACTGAGGTGATTTGGTGCACTAGAACAAGAGGGATGATGAAGCAGTAATTTTGAAAGGACGTTTTCCCAGTATTAGGGAACCAGGATTATTAAAAAACGAGTGGTAGTTAAAAAGTAAAAAAAAAAAAAAAAAAAAAAATAACAAAAACAAGGGGAGATTTTAATCAAGATATAGAGGTGTCTCTCATTCCTGTGTTTTAAGAAGAAAAGGCACTTGAATGAAGATGAACAGATGGATATTAGGCAGCACTGAAAGACAGTAATGAACAGCCTCAAAATTAAAAGCACGAGAAAGTAGAAAACTCTTTCCTGCTGTATTGATTGGGAGTGACCACACGAGAGTGAAAGAGTTTTGTGGTGGATGAGAAGCAGCCAAATGTGAGCCTGTGAAAACCTGGCAGTGTAGGGCTGACCCAGCTGCTTTCCTGCATCAGAGCCCTTCGTTTTTGGGGCTGTGCTTTCATTTTCGTGGCAGGACAGAGGACCTTTCATTTGGGGTGTTTTCCCCAGTATTTCACTGCTCATGTTCCAGCTCACAATCAGGCAATGCCAGAACAAATAAGGTTGGGAGAGAATCTCCAGCATCGAGTCCAACCCTTCACTGAGCACCACCCTGTCAACTAAACCGTGATTTACAACTGAGAGTTGTAAACTTTCACCAGAAAACCACTGGTTCCAGGTGAGGGCAGATTTCAGCAGCTGGTGCTGAAAGTCCTTCCTTCCCAAGGAATGTGTGTCCAGCCCTGCAAACTACACCTTCCTTCCAAAAATATCCCTGCATTCCAAAACTAACCCTGCCCTCCAAAACTACACCTGCCTTCCAAAAATATCCCTGCACTCCAAAACTAACCCTGCACTCCAAAAATACCCCTGCATTCAAAAACTACCCCTGCACTCCTGCTCTGCACAGCCCTGTGTCCTCCTCTGTGCCTGAGGAACAGGTCATTAAAGAGAGGGAGAACTTGTTTTCTGCAAATGCAATTTGGCTGAACTCCCCACTAATAATGTGAACCAGAGGTTGATTTTTCCAGGCTTGCAGTGCTCTGCTGCAGTCCCTGTTCATATTTGCTCTCACTTCAGGCTGCCCACACAGTTCTGCTGGAACTGAGCCTCAGGTAAGGCAACAGTTTACCCTCAATTGAAGCCAAATTATCCCTTCACTACAGCGAGTTTATGGCTGTGGAGCACCTGGCCTGGCCAGTAACTCAGCTCCCCTTTTGTTCTGTTCCATGGGAACACTGGCATCGTTATCTGTAAATTAATAAAGTAATTAAGAATTCAGTGGGATGACCCTCAGCACCCCCTGGGGTTCACCTTTTCACTCTTGGACAGCCTGAAATCCAGCTGGGGTGATTTGAGGAGCTCTGATTTTTTGCCCTTCCCTGGGCAAAATCAGACCTTTGATGCAAATTCCCATGTGAGAACAGATTGGGATCCAGAAATGATTGAAAGTAATTATATATAGATAATATGTTATATTTAAATATATATTTTATATTTAATATTTCCACATTGAATGTGGGGTTTGGAAGCAAACACCACCAATAAACACTTCAAAAGCCCAAGTCAGACAGTCATTCCCCCCAGCAGCCTCCTCTTCTCACTGCAAACAGTAAATCACTCCACTTAAGGACTTCGAAGCCATAAAACTGCAAATAAGGCATTTTGTGCTGAAAATTGATGTCTATTGAGAACTAAACCTCCATGCAAGTGAATTTGTAACAGGGATTGCCAGCAGGGTTTGCAGGAGAAAACACAGGTGAGGGGAACAGACCTGGAGCGGCATCTGCAATAGAAATGGAATTTTGGGGGGGCTTTTTTGTCCTAAATGCAAAGCAGCTAAAACAGAAAGCCATTTGGGCAAAATTGAAGTGCAAGTCGGAGCGCTGCTGCAACACATCTCAGGAGTTCAGCTGAGGAATATTTGAATTTTTTTCATTTGATTGTGACATTTACTCCAGCAGGGCATGATGAGGCCTCAGCAAGGGGAGATTTAGTGTTTCCCAGGAAGGGGAGCAGACCTGAACAAGGAGCACTTGTGCTGCATAAATGCCAAATAACATCTTTGCCTGATTCTGAGATACACTAAAAAGAAAAGCTCTGCATTCATGCACAACATTAGCCCTGAAAAGGAGCCCCGGAGAACATCTTATTTCTGCAGTGTGGATTAGCAAAGCTGCCAAGAAAGAACTGCTTGCAAACTGGGTTTATGGGGCTTGTTACTGACTGATAAAATTTATGTTGTCACACAGGAAACAGGGATTCTTAGTGCTCGTGTGGAACAGCAGTTGTCATAATGAAATCAGGCTGCCTGGGAGCCAAAATAAAACACAGCTGAAGGGGAGATTGGAACTTCAGTGGGGATGGAAGATATTAAGACAGACTTGAGCTTATTCACCTTCTGATGACGGGACAAAGTGGATTAGTGGGCTCCTGTTTGCTTGTTCATTTGTCTGGTCCTTGTCTTTAGTGAAGTGATTGGTTCAGTATTACCAGAAATGAGAACTGATTCGATGCATTCCCACTCTGCATCCTCAGGGAAAGAATGGGAGCAGTGAAAGGGCATTTGGATCCTCTGAATGAATTAAACAGCAGCACTTCCACGACTGAAGTTAATTAACAGACCCAAACACTTTTCTGGATTAAAATTACACTGCTGGGTTGTGTCCAAGGAAAAAAAACCCACACAGTTTGTTCCCAGTGACCAGTGAAGATCCTGCAGGTACTGATTGTTTCTCTGGAATTCTCTCAGAGCCACGACAGTGCCTGAACTTTCAGTTTTCCCCAAAATGCAAAGGAGTTTGGAACCAAGAGCACAGAGGATGCACAGCCAGCCCTCCCCACCCTGCCCATGGGGGAGCCTCACATGCACATTAAGGACATTTACGTACTCTATAAAGTTTATAAAGCCATCCCCGAATATAATTAAAGGTATATTTTCTTCCAACTGATCTTTTTTAAGTGGGTCATCATGTTGATTTAAGTAACTGAAATGGTGCCTGTGGATGTTTAATGAAAATAATGGCCCGTTAGTAACGTGTGAGCACAATTTATTGACTCATTCCCACTCCACCGAGGTTCTTATTCCCAGTTGCAAAGCCACTTTCTGAGCCTGCAGTAAAATCATTTCCTCCCCTCTCCCCTTCCCCCTACCCATTTATTCTGGGGAGATTAAAAGGAATAAAAGGATCTGGTGATAAACCTGAAGGATGCAGAGACTCTCAGTTAAATGCCTCTAATCCCAATTCAGCCTGCAGAGGGTGGATTCCCCCCAGTGACAACGATCCCTGAAACCACAACAATCAGGAAGCAGAGAACGAGGAGGGTGGGACTGGATGAGCTTTAAGGTCCCTTCCAACCCAAACCACTCCACGGCTGTGTGATCAAACACCAGGGCATGGGGAGGTAAATGAAGCACCACCCTGAAACTCCATCAGCCACAATTCTCTTTCCATCAGCCACAATTCTCTTTCCATCAGAAGTTTCCACCAGCCACAATGCTGAGAACCAAATGACATTTGCACTGTAACGAGGGGGAAATATTAAAACCCACAGCAGCCTTTGTGCCCCTTCCTTCGGAGTTATTTTACAGACACACAGAGCCCAAATTTCCCCATAAATGATCAGCATCAGGTAGAAGATTTGGAGGAAACCAAACCTGCAGCTGTGGTTTGTTGGTTTTTTTTTTTCCCCCAGAGCTCCATTAACAGTTGGTATTAAGCAGAAGCATTATTAAGCATTTGTTGAATCACAGTTCAAGTGGCTTTTTCATTATGGGTTTCATTTGCCACCGCTGATAGAAGAGGTGCCAGGGTTGAACTGAGCTGGGAATTATTGACCAAACACCAGCTTAGCAGTTCTACAACAAAAAAAATATGATTTTTAAGTAAACAGATCAGGTCTGTCCAGGACAGGATTCTACCTGAGAACCACCACAAGCAGCTTTTTCCCTTTTCCCAATTATTTCATAGGAACCATATACTCACAATCCACAGTAAAAATGGTTCACTGTGTCCAAAAAAAATAAATATCTGCTGGCCTGTTCCTCTGGTTCTCAGAGCTCCATACAAAGTGCCCACAACAGGATGTACCTACCCAGCTCCCAGCACTTCAAGGCCTTCTTCCTCCTCTCCCACAATCCCTATTTACCTCTCCTTCCCCAGCAGATATTTTCAACTCCTATTTGCACCTTTTTCAAATATGTTTTCCCCCAGCAGACTCTTTACCACACACATGTTGATATTCAGACTTGCTGAAAAGCCCTCCAAGAGTGGTCCAGTTGAGGTTCCAGCAGAGTTTTCTTCAAGCCCCTCTGTTTTCCAGCTTACAGTCTTAGACTCATTCAAGGGTTCAGAGCTGGCCCCAGCGTTTTTAAGGAATTCAAGATCCCATTTGGGTTTCTGGAGAGCAGGAAGCTCTGCTGGAGCATCACTGTGTTCCTGCCACAGGCACTAAGGAGTCAGTGTGAGTAATTGCTGCTGTCTCCTGGTGCCTGATCTGAAAAACAAGTAATTTCGTTGGTAAAACTTAATTAAAGTCTGGAACAACAGCAGATAGAACAGAGTTATCTCCATTTACATTATTCCCCCTATTTTCAACTAAATTTTACTTTTCCATGAGACTTTGGGAAAGGAGAGGGAAATCTTATTTCCCATCCAAATTTCCACTCATTTGATTGCCATTTGCTGAAATGCAATGAAATTTATAAGACTCCTGATTACCCCAAAGGATATTTTTTGAACTTACAAGCTCTCACCCATCCCCAGTGTTTCACCAAGCTGAAATGGCTGTGCCTTCTTTGGCATTTGCCACTTCTGAATTTCTCTTGGGTCCGAATAAAATGCAGCGTTGCTTCAGCAGAACAGGTTTCCATTCTATTTATGCACTCTGCAAATTCCAAAAAAAAAATAAAAAAAAAAATGCCCATGGAAAGGATACCAAAGAACAGGAAAAGACTTCCAGAGCTCCACCTTGCAGAGCTCAGCCCTGGCAGCAGCTCCTGCCAATGACACCGATTTTGTTGGGAGGCTGCAAAGCCTTGAAAGAAAGCTCATTAACATTCCAGTTTGCTTTACGAGCCTTGCTCCGTGTTTGGATTGTTCCAAGGATTTTATGGACATCTTTGGCACCCGAGTAACAAACCTGGAATTTGGGTTGAAATGAGGCTCGTAAAACGCAGGTTATTTACAGTTCTCTGCTGTACCTCATAAACCGGGCTCTCCTGGCCTCAGGTGGATTTAATATTGAGAGGTTACAATCCCCAGCGAGGGTTTTTTTGGTCAAACCTGTTAATTCAGAGTTTAAGAAAACTGAACATTAATATTTCAGTTACATCTCACAGCGTGTTTTTAATTCCACTCTTGGACATGAGACCCTGGTTGCTGAATCAAGCACAGAACTGAGGCTTCTATTCCAAATTCTGCCATTTCCAGTCTTCCATCTCTGGCAAGGAGCTCAAGTGACAGGAGTTCTTCTCCCAGGCTGTAAAGTTATTTATTGGGTGGCCTCAGGGAAGGTCACTTTCCCTTCCTCTTCTCACTGTTTTATTTATTTACTGTATGCATGTTTTATAGGAAATGCTCTTGGCTTCCTTTGAAAAGTTTTTTGAGGCCTGTGAATGGAAATCATGAGCTATTAGTATTCTTAAATGAGTTGTTCATCTGCTCCTGGCAGCCAATTCTCTGCCTTTCTTAAGGGGGAATTCAGGAAAAAAAAAAAACAAAACACAGGCATTTGCATGATTGGTGTTCACCTTGCAAACATCCATCACTGCTGATGGTTATAAAAATAAATAAAAACAATTCTTTTGTGTCCCACGGTGGAGAAGAAAATCATCTCCAGTGATGGATGGGGCTTGACCTAAGAGCTGCAGCAGTTGTTTCTCTAATGAGTTAAACCAACAATGCAAACACTAATTCCTCTAACACAGCTTAAGAGTAGAGCTGGCAGTTCTTTAACCAGAAGGAAACACGACACACACACATTTTTTGTTTCAGAGAGGCCCCAGAATGCAGAAGTGCCAGATCTGGAGACAGAGCTTGGTGTAACAACCCATGTGAGCGGGACTAGAGGAGAACAGACACCTGGCAGGGTGTGATGATGCAGCAAAACACACTCAGCTCCCGAAATGGGATGGAGTTCCCCAGTCCCTGCAGCCCAAGGCAGCTCCAGGACTGCTCAGGGCAGTGATGGATCAGTGCACGCCCACCCAGGGGTCTCACCCTGACCTGGCTCTGCACCCTAACGAAGAATTCTCCTAAAAGCCCCTTCCCATAACCAGAGCCCATTCGAAGAACCCTTTTCTGGGAAGAACCTTCCCTTGAGATCCAACCTGAGCCTGCCCTGCCACAGCTCCAGCCATTCCCTGGGGGCTGTCCCTGCTCTTCCCTCTCCTCCCAAGCTCCTTCCTCACAGCCTGGTGGTTGTGTCCTGTTGTTCCCACTTTAACTGGTGGTCACTTCACAAAAACACAAAGTCTGTTTTCTGAAAGCAGCGATGGGAACTCCCTGTCAGACAGCACTGCAAGATGTGCCCCAATTAACCTGGCAAACCAATTAAGCAGGTGACCTTTGAGATGGCTCTGTGGCTTTTAGGGGTGCGTTTTTCATTTCACCAAGTGCATAAAATTAAGGAAAAAGCCATTTTCAACCAGACAGAGTTTAGCCAATTATCAGTACCTGACATACCGGTGCTAATTAATGGGTGACTGACTGCACATCTTTTGGGTGTCAGGACAATGGCTAAATGTGGGATTTAATGAACAAAGCTGCAGTGGAGCTGCACAGTTACAGTTCACGTCATGCTAAATTAGCTGCGTGTTAATTGGATTAAATGACTTAAAATAAGTTATGAAATGTTTGACCAGTGCTGCTACACAACAACAAAGGGAGAGGTGACATTCTCCTGCCTGGCAGAGCGTGGCAGGGTAAGAATTTCTTGTTCTAGAAGAGTTTTTATTGCTCTGCAATTGAACCTGTAAAAGCACAGTGGGGAGGGCTCATCCCTCCACATTCCCAATTCCAGCCGAGAATTCTTCCCCATCTGGGGCTGCTGCAATAAACACATTTTGAGCACACACTTGTCACAATAGGGGGATGAAAAACTATCAATTTACGTCTTCAACCGAAGAGGGGAAGAAGTGGAACAACAACTATTTGCCTTCCACGAGACAAATGGGTTTTCCAAGGGTGGAACTAAGCCTGGCTTTAAGGGTATTAACAACACCTTGCCAGAAAACACACTGTGACATCCAGGACTTTACAATCAGGTGGTTTAAATGGATGGGCAGATGACACAAACTGCTGTTTGCTGTGTCCTGGTGCCTCCAGGACTGTCAGCAGTGGCCAAGGTGGGCAGAAAGTTGCTGCTTGGGATGGAGCCCAAGGTCAAACCCAGCACCCCCTTCAGGACTAGTTGGTGTCAGTGGGAATTAATCATATTTACACACCTGAACCCAGTTCTTGTGAAGCTCAGCACGAAGCTTTTCCTTCAGGCTTGCAGAAGAAGTGTCCAGGCTGTTTTTAGAGCGAAGGAGCCAGAGAAACAAGATTTGTGGGCTCACTCTTGTACCTCGTGTCCCTTCAGGAGAGGAATCAGCTGCTAACGAGTCTCAAATAAATTTCCCAAAGGGAAACAGATGCCAGAGGAGCAGGGAATCTCTGCTGGTGCCTGTTCCCCTGCCCATCCCACCCAGCAATTCAGAATACCCCTGAGCTTCTAACACACAGAGCCACCCAAACACAAGGGGGCTTTGTCAGTGCTGCCCAAAGGGAAGATCAGCAATTTCAATCCCAAATACAATCAAGCTTAAATTACTGGGTGCAAGGAAAAGAAAAAAATCCCAAGGTTTTAGGAAATGAAGACTCAGCATTTAGGCATTTGCAGGTGCCTTCTGAGGAGCAGCACAGGAGGGACAGAAAGTGCCCCTGAGGTAAGTGAGGTGTCAAAATAAGCAAGGAATGGGCTCAGAATTATTGCAAGGGTTTCTTACAGAGCCTGGAGCTCCATCCTGGAAGGGTCAGCTCCAAAGTGTATTTCCCAGGAATCTCAGACTGGTTTGGGTTGGAAGGGACCTTCAAGATCCATTTCCACTATCCCAAGTCACTCCAAGCTGGCTTTGGACACTTCAAAAAAACCCCTGCACTGATGTGCTCTGAGCCCTGGGAATTGGTGCTCAAACAAGCCTCAAAAATCAAGGTTGTCCTTGATGAGCTGCTTTATAAACACACATATTTTCTGTTCTCCACACTGACATTTGATAGAATAAAACCCCCTGATCCTTTCCATCATTTTATCAGCGGTGGTCAGAGCCAGGAGGGAGAAAACTGGCAGGAAAGAAAAAAAAAAATGATCAGGAGGCTCTGATATCTCTGTCTAAAGGTTCTGCTCAAATTCCTGTGCAGCTCATTCAGTGCAGATGAAAAATTCCAAGCACTGAAGGGGATATGACATGAGTTTGGCCACTTTATTTTAAGCTTTCATTAAATAATGATAAATTAGGGTGAGAAAGCTCTGCAGAAGATGGATCCTCACACCAGTCAGAAGCATTGGCAGGGAGTTTAATCAAATTAATGTAAAATATTATTTGAAATATTAGGTCTAATATTTACATGCAGATAACACATGTAGAGTTTTGGCAGTTTGGAACAAATGTTTATGTTGAATTACTGAAAGAGGAGCAGGATTCACTCAGTGGTTGAGGAGAATTAGGCACTCAGTCCACAGGAAATTTTGAGAATCCCAGGCTAAATAAATCATCTTCTGAAGGACTTTTCATGAGCTATCAGAGACCAGGTATTTTATTCATTTTTCATTGTTACTGTCACCTGTGAAACATTGTGACTGTCAGGAAAGACAGGCTAAATTAACATTACTGCAGGTATCATGAACACTTCTGAAAAGAATAAAAGGTTTTTAAGGAAGACCTGCAAGAAAAGAGAATTATGGCACTTGCCACTGCATAGACCAGGAATGAAAAAGTACATCCTGATCTTTCCCAGGCCTTTCCTCTCTGCTTCCCAACCACGGGCTGCCCAAATTTTAGAAACTGGGGGTGGGGGGGTATTGCTGCTACTGATGACATTTGTTGTTTTTTTGTTTTTTGTTTTTTTTTTAATTAATAAAAGGAATTATTTCTTACCATTTTTAGTCCTGACTTTTCAACAGCATGAGCCTCTTTGCTCTAGAAAATCCTGATTTTTCACTAGAAAGGCAGAATCCTCAGGTAAAAAAATTGATTTGTGTATTGGTATAAATGGTGTTTCCTTTTTTTTTTTTTCCCCCTTCTCTAAGGTGCAAGTTCTCTTCGGTCTCAGAGGGAAGACAAAGATGATCAGAGAACCCCAGGAGCTCAAACCTTTATCTCGGGACTGTGTTTGCACAGTGTGAATCTGCAGGGCAGGTTTGGGGTGAAAACCAACAAGTTTGGCTGCTTCTCTCTTGAAATGAAACCTCAGACACCACCAACCCAGCCAGGGGCAGGATTGGCACCTTTGTCCTCTGGCAGGGACAGGCACCTTGCAGCACAGAAACCCACACAGCTCCCCAAGGAGAGGAGGCAGCCAATTATCCAGAACAAATTGTGACTGTAACAGTGAAGATCATTTTATTGTTGCCTGGAGGGTTTTTGAAGCTCTCCCTATGAAATTGTCTCGTAAATAATTCAATGAAAGTGATTTACTTCGGTGGGGAACTTACAAGGGAAAGCCTTTCAAGAAGAGTGTTCTGTCAAAAGTTATTTAAATTAATTTAATCTTAAATTCCAAACAAATTGACTCAGATCAAATTTCAATATCAATTAACAAAGGCTGGTAATTTCTCTGTGTGCTTAGTTAAATGGTTAGAAAGGAGGTAACAACATGGTCATGTTCACTCTATTCCTGCCCAGAAAGTGCTACCAAGGAGCAGAAGCCTTTGATCACGAGCCATGAAGAACTTGCAAGGACTTTAAACCGAGCTCTTTAATTTCTTTAATGCTCTGCAGCCTCTCTCCTCCACCTGCCGTGCCACATCCTGGCAGGAATAACCCCCAGCACACCTTAATCCCTCTGGCAAAGCTCCTGCCTGGATCTGGAGCTGCTCTGAAGTGCAGAGAGGGGCGTTGAGGGAGAGCAAAACCTCGTTTGTGGGGCGTGGATTCACCCCCAGGACAAATGGAACAACCTTTCCACTCCCAACAGAAGCAGCCACCCAGTCCCTGGCACATCCTGTGCCTCCTCCACTCCTAAAAAGCCACCAGGGAAACAAAAATCTGGCTCTCCACCCCCTAAATAATTGGGGCACAACTGTCTGCAGTGGAAACGAGCCCAAGTGAGCCCTAAATGAGAAACTCTCAGAGCCAAAGGAGAGCAGCCAGTCCTAAAGCTGAGCCAGTCCTAAACCTGAGCCAGTCCTAAATGCCAGTCCTAAACCTGAGCCAGTCCTAAACCTGAGCCAGTCCCAAACCTGAGCCAGTCCTAAAGCTGAGCCAGTCCTAAAGCTGAGCCAGTCCTAAAGCTGAGCCAGTCCTAAGTGCCAGTCCTAAACCTGAGCCAGTCCTAAGTGCCAGTCCTAAAGCTGAGCCAGTCCTAAACCTGAGCCAGTCCCAAACCTGAGCCAGTCCCAAACCTGAGCCAGTCCTAAAGCTGAGCCAGTCCTAAAGCTGAGCCAGTCCTAAAGCTGAGCCAGTCCTAAGTGCCAGTCCTAAACCTGAGCCAGTCCTAAGTGCCAGTCCTAAAGCTGAGCCAGTCCTAAAGCTGAGCCAGTCCTAAAGCTGAGCCAGTCCTAAGTGCCAGTCCTAAAGCTGAGCCAGTCCTAAACCTGAGCCAGTCCTAAGTGCCAGTCCTAAAGCTGAGCCAGTCCTAAACCTGAGCATTTCTCCCACTTCTGGGTGATGTAACAGCAGAATTTATTCCTGAATCTACCAAATTTCACCCTGGGAGGATTCAAGCTGGAAAGACAGGTATCAAAGTGATTTGTGCCATTTTGGAGTCCCAAAAGGCAGCAGGTCTCACCCAAGGGGGAAATGCTGCCCCATCCATCCCTGAGGAAGGAATGGGAAGGTGCAGGATGAGCCTTGGTCTTCCCACAACTCCTGAAGGAAAGTGAGCACTTGATGCTGATCCTGAAACCTCTGCAGGGCAGGACAGATCAAGGCAGGCAGCCTGGAAGATGCCTTGAAGTGGTTTGCTGCAAAGAAAAAGCATCTTCCCGTGCCCAAATATCAGCTCTTGGAATGTGCTCTGAAACACAGCCAGCAGAATGGAAAATGCCTTCATAAATAGGATTGCTGGTGGTTACCTGACTGGATTCTTTTCCTCTCCTCTGCTATTATTTCCTTTCAGCTCTTGCTGTGCAGCCACATCTTACAGGAACCAGCAAATATTTGCAAAGAGCAGCTCGGGCCCACCTTTTGAAGCCACCTCAGCCTTGTGCAAAGTTCCCTCCTGCTTATCAAAGCCCTCGGGTGCTGCTGGGGGAAGTCCTCTAAATGAAAGGCAGATTTTCACTCAGCACCAGCAATCTGTCCTGAGCTGCCAAAGCATCTTTAACAGCTGGGGGTGCTCCAGGAAGCCTTGGGAACATCGTTATTAGGGGACCCTCATCAGAGAGTCTGCTTTCCAGAAACTCAGAGGAGGCATAAATTTAGAGGGAATTGTACTTTTTTAATAATTCACATGGGACAAAACCCTTTTTCTTTCAGTCTTTCATCGAGTTTAGCAGAAAAAAAAAAGGATGAAGGGATAGCAATGCTCTTTTGGAGTTCCTGTGTCTCCACAGCTGGTGGGAGGTTTCATCAACTCCACCTACAAACTGAGCTTGTCGTTTCCTCCCCCTCCCTTTTGTTTTTACACCGGGTTTTATTGGAAAAGCAGGCTTGCTTGGATCCAGTCAGGATGATTAAAGGCAAAACAGGAATATTAACCTGATTTTTCCTGTGCAACAGCATCAGCATCAACTCCTGGGCTTTTACAGCATCTCCAAGTCCTCTTCCAGCAGTTTCTCTGCAACCTCAGCTCGAACCATTTTTCCTTGGAAAGCTTTTGCTGCATCCCTGTCCAACAGCTCTGTTTCAGGGTATTGACAGGGATAAATAGCAATGATTTCAATATTCCTGACTAAGCTGAGCTGAGGTGTAACCCAGTCATGGGCCTTGTTTAGAGCTCTGGTTGTTCCCTTTTGTCCATCCCACCCTTCATTTCCCTGGACAATCCCTGCTGGAATTAGGGCAGGAAAACAAATGTAAGGCAAGCTGCACTTCCCAGGGCTTGGAACTCCACTCCTAAAGGACAAATCTCCCCCAGAGTGTTTAATAATGGGGAAACTTGAACATGGGGGGGTTTAGGAAATAATGCCATTCTACTAATCCTGATCTCCAGATGGGATTATATGACAAGCATGACATATTTTAATCCCGCAGTAATCACAAAAGTGGAACTTTTTATAGAAATATTTTAAAGCTCTTAGCAAATATACGCTCTATTATTTGTGCCCAAAGTCCCAAATCCATATTTTATGCAACTTCCAATTACTCTTCTAACCAGAGGACTTATTAATTTAAAAGCAGCGATACTTATCAACTTTGAACCCAGCAGATGGGCTGGAGCTTTGGCATCTGTGGGACACATTAACCCTTCCCAAGTTCCTGCAAACACCTCAGGTGTTCTCTGACCACACCACCTTCTGCAGAAATACTAAAAAATAACAAAGGATAAGGAGCCCAGGTGATGTACAAGAGAATAAAGAAGTAGGAATCTGCAGATCCTGAAACAAAACTCTGAGTTTGGAAGAGCACAGAGAAGAAAAGGGAGAAATCGAGCAAGTGGACCAACAGGCAGAGTCAAATCCTGATGAAAGTCAAAAATAATAATGAGAAATAATAAAAATTATATCATAAAAATAAAACCTGTCAAATGACTGATGAATTAATAACACAGGAAAAAAACCCATCAGAGGCAACGAGAGACAACGTTCATATTGTAAGAAACAGGATGAGCAGCTCAGACCTCTGGAGTTTAAGGTGAAGTTTATGTTTTATCTGTTTATTTTTATTTATTTATTTATGTTCCCCGTTGACTCCTGAGCCACCTGATCAGCAGAACCTGGAGGAAAATGTTCTGTTTTCTTCTATAAAGGAGAAGAATTCAACCAGTGGAAAATCTAAATTATCAGCAGCAAGTGTTTGATATCAGGTTATGAAGACACAAAGATGTGCAAGGAGCTTTTGCAGCTCTGCATTCTTACTGGAAAATAAAAAGTGTATGAAAATATTGTCATTGTGTTTGAGAAAAGTGACTGGGAAAAAAAAAAAAAGTTGCTGATTAAGGCAAGAGCTGGAAAGCAGGAGCCCAAGGTTCCTTTCCCTGCTGTGACTTTAACTTTCAAAAGAGATTTTCCAGCCAACTTTCTGTTCCAAACAGGATGTAAATAAAAAAAAAAAAAAAAAAAACAACAAACAAAACAAACCAGAAACAATTCCTTGCTCTGCTTGCACTCAGAAGCTTCAGACCGAATGGAAACTGCAAAAAAGAGCAATGAAAGTCTCATCCCATTTTCAAAAGCAGGATTTTAAAGCCAAGTCCCACAAGAGAAAAAGCCCCAGTGCTTGGGAAAATTCCAAATCGGGATATTTCCAAAACGCATTTTTCTCTTTCCAAGGCCTCTCTCAGGTTTCCCTTCTCTCCATCTCAAAAGAAAAATAATCACGTTGATTTTTAGCTCTGGGCTGGGTCTGCCAGCAAACAAATAAAGGTCAGCTCAGAGCATGCAGAGAGAATGCCAGGTTGGTGAAAGAATAAAAATAGATATAAATGAGCCTGTAGATTAAAAGAAAATCCTGTCTGAAAGGCTTATTAAGAGTAATTTGTTATGTTTTCCTCCTAATTACTGGAATTAATAGCAATAATATCTCCTACACTGCCAAGATTAATGGGAGGCGTTTCCTTTCTTGGTGAATACTTTTTCAACAGGAAAGTTACTCCGTGCCCTATTCTGATAATTTGTTTCATTAGGGAAGCTTCAAACAGTATGAAATGAATGAAGTGTTAAATGTTTATATGTATCAGGATGAATACAGATAGATATATATAGAAATAATCCATCTCCTTTTTGGTTAAACACATGAATAATAATCTTTTTTAAAAAGCCAAGGAGAGGAAATGCTAATAGAGATAAATAATTTTTAAAAAAAATACAAATATTAACTTTAAGATCACTTTAAATAAATAAATAAAACATTCATTAGCTATGTCACATCCTTAAAATAAATGTTACAGCAGTGGTAATTGTGTAATTAAATTAACAGGCTTTTCCATCTCCTTGATTCATTAATGTAAGAACCTGTTGCAGCAAATATGGAATTAATAAGTAACTGGCTTATAAAACAGATTTTTGTCATTTATTTGCCAGTTCATTAAATAGAAACAATAAAACAGAAATAACAAAAGCAGCACCGGGAGCACTGGGGGTTTTCTGTCTGTACAGGCAATTTTGCAGAAAGTGATGGATTACTTTTTATTTGTTGGCTTCTTTGCACAACATTCCCCAGCACTGCATATTCATGCAAAAGGGCCTGAGCTGAGCTGACTGATTTATTCCATTTTTGCCTTTTCTATTTTGGTTTAGTCCGTTTCATTTTGGTTTATTTATTTTTTTAATTATTGTTATTTTGTGTTTATTTTGCTTTATTTTATTTTTTCTTTCCTTTTATTTTCCTTTATTTTATATTTCCCCCTCCTTTATTGTATGTTTTATGTCATTCTCCCTCATGCTGCCACCTGCACAAGCCCCACCTCAGGAGTGAAAGTTTTGGCTGGTCCAGAGCCCGTTTCTGATAGATAAAATTTTCACCCAATCCGTAGCATCTGGTGTTGGGGGGGCAGGCTGTCATAATAAATTTGCTGTTGCATTTTGCTTGCTGGTGGCTCCTGGGCAGATGGAATCACCCTGAGCAGTGTGGAGTGAGAGCATTATTAGTTATTGTCACCTTCAAACACTTCAGTCACCCTCAATGAAGTGAAGGGCCTCTGAGAAAAAAATGAGCTTTAAAATAAAGACCTTTTTGAGGCTGTAAAATCACTGGGTATTTTTTATCCTTTTGCATCCTTGGTGCGATTGCACCAACCCCCAGGGTGGTTCTGGGAGCTGCAGGTGAGGCTGTGGCAGCTGTTTAATGGTGATTATCCAGGGGCAAACAGTGCTCTGGTCCCAGTTTGGGGGGTTTCCAAAGACACTTTCCTTTCTACAGCATCTTCCTCTCCTTTCTAGAGTCTATCTTTTATAACATTTCTTTTTAAAGTTTTAATTTTTTTTTATTTTTAAAATTTTTTAAAATTTTTAAAAATTTCTTCATAAAATATCTTTTGTAAAATTTTAAAATACACCTTTACCTGTGACTCATTTTTTTCCACACTGGGACGTTGATGGAGAGCAACATAGCAGTGTTTATCCCTCTGAAAAATGCCAATATTTTGATGTGTAACACCTCTGGAAAAAAAAAAAAAAAAGCAGTTTCAGCACCTTGTTTCTGTTCTCTTTGCTCCCATTTTGATGGAAACAAATAAATGGGGGCTCGGAAGAGGCTCTGCCAGCGGGGTCAGGGCTCTGGGAGCTCTGTCAGTGGGGCTGACAGTGAGCTTTTCGTGTTGCAATCAGTCAGTTTTAGGGCAGTAACATCTGCCATAGGCACAGCTGCACGTGAAATGCACATTTATCTACACCAGGCACAGCTTTGGTCTCCTTCTCCAGTTTTGCTGCCCTCTCACACTCAGTATCTCTGGGAATCCCTTTCCCCACTCTTCTGACCTGGATAATTCATCAGCTCCCCCATCCAGATCCACACTGAAGGCAGGTGATGACAGCCCAGGCTAATGAAGCATTAATTCTAATCAAAGACACTCAATGTTTCCCTCACATTAATTGTGTAAATAACAAAAAATAACCCTCTGCCATATGCCAGGAATCTGCTTGTGTTATCAAATGCTTTCCTGGAGAAGATGTGCATCCTGATGTAAATTTAAATTAAACCTGTCTGTTGTGAGAGTTCACCACCATAAAGTTCTAATAAAGTTATTCCCATCCTGAAGAGACTTACAGCAATTTAGCCACAAAAATAAAGAGGGTGAGATTCTCCAGCATCCCACCCAAAAACTGGCAGCATCATTCCACAGGAGCAGAAACAAACCGGGGGTGAGGCCAAAAGAAGGGTGTCAGGATTCTTCAGTAAATGAAAACATCGCTCTCTCCAAGCAAGAGCGTTAAAAATAAACTGTTTAGAGCTCCATATTAAAAGGAGAAGGCCGATTTCAGCAGGAAAACCTCGTTCCCTGGCTCCCTGCCACAGTGCACGCTGTATTAGGAAGTCATTTGAAATATTAATACAGCAGTTTATCCTGGACATTTGTACAGACACGGAGCTCAAGCTCTTCCTGGCTGTGTGTGCCAAGTTCAACTCTGCACGGGCTCCCAGGAGAGTCTTTCAGCAGAGCTGAGAAAAGATGGGGGTGGAAAAAAAAAAAAAAGGGAAAAAAAAAGCACAAAGAAAAATTGCTGCTCTGAAGGGAAGAGGGAGAGACAAAGGCTTGGGGAAGGCACGGAAAGATCCAAAGGATTTTTATTTCTCCATCTGCCTTCAGAGCCAAAGGGGTCAGCAGCTTCTCACAAAGGCTCTGGATTTCTAAACCAGCCAGGGGGGTCACCTGTGGCTGTTTTCTCATCCTTGCCCATCCCTTCCACTGCTCAGAGGGGACAGAAGATTCTCCTCAGCAGTTCTGGCCCCTCATTCTGGTTTTTATTCCTCTTCCTGGCCTGGCTTTCAAGTTGCCCAACAAAACTGGAGGTTGCCACAAGCAAGGGCTAAACAGCCTTTCCCAGTGCTCTGATTTCCATCTCCACACCTAAGCTGACCAGGTTTAAAGATGATTTTTCAGTCCCAGACATATTTTCTGCCCGGGAAAAATCTATCCAGCAGGTTCTGTAAATGCTGTTGCTGCTGCAGGGAAGCTTCTAACACTGGATTGGTTTCCCCCTGGGAGGAGGATGCTCAGGTGTCACTAGTGGGGATTTTTCCACCTTTTCTTGGCTCTCTTTGTCCAATCCAGGTAAACAGACCTGCCCTTTCAACACATAACCCAGAAGCTAATTGTGCTAGGCAGCAAGACCTCGAATAAATGAACCAAACCCTGAATTGATTCCTCCTGCCAATACAGGGAAAAGAACCTTCTTGAAGTTTTGTGGTGAATGGATGGACCAGTAACAAACAAGTAATAAAGAAAAGACCCTGTGGGATTATTGTGGTTCACTTTCTTCATTTGTAACAGGGAGATTCCACCCCCTCCACTTCATTTGTAAAGCACCAGGAGATGCTTCTCCCTTTATTTGTAAAACACCAGGAGAGCACTGGAGGAATTCAAACCACCCAGGAATGCAGAATCCACACAGAACAATCACCTCTCAGAGAAAAGAAAAATGATTCGTGGTAAAGGCAGCTGGTTAGAAACCCAAAAGTGTCTTAATTTCATAGAACTGGAACAAAGTCCATTGTGATCCCGGGGCAAATCAACACCTCAGTTTAGTTCTTCCTCCCTGGATAATCTTTTCCCTCCCTCTCCCTGATGGCTGAAAGGGTTCAAGGCATGGCAGGCTCTTGTACACTGGGGTTTAAACCAAGCTTAACTTGGTTCATGCTGGTTTTTTCAGCATTTTCCTGCATATCATGAAAATTAAATAGAAATTCTCCCATTCTCACTGGTTAAAAGAACCAAAAAGAAGTGACAAAACATAAGCAGACTGCAAACTTAGGCTGAGAATAAGCTTAAAAGAACTTTTTTGGTCACTGCTGACTTTAAAAAAAGAGGTTATGAAGCGTTAATAATAAATGCTTGACTGCAGTTTCCTTAAGGGATGCTTGAAAACATCCTTTGTAAACCAAAAAGATTCCATCAAAAATACCAGACTCTTCTCTGTTTGTTCTCAAAATGGGAACAACTCACAGGACCAAAAAATACTTGCTCATTCAGGGCCAAAAAACAGGCCCAGGAAGATGTTACATCTGAAACAGGAAATCTGTTACATTTGAAAGCAGGAATTCCCGTTTGTCTGGGCATTAGTGAATGCAAATATTGAATGCTGCAAATCAATTCAGTTCAATCAGGCACTGTGAGCCAAAATCAGTGAAGTCAGTGGAATTATGTAAATGCTTATTATACCCAAACCAACCCCAATACCAACACAGCAGCTCCAGTAACAGGGGTTTGCTTTTAAATAGGTGCAAATGGGTTTATATCTTGTAAAACTCTGTACTTTCTCCAGCTGTTTTATCTCAGACTCATCATAATTTACTGCCTGAAGCAACTGCAACTGGAAATTCAACCATCACAGCCTGGAAATTCCTGGTTCTGCAGGGGAAGTCCAGTGGAGCAGCAGGGGAGTCAGAGCCAACCTTCAGCATGGCTTTCCCTGTCAGATGGTGGAGCTGAGTGGATTAACTGACCCCAAAACTCCATTTAACCCAGTAGATGTGACTGCCCAGAGGGCACAAGTGATGGAGGGCAAAAAAAAAATATAAATAAAAGGGAGAATGGGCAACCAGCACAGTCAGCATAAAATACACAACAACAGCACAGCAGTTCAGAAGAGCAGAAAAATACAATGCTTTGCTGAACAGGAGGCACTCAGTGGCATTATTAATGCCAAGAATGAACATTATTACCATAATATCACTCAAGATTCATTGAACAGGGCCCCCTGAGGGGGATGTGTTTACAATCAAGTGTAGTTGGGAAGCAAAAGGACACTCCAGCTAAAGAGACATTTATCTGTGCAGGACTTCAAAATGGTGAAGAGGAACTTCCAGATAAATCATCATCTTTCTAGGAAAACAGTTCTCACTCTCAATAACATCAAACAGTCTCAATTTATGTTCAGGCTGCACCTATGAAGGGTAATACATAATTAATAGGTGTCATGGCTTTAAAAGCACTTCTGCAAAAACTATTTTATGTGGTTCCAAACAGCTTGCAGCCCCCAGAGTTATTCAACATTTGCTCAACTATTTATCACTTATTGGACTCTTTAAATATTATTAATAGGGTCAAGTTAACAGGCTGAGAAAGCCCCAGATCTGGAGATTAGAACAGAGAGCCATAAAGAAGAAATAATGGGGCCCCAGTTAGGAAATAAAGCTCAACCCTTGCTACTGATTTCCTTCCTCAGCCATTTGCCCCTCTTGTTCACACCTCTAAATCTCCTGATAGACCAAGAGTTAAAAGAAATAAATAAAAAAAAATCCAATTCCTGTGCATTCTGATCAGGCCACAGTGACTGCACTCTGCCAGCATCACAACAACACCAGCACCCAAAAAATTAAAAGGTATAAAATGGTTACACACCTGCCTAAATAAACTGCTTTTCCTTACAAGGTGAGGGCTTTGTTTAGTTTTTTAACACTATTAATAAAGTCCATTAATTACAAAGATTCACTGAAGAGGGGAAGGGGAAGGGCCATAAGTGCTCTCCAGGCTGAAGGAAGCCAGGGAGGCACCAGGAATGTTAAAACACATTAAACAGCACCAGCCCAAGAACCCTCTGGAGTTCCCTTTGAGTGCATTACTTTTAAATTAGAGATGGGGAATTTTCCCCCGCTGAAGCTGGACAGGAAACAGCTGTGCTCATTAAAGGAGGAGGAACTGCTAAGTGGTTGTATAATCAACACGGTATAATTAACAGAGAGTTATAATGGTCGATGTAACGCCGAGCTGAGGGGAATGTTAACAACAGCCTGCCAGGAGCCTGCCCTTTGTGCTGCTCCCCGTGTTCCACAGCCAGATTCTGCTCTGCCTTGTTCCTCAGGCTGGCTTGGCAACCAGGAAAATGTCTTTGCTGCTTTGTAATTTGAGGATCAGGTAGGCAGGGAAAGCTCCAGCAGAGCAGGAGGTGGAGAAACTCATCCTCGAGTTCTTGGAGCCTTCCCCCCCATCCCCACCCCACAACCTGCTCTCTGTCATCCACAGGAGACTTCAAGTTGTGCCAGAAGGAGAAAAATTTTCATGGGAAGGGGTGTAAAGAACTGGAAGAGGCTGCTCAGGAGAGTGGTGTGGTCACCATCAGTTTTGAAGGTGAGGACGTGTCGTGGTGGTGAACACGACAGCTGGGCTGGATGGGTTTGGAGGGGTTTTTCAACCTGAAAGATTCCAATGATTCCATGGTTGTAGGAGCATGCTGAGCAACACCACGGGAGCACTGAAGCACTGCCAGATTTGGAGCTGGGGAGAATCCTCTCAGCATGAAAAATCCCCTCGGTGCCACCTGAGGACCAAGACACAAAGGTGACCTCGGTTCAGAGCGTTTCTTTGCAGGTCCCTCCATCACTGAGATTGTTTGTTGATGGGACCCTGGAGCCAGTGGAATATTCCCAATGCAGAGGGTCAATGAAGCCAGGAGGGACAGAGCATCTGCCACAATCCAGGTGTCAGAGGAAACTGGAATGTAGGGAATGGTACAGGAGCAAAGAGCACCAGAATGCAACACAAGAGGGGAGGACTCAGCTTTTTGTGCCAAAACCTCTTGGACAAAACCTCTTTCAAAGATAATCTTGTTGCACACCTTCCACTGACATCAATGAGAAGGTCAGGTACAAACACTTAAAACCATCCCTGCTTTAGTCCCTCTATAATTATTCCTAATTTACAGGCAGGAAATCAATCACTTCCCCAAACCATCCAAACTGCTCCACGTTTGAGCTCTCTGGGATTCAGCTCTGCCCCTGGATCCTTCACCCCCTATGCCAGCCTGGCTGCTGCCAGGAAGGGCAGCACATCACACTGATTCCAGCTGATGGGAACAAAAGGTCCAGCTGGGAATTCTCCACTAAGTGCTGACAAGTGGGAATGATCATTATCAGCGAAGAAAACTGCTACTGCACCACCATAAACTGCTTTTCATCTGCCTGCTGGTACACAAAGCAGCCCTTGCTCTCCCCCATTCCCCACACGCTGCCTGACAAGGGCATTCCTTAGCCTGGACCCGGATTTGGCACTTAGTGGGATAGAAAACTGCCAAATTGAAACACAAATGCACCAGAGGCATCTTCCCCACGTCTCCTGAGGCAGGACTGGCTTTTCTGCACCAAAGCGTCCTGAGGGTGCCACAAACACCTCCCACGTTCAGCCTTTTGCTTTTTCAAAACTGAAAAAAAAAAAGCCAGTTGGGCCAAAAGTGAATGTCATCCTCCTCCAGCTCCTTCTTTCCCCCAGAGAAACGAGTTTTTCGGGTAAATTCATCAACCAGTAAGAGGGTAGTAAATTATAAAATACGAGCCAGGAGTCCTGTTTCTCTGGCCTTTCTCTTTAACCACTAGATGACACTACTTCCTTAGATACCAGCCCCCCTTCCCAAGGTTTCTCAGCACTTCCTTGGCTCCAGCTGGAGTTCTGGATGCCCAAGAGCTCTGGGTGTCAATTCCTGGCTTTGTTTTGTGCCTTCTCAGCTTTCCTGCAGCCTGCTGGAAGTCCCACCGTTCCCAAGGCACAGCAGAGCAGATGAAGAAATAAGGGTTGGTGTTGACTGAGCCTTCCGAACAGCTCTTTAGGGACTGGTTTGCAGGTTAATCTTAGGGGTCAATTCACAGGTGTTCAGGAGGGATTCACCCGGGACAGACCTGCCAGAGCAGGCACTGACTCATGGCAGAGCTCAGGGATCTCAAACTTCACTCAGGGAAAGGGATGCCAAAGTTCTGCCTTGGAATTCCTGCTGCCCCTTCTCCAGTTGCATTATTGCCAGTGCCACATGATCCATTAAAAAGCTTTTCATCAACTTCCTTCGTGTGGGTTTAATGATGAGCACTGGGCAGGCTATTTTAGCTTCCCACATTAAAGCACAATTGTGTCTTCCATTTTACACTTCAAAACCTCCTTTTTTTCCGTTCCTCAAGGGTTGGGTTTTTTTGGTTTTAATTGCTTCTGGAATGGCACAGTGTCATTTAACCCTCTTGTTCAGTCTCATTTTCCACCTTCTCTATTTTCACACACAATTGAACTGACTTAGAGCAAAATGGAATTTATTAAGCTGAAGACAATGTGGGTAATCAACATAATGCACTGTCTGCTAATCCCTGCTCACTCCATTCGTTTTTTTACTGTTTATTCGACTTTTGGTCCACATTGTTGAGCAGAGAATATGGATTTTCTTCCCTGAGAAGAGCCATTCAATTGGAAACTCTGTGTGTGTGATACTTTGTATGTTGTGTGCACGAGTACCAGCACAGCACTTGATAAAAGGACCATCCATCAAATCAGTGCCAGGAGCTTTAATTCTCAAGGCTCTGGAAATTCCTCTTGCAACAGTCTGAGGAGGAAAAAAAAAAAAAAAAAAAACAAACAGTGGCATGAGGTGCTGCATAAATGTGCCCAAAAAAGTGGGGTATTTAGTATTTATTACTACATAAAACAGAGCTAAATAGAATTATTAAAGAAATATTACTAATAATAATATAAATAATTTATTAAATAATTTACTACGTTTACTAAATAATCTACTAAATAAAATTACTGAAGAAAAATATCACTAAAGAAATATATCACTGAAGAAAAATATCCCCCAAAACACCCCCAAATATGACTAAAATCTCGATAAAGAGGAAAATTGCATTGGAAAAACTTCAATCCTCATTGCTGGGACCAAAAAAAAAAAATTAAAAATTATTTTCTAAGTTTCCCATAAACTGGTCTATAAACACTATCATGTTTTTTGCTCCCTGTCCATCTCTGCTGCAACACCAAAGCCCTTGGGAGTACCAGGAAAGTCTGATGAGTTTGGGAGATTACCGGTGTCCTTTGTAAGCTCCATTATACAAGAGATTTAAAAAAAAAATAAAAAAAAATTATACATTTGATGCAGCAAATCCAAGAGAGCCATTTGGTGTTTCTGGAATTAGACACCTGTGGCTCTGCCCACCTTCCACCCCTGAACTGCTCCATAAAATGCTGTGTTATCTCCCCATCTCTCCATAATCTTCATCAGAGGGAAAAGGCTGGGGAAGGAGCACAGCAGAGGACAATGCTTTGCAAATTAAATACCAGCCCCCCAGTTCTGGAGGAAATCAAAGACTTCAGAGAGTTCTCGTCAGGTTCAGCTCCCGAGCGGCTAAATTGGATCTTGTGTCGCAGAGAGATAAAATCAGCAATTCCCTGTCTTTAATCTAGGATTTAATAAGCCCACTTTTCTCAAAGGGCTGATTGCATTTCTGCAGCTTGTCAGGGGGGAGGTTTTGGGTGAGTTTTGGGGAGCAGGGAGGGGGGTTTTGTTGAAGTTCAAAGCAGCTTCACCTGGAGCCAAAAGAGGATGTTTCATGACCTTGCCACCCATAGGAACAAAACTGCCCCAGTATTCAGGCTGCAAAAAACCACTTTCCTGTGTTCTGACTTCTCCAGCAAAAGCACTCATGCAAAATTTTGGTCCATTTACCATAAAAGACTGGTTTGGGTTGGACAGGACCTTGAGGATCATCTGGTTCCAACCCCCCCTGCCATGGGCAGGGCTGAAATACAAAATAAGACTTGGTTTCCTGCAAAATAGACAATAAAATTCCTGCAGCTTATCCCAGTTATAAAAAAAAAAAAAATAAAAATATGAGGGTCACCCTGTAGGAGAGAATTGATCCTGGCTGGGGTCTGCATCATCCTAAAGTTAAATTAAGTGATTAAACACTTCTGGCTGCCTCTGCACACAGGGGGGTATTCACCTCAAAGAGGCTGTTTAGGACACTTTGACACCAATGTTTCCTTCTCCCCCATTTCTCATCTGTCTGGAAATAAAGAGGCACTTATTTATTTATTACAATAAATATTTATGCCTTCCCGTGTTCTGTTCCCCGCAGAAGTTGATAAAAGTGGGTGAAATGCTTGTTTCAAAATGCTGTTTCATAACTGGCATTTATGACACAGTTCCATTCCGTGTTCCTCACTGTTATCATTGTTTCCCTCAGGAGAGGGAGGAAAAAATCCATATATAATATTCCCCCTGTATGAATACATTGCCTTTCCTATTATCCTGGTGATAGGATTTTTAATTCCTGTTTTCCTGGTGAGGAGATGATGGGAGGTTTGGGCAAGCACAAGTCACACAGCGTGCACTGGAATTTACATCATTTTGCCTTTGAAAAGGCTTTTTATTGAGATAATTCAGCCCAACTTGACTTTTTTTTCAGGGAAGATAATGCTGTAAACCAGTCCTAAGCCACTGCTTTGGCATTTTAAAGGTCCAGGCAGAATTAGAAATACTAAGAAATGAAGAAATAATATCATAAATTAAGAAATGAGAGCTGCAGGATTCAATTATTTTACTCAAACAGTAAAGAATTTTGGGGGTGACTCTGGGAAGAGCTTAAAGATTTGGCTAAACCCCCTCCTGAAATGGGTTCATTTGATTCCTTTTTGGGCAGATTTGGGGAATAGCTTCCCAGGAGGTCCGTGGAAGATTTCTTTCCAAAGCACCAAGTTTTAGGTGATTTTTGGCAGCGCACAGGGAATGCAGAGACCAATAATACATCAAATAATCAGTTCTGCTTCCATCCCTCGTATCCCAGGAGGAGGCACCTTCAGAACAGCTCAAACAAACCTTACAAATTTGAATTATTTGTCAGTTTTGGGGGTTTTTTTTAAATTGTATTTATTGTGCAAATCAATGCCATTTAATTTCTAAAAGTAATATTGTCTGTGTCCTTTTTGATATTAAAAGTGGACCAACTAAATAACTGATCCAAGTTACATCAGCACCCCTGGGTTTAACATTTCCTTGGACCAGCGTGTTTCAAAGCCCAAAAAAAAACCACCCAATTAATTCTTTTCCTCTGCTTTCTCCAACCTGAAGTTCAACACCTGCAAAAACCCTTCCAATTTAGGAGGTATATTGGGTGTATGTTTTAACATTCCAACACGGCAGAGATGAGATCTTTTATTATTGCTGAGGTCATAAAAGATGAGCAGATCCAATATTTTTACTTCGCCGCCTATCACTGAACACGGAGAGGATTTGGAATCCCAAACGAGGTGGGGAAGGGGAGGAGAAGGGGGGGAAATCATAATATTTCTACTTAAGGAGATGTTTTACACCTGATTTCAGATGCCACAGTGCCACCCAGCCAATTCAAGCACCAGATGTTGAACGTTCCCATTCCCAGGACATTTTGGCTGGAAAAATGAGACTGTGGAGCCTCGGGAGGTCCATCAGATGGAGGCTAAACTGGCCATATTTCCAGAGCAGGGAAGTGTTTTCAGCACAGCTCCCGGCACTGAGCTTAAAGAGGACTTAAATCCCGAGGAATTAAAATCTTTGCAGTTGGAATGTTTTGCCAGCGTGTGTCTAAAACATTCCCGCCACAATGATGTGTTTGTCTAGGTGTTTACATAACACAAAGTAAAAAAAAAGAAAACAAATTAACAATTAAGCAATTAACACAGAAAGGCAGAAAGAAGCTCAAAGTCTCCAGTTTAGTGGCTGAAAATCTGATTTTTTTTTTTCCCCAGCTGGGCTGTTTATTGCAATTACTTCAACATACAACACGATCTTTCTAATAATTAACAGCACTGTGTGATGATTGCCGAGCTCTTATTGTAATCAAATTCTGATTAACCGAAGCCTTTAGTGATGTGAATAGTTCCCCCCACCACCACCCCTTTTTGTTTTCAAATCTGAACACACTCAGACAAGCAGCTCAACAGAAAGGAAAAGACAACTCGTAGCAGTCACCACTTCACAGATGTTTAAAACAATTTATGGGCCCGATCTTCCTCCCCCTGAGCTCGAAACAGCACCTACTGCCACCTGAAAATAATTATCATTCCTCGCCATTAAGGTGGGTAAGGTGATTAGCATCTCCAGCATCCTTGCTGGCTGAGGATTCTGGAGCAGCACAGATGTTTGCCTTCGGAGGGAATGCATTTCCCACACCTCCTCCTCAGCTCCACGGAAGGGATTTCCCGTGGCTAAAAAAGGCAGTTGTAAATGGCTGCTGCCAGAATAAAGAGACGAGTGGGGAAATTATGAGTGCCCAGAGCTTGAAAGCTTTCCCTCTTTCCACAGTCAGTGGAACTTCCCAAAATATTCCTTCAGGCACCTTAACAAGCGCTCCAAATGCTGCAAAGCTGTTCGTAGGGAGTTCTGTCCCTTACTCTGTGCAGGGAATTTCTGGGAAGTTTAATTCCATTGAAAAGCTTTCCCAGAGCAGGAACATGTTGGCACTCCAAAATGTCACGGAATCACAGGATGGTTTAGGTGGGAAGGGCATTAAAGACCCCCTTGCCATGGGTAGGGACACCTTCCACCATCCCAGGTTGCTCCAGCCTGGCCTTGGACACTTCAATCCCAGCCCTTCCCTCCCATGGAAGAATTCCTTCCATAAACAAACCTAAATTTACCCTTTTTCAGTTTGAATTTTCTCCCAGAACCACCCTGTGGTGGTGGCTTGGACTGTGAGTGTTTCCCCTCCCTCCTCTTGTTTAGGTAAAACATTTAATTATGAGACTCTTTGGTCACAATATCATGGAAGATGCTGCCTGAACAGCTCGAGATGTTTTATTTTCTGTGCCTTTAATGGAACTGCAAAGTGCCCCAACGATCTGCACTGCTGAGCAGTGTAAGGAGTGTTGGGGAAATGTCAAATAAATCCTCATAAAGCACCTTTTGCTGGTACAGCTCTGTTCCTTAACTGTGCTGCTCCTCTTCCATGTGAGTGTTCTTAATCTTTGCATAAGGCACTACCTGGTTTAAAAATCAATATAATACTGGGGACTGTTTCTTGCACAAATAGTGTAACTTAATTGCTCCCGTTTTATTTTAGTTTTTTTTTTCCTCCTGCTGCATTAGAAGTGAGGGAAAAAAAATAAAAATTAATGTTCATGGACACAGAAAGCCAAAAGATTACAAAGAATAAAAGCTCTTGGAAGCTCTGATTCACCTGAAGAGTCCTAAATTTCACAGATTGAGGACTTCTCTCTTAAAGCTCTTCCAAAGGCTGGAAAGGGGCTGTAAATTAGAGAGAAGATAAACAAATGGTAATGAAGACAATCCTTTAATCTGCACTGATAAAGAACAGCCAATATCTCCAGCGTTTTCCCTTTTCTCAGGCACAGGCAGCTTGGTTTGCCCTCCCCTCCCACCATCAGGTTGATCTAAAATTCAAGGAGAGCCCCACGAAATCAAAACCAAAGTCTTTTTATTGTTGGCACCTCTGACTGCTCCCTAGGGTATGACATTACCCACTTAATGTACAGTTACACATCCAAAAACCAGCCATGAGAATGAAATCATCCCATACAGCCTGACTGACCTACAGGAGACATTTCCAGGACATCTCATTCCTATTAAAAAAATAAAAATAAAACCAAAGCTTTGTGTGGGAAAAATCAGGTTTCTTAAAATCCAAGAACATCCAAGAGAACAGGAAATTCCTGGCAATTTGATGTTTGGCCATCTCAGGATTCCTTACAAATAAAAACCTCAGGCATAAAAAAATAATTATTGTGTAATTTATTAGCTAGTATTTGCAGGTGTGATTATTCAGTATATTATAGGTAATGAATACAATATTTATTCGTGGATCTCAAAGCAAATAAGGAAATTATTTCCATTTTTTTTTCTTCCCACTGAATAAACATGAAAATAAACCCAAGTCATCAACAGCTTGAAGTAGAGGTCCAGCACGGGTTGCAGAGGAATTCCATGTTCTGGACTCTCCCACTCACTGGAAACATGGAAATGGCACAAAAAGGAACTGCAGGAGAGTCTCTGTCAAGTGTAAAAAGGGGTGAGTTTTTTTCTGCATTTTGAAGAAAACCAAAGCGTGTTTACACGGAGTCATTTCCCCTGAGAGGGCACATTTTGATAAAAACCATTTTTTTGAAGGGAAAACAGACTGATAAAACAATCCCAGTCAAGAGGAACACACTCAAAATACACTCAACATGCACCCCCCTCAGCTCTGCCACTGCAAGCAATAAGGCTTTTTTTATTATTATTATTATTTGTTTTCTTTCCCTGATTTTTATTACCTCCTCCTTTCAGAAACAGCCCTGGGACTGCACAGCTGAACCCCCCAAAGAGCCAAGAGTTTGTGTGTGTGGATTCTGCTCCTTTCACAACTCATAATTCATTTCTGGAGACATAATTGAGAATATCTATCAAAACCTACAAGCGTTTGCTGACCTGGGGGGGGGGAAATAATTGTCTTCCTGGGCCTTTGAAGTAATTCAGTGTACTGAGACTTCAGGCAGTGCCAAAGATTTCTTGTTTCTGGGTCAAAAATAATAATAATAATAAAAAAAAAAGGCATAAAGTTCAAGCCATACATAATGAAAACCATAAGCTGGTTATACAGTTTATCAGTTGTGAGAAATCACCCTTGAACCCAGGGCTCCACCAGGAAAGTACAATCAAATTACACAGCAGAGAAAGGGAGGAAGAAAAAAAAAAAACAATATTTTTGTGTTATCTTTTTTATTATTTGTGGAGGTTTTAGGTGTTTTAAAGAGCTGGGGAAGATGCAAAGGTGGTGGTGACACACACTGACAGATTTATAAGGCAGTTTTGCAGGACAACAACTCAAACCATGCAGGTCCTGCTTCCTGGGAAGAAATCCAGGAATGGACACTCCATTTTATTCCCCAGCCCAACAAATCTCTGCAGAGTTCAGGAAGTTTTAAGTCCAGCCCAGATTGGTTTTAGCACATCTGGGTATCAGAGGAAGGTGCGGGTTTTGTTCCCCTCCCAGCCTGGCAGAACCAAAGGGATGAGCCAAAGGGACACTTGCCTCCACTTTACAGGTTTTCAATTCCCCCTTTCTGTATTTAGAAAATCCACTTTAAGTGGATTTCAGATTTTGGAGGAAAAGGCATCAGGCATCACATCACATAATCCCCCTAAAATCCAAATTATTTCCTCTGAAAAGCAGTTCAGACTCTATTTCACACCGTGTATTACAAAAAAACCCAACATTTCCTTTCACTGACTTGAACCAAAACTTTCCTTGCTCACTGACCCTCCTGCTTATTTTTTGAAAGGAATTTAGATGTTGCCCCAATTAACACTGCACCAGGAAGGAACTTAAATGGAAGCAGAGAAGAGTCTTGGATAACACAGTTCTCACTCCAACCCAGGCAAGAAGCCTAAAGAGAAAAATCTCACCCTGAGCCTCTTTGTTCCCCAGTTCTTCACTTGTGAAAGGATAATAGAAGTTCCCTCATTCCCAGGGCTGTTGTCAGAGTAAGAACATTAAAGATTAGGAGTTGCTCAGATAGCTCAGTAATGGAGGACAATCCCTCAGACAGCATTTCATTTATTCAAAACCCTCCAAAAACTGCACAGCTCCAGAAATCCTGCCCTGCACCCCGAAAAAGCTTAAATCACTCTAAATATATATTACCAAGGAGGGGGTTGTGGCCAAGTGTAAAACAGCTTCGTTCTTAAGAGGGGAAAATGGCACTTTTATCATCCTCCTTTTTTTTTTTCCCCCCCTCTTCTCCCACTTTTATCCCCCGTGCTCATTTCCACTTCCTGAGTGGAACTCAAACCTTCCTGGATGTGCCTTTGCTCAGTAAACAGGTGAGAATTGTTTGCAGAACTCTTCCTAAAATTAGATCCAGCCTTTCCTGAAGGGCTGCACGTGGCCCATTCCCCTCTGCAGCTTCAAATCAAAAGATATGAAGGCCCCAGAGACCCCAAAAAAAGTTTCCAAGTTATGAATTTAGCAGAGAGGGAGCCAAATGGTGCAGCAAAGAGCCACTCAGCAGGTCCAGTGGATTTTAGTGACAGCTTTGCATGTGCTAAGAACAAGGACAAAGAGAATGATGATGGGTTTCAAGAGTAATAAATACATCAGAAAAAAAATATCATTGAGAAGCCCCCCACTCTCCCTCTGATCTAAATGGAATGAGATACTCAATAAGGTCAGGAAAATTAGCTCAGGAGTCTTAAATAAAATCCTATGCAGTGTTGGGCAGTGGCTTAATTCTGCTCCCACTGAAAAAGTCAACCAAAAATGCCCTGTTTTACTTGGGTTTTCAGTTCCTTAAAGCTTTACATTTTGATAGTTCTTTGCTTTGCACAAATGTTTGCAGAACTACAGAAAAAAACCCTGCCTAAAACCTGGCACTTTCCAGCACATCTAATCAGACATCAGCAAACTAAAAACAATTCATCTCCAGCCCTTACCAGCATTCCCTCCCCCACAAAAAAAAACCCCAACCATCTATCTTTGGAGCCACGAGAAAGCTGCTGAGCAGACAGAATTTTGAATGCATTTAACCTGCTCCTTGTTAAATCTCATGGCAAGATAAAACACCTTGGATGGACCGGTCCACTCATCATCTTCTCAATGCAAAACTAAAAAAACCAATGAAACAAACAAAAAACACATCAAAGAACTCCTAGAGTTATTCTTTTCCTTTCCTTTCCTTTCCTTTCCTTTCCTTTCCTTTCCTTTCCTTTCCTTTCCTTTCCTTTCCTTTCCTTTCCTTTCCTTTCCTTTCCTTTCCTTTCCTTTCCCCTTCCCTTTCCTCTTTCCTTTCCTTCCCTTCCCTTTCTTTTTCCCTTTACTTTTCCTTTTCTTTTCCTTTCTTTTCCACTCCATACATCAGCTTTTTTGCCAAGTGTTTCCATGGATCATCATTACCAGCACTGCAGCTGTTTCCTCCCTAGAATTCCCACAGGGAGATGCTTTTGCACCCTCCTTTAAACCAGTAATTCCATTTCTTGTGTAAATGGGCTTAATGTTGTTGTAGGACTTTGCTTGGAAGAGTGAAAGCTCCATCTCCCACATTCCAGTCAGAAGGTTGGGATACTTGTACAAGAGAAGCTGTGCTTGTACTTATCTCATTTACTGCATTCACATGTACTAAATGGAATTACAGACATAATTATACACTATGTCAAAAATAACTGCAGCTAAGCACAACTACCTCTGCTCCCACTCACTCTTGCTTGTGTTGAGGATAAGCACAAAAATGATGCAGGAATGCAAATTAAGAGCTTATTTATTCAAAAATATCAATTACAGTAATAATTAATATATAACCGAGTCAAATAATAATTAACTACTATTACTGCTGCTGAGAAAACAATATTTCAAGTGCATCTGGGGAAAAACACCGTGCAGCAACGTGTGACACTTGTCACAACCCATTAAAGCTCACATCGAGAATTCCACGGGACCACAAACCCAACTAAAATTCCCCTCTGAGGAGTTCACTTTTTTTAAGGTGTCACCCAACTTTTCTGGAGTTGTGACTGCTTTAGCAGCAAGAAAAGCATGAGGAGAACTTCCCTTTCCAGGACTTCCAAACCCAGAGACTTAAGAATTCCAGGCTTGCCCACATTTCCTCCCCTTGCCAAGGGAAGGGCAACATTTCAGTGGCTTTACCTTTGTAATTACTGTTGGTGTGGTGTTTAAATATATAAATCCTCTTGATGGCTTGTAACTTCAATTAGTGGAGTGGCTGATTTTCTGTAATTACAACAGTCTGTTTGCTGTAATTTGTCACCTCAGTTATGTCAATTAAATGGATTGACAGCGGTGTGTTCCTAGAATTTACCTCCCATGAGGGATGTGCAGGTGGAGCTCTCTGTGGGCTCTTCAGCCCTTTGGCCACACATTTTCCATAAAAAGCATCTCCTCTTGGGCTGTGGGACCCAGACAGAACAACGAAAGGACAAGGGAGGGGAAGATATTTGTGGTTTACTTTTCAGCTCTGCCACCACCCCTGGAGGGCTCATTTAGCCTTTTGGCTGAACTCCGGGGCAAAGTGATTAATTCAGATCTCTGATTACACATTCACTTTCATCAGGGGACCACAAAATTTCTCCCAAATTATTATTATTATTATTATTATCATCATCATCAATAGTTCCAAACACCAGAGGTCACAGCAATGCTGTTATTCTGCTCAAGGGCCAGCATTTTAAAATGCTTCACTATGTGGGTAATTTCAAACATAAGGGTGTTGGCTCAGCTGCTAAAATGCACAAGACACCCATATTTTCATATCAAACACCACAATACCACCAATTATTATTAAAATAATGGAAATTCATTCATATTAAGACTTTCAAACATCCTCTGGGTTGAAAATTGAAAAGGGCTTTTCGTCAAAGCCAAGGTCGATCCTACGACCTTAATAATAAACCTACAGCATTAATAACCCCGCACAGGCCTTCCTGCTGCTAAGGAAAAAATAATAATAAAAAAAAAAAGTGTCAAAAGAAAATGAAAAAGGGATTTTCTTGGAGCTTCTCTCTTAAAGAAGGATGGTGTTCTCAGTGCCAGGGGTGGAACTCAGGGGTCTGACACTTCGGTGGGCTAAACTCAGACTGACAGACTTGTGTGGGCAAAATTAACATGAAATATAGAAAAAAAATGTGTTACATCTTCCCTGCATTTTGTTTTTCACCAGAGCAGGAATATCACCAGGGAGTCAGGATTTCCTCCTCCCTGCCTTTCTCCCCCGGAACAGCAAAACAATATCATTAAAAACTCTCCTCTTGCCCAAACTCACACGTTCTTTGCTCTATTTAGTTTAACATCATTTCTCCTGTTCCTACAAGTTACGGCCACTTAATTCCTGGGCTGTTTGTGAGGGCTGGAACCAGGCAGGGCCAAGTGCCACGTCAGGAAAAAGCCACTGCTTCCAGCTCATCAAAACAGAGCCAGAACTCCCCCTGCCACACCAACATTTCCCTCTTTATGACTATTTGGCTTCCTGAGAGCACAGACAGATAAAACTTTAAAGAGCTGAGCACATCAAGAAGCTGCACATCCCACCGAGGCTTGTTTAGGGCCTTTCTAAAACTTCATCTCTGCACCTGCAAACAGCAAAATCTCACTTTTTTTTTTGCCCCCCTCCTCCCTCCCCCCAGTCTTTGATTTTAAGTCTCAAGTCAGGGAATTTCACCTAATTTACTGCCAGTCATCATAACCTGTAGAATTGAGAAATAGAGACAGAAACAGCCTCACAGAAGAGAGATTTTAACCTCACAAAAACCCCTCATGGGTAGGGTGGTCAGGCTTTGGAAGGGGCTGCCCAGGGAGGTTTGGAGTCCCCAGCCCTGGAGGTGTCCAAGGAAGGACTGGAGGTGTCCAAGGAAGGACTGGAGGTGTCCAAGGAAGGATTGGAGGTGTCCAAGGAAGGACTGGAGGTGTCCAAGGAAGGACTGGAGGTGTCCAAGGAAGGACTGGAGGTGTCCAAGGAAGGACTGGAGGTGTCCAAGGAAGGACTGGAGGTGTCCAAGGAAGGACTGGAGGTGTCCAAGGAAGGACTGGAGGTGTCCAAGGAAGGACTGGAGGTGTCCAAGGAAGGACTGGAGGTGTCCAAGGAAGGACTGGAGGTGTCCAAGGAAGGACTGGAGGTGTCCAAGGAAGGACTGGAGGTGGCTCTGAGTGCTCTGGGCTGGGGGACAAGGTGGGGATGAGGCACAGGGTGGTCTCCTCTGCTCCAAGCAGAAATAACTCCGATATTTGAGTCAGGAACTCGGGCTCTGTGGGCACCTCCCGGCTCAGCGAGGCGAGCGCCGTCATCGGGGATGTCACAGCAGGAACCCCCCGAGGTGCTCCAAGTGTCCCCCTCTCCCAGCCCAGCACCAGGGGAGCCCCACAGCCCAGCTCCTGACCCCGGTGATCTGTTCAGAGTGGAACTGAGCCAGGATGAGTCTCTGTGGCTCTCTAAAGGATTTTGGAAGGGACGAGCGTGACTCCGGCTTGGCTCGGGCGCGGCAGCTGCGGTGGCTCCACTTCACACTTGGCACCGAACTGACCCCACCAAAAACCAGCAATTAGCTTTCCCTGACCTCTGGCAGCTCAGCAGAGGGGCAGGGAAGTGCTGGAGCTGGCAAAAGGGAGGGCAGGAGAGCAGGGCAGCCGGGAATTGGGGCGGCACCGCATTAAAGGACAGGCAGAGCACGGCGGGCAGCTGAGAGCTTGAAGTGATGATGAAAGTTTGGGATGCCACACTCAGCCTGGAAGAGCTCCAGGATTCCCTCTCAGGGACTGCATCTTCTCGGTAATGAAGCTCCTCAGGGCAGGGATCATGAGGAGCTGGCAGCAATAAGAGCAAGTGGAAAAGGAGGATGAAACACTGGATGTAGAGACAGAAACCATCTGGGCCCCGAGTGTGTTTCCAGCTGGGGTCATTCAGACACTTCTATTCATGTATTTAGGATGAGAAGGGAAAATTCCTTCTCTCCTGCCCTCTGTCAAACTGAGGCCCTGAAGTTGCTCAGGACAAGGAGGGTTTCACAGCAAGACACTGCTTTGACTTTGATAAAAGCACACTGGTGCAACATTAAAGATCTGCAGAGAAGACAAAGAACCCTGGAACGCAGCTGAGGGAAAGAAGGAGCTCAGTGTGGGTTTGTACACCACAAGAAATCCAATTTACAGCCTAAAGCAGGGGAGAAGATGATAAAGGTAATATACTTGACAAAGTTTCAGGGAGAGATACACTGGAGAAATCTATCCAGACCATTTATTCCTCTGTGAGCAACTGGATAGACTCATTACAGATTCTGCCTTTGTTGCTCTATAGAAATGAAAATGCTAATTGGTTTACTTGAAGTTTAATTGAAAATTAATAGAATTTCACTGGAGATTTGCAGAATAGGACTAGAGTTAAAATGGCATTTGATTAAAGTCACACTGAAAATGTACTCAAGGACATTCTGAAGACAGCAGCAATGGAATTCCTTTTTAAAGTGGGAATAAATATTTATCATCAGTAGCCACCATTAAGAAGATCCACTATTTTTAAAAGGGCGTGGGAACACCCAGTGATACTTTTGCCAGCACCTTCTTCTCCCTTGTTGTGTCTTCAAGGACACCCCTTGGAGTGGTTCTGCCTCCTGAAAGAAATATTCTGCTGTTTGCTGGAGCCCTGGAATTATTTTCCTTTCTACTTCATCAGGACCCACATTTCTGGTTCTTCAGGTGAGATGAGGCTACTCAATAATTTAATCCTGGGTTAAATCCACAAACACAGACCCTTTGCACTTAAAAATTTAGTCATTATTTGTTGTTGCAAAGAGCTTTGTGAACAGCCTGTTGGCCAACAGACTCGGGCTGACATCAGACTTGGATTATTCTCTTCTTTAGGTGCTAAGTTTGTCCTTTCATATGAACCAGCAGGATCAAGACAATGGGTAAGAGCAACCAGCACAAAATAGCACCAGGGGTTTGGACAAATCATGTTAAAAAGCATTCTTGAAGCACCTTTTTTTATTGTTATTATTATTCCCCTCTGAAATGAACATTTAACTGACCACGGCCCCTCCATTCCAGTCAGTTTTCTGTGAAGCTTTAGCACTAAATGCTGCTGAGTTGACAATTTTGGATGCTTAAAATCTTAAAAACTTTTCTTCCCACTAAATATCCCACTGTGTTCATGAAGATTGGGAAAATTAATAAATGTTGAGCGCTGCAGAAAGCGACAGTTCAACTGGCCAACCTTTTAACAAGGAGAGTGTTTTCAAAACCAAAGTTTTAAAGAAAAAGAAAACTGCTGGCCAACTGTAGAAAACAAAATTGTGCTTGAATGTCACCAAACATTGGTGTGAAATGAGTGCACAGTGCCTTGGTGGCAATTAACTGGATCAACTGAATATTCATTTGATTGACTGGGACAAAATTTCCTTTATCATCACCATGGGAACTGCTTGGGTGGTGTTTGATGTTTACTTGGAGCACGTTGCTGTTTCAATACCACCACAAAAAGTGGGTCATCTCACTGCCATGTCCACGAATGCATCTGCACCCTTCACAAACCCTCCCTGAGCTGCTTTCCTTTCCGATCAAAGCTAAATCAGCACTACAAGAAAAATACCTGCTGAAAAATCTGAACCACGGGGGGGCTGAACTAACAACAGTGTTGCTTTCCAGGTCAGTAATGACCAGGACCTGGACTAGAATTTAAACCACAGCAGGAAAATTTTTCTATTTATAACCCAAATTTTAATATTTGAGAATCATTAGCTTTTACTGTGTACAAGTTACCAACGCTTACGATGACTTACAATACTTATAACAACTTTAGGAATTAATTTCAGCTCATAAAAAGGCCAACACAAGGTTGTTGCAGCCCAAGTGTTTACAGTGAGTGTTAAGACAGTCGTGTCTAAAATCTGTGCTTCCACTTTCCCACTCAGCTACTGCCTGTGTATAACCTTTATTGCTAATAAAAGGAACCCTAAAAATGTTGTATCCTCGTTGCCATGTACAGCAGACACACACATTGCCAAAGCTCTAACATTCATTTCTACTGAGACTCTTTTATTCTGTTTCAGCATCACAAAAAAGATTCTCCATCAGAATAAGAGCCTGCATGAAAATGGGTATCAGGACTATGCCATCTCTTTTTTGCCACAACTAAATTAAAAAAGGATGGAGTCAGTGAGCTCCATAACTCAAGGGTCAAACAGAAGTAATTACATTATGTAAGTCTATTTCTTTTTTGAGTTCTTTCTCCACAGAGATGAGTTTAATACACAGTAGGGCCCAGCCTGTTTTCTAATTTTCACTCAGCCTACAAATGGAATAGTTATGGTGCCTTCTCCCTCTGGCAAATCCTTTCCTGGACCTCCATCCTAGAAAACAAATCTCAGCAATAAAATTCCTGTCTTGGGTCTAAGCCACCAGCTAATCTTTTGGCACACAAATGCACCTTTCCTGTCACACTCCAGTGCAGCACAGAGCAGATGCAAACCCTCCTGGACAGCTTAAACCCTCAGTTCCCTGGAATCCTGGAGCACAGGAAAAAAACTTCCATAATACCCAGTAAAGATACCCCAGAATTGTTTTTACAGAACTGGAAACCTCATCCACTGGAGAGCTGGGAGATACCAGAATTTGAAATTGGTCTCTCACTAAAAATTACAGCTACAGCACCATCCTTATCAGCAGATGTTATTGTTCTTCCATCAGTAACATCCCCTTTTCCCAGTATCTCTGCCCAGTAATTTGCCCTCCAATTTTGACTTCCCAGAGAAAAAAAACGAACCAGCAAGTTGTGATAGCACTAAAACAGTTCCTGAGAGTTCCCTGATGAGAAAAAGTCTGAGCATAAATCACTGAGAAACTCTGCAAGTGTTTGTCTTCCCACAAGAAGAAAGTTCTTGGGTTGAGGGGGCCCATTCCTTTAACATTTTCACTTCAGCAAGTAAAACACTTGCAGTTTCTGTCAGGGATCTAAATCCTGGAGCTGTCATGGGAACCTCTAAATACTCAGCAAAAAACAAGGAGGACGAAGGAATCTCTGAACTGTTCTTCATTAAGTCCCCCTAATTTCCCTTATTAGTTTTATTTAATGTTCACAATTCTTTTTCATGCCTATTTTCTACCCAGCACATCAAGAAAACAAAGGCAATATAGGTAAAAAGCACAGAATCAGTCTCTATCCCTAACCATAATTCACAATATTTGAGCTATCACCTTCATCTGAGCTTCAGAACCTCACTTCTCCAAACAGCTTTAGGGTTTGGGTTTTTTTTCCCCCACCCCCAAAGTGACTTTTTTTTTGATGCTCCTTCTTCCCTTTGGCCATTGTTGCAAAACAATAATCCTTTCATTTCAAACCCATGTCATTATTAAAGCCTCTTATTTTGCTGCATCTGTTCCAGGGCCGGATTTCAGCCTCCTCTGCTCAAGTTTTACACCTCCCACTTTGGGAGAACTCTTGGATACGTTTTGGACACGACAAAATCGATTTTGTTCCTCGTTCCCAGGTGCTCACCTGCACCTTTGTCCCCCAGCCAGAGGCCAAGGTGACTCCTAAGCAGCAAAGTCCTGTTTAGTTTCAGGATTAAGTCTGATTTTCATACCTGGAGCATTTTTCCCTTTCAGTTTTTCACTGTCCTTGGGAAGTTCTCAACCACACCACTTGTACGCAGGAGGTGTTGGAATTGCCTTGTCCCACAGGGCTCTTGCTCATCAGCAGAGCTGCTGATGGAATAACCTGAGCTGTACACAGATCTCTGATCAGCCAGTGTTAAACAGCTGTAAGGAAAGGGGAGGAAGAAAGGGGTGAGAACACATCATTTCTCTGCTGGTTAGACTGGTGGGCTTCATTTTTCACCAAGGGGAATAAAAAGCTTAATTAGAAAATTACAAGTAGAAAGCAACAGATTTTTTTTCTTCTTCTTCTTTTTTTTTTTTTTTTTTAAACCTTTATTTCTTCCCTTTCCAACTGAACAAACCCCCACCTTTACATCATTCCCTGACAAGCAGAAGTATCAAACACATGGACAGCCAAAGCTCCTGATGGGACAGCAGGACTGGTGACTTCAGGGTCTCACTTCCCATTTTGGGAAGATGGCAACAAATCCATCAGCAGTTGAAAGAGGCTTAGAAATGTCCTGTTTCTGGAAGGCCTTGCAGAACTATCCCATTTCCAGGCACATCACACACAAACACTCCTGAGCCAGGGGGTGTTTGCTGCCTCTCAGGAGGGGTTGTTAAATATGGGAAGGGGCTGCCAGGGAGGTTTGGAGTCCCCACCCCTGGAGGTGTCCAAGGAAGGCCTGGACCTGGCACTGAGTGCTCTGGGCTGGGGGACAAGGTGGGGATGGGGCACAGGGTGGGCTCAGTGGGCTGGGAGGGCTTTTCCAACCTCGATTATTCTGTGACATTTTATTGCTAATGAAAAACTCACCGTCCTAAAACACAAGCTCAGCTCTGCCACTGCCCGACTGGGGAATCTCAGACACATCAGTGCTCAGATTACATATATAAATATATATACATATAAAACTCTTTGACCTGCTGTTTCTGCCACCTTTTTGTGAACAGGAGCCTGTTGCCTCCCCAGCCCCCGTGGAGATGAACACTCAGGGCCCCACTCAATTTACGCTGCTGGGAAGGGGCACAATACAAATCATTAAATAGCAGTAAAATGGACAGGAGCAGTAATTAGAGGAGCCAAACGCTGCCCCAAGCAGGGCAGTCTGTCCACATTAGCACAGCCATTCAGCTCAGAACATCTTAACAACAACATTTCCCTTTGCCTGGGCAAGGTCAGGCAAAAATAGTAGCGTGGTGAGAAAGGAAATCTTTGAGATGGGCACTCAGGGAACCATCAGTAATACAGGCAACATCAAGCACTCTGTGGAGAACACAGGGTCCCCAGCTGAGTATTCAAATATAAATTGGTCAACCAGGAGCATTTGAAACCAATTACTTCTTCTTTCCCAAGCTATTGTAATGGAATGATTATGCAAGGGGATGGAAGGGAGAGAATTAAATGCACTGGAGGAAGCGTGGGAGGACAGCAGCTCACTCGGTGATAAGATGTACTCTGTGCTTTTAATAAATAGCAACAAATTGCACATAACCAGTTAAAGTCAAGCAGTGAGGCAAGTGCTTTCCTGAACTGGGTGTAAAAAAAAAAAACCAACCCTATTCTCATCCTCGTTGGCTTCAAAAAAAAATCATAATAATTTCAGCCAGCACCAAGGTGCCAGGCTATTTCTTGTTATCTGACAGGTCTCAGAAAGGGAGCTTGTCATCAGCTCCTCAAATTGAGTCATCAGCAACTGAAATGACTGCCCTAAAATACTTCTCTCTCTGCTCAGCACTGTGTGCACGTATGTGATTTGATGTGGGGGGTTTTAATGCGTGTTACAAAAGGATTTCTCTTTCCAGCCACTGCAGCAGCAAAGCCCAAAGTTCTCAGGAGACACAGGGAGACCAAGGCCCCTCCTGAAGCTGAATTCGGTCTTGTTTCAGGTCTTGTTTTTTATTATTATCCATAACCTTTTCCCACGATCTGGCATGAAACAATTCTGACAAGTTTATTAAAGCCTTTTGTTATTACACTTGACATTTAGGAAGGGTAGATGATAAATAAGCAGAGGGATGACATGTCTGCAAGAAATGCAAGACTCTGGTGAGAAAGCCTTTTCCCCAGCCTCCTTTTTAAATGATATCTACCCTCTGCAGCCACTCATGCCTTTCCAAGAAGGAAAAAAAAAAAAAAAAAAAAAAAAAAAAAGCAGTTTCCCTGTACTTGAGCAAACAGATTATTTTCTTTCTTTCATATCATGCTTAAAAATGCCAAAAATTAAGATTATTTCAAAGACATGCTAAGGAGCATCGGTATTTCTTTTTTTTAATGATCTGACTATTTGGTTCCTGATCATTTTAAGAACTGGCTCAGTAATATCTGCACCCTCTAATGCTTCTTGAGCATAAAAATCTCACCATAGCCTCACAAAAGCCTTCAATGAGAGCAATGAGCCTTTTGCTCTCTGCAATATTAAAATACTAAATACAGATACACTCAAAGTGAGATTAGAATTACTATTGCCCTGACAGTGCTAGAAATTATTCAGGTTTCTACAAATTAAACTGAAAAAAAAAAAAAATTAGTGTGTACCTTGTGGGTCATTTTGTCTTTCCCTACCAGGAACGTTCCAGGGAGTGAGTTCTAAATAACCCCACGGATAACATTGCTGCTTTTAAATTGTCCTACATATGGTCATAAAAGTTGATTCAGAAGACAAATTTCCCATCATTTGCAATCACAGAGCACATCCTGAGGTCACAGCAGCCCGTGCCAGAGACATTCAGCTGAATTTCAGAGGCAGATGCCAATAACAGAGACTGAAATCACATTAAACACCGAGCCACTGTCAGGACAGCACATCCAGCAGATAAAGAAAACCTTTACAAGCAGCAGGACAGACTAAATCTGAGAGGGAACAACCCCAGTTCTCCTGTTTGCAGGGACCTCCCAAACGATGGCCTTTGACTGGTTTTATTTAAAAAAAAAAAAAATCTAAAAAAAGTAGTGAATGTGTGAGAGAAATCAAAGCCTCAGGTGCTTAATTTCTGCATTCCTTTGATGATCAAAGCCTTTCACATGGTTCACAGTAATTCTGATCGAAAAAGCCACAGCCCAATCTTCAACACCCATCTGAGTGTGGAAATGGGGCAGAAAATCACAGAATCCCAGGATGGTTCAGGTTGGAAGGGAGGGACCTTAAAGCTCATCTCGTTCCACCCAACAGAAGTTGGAGAATCCTGAACAAAGCAAAAAAAAAATAAAAATCCAAAAGGCTATTTTTTTTTCTCCCCTCAAGTTTTAATTGTGGTATCTGGCGCTTCTCTGTAGGTTTTGGGACACTCAGGGCCTCCCAAAGAGGCAAATTTCTCCCCTGATCCCAAAACCAGCAGATCTCAACTGGGAAGAGTTTGTCTCCCACCAGGAAGATTCAGCCAAGGAAGCTCCTGGGGAGAACAAGATGATGGAATCACTGAATGAGCAACTTTGCTTTTTATTCAGGCAGAACTTCTCTGGCTCCTCCATCAGCCTGGGAGATGAGTCATTAATCCTGCATTTTGTGGGATGTCCTGAGCAGCCTTTCTGAATTCCTTCTGTGTTTTTAAGCTGTCAGGAAGTGCCCAAAGCCAGCTCTGAGGACTCTGCTAATTATCTCCAAGCAAATAACACTCCTCAGCCAGAGCAGCTCAATGGGAAGGCCTTTGGTATTTTCAGCACAAAGCCTCTGCTGCCTTTCAGAGTCCTTTAAAACACTGCTTTGGGTTGAATATTGAATTTTTGGAGCCTGTAATAAAGTGCTCTCAGAGGGGGTCAGGGCCAGCTTTCCTGGTTCTGTCATTCCCCTGCAGGGTTTCACAGCCAGGTGTGAGATGGGACACAAATAAATCCACTCAGGGGCATCAATTTCTAAGATGGGAGTCCTGAAGGCAGAGGGGGTGGTGGGATACTCCTAAAATCAATTAAAACTAATCATTGAAGAACAGGTACAGCTGCTGGGGCTCTAAACATTGGACTTTTCCAGACTTAAGTACCTGAAAAATCCATCCTGCTACTCCTCTTAAGAATATCAGCGTGGCACAGGGTTGGGGGAAGATGAGAAATGAAATGCTAATTAGAAAACAAAATACTAAAAACATGCTTTAAAATGGAAAGTGATGTCAAGTCAGGTTCAGCCTTTGAAATGAAATATAATGCAAAGCACAATTAATAGGCATAATGAAATAAATGGATCCAATTGTCAGGTACAACTCTGTGAGCCCAAGATTCGTTCCCAGATGACTCGAGCAGAAAGAAGTTCAGAGCTGTTAACCTTGAACTGGGGGAAAAAAAGTTATTTTACAATGAGTTAATGCAACAGTAACAAACAGCAAGGGCATTTAACAATCCAGGTATGCATTTCTCATCCTTAAAATTCCTTTTTTCTGGGATAGCTGTGGCTGTAAGGTGGGGACTGACACAGGCCATCCCTCCACGTGCTTTCCTGCAGCATCATCTCTGACAGCCACAAAAGCAAGTTCCCAAATTCAAATCCCTTCCTGGGAGAACTCACCCCACACAGAATCAGACAGACACAAACCCCACAAGGGGAACAAGCTGAGCTGCAGCACTAAAGCTTCAAACTTACTGGACTGGAACTGTCTTTAAAAAGAAAAAAAAAAAAACTAAGGGCTCATGGTGTTTTAGAAGAACCCCCTCCTTGGAGTTTGTAGTCACAGGCTCAGCTCCATGGCAGAGATTTCTGGGTCTTTCTCCCAGAAGTTTCTGCTCCTCTTGCTAAAACATCTGGAACTCCCAGAAACACAAATCAGCCCCGGTTTGCAGCCTGTCTGACAAACCCCCCTTGCCAGGAGACTCAAATATTGGAATTCTCCCTCAGTGTCCCATGCCAGACTCACCCTTCCTCATCTCCCCATGATTTTCAGCTCCATCTGCATCATACCTAATTTTTTTTTTTTCCTATTTGAAATGAAGAGAGGTACCCAAAAAACAGCGAAGGTGATTTGTACTCCAGCTGCACAAACCCTTCAGTGTTTATTCTGCTGAACTGCTGTGTCCCACCCTATTTCTCTTCTTGCCCAGGAGATGAGGGGATTTCATTATCAGGTGAAATAATCCCCCTTTGCAGAATTCATCAAGTTCTTTGCCACCCCCAGAAGGAAGCAGATCTATTAAACATGTATTGTTAACAATAACAAATGCTCCAAACCTCTGGGTCCTGCTCAACATCCCCAGGAAAACCATTAGCATAAAAACCACATTCTCAGATTCTGAGGAAATAAAGCTTGGAAAGGGTTTGGTTATGATGGCAGGGATATCTATCAGGGAAACCCATTATGATGAAGAGAAGCTCTTAAAGCACAGAAGGGCTTTGACAAAAAGCAGTCAAAACGTTTTCATCAAGAATAATGCACGAGCACTGCAAATCCCAGCTCACAAACACACCAACAGACACAAAAGAGCCTTTTCCATTTTATTTGCATCTTGCTCAAGTGGTTAGCCGAGTGTTGAGTTTATTTTTGCCCTTTATTCCCTTTAAGGAGTATTTCACGCAGCCAATTCAGGGCCTTTGATTCCCCAGCCACAGCGACACAGGGATCTTTGTTCCTGCTCCATCAGCTGAGACTCAAAACGACCTGTTCACTCCACTTCTCTGCCTGTGGAGGGGCCTTTCTGCAGCTCATTCTGGGTGCTGGCCTGCAAACAGCCCTGGCATGACCTCACAAAGGGAGAAGAAAAGATTCTGCCCCTCTGAGATCCCCCCCTGCAGAGCTGCTCCAGCCCTGGGGACCAGCACAGGCCATGGAGCTGCTGGTCCAGAGGAGGCTCCAGGATGGTCAGAGGGATGGGGCAGCTCTGCTGGGAGAGTTGGGATTGTTCAGCCTGGAGAAGGGAAGGATCCAGGGAGACCTCACTGTGGCCTTCCAGGACCTGAAGGAGCCGATGGGAAAAACAGAGAGGGACTTTTTATAAGGACACAGGGAGTGGCTCCCACTGCCACAGCACAGGGTTAGATGGGATATTGGGAAGGAATTCCTCCCTGGGAGGGTGCTGTCTCATCCCTGGTGTGTCCAAGGCCAGGCTGGGCAGGGGTTGAAGCAACCTGGGAGAGGGGTGGAATGAGATGATCTTCCAATCTCCCTTCCAATCCAATCCAATCCAATCCAATCAGGACCATTCCCTGATCCTGTGATGATTCCCTGAAAAACTTGGGCCGGGGTGCTCTGCTGGTGAGATTCCTTATCTCCTCTCCTGTAACTACCAGGAATAACCCTGGAAGTGGGAAACAAACCATCTTCAGAGATGGCTCCTTCCCAGCCCCAGGGTGACAGCGGGACCTTTGTGGGCAGAGCTGAGCAAGCAACACCCCAGAAGAGCTGGGGAGCCACAATTCCCTTCCCTCCCATCTGATTCACCTTCTCCCAGAGCCCCAGCAGAGCACAAGGTCTGCACCCAAACCCACTGGAGTCCTCAGGCTGCTCAGATATTGGGGACAGCCACGAGCAGTGACCACTCAGCCTCTCTCACCAGTGAATCACAAGTGAGGATTTAATGCTTTTAATTTATTTCTCTTCCCTGTGAGCCCATCACAGCAGCACCTTCAGCCTCCAAGTGCTGATCTGAGGAACAATTTGAGTGTCTCCTCCCAGAGCTGGTGAGGATTCACCACCTGTAGCTGCTCTGGGGAACCAGGAGTCACAAAGAGCAGTAAAACAAAACCCATAGAGGAAAAGTTGCTTCCCCCAGCCAGCCACTGAACCATCTGAGTCCCTCCAAAGCATCAGGACCTTCTAACTGATCCCTGCAAGAGGAATTCATAGGGGAATCCTCTTGAGACAGTGATAGTTTGATTTTTTTTTTGGTTCTAAACCTGGATCCACTGCAGAAACACTGAAATTTGGGATTGAGGAAAAGGAAATGCAATAGGGAAAGAACAGAAAACCTGAATATGTACAAATTCTGGCAACTCCAAGGCATTTAAACAGCAGAGGAATGCAAAAAAAAAATATGTAAACGAAAATAATTTCAGCTATTTCAATTCTGCCTTTCTCTGAGAACAAAGTCAAACCAAGCTGCAACAGCTTCTTGGAGGAGCTGGTAACGGATTTATTTTTACAGCCTTGTTTAGCCACTTTCCTTCCCCTAAAATACACAGGCAAAAAATAGGAAAAGGACAAGATAAGTCTGTCTGCTCTGTGATTTCCACAATTTAGAAAATTAAACCAGGCTGAAAAAAAAAAAAAAAACAACAAAAAAAACACAAAACCAAAAAACCAAACTACAGAAAGCCACTGGCTGGGGAAGGATCCCTGGACAGTCACTGTGTGGTTTATGACAACTGTTTCATGCACTGCTGGGTCACTCTGCATCTGTGGAAGCAGATGGAGAAATTTAGAGACCGAGAAAAAATGAACAATCCTGCAAAGCCCTTTCTTTTTTTAATCACTGGGAAAAAAAAAAAAGAAAATTTTAGTTCTCATAAAGGAGTTAATTCAGAAGTTGAAATGAACCTGTTGACTGAGAGAACTCCAGAGGCTTTTGAACCCGCCAAGGTTCATCAGCGAACCTGCACACGCACATCAGTGAACATCAAAGGCTTTCCAAAGGCACTGCAGTGCAGCTGGCAGCAGGAAATCAGAAGCCACAGAGGTGGTTTTCTCCCCAGAATATTATTACAAAGGCAACTGGATCAAGTGAAGGTATCAGGAGAGATCTTGGATCCACTGGCATCGCCCATGTCCCCAGCAGCCACCAGCACAAGGCAGTTCCATCACACCACACACTAAATATTTATTTTTTTTTTCCCTGTGAATAAACCCATTAAAAATCCATGCAATCCAGGGGAACAAGGCTTTGAGCTACAAGCAAAGCAAAAACACAAGCACAGCTTTGGAAGAACCAACAGCTGAGCCGGGAGACCTTTCGTGCCTCGCATTCATCACCAGGCGGGGAACGCTTCGTGCCTAATGGATCTCACACATTCTCACATATGGCTGGGTGTTTTTAAAGGCTTGATGCCTTTCATTTCGTCCCTTTCTTGTTTTAGGTGCCTTTCATGGCTCCTCTGCCTCCTGGAAAACTCTGAAGTGTGGATCTCATCGGTAGGAAGTGAGTGGCAAAGGAAAATATTCCTCGCCGTTGGTGGGGGAAAGCTCTGCTTTAACCTCTCCCAAGATGAACCAGGGCTTACAGAAATGGGGGGAGGAAATAAAAGACTCCTGAGCTGGGCTTCAAAAGTCTGGTTTCCATATGATAGAGCCTGGGATAAAAAGATATCAAATAAGACTGTGTGTGTTTGAGGCCTCAGCGTGAAAGAAGCTCAGACTGCAGAACAAAACTTCTGCAGCCCAACCTGGTTTTTTCTCAGCCCAGACCTTCAGAACAGATCCTTAAACTCCAGCCTTGCCTCACCTCCTTCCACCATTTATTACCTGCATTTTTCAGTATTCCAAGGGACACTTTAATCACCACACTGTGCTTTAATTGTTATTAGCATTTAGATTATATGGTAATCTTGCAGCCAGAAGTCAATATTAAATTACTGCCCTTGCCTGCTGAAGAGTAATATATACATAGAACAGAGCTGAAATGTGGCTTAAAGTTTCAGTTCCATTTTATGTCCTAATTACTCTGGAATGTTATGAAAGGACTGGAACATCACACCATATATTCCTGTCATCCCACAGGCAGCTTTATAGGAACATTACAGGAGTGTGCTGAGCTTGTTACAGGGGAGCAGAATTGAAGGGATGCAAAGGAACTGCTCACTGTTAATAAAGCCACGTGGGTTTGTGTCTCCCATCCATCCACAGTCCCTGGGATTTCAGTGTTCAGATGGATTGTCAGACAGACTCACAACAGGAGGTGGTTTCTGGCTCTCTGCAGCTGCTGTGGAGAGCCAGATCCTGGCAGATCCTTAGAGAACCATGGAAAAGTTGGGGTTGGAAGGGGTTGGAGAGCGAGACAAAAAGGAACATCCTTGCAAAGGTGTTTTGGTTTGGTTTTTTAATCATTAAAAAAAAATTAATTAATTCAGTTCTCATGAGAGAGTTAACTCAGGAGCTGAAATGAACCTGTTGACTGAGAGAAGTCCAGAGGCTTTTGAACCTGCCAGGAAGGGCAGGGACCTCTGGGGACCACCCAGTCCAACCCCCTGCCCACACTTCACCTGAGAGCATGGCCCGAAGAGTTTTTCCATCTCCTCCCCTCAATCATTTCCCCAGAAAATGGAGACACATATTCAGCTCTCCTTGCCATGTCACAGCAGAGAATTATTGCTCAGGGGATTGAACTGAAAAGTTTCTGTCCAGTCTCATTCTCAGTAAAGCCAGCAATACAAATTGTATCCCTTCCTCTGGGTTATTCAGATGGTTAATACACTCTGAGGGTGTAGTGCAGCTTCAACAGAGAAATGAAAATATCATCACCCTGCCTTTACCACTGAACCCTCCTGTTTCTATGGATCTGTCTGCTCCACTTGTTTCTCCTCCAGCCCCAACAATTCACAGCCAGATGATTGTGTCATGTCCCAGTCTTTTATATTCATCCTATTCAACAGCCACACATCACACAGAGGTCCCTGGAAATATCCCCACATTCATTTATTTCATTGGGAGTTCATTATTCTCCATTATTAAGGGTCTGGGCTTCAAAGATATTTTCAGTTCCATACCCCAGCCCACACAGGCAAACAGGCTTTTCACAAACAGCTTTTGCTGCAACATTTAAGGCAAGCCTGTGTTTTGAAACCTGCTTAAACCAAGCACATGCTACTTCCAATTACCCCCTTTGATCATCTTAATTCTGACTTAACACTGCAATTTCTCATTTTGCCTTTGGAATATTCCTAGGGCTGACACCAACAGACCAGGTGGTAAAACTACTGCTGGTAAAGCAAATTCATGTTACTGCCCAAAAAACCCAGCATGTCCCTTAAAGCCTTTTTTATAAAGAATACTCTTAGATCATTCTTCATCATGTGGCATATAGAAATCAGCATAAAAATGGGAATTATTTACTTAAAGTGAGGGTGGGCAGGCCCTGGCACAGGTTGCCCAGAGAAGCTGTGGCTGCCCCTGGATCCCTGGAAGTGTCCAAGGCCAGGTTGGAGCAACCTGGGACAGTGGAAGGTGTCCCTGCCCATGGCAGGAGGTGGAATGGGATGATATTTAAGGTCTCTCCAACCCATTCTGGGATTCTGTGATGCTGCATGGTCCCAAATATTAATAAAATATACAGCCAGTATAATTCTGACTGAGGTTAATTTAGTCGTCTGTGCTACTAACAGAGCATTCAAAATGTAATAATAAAAAAAAATCTAGTATAATTTCTCTTGCTGTAAACCCAAATGATTGTTGACAGCTTTACAGTCACCTGCTGCAGGAAGAGGATAAAGCCCTTTATGGGAAGATGATGATCCAGAAGTACCTATGGAAGAAAGAGATTTTTTTTAATAGATGTCCTGATATTAGCAGGGGAGGAAAGGCCCTTTACATGGAGCCAGAAAAATCCTGATCACACTCAGATACAATTTTCCATGGGAAAATTGCCCCCCTCCCTGGCACTGCAAACACCCAGAGCTTGGGGGAGCTTTGGGTAATGTGTGGCTTAGAGACAACATCAAATTCCAACAGATATATCCATGAAATCCTGCTATTTCTGGAGGGCTTTTGCTCTCATTTGTACCAACTCCACACCAGCCTAACTCCCTCATCCTTGCCCTGCTCTTCCTCTCCCTGCAGGAGGAATCATCAGCCTAATGTTGCTGGATGACAAAACATTTACTCATTACCACAAGGCATTTGGAAAAAGGAGCTAAAATGTCAATCCTGCTCCTGCAGCCCCCCCAGGAGCACAGTGGACAGGCCAGCAGGTGGGGAGAGACAAGATGACAACTCTGTGTGGCAGCACGGCTTGGAAAGTGTCCCAAAAAGCCAAGTGAACCCTGGAAAAAAGGAATTGCCATTCATTTGTTCTGGAAGCAGCTCATCAGCTAAGCAGGACAGGCCAGGAAATAAAGTGATGAGACACCAAAGTCCAGCTGATGGAGCACTGGGTGGGGACAGGAGCTCTGTGGGAGACAGCACAAATCACTGAACAGAGCAGATAATCAAGATTTTACCTCCACTTGGGCCCCAGGGCACACCTGGGCACCTCTAAATTGAAATTACCATCAAGATTAACTGAACCCACGGCCATATCCCCTAAATCCAGGACATGACTGAGCATGATATTGAGCACAATAAAATATTAAAGGGGGTTTTAGGCTCCTACCCCAATAGACAGAAGCCAATATTTTGAAAAGTGATCTGAAGTCCACACACAGCCAGAATAAATATTCAAGTGACATGTAGTTAATGCAAGATGATGTGAGGAATCAAGGCAGCAGAAGAAAATTGCTTCAGACATGACATTATTGCTATTGAATTGAGATCTCTCCTGGTGAGAGCTGACAGAAAGAATATCACTCCAGAAGAACCCTTGGAACGTTAGGAATTGCAGAAAAAAAGCAGGGCAAGAGCGGGGATTGGAGTTGTTTAAAGCTCTGTGTTCTTGTTCATCACAAGCCCCTCACACACTGGGTGAGTTCTCAAAGCCCTCAGTCCTGCCTGGCAGCCCTTTCAATTTAATCCTTTAATTTTTAAAAGAAAAATTATAAAACACTAAACAAGGGCAACCAAAAAAAAAAAAAAGAAAAGAAAAGAAAAAACAAGCCTAAAAAACAAGCCTAAAATTGCAGCAGGAGAGGTTCAGGTTGGCTGCTGGGGGAAAATCCTTCACTGGAAGAGTGGTTAAACCTTGGAAGTCTCTTCCCAGGGAAGTTTGGAGTCAGCACAGCTGGAATTGTTCAGAAAACCTGTAGATGTGGCACCTTTTAATGGAGCTGATCAATCAAAATCGGATTATTTATGGCTGGAGGGATTGGCTGAAGGTTGGACTTGGTCTTGGAGGGGTTTTTTCCAAACCTGAAGGATTTTGTGACTTCTGAAAAAAGGGGATCTGCTGCAAGTCCAGAGTATGAAACACCCCCTCCAAACATTAAAACAAACATTCAGAGTTTGGCTGGAAGGCACAAAAATCTAAAGTTAAGTCTGTAACTCCATCCTGTGGTACATAGGTATTACAACACTTTTTTTTTTTATATCTATAAATCCAGGGACACAAATATTTCTGCTGCACACTCAGAGTGCCTTTCCAGGTTTCCTTTGGAATAGGAATTCTCAAAAAAAACCCCAAACCCAACATGACTTTAAAGCCTTTATACAGAGACTCACACTGGGCTCTGCTCAGCAGAGTTGGGGGGGACAAAGCTGAGCCTGAAATAATCCAAATAATCCCAGCCAGGCCCTGAAGAGCTTGGCAAAGCTGCTCATCTCCTGTCACCAGCCTTGTAATGTTCCTCAGCAATATTTGCCTTGAAATATTTGTCCAGGAAGAGTGAGAATATGCCATTTTCGAGGTTCTTACCACTGCAGAAAAGAGCAGGATGAACTAAAGATTTGGAACTGAGAGACACAAGAGCCTACCTCGATTTCCAGGGGGATCTCTGGACACTTCACTGTGGGAAGGATCCAAGGTGAGTTCGTTTTCATGGCAGTATTGAAAAAAAAAACCTGCTAACAATATAATAAATACATTTTAAATAAGTATTTCTGCTGATCCAACCCTTCTGCTACCCAGGCAAAGCTCTGGAAATGGCCAGGTTGGGTAACCCCTTGGGCTGGGTGTTGCCTTCTCCAAATTTCTGCAGGTAGGATGTGGAATGAAAGGACAGGCTGGTGAAAACCAACAAAGAAACCCTCAGTTACAAACTCAGTTTTTGCTGAGAAGGCTCTGAGTGACAGTGGGAAGGCAGGGAGGCTCATCCCAGCCCTGTATCCCCACAGAAACTTGTGTTTTCAGGCAGACAAGCAGAGGGAAAAGCAATAGTTATCCACCAAAACACAGCAGTGCCTCTTGAAAGGAAACATCACAGCAAACAGCAGAGATTTTCACTCACCCAGACATTAAAAAGAAATCTTCTTTCTTAGCTGGAAAAAAAAAAAAAAATAGACAATCATATGTCTTGATTTCCCAAGCACAAGGAGTTTAGATTGAAAGAGGGGCTGTCAATTTAGCTGAAGACAAGAAGTGTCCTTTTATAGCAGTTTTTAACATGCACTCATGAATTCTGGATGAACAGAAGTGTCCTTGTTGGCTGATCGAATGCACATTTACATTCAAAGCCAGGCAGAAATTCAAACATATTTTAGCAGTGCTGTGATCAAGCACCAGCAGCATTTTCACTCATCTGCCCTGCACTGAGGGGAGGGAGCTGTCAGGGGAGCAAAGCACAGGTGAGGAGTCATTAAATTTACTAAGAGGTCCATTAAAAACCTGAGAGTAAAACCCACCAACAAGCAACACGAGTCTCAACGTGCAGTTATTTCATTTCCAAACCTCAGCAAAGGACAGAGCTGTAAAAAACACCCCAGGCTTGCCAGGAACCTGAGGGAGGGTGTCTGAGGACTGCTGAGAGAGACAGAATAGCTGAGACTTCATTGCAAGTCCTGCCTGCAGTGCAAGCCCAGATCAGTCTGGAACTGAGCATCAGCTACAGGTTCAGCCACAAGGTTTGCCTGATCCATTTAATTCTTTTTTTTTTTTTTTTTTTTAAGATATACAATAATTCAGATCAGCTCGATGGGAGAAGAAAACAACTTCCAGTCCAAAAAAACTGCAGGATCCAAAACCTGCCTGGTGCCTGCAGAGAGTCAAGCTCTGGTTTGACTCCAGCAGTGTCACCTCAGACACACAGACAAGCTGGGATCAGATTTTAGAGATCCCCCTAAAAGGGAGAGCAACAGAGCAAAAAGAAGAATAAATTCCCTTTCTGTGGGTCTGGCCCAGCAGAATTGTGCAAAGTGTTGGGACTGAAGAGTCCTGCCCCTCTCAAAGCCTCTTGCTCAGCAAACCATCCCACAGGTCCTTCTTAAAATGAGGGGTGGTTCCTTTTCCTTCCACTCAACCATAACCAGCCAGGCTTGATCCCAAAGCCAGGAAAAGTTTTTCCTGCTCTCTGTTCCATGGCCAAGGAGGGAGGTGTTCCACTGCTGTTCCCAAGCTGGGGATAAAGGGAACCATCAGCAGCAAAAGCAACTTTTAATATGCTTTGTTTTAAAGCAAACTGCCCTTCCTTTACAGGTGTGTGAAAAGCACATCTCGGGGGTTTATTGAGGAAAAAAAAAAAAAGAATATATAGAAAAACTGAAAAAAAAAATGCGTTTTTCCTTCACACTGAGAAGCAGAAATATCTCAGAGAGAGATCTCTACCATCTATTCTCTTAATTTCTTCCTATTAGCACTACTATTACCAAGTGGGAAACAGCTCTGAACTCACCCTGAGGCTGGAAAATGTTGAGAACATGGTCTAGGCTGGAGATGTCTGATCTCCAATTTGGAATGCCAAGTAATGCAGAAATTCTCAGGAATAATTGTGCCCTCTCGCTTCCCAGCTTTTCAAATCACGGGCTTCAATCTGCTGGAGTGGGAACACAGTGTTATCCAGAAAGAACTGGATTCAATAATTAAGATGCAAAGTTGCAGAAGAATTAAATGTGGTTTCTGTGAGAGGAACGGAGTGGGTGGGGGCAGACTAATCCTAAAATAGTGCAGATCTGTGCTGGGAAGCCCAACACTTCATCCTGGAGGGCAAGAGGGGATAAAGAGAGGCCAAGAAGTGAGCATTCCCACCACAGATCCTAAACCTGATTCCTTAAATTATGGTGCACGTGAAATAATTAAAGGGGAACACTGATGAGCTTTTCCTCTCTGCCTCGTGTCCTGTGAAGTGCCACAAGACATTTTAAAATCTGTGGGGGTTTTCCCCACACCCTCCTGGTGTTTTTAAATCTCCAAAGCCCTATAAATATTTTAATGTTTGGGAGGGAAAACTGACCTCACTTCTTTCTGGGCTGCTCTCTGCTTATCAAAGTGAAAGTTTGCACTGAATTGGCAAAGCTCCTTCCCTTCCTCTCCCCCTCCTTTCACACTGACCTCAATTACTCCCACAAATCAGATCAGCCTTGTTGACTTTCCTCCCTTCCATAATTAAGACCCAGAAGGATGAAGCACGTGCCTTCTGAGCAATTGTCCTCAGAGCTCCACTAACAGCCCATTCTAATAAATTTTGGCAGCAGAGTGTGTTTTCTCTGCAGGAACTTTAAGGCACCTGAAGATGGATTGGATTTGGCACGTTCTCCAGGAACCCTTTAGGAACTGTTAAGTGGATGCTCACTCGGATTTTATTTCCTTTCCATGGCTCAATGGCACAGACAGGAAGATGATGACACAGCACTGATGGCTATTTGTCATTGCTGTAAATTCCCTCAGCCAGTGCCCAAAACAGACACCCAATATTCTCATGTCCTTCTGCAGTCCCAGGATTTTCAGCTGGCTGGGACACTGGGAACAGGATTAAAACTCTACCCACCTCCCTGTGCACAAACACCTCTCTCTTCCCACGATGATGCAGCAGATCAAAGTGGATTAATTTACCTCTTAATTTACCTAAAAATTCGAGATTCTCAGATGGAATAAACTCCTCTAGTGTCCAAAAGCTTGAAGAGCCCAAAGCAATTTGCTCATTAATTAAAACAGAACTTCATGGGAAGATTAGAATCCTCACGTTATTGCTTTTGGTGTTGGAGCGTTTGGGGGCTGGTTTTTATTTTTAATTAAGTTTAATAGATCACCACCCTCAAAAAAGTGAATTCTTACCTCCACCCTTCCTGTTAGGAACCTGTTGGAAATCAATATTGAGCTTGTACCAAGAGCAAGGAAAGTTCTCCAGTTCAGATTTGGCCACTTCCACTCAAGTTTTTCCACCCCAGCTTTCATTTTTGCATGTTCCTGGTGCACACCCACATGCTGCACAGCCCAGTTTTCTCTGATAAGATGATGAAGCAGGGATATTCTAATCTCCTGTCAATAATTTCCTCCATCACCCTAAAGCCTCTGCATCTGTTTCCGTGGATCTTCCCTGAATACAAGCCCCTGGAATTGTCAGCAATTTTCCAGACAAGATTGTACAGAATCATCTGCAGCTCTACCAGTTCTTCCCTATCTCAGTTCCATCAAGATAAAAATTCAGTGACACCAACTGAATTGCTCTTGATTTATTGAAGAACACATGGGTTTTTTTCTACTCAAGGTTCAAACCAACCCTGGGTTTTGTTGGTTTTAACTTATATATATGTGCTCAAAGCAATTTATTTCCTCTTGCCCAGCTGTAATACTGATGGAAGGCAACACCACTGCTGCTTACACAAGGGAAAGTGCTGGATTCTGCACCTGGGATGGGGTGACCTCAGATGTTTCATGGGCTGATGGATTGAGACCACAACCATCCCTTCACAGAGTCACAGAACATGACAAATTGGGAGGGACCCTCAAGGATCATCAGTCCAACCCTCAGCCCTGCACAGGCCCAGCCCCAAGAGGATCATCCAAACCCTCCTGCAGCTCTGGCAGCCTTGGGCTGTGCCCACTGCCCTGGGGAGCCTGTTCAGTGCCAACCACCCTCTGGGGGAAGAACCTTTCCCTGAGATCCACCCTGAGCCTGCCCTGACACAGCTCCAGCCATTCCCTGGGGGCTGTCCCTGCTCACCTGAGAAAATAACACTTTGACAAGCCCTGATAAAATGATAACAACCCCCTCAGTGCCCCTGTGACACCTGCTTTGCCAAATAATGCTCCCCATGGGTAACCAGGCCCCAGCAGTAAAGCTCTTCTCAACATCCCCAGCATTTCACTGTCAGACTGCAAGAAACAAGAATATCAAATGTGGAAGAGCAGAGCACGCCACCACTTCAAATCCCTCCTTTACAGCAACATAAAGTGGTCATCTAATGCAGTGCTATCATAAAATTAAATCATGCTCACTTGTCATTTTTGTATGGCCCGGACCGACAGATTAAAAACTACACGGCAAAATGTAATTTCCCAAACTGAAGGCATAAGAGGAGTTTGAAATATCTCCCTCTGCAGCATGTGCTGAGGTTCCTGAGCCCTCCTGGCAATAAAGCAGCAGTCAGAGGGAGGATTTAGCACTGCTGGCTGCCTGAGGGGCACAGCCAGTGCTCGTCCTCGCCGTGCCAAGGGAAACAGCGAGCAGCGGGCGCGGCGGCTGCCAAGGTTGTCTCTCTTCTCAAGTTGAGAATTTCACAACTGCACTTCCCCCCTGAGATCCACCCTGAGCCTGCCCTGCCACAGCTCCAGCCATTCCCTGGGTGCTGTCGCTGTCCCTGCCCCTCAGAAAGTTGTAGACCAATGGATACCCAAATTGCAAACCATCAGGTCTCGTTGCTGGATCCACAGGTGGTGAGAGAATCACAGAATCGACCAGGCTGGAAAAGACTTCTAGGATCATCAAATCCAAGCTGTGACCCAACCCCACCTTGTCACCCAGCCCATGGCACTGATGCCACATCCAGGCTCTGCTCAAACCCCTCCAGGGACGGGGACTCCACCCCCTCCCTGGGCAGCCCCTTCCAGTGGCTGATCCCTCTCTCTGGGAAGAACTTCCCAATGTCCAACCTAACCCTGCCCTGGGGCAGCTCAAGGCTGTGCCCTCTTGTCCTGCTGCTGTTCCTGGGAGCAGAGCCCGACCCCCCCCGGCTCCCCCTCCTGTCAGGGAGTTGCAGAGAGTGAGAAGGTCCCCCCTGAGCCTCCTCCTGTCCAGGCTGAGCCCCCCCAGCTCCCTCAGCTGCTCCTCCCAGCACTTGTGCTCCAGCCCCTTCCCCAGCCTCGTTGCCCTTCTCTGGGGGGCTCTGTCCTTCCCCAGCCTCCCTGCCCTTCAGGGCTGGGTTGTAACAGGAGATAGAGAGGAATTTAATTGCCACACAGGAACTGCTGGGGCTGTGAGAGCTGGAGGGAGGTGGTGATCAGCACCAATGGTGTCACCCACAAACAGTGAGAACCAATCTGTGCCTCCCTCACAGCCCAAACCCCACAAACAGAGTGGGTTCCAAGGCACCTGCAGGTGGTTGATCTGTTGGTACATGTCAGCAGCTGCAGGAACAGAGAGGGTTGCCAGAAACATCAGGGCTGCAAACAGAGAAAACTCCACTTTTCAGCTCACCCAGAGCTCAGCTGCAAAGGGACATCCCCAGCCAAATCAGCACAACCCCCACAAAGACCTTCCCCTCGCTTTTATAGGACCGTGACAGCTGCAAAAGGGCAACATTTGGGAAGGAAACCACCATCATTTAAGCTCAGAGTCAGTTTAAACTCCTTCCACGAGGCAATAATGCAACATCTTCGATATTTCTCCTAAATAAAGGTGCAGGAATTCTGTGCCTTTCCCGAAAATCGTATATACTGCAGCTGGCTCCGAGCTCTGGCACACAGTCCAAGCTGTATTGATTAAAAGGTCTGCTAAGATTTATCAGACTTGATAATGCACTCTAGCTGATTAGGATTTCCAGCTTCAGAGTCAATATGAGCTTTCATGTGTGATGGAAAGCACTTGGATTCACCCTGTTCCCATCTGAAATTTGATAGGAATCGTCTTAGACCCCAAAAGCAGGAACACAGCGCTTCAAAAATTAGAGAAATCCACTTTTTGAACACAAAGGCACCTCCTGGGCTGGAGGAAAATGAGAATCACGTGCTGTAAATTGGCAGTAACTGGGAAATTCAGGCCTATAGAACAACGATCCTCCTCGCTTCAGCACCCTGAGTCCTTCCCCCTGCTTGGGATCAGCTTTGTGCCAGTTCTACAGCCCCCTTGTAAAGGCATTTTTAGCTTGTAATGGAACAACATAGGGGAGAAAAAAAAAATCACCTTAATTAAGCAGCAGTGTGAGCAGAAAAGCTCCCAATAAAATGGAACTGAGCCCCTCAGCCCCATCCCTGGGCTCTGCCTGCAGGACTGCACCAATATTTCTGTGCCCACACCACCACAGACAGGACTGATGATATTTTAAAGCTCAAGCAGCTGCGTTTCAGGCCCAGCCCAGCAGCTCTGTGACAGCTCCCAAGGAGAGGGAGATTTGTAGCCAAGGCTGGATGTCGGTGCTGGTTGCTCCCTCCTCTCATCTGCACTTGAAATATTTCTGGCAGGTGAAGGGACCTTTTGAAATGCAACTGGAGACGGACTAAAAGCTACAAGACTGGAGCATTAGCGAAAAGAATTGATTGCCTGGGGGGAAAAAAAAGAAGTAAAGTGGCTTAAAATTCACATTTAGAATGAACACGACTGGAAATTATCTATAAGATGCTTATTTACCCCAGAAAGTGGATTGATGTGGACTTGGGTTGGGTTTTAAAAACCTTTCTTCCTGCTCCTTTGGGATTTTCAACACCACCTCAGTGTGTAAAAATGGGAGTAAATAAACACCTTGAGCAAAATGCAGCGTTGAGTTGAACATGGGAACAGCCACCCTCCTTTAGAAGCAAAAATCCAAATTTGGGAGGGGTGCAAGCCACATCTATGTGAATTATTAAAACACTCTCAAGTCTGTGAGGTTCTCTGCAAGGCTCAGCAACATATGTCAGCCTAAAAATACAGATCAAAACAACACATTCTCTCCATTTTTGTTGTTTACATTTGTTGGCAAGTTGGAAAACACGAAGTGGGGGTTTTTAAACAGAGCTCAAAGCGTCTCCCTGATTCACTGCTCCAAATCTGGACCTCAGCATCCTCTTTGAGTCATCCCGCTTATATTTAGGGACACGCAAAAATGCCTCGTGATTGTCTTCAAAATAAATGTGAAGAGGCTTTAATCAAAGCTGGGGAGCAGAAACTCTAACTGTCCTGCAGTTGTTCTCTTTGAAAATTCTATTAGAATGTGAATTTTCAAGTCTCAGGGATCCCCCCCAAAAAAAAAAAAAAAAAAAAAAAAAAGAAGAAAAGTCCCTATTGTGGATTTTTAGCATCCAAATGCTGAGGGGAAAAAAAAATTAAAAAAAAAAAAATTGAATTGCTGTTCTTGATGGTTCATTCCAAATTTCACTGGAAATCAACCTCATCCTCCTTCCTACCACTGTGTCTTGGCAACACTTGGTGTCCCAGACACTCCTCTGTACTCGAGCCCTTCCAGTATATTTCAGAATAAGAAACCTATCTCAAATGATGGAAAGTCAAAGAATTTTCTGTTAATTTGGTTTGTTTTTTTTAAGGCTGTGTGAATCTGCTGCCAGCTAGAAAATGAGACAACACTCCCAGGCACAGGGGGGGGATTGTTGGGGTGTCTGTGCAGGGCCAGGAGCTGAACATTCTGATCTGAGGGGTCCCTTCCAGCTCAGAATATTCTATGAGCTGATCACACCCCTTCATCCAGACAGCACATTCCTTTTCCCACTTCATCCCCTCTCCCTGCTGTTTATTTTCCCCACCACCACCACCAAACCAAGTGCACAGCTCGTGGTCAGCACCTCTGCCCCCTCCACCCCTTCTGAGGGGCTTCATCTGCTCCAACCCCTCAAGCTGGGAGGTGTCCCTGGGTCAGATATTTGCTTGGACAGCTTGCTGATTCCCAGGAGGGAGGTGGCAGCAGATGTTGCCACAGCTGGAACAGCCAGAACAGCAGCTTTTGGCAAGGGGGAAGCCTTGCAGGGGGAGCTGGGTTGGCTCTTCCTCGGGTTTAGATTTGCCTTCTCCTCACTGAAGAAGGCAGGGAGACAGATGCCCTCTCCTCACAGACATGTTGGTACCATCCAAGAAGGGAGGAAATTCATTTTTAATCATCACATTCTCTTCTTGGGCTTCAAACACTGCCTACAGCTCCAAGTGCAGAGCTGCCAAGAAGTTGGTTGCAAGGCAGTCAAGTTCTTGCAGCCTAATTATTTCTTCTTTTTCAAACCCAAAGAGAGGCACTGCCTCGCAGATTTCGTGTTTGCAAATTAATTAGATTTACAGCCCTGACTGGATGACCACCCAGTAATGAAAAATAAGATTCCTACACAAATATAATGCATTAGCTCAGTCATCCAGTGAACCAAAGCAGCACAGGACTCTCTATGGCTCTCATAGGAACATAATTGCCATCCTTGCTCCAAATTAATGGCTTTTCCCAAGGATTCTGAAGGCCATCAGGGGAAGCTGCTTCAGATCTATGTTGTAAAGAAGATTCTTTTAGAATAAAAACCCTTAAACCTGTGGGTCAAATGCAGGTATAACCTGCCTGGAAGCAATGATTTAATAGTGAGGGGGTTTATTTTCATGCTCCTGGAGGCTGGAGAGTTCTTGGGGAGAGCCTGGGAAGGGATGGGGAGGGTTCAGGGAGCACAAAAGAGTCACAGCTCTCCAGCCTCAACTAAACCTGGGCAATAACCCACACAGAACTGAGGCACAAGCACACCCCCTGAAAAACCAGCCCAGGGGGGTGTTCATGGGGAAAGGATGGGTGTTTGTGTCTGCCTGTTGATAAAAACACTGAAACACTTCAAAATTGTGAAATGTTTCAAAATCCACCCCAAAACTTCCTCACCCAGAAGTTTCAGCACATCCAACATCACCCACAATGAGAGCCAAGGCAGAACTGACTCCAGGCATGGTTTGAGCTGGTTCTTCTACAAAATTGATCCTCTGCTGACATTTCCACAATTACCAGCACAGAAACTGGCTGGGGAACTCTTTTGTTATTTTTTAATTCATCTTATGCTGCATTTATTCAAGAGAGTCCTGAGCTGTAGGACTCAGTTCCCTGCATTCCCAGGGTGCAAATCAACTCTCACCATGATTTCTTGGGGCAATATTTGCCCCTGAATTCAGGCCTGGGTGTTCATTAAAAAGAGAAAAATGGCAATTGGCTCTTTTCCAGTCCCTCACCTGCTCTACTCTTGAACTTTGGCACTTCCCAGCTCCCTCCCCCGCTGGCAAACACAGTCACTTGGCACAAATGGCACCTGCTATTGATGTGGAACTGCTGTGGACATCACTTCCATCACTTCCATCACCCAGGGAAGGCCCCTGGGAAGCTGCAGCCCCCACCTGCCCCGTGGACCCGACATCACCACCACAAAATCTGCTTTCACACAAGCAGAAATCCATGTACATGCACGTCATGGGCAATAAACCAGCAGTGTTTGGTCAATCACGGGATGCAAACCCATCTGAGGGCTGCAGATCAGTGCAAATGATCCCACACAGGATCATTTCAAGATGTGCTTTAATCCCACAGCACCACTCAGGCTGTTACTTCCTTATGAGTGACTTCATAATCAGCCATTACCACGAGCCCACTCCTGTAAATAGGGAGAAAGAGGCAGTTTTTATTTTTCCCCACAGCAGAACTGGGGGGAAATACAGGATGTTTCATGCTTGTTTTAGCAGTAATGATCCATTCCAAGCTCCTCTTCCTTCCCTGGCTCTGCCCCTCAGGCAGGATTCAGTCATTGCTGGGCCAAGACAAAGGCAGAGCTGGAGTGGGAGGGGAGATATTTTACAGCAGTAAGTGGCTTTAATTGAATCTTTAATTTAACATTCATTCCTTTACCTTTCTGGACCTGACTTCAGGTGTCCATTTTTCCTCATGGCATATCCATCCTCACTCAGTTCATCCCAGAAGCCAACGTGCAAGAAAAGGCAAAAAATAAACTCTTCATTAAAGGCAGCCTGGAACAGAGGCAGCCACAGGGAGGGAGGAGAGCAGGGTCTGGCCAGTTTTAGCAACTAATGAAAGTTTTTCTTTAACAAAAGATTCTGCTGCCATTTTTTAATATTGATATTTTTAACACTGATAACTCCTTCATGCCCGAGAGCTCCTCCATCAGCTCTTCTACCACAGACTTCAACCAACTCCTGTGATAAAGGGCAAGCAACTGTAATGAGAGGAAGCCTTTTTCTTCTGAGTAAACCTTATTTGAGAAGAAGAAAAAAAAAAATAAAAACCAGAACAAGAAGCATCAGCAGGGCCAAGAACTTGCTATTTCAGAATTATTTTTAACTGGTGCAGACACAGCGCCATAAAACTCCCAGCTGGGTGCAAGAAACACTTTTAATATCTTAATTCTCTGTAAAGCTGCTTGTTTTACTTGACATTCATCTGAGGTTTAATAAAGGCTTGAGTTTCTATTGTTTTTAAAAGCAGTTGTGTCCCGGTGTGAATCATCTGTTGGTACTTTTTGGTGCCTGGAAAAGCAGCCTGATGTCCAACACAAGCTTTGCAGAGCACCTGAGAGGCTCAGGTGCCCAGGAATTCCATCTGGCCTCCAAACTTGGCCTGTGCACTGAGTTTCTGACTCTGCCAGGCTCTGCTCACCCTGCTCCTCCTGGAACAGATGCAGAGTCCAGCACACACCACCTTTCATGGGGAAAGGAAACCATCATCAATATTGTCACTGCCTGCATTCCAGCAAATGCTGAGCTGCAGCTGCTGCAGGGCAGATTGTTCACAGCCAAAATAAATGTCATGGGCTGGGTTCTCTCAAAGTGCTGGGAGGGCAGGACTGAAAGCAGGGCAAGCCAAGCAGGGTCATTTTCCTCCCTAATCTGTGCCACGAGAGAAATAAATGTCACATTTGTGGGTTAAAAACTCCGTGTTTTAGCAGCTTAAGATAATCTGAGACTTCTTAACCAGGCTGTGCAGCCACAGCCACACTCCAGCACCTGCAAAATGCAGCTTTCCCTAATCACTCTGACATTTCCAATCACTGGAGTGCAGGGTATGGAGTTCTGGGAAATCAGTTTATACAGGAACCTGGAGGAGGAGGAGGCTCTTGTGCATCCTACTGATGGGTAAAAATACCATCCCGCTCCTTCTGATGTAACAGTGACCATAAAAGAACGTCTCTGATAACTTGGAGAGCTGTGCCCAGCTCTGGGCCCTCAGTTTGGGGAGGATGTTGAGGGGCTGCAGCGTGTCCAGAGAAGGGCAACGAGGCTGGGGAAGGGGCTGGAGCACAAGTGCTGGGAGGAGCAGCTGAGGGAGCTGGGGGGGTTCAGCCTGGACAGGAGGAGGCTCAGGGGGGACCTTCTCACTCTCTGCCACTCTAAAACTAAAGGAGAAGCTCTTTTAGCTCAGTGCAGCCCAATCATTCCCTTCCCAGGAAAACACGCAGCGAAACCTGCAACGAGGCAACCTCAGCAAATGACATTTCAGCTAATTAGGAGGCTACGAGCAGCTAATCACACAGCCCATCAGTCACTCGAAAGAGTTCCCCCTGAACACCAAGGGTGTAAATTAGCAGTGGAAATATTTACAGTTTGGGAGGGCGCACTTTGCCCCAAAGGGTAAACAGAGAGAACGGGGGATTTCAGCACCTCAGCCCTGGGAGAGGAAAAGAATCCAGTGGAAAATGGAGCAGCTCAGGACCCCGGTGGAGGTTGGTCAGGGCATCACAGCAGTGGGCTCAGGGCAAACCCTGCTGCAAGGGCAGACAGCAGGCAAAGAGCCCCAGGTGGCATTATCAGCATCCTAAAGGGCAGCTGCAGCTCCCCCCCAGCAATTCAGCATTGAAATCCTGCCTTTGGAACACCAGGACGTGCTCCTCCACCTCTGGAAACCTCCTCTGTCTTGCACAAAACCACATCCCCACCCAGCAGCTGGGAAGTGAAGCTCAAACACTTATTTTCCTTTGAAAGTGTTCCATTTGCTAATAAAAGGATTTTTCAACTCATTCTGTTATCTATCTATATATATATATATTTAAAAACAGCATTAATTATACTTTAAATAGTTCCCACCAAATCCTCCCCATCCTCCCAGATCCCAGTATTATCTAGTAAATTAATCCTCAGCCACTTATTTGGCTTAAAGGTTAATTGATATATGACTCAATCTCATTTCTGTCTGAAGAAATAAAGCAACACACATCCCATATTGATAGGAGTTCCTAGGAATGGATTTCTGGAGACAATCACCTTCCTCATTCCCAGCTCCTCCTCATGATGAAGAGCAGGAATGGCTGCAGGACTGTGGATAACAGAGGGCTCTGACACACAAACAGCTCTTTGGGCTGTTGAGGTGATAAATTTTATTTTTTTCCCCATCAGGTTGGTTTTCCTCTTTGCAGGAAAAAAACACCTGGAGAGACCTCAATGCCTTAACAGGAGAGAAAAGACTCTTCCTGCTGCCCTTTGCTGATCACCTTGACATACAATTTCCCTGTGCACGGGCACCTCTACTACTGACCATAAATACCTGGAAAATTTACTACCTGGGAGAGGCTCAAGCAATTTTCTGGTACTGGAGATGCATCTCCCTTCTGTGTGCATGTGTATAAGCACAACCTATGGCGTCTCTGCATTATTTATAGAGAAACAAGTAATTAAAATTTTTATTCTGCCCATTTCAAAGGGTGAAAGGAAAAAAAAATATAATCTTCTTTATTCTTTCATCAAGGAAGCTGCTGGCCAACCTCATAACTCTGCCTGCCTGCTGTAAAGAACTGTGTAAGTGGCTCCTCATCAAACACACTTTGCATTTTATGGGATGCACTGAAAAAAGAAGTGGCTTAGTGACTCCTTCCAATGTCACCAAAGGACAGCTCAGTCTCCTAAAGCACCTTCTCCCAAACATTCAGCTGCCCAGGAGCACAGGGGAGGGGACAGGAGGTTTCTGCCCAGGACTGGGGGAAGGGAATTCCATAAGCAACCCTATTTCCTGTTTCCAGTGTTTCTGGAAAACAAGGAATGCTTCAAAAGGAAGAACCTGCAGCTGTGGGTGGGGTTGGGATGTGCTGGAGCCACCCATGGGTCTGCTCAGGGTCTCACTCCAGCACAGGGGCCAGGGGGGAAGCACTTGGGTCACCTTCACAGAAAGCAAGAAAAGGAGAACACCAGAGGGGAGAGAGCTCACCAAGCAGTTCAGGACAGCTCTGGAAGGCTGGCTGGAAGGTGCTGTTCTCCTTGTCCAAGTACAAAATGAGTGCGAGTCAGTTCTTTGCCCTTCAGGTCAGAAGTTCCTTCTGGTGGTTCCAAGTGTCAGAAGAATTTAAAAAGCAGTTCAAACAGTGAAGCCAGAGGCTCAGACAGCACTTCAGCCATAGCACCACCTGTCTTCCCAACCCACTAGGACTGGTCTTGCACAGAAATGTTTATCCCAGTGTTTTAGTGCCTGGGCAAATGCCAGAGGTGACACTTCCAAGGCAAACTGAGACAAGTGTCAGTCACCGCATTGTTTTTCCTTTAAAGAACAAAAATAAAGGGGGAAAAAAAAAAAAACACATCAGCCTCCTAAATTATGACTTTATGACTAGCCCAGAGAAATGAAATGACTGTATGGAAGCAGAGCCCCTGTGTCCATGCCACATCTGCATCAGGCTCCCCAAGATGTCAGGGTTAATATTTTCACCTGTTGCTGTGCCAGCTGATAGAAAAGAGGTAGTCAGCATTTCACAGGAGTGCCCCACGCAGAGAAAAAGTGATTTACAGGTGAGTGGAGCCACGATCTCACTAATTGTGCTGAGGCAAAGCTGTTCTACACTTGCTGTTTTGGAAGAACCCCACGCTATCCCTCGGGCTGGGAGGTTTGCTGGGCAATATTTCTTTGCAGCACCATGAGTTTAGTCACCATCAAGACATCAGCAAAGAAAAATAAGGCAAACAGAGGTCTTTTTTTTTTTTCCCCTGGATTGATATTTAGCAAAAGAAATAGATGTTTCCTTCAGGAGGCAGGGGGGCTACATGAGGGTTTACAACACCTCTGTCTTCACCTCCAGGCTCAGTTTGGATTCCACTCCCCGTGAAGATAAATCTGCAGTTTTATCATATTCCACACAGCTGATTTTTTTTTCCCCTATGTGTGTTCTAGCACAGCATGGAGATAAAATGCTGGCATTTACACTCCAGTGGGTACCCAAGGTGGCTGAGGAGCCCTTCATGCAGGAGATGGGGCTTGGTGTCCCCCCCCAGCTCACAAAAATCAGCAGCACTGACTCCACCCTACCCCTGCAAACACAGTCTTGGCTTTTCCCACCAACAAACACCGACCTCCAGCTGAAATAACCCAAAATATAACCCATTCCCTGCCACACCTCCACCTCTGACCCTCCAGGCAGTGGGAGTTTCACCCCATTAGTTCAACACAGACCTCCAAATTTATGTACAAAGCTGACACAGTGCTAAGCAGAAAATATCAAAAGAAATCCACATAGATTAAAAAAAAAAACAAACAAACAAAACCAAACCTAAATAATAATGCTCCTTAAGGAAAGCTGCAATACCCACCACCAGCACATAAATCCCCTTCCCCTGTATCTCATCTCCCATTTGATGACACCAACCTCAACCACTGCTCTTTAATGAGCTGCACAAAATACCCACCCAAAACCCAGGTAGGATTAAATGCAGTTGCTCCAGCTAGAATTGTAATTAAAGTGAATTTATATTAATCCAGCAGAGCTGAAGGAAAGGACAATGATTTATGAGCAATATTGCTGGCATTTTCAAGAGGCATAAAAGGCATTAAAAGTGAATATCTAAAAACTATTAGTTAGGAAAGCAGCCATAATTGGATAAGCAACCCAGTGTGTCCTCAGGGCATTTGGTTCCTACAGGGGAGAAAAATCCAGATAACCTTTGAGGAAAATAAAACCCACAACTTCAACCCTAATTTTAATTTTTTTTTCCCATGAAAAGGGTGAAATGACTCCACTAAAATACACACACTTACTGCCCTATTTAAAAGTGATTATGAAACACAGCACAAGCTCTAATTATTGGTCTCACCGGGGAAATTTGTTATTTTTTGCTAAATTCACTCTTTATAACAGTGACAGGTTAACTGAGAGATTATTGGGAGTCTGGCAGAAATTTTCAAATTGTCTAAATGACTAAAGACAGTTTCTTCAGAAGTTTGAAGGTTTGTGTGTTTTTTTAATCAATAAGTGTCAGTTGTCCTGGAAATTAATTTAACTGGGATCCTCAAAGGCTGAACCACTCAGGGATCTGGATTAACTCATCCATTCAGATCTCATTTTTCCCCCCACATGAAAATTTCTCAGGCCTTCCACATTTCCCTCCCTGGGATCTAATTTAAAATAAATAAATAAATAAATAAAATGGCAAAGCTTTTTGGATTTTTCTTTACTTAAACAGACAAGAAAAGCCAGCTGGGAAATGAAATTACTTGCCTGAACACAACCTGAAATATTCCAAATCCAAGCTTTTATTCATTAGGTACAGAACAAGTGCCGGGGGGGGTCACACAGATGGTTCTGGGGTTGCAGCATCTGTCAGACAAGGAGAGGGTCAGGGTGTCAGGACCATTTTAGGCTCAAGAGGAGGCTCAGGGAATCCCAAGTTCCTGATGGGGAGTGAAGGGGACACAGAGCCTGATCCTCCCCTGCTGCTCACAGACAGCACAAGGAACAACTGGCACAAGCTGAGACAGCAAATCCCATTTAAAAGAGTCCCCCAACACAGGAATAAGGGTTTCCTCAGAGGCTGTGGAGTCTCCATCCCTGGAGACCTTCAAACCCCAGATGGGTGTGGGTCCTGAGCAACCTCTCCTAGCTTTAGATCTCACTTTGAGAGGGGGGGTGTGGACTAAACTATCTCCAGAGGCCCCTCCAACCCCAGCCTTTGAGGTGAAGAACACACACAACTCATCCTGAGTGACTTCAGAGCAGGATGCCAAACAAACCCCCCCTCTCCACTTGGCCAAGGTTTCCCTTCCAGCTTTGTGCCTGGTTTGATGGGTCATATCCAGCTGGAACATCTTTGACTTTGCCTTTAAGTGGATGTATGCATTCCCAGAGCAATCAATATGCCCTGCAGACATATTTATCGGTCCCTATTCTCTGTAATTAAGCTCAGCAAGAGCAATAACAATACCTTTAGTATTCATCCTTTGAAAGTTGTCCTCCATTTCCTTTAATCTGTCTGAACAGATGGAGTCTTGCTCCCATCACCTTGCCAACTTTTTCCTTGCCTGTTAAGCCACAGCAGAGTTTCAGGGGGGAGAAATTACAGGCAGCAAATGTTTAATAATTGCTGTCACTTGTTTCTTCACAAGGTTCCCAGGTTAATGAATAAAACATGCTCACAGAAGGCTGGGCTCTCAGAAGTCGACATCAGGTGTCCTGCTGAGCGCAGTGCCTCGTGGAAAAGATGTAGAGCCAATCTTTGCTTCCATGGGGTGTTCATCTTGCCTTGGTAACACTCCAGAAAAACCCTGAACCACGAGCCCCATCCTAAAAATCACAGGTCAGCCAATAATGACTCATTTACTCATTATTTCTTGAGCTTATCAAGGATGGAGTTATCAAATCACTTCTCCTGCAGTCACACATCAATCAATCACCGGGACTGAAAAGCACTTGGAGTGCCCAAACTTCTGTCCCCTTGGTGGGATCTTCCTTTTCAGATTAAACAAACACAGGGATGTGTCTCAACCAGGCAAACTTGGTGCAGTTATTCACTCAATAAAGCAATGCCAACTAGAGGGTGCCCAGAGCTCGGCCCACTGTCAAAATAGAATATTCAGTAGCAGAATCCATCCCTTGGAGGGCAGATGATGGGGTTTAGTCTGCTCAAGGCACAGGTGTTGTGTTTCTACCTTCACCTCAATAAACCCACTGAAATGAGGAAAAAAATAAAACCTTTATCACAGCCAGTTTTGGGGGGAGCAAGACTAATTCTACTGAAGTGAATAGAAATATAGGAATGTAATGGAAAAAAAAACAACAACAAAACTCTGTCAACCTTATAATGCTGCACAATGGAAAATTTATCCTGTGGGCAAGGTTAACACTGTCCTGTATATTAAATTTCAGCCAGATTTCTGTAGTGTGATATCTAAGGCAGTTCATATAACAAGTATCAAAAATGTAATAATTGTCACGAATTTAACCTTTCATAAATTAAAGGGAATTCCAAAGCTGGATGTAGGAGCAGGAGTGCTACAAAATCACCCAACATGAAACACAACAAGCAGCTGAACAAAAGAGATGGTTTTTAAAGGTCAGGCTCAGTTCTTGTGGGTAGTTTTCCCTGAATACCAACATATTATTTGCCTTCCCAGACTGCATGTTAGATATTCCACTCAAATTTAAGAGAATAAGGATACTTGTCCCACACAGGTTCAACTGCAGCTTATCCAAAAGGCACCCACTGAGCAATAAAACTATAAATGTGCTAAGCCACGAGAAGAAATCTGTAAAGTAGATCTACACTAAGCCCAGTTCAGTTTATGGGCTCTTAGCATTGGCTTTAATAGGATTTAGAGCAGGCTTTAACCTGGGGGTGACTCAGAGCAGGCTCCAGCAGACACATAAATTGGCTCTCTGTGTATTGGCAGCCAAAATCCAGCCCTGACTGATGGGAAAAGCTTCTCCTGCCACGCTCACCTCAGCCCAGAGCTTTGGGGGAAGAGGGGACAGAGGCTGGAGCACAGCACACAGCCCTGGAGAGCTTGCAGGAGCTCCCTGGCTCTCACCCTTTGGTTTCTCAGAGGAACAAGTGTCTACTCAGCACCAAGGAGGAAAAAAAAAAAAAAAGGTACCTTTGACATCAAGTCCTCAGCTGTAAAAAAATCAATTGTGGCTCAAAATGACTCCCTGAGCACGTGCCCCCCAGGATTTATAGTGGCCAGACTTGGTTGCTGGCTGTTAGCTGCTCTCCTGTTCATTAATTACAGATTTATGGACACCTCACTCATACAGAACGATCTGGAGACAATTCCAAAGCTGGTGACACAGCCCATTATGTTCTCTGGGAGATTTAATGCAGCCAGCACTGGTGAAACCTTAAGGAGAGGTGAAGCCCAGCACTCCAGATGTGGATTTTGGTCACACATGATGTGCTGGAGGCTCAGACTTTGTGCCAGGTTGCAAAATACTCATCTGTGCAAAACCAGCTGCTGATGGAGCCACAGGGAACCAAACCCTTCCTCCACAATCCAGAGTTCCCATCTCCTGTAGCACTCACAGAGCTCTGGGAACCAAAAATTAAATTCCTCACAACCAGCAAAGCTCAAACCATCACCTTCCATTTGTATTTTCTGCCCAGAAGAGGTTCCTGTCAACAGGAATATACGAAAATTGGAGATATATATATTTATAATCTCCTATCCTTGTGCTACACAGGGCCACCAAATCACTCTCCACTTCTCCTCAGTATTTCAAAAGTCACCCCTTTGAATCAAAAACTGGTTAAAAAGCCCCTTGGTAAATGTTCCACTTGGCTCTCCCATGCAGCATCTCCCTGCCTGTTGTAACTACTACAGGCTCACCTAATTCTCTTATTTCTCACTGAGGTAAAATCTGCTGAAAAAAATCCCATACAGCCAAGACAATTAAAAATAGTGCATATAAAAGGGGGGATCATTGGCACCCTGGAATGCTGTTGACAAAATTAAGACATTGCTTACAATTCTACCCATAGTAATTTATGCAGCCGGTGGATTCTGCCAGCACAGGCAATGCCAGCTCTGCTAATGAAACCAAAATCAACCTGACAGCAGAATGATGGCAGATTTTGAAAACAAGTACCAACAGTTTGCAGGTGGTTCAGGCAACTATAAAATCTGATTTACAAGGGCTTTTTAATCCTCACTTTAATTCACCTTGTGGGAACGGGCCACAATAAAACATCTTGCCACGTTGCAAGCGCCAAGCCGAGATCCAGCAGGGTTCAAATGCAGGGAATTCTGGAGACTTTATTGCAATTTTTATGTGTTTGTGCTCCAACCTTCCTCTCACCCCCAGCCTCACGCCCAGGTTTAACTCCCTGGCACGCAGATTTACACGCCCATCCATCAGAACTGGAGCCCCATCTGCAGCTGGAGCTGTTGGGGCCTCGTCCCTACAAGGCTGTAATTTATGCACAGCAATCTCCCTGCTGCACCAATTTCTGCTCCACAGCAAGAGCCAAGTTCAGGGCCCACATAAAACCAGGGGGCACCTCTCAACCATTCCCTTTAAATTGGGCTGCAGCAGCACCCAGGGAAGGGTCCTGACACAAAATACAGAGCACAGGTAAAAAGAAGGGATCAATTTTAGAGAGACAACCATTTCCCTGTGATTGCACAGAACATCCTGTGGCACGAGCAGGAATCCAAGAGCTCTGTTCCCTCCACCCTGAGCTGCAGTTCACTGGAGGGCTCCTGCAGCATTTGTATTCCTGCCCAGTCCCACAATCGATTCAGCTGAGATGCTGCTGCTGCTGTCCCCTCCTCTGCAAGCTCCTTCACAATGGAGGGGCATTGCAGGACTAGATTTCAGTTTATTCTGCAGCCACTGATCTCCCCAGGAATTCCTAGGTTTGAAAAAGCACCGAATAGCACACGAGATGAAGTTTACTTGAAGCATGAAAGGAGAGGACGTTTTATTATCACGAGTGTTTGAGAGAGCAGCGTTCCCTTCTCAGCCACGGGTGCAAACCAAGAAAAATCAGAGCAGGAGGTCTCTCTGGGACTGCTAGAAATGTTGGTTGAAAACAGTCTCCCTCTCTTGGGGGAAGGGAGTTGGAGGGCTTTAACTCAGCATCCCACAGTGCTGACCCCGTGCCATCCCTGAGACCAGAACCCATCACAAATCAGGCTGGGGGGCAGAACAATTTATTAGTGCCATTTGTCACCAGCAGATATTACAAAGTGACAGGGGGCTTGCTGAATGGGAGGTGGCAAAGGTTGGGTTATGCTCTAAAATCAAAAAGCAACAGCTCTGCTGCAAGGCAAAACATTGCAAGACAGATCCAGAGATGCTCCTGGAATGCTGCTGGGGGTGGGGGGAAGGATTGTATTCCTCATCCTTTGACTGATTGAAACGTTCTCAGTAAGGCTCCACCTCTCCCAGCAGTTTAAAAGGAGACACAGGGTGGCAGATGCCCCTGAGAACTGAACTCCTGGCCAGCAGGACGTTATCCACGATCCTAAAACACCTATAATAGCATGAGGAGCAATCCTCTCTGCCTGCCTGGCAGCTCAGGGACAGATCAGGGTAAAACTTTCTGATCTGAAGGACCTGATTTTACTCTCATCTCTTCTAATATCACTGTAGACACATAAAAGGCCTTCTAGTCTTTTTTAGCACTGTGAGAAGTGGTGCAAAGCAGGCTCGAGATAAAGCAGGGGTGGTTCTGGAGCATTCCCGCTCCTTTAAAAGGCATTTCCTACAGACTTCATGCACAGCAAGGGAAGAAAAAAGGATCTTGAGATGTTGCTGATCAAGGGGTACCCTCCCATTTCATATATAGTGTCTTCTATTACAGTGACTCCTCAACGAGCAACAGGGTCCCCCCACGGGCACACCAAAGACAACACAACAAGCTCATTTTCCAACACCACACAGGCTCCTCCAGCATGACCATCACAGACCTTCTTCCAGCCCAAACACAGCTTTCAGAACATCAACAGCACTTCACAGGCTGCTCCCCAGCAGGAGGATGGGCTTGGTTCACCAAAGATCCCCCCCAAATTATTAGGATATTTAAGAAACCTAAGTGTACAATACCTCCAACCCGATGGGCAGCAGAAGCTCTCTAGTTACTCTTCCAAAACCACCAGGCACAAACAACCCTCAACTCCCCTTCCAGCCCCTCCTGGGGCCCTGATTAAATACCTATTTAGAGAATGAGCAGCACCTGCTGAAACAAAGCATCTGCAGCACCTGGGTTTTCCCCAGAGCTCTCCCACCTCCCGCTGATGCAGCCAACTCCTGTTTAAGTTTCTGTAATTTGGTAAGTGCCTTTTGAACGGTTCCAGCTGCACAAGCCCTTGGGTTTTAGCGCTTTGCACATCACCTCAGTTTATTTTCCTCTGGGCAGCTCTTCCCCCCCACCGTTGTATTTTTTAATTTATTGCATGTTTACCTGCTAGACCACACTGGGAACATTGCTACTTTTCCAATCAATTATATCACAGGGGATATTGTCAGTGTGACTCTATTAACAAATACATCAGGCTGCAGCCCTGCTCCTGGAGTTACTGCCATGGTGATTTCCTGCGAGCAAATTAAACAGGGGAGAGTCTCAGATGCTCTGAGTGGCTGCTGCATAATTTATCACCACCAGGCAGGAAGAATGATGGGGCAAAGCAAGGAGGAAAATCAGCTCCTTAACTGTGTTTGAACACTTCCTAAATCTGGGCAGGAAAAAGTTGGTTTTGCCTTGGTCAGCTGGACTAAAGGAACAGACCACACACACACACATGGACTGTTCCACCTGTAATTGTGGGCACTCTTACAGCTGGATGTCTAATTAGTCACAGGAAGGTTGTGTGATTAGGAAGAAGGAAATAATATTCCTGCTAGGAAATGTTACTACTCTGTATAAAGGAGAAATAAACAATTTTGTCACGAGGAAGAGGAAACCAGTGGAAAACTCATAGGGGTGGCAGAGCTGAAGGCTATTTTTCATCCATACATTATTAGTTACTACGTAGTTTTATTTTTATTTACTATTATTCTACTAAATAGTTGCTATTTTTCATCAGTAACAATTCACCCCGAGTCACCCCATTTATTAGCAGTAATTAGATGCAGCTCTGAACAGGAGGACCAGAACCTGCTCTGCTTTCATGTCCTCTAAGTCAAAGGGTCTCCTGATCCTCATAAATTAAAATAGATGTGGAAATGGCTCCTAATTTCCTGCCCTTTCCAGAGATCTCATATTTAGCCCCAGCACCTTCTGAGGGAGAGGAAGTCAGGAGTGGACAGGGAAAGGGCTTCTGTTGCTTTGCTCCACTCAAGTAATAAGAAATTACACATCAATTCAATTGCAGCTAATTAAACTTCAGCTAATTAATCTGACATGCAGATCCAGGCTCACCCAGCCCAGCTCTGCAGCTCAGAGGCCCCAGGGCTGAGGAGGGTGCAGGGGACACTCCCCGAGCCCAGGTTGCTCCAACCTGGCCTTGGACACTTCCAGGGATTCTGGGACAGCCACAGCTTCTCTGGGAATTCCATCCCAGCCCTTCCCCACCTTCACAGGGAAGAATCCCTTCCCACTATCCCACCCTCTTGCAGTTTGAAGCCATCCCCCCTTGTCCTGTCACCCCAGGCCCTTCTAAGTAATCTCTCTCCATCTTTCCTGTCCTCTCCTTCAGGTGCTGGGAGGTCTCAGTTAGGTCAACCCAGAGCTTCTCTTCCCCAGGCTGAATAAACACAAGGCATTTTTAACTACAGGTCTCAATAAAGAAAAGCCAAACTTACAGCATTTTGCACATTTTCTGCCAGCCAGCACAGCTCTGCTCTGTTTGCAGCTTGGTAGTTTAAAAATAAAAATCCCTTTTCCATATTTGTTGCCTCTCCGGGTTCTGCTCTTCTCTGACACCATGACAAGGCCCCGTGATAAAAACAAAGCCAAAAGAGACTCAGAGATGGGATCTCTGCAAGTTTTATTCGTCTGCCAAGTTCCATCAAAACAACTTCACCCCGGGGGACTGACTGGAAAAACACAACCAGCCCTATCTCGCATTTCTTAAAACCTGAGTGCCACAAAACACATCTTCAAACAGGCTGGCTGAGGCTGAATCTCAGCCAGGTATTCATTTCAGGACAGAATTCATTCCTGCCTTACCAACATTCCCGTGCTCTCCTGGGAAGATCAGGAAGAGTCAACTGGAGAGCAGGGAAACGGGGGAACTGATCCCTGTGTTTCCCTGGACAAAGCTGGATCATAAACACGTGCCAGGGACAAAATGGGGCTGGGGCACTGCTTCCATCAGTGGTGATGGAGGTTTTTGTTTGACATCTGACTTTGTTGCTCTCCCCTGTCCCTTCTTCTGGTGTGGAATTCATAGCAGCCTCCAGGGAAGTGAAAACCACGGCCCAGCATGTTCCTACTCAGGCAGTCAGGAGCTTTCCCTGCTTCCTGAACCCTCCTGAAGCTAAATTCCAATCAAAGGCACTGACAAAGCTGCACCAAACCCTTGTATCCTCAACAGGACGAGGAGCACGGTGATGAAATCTCCATTTTCAGCCCCCTTCCCTTCCCTGCACGCACATTTGGGAACTCCTGGAATAAAGTGGATAACAGGGTGAATCTCCCACAGCCCAGGGCAGATGGATGAACCCACAACACAGACTCTGTTTTCCATGGGCTGCTTTGCCTTTCCAGAGGAAGGTGAGTTCAAAGACACTCTAGGTTTAGGATTTTTGGAAGGAACATCTACTTTGGGTGGATGGATTCACTGCTAAAGCCTGATTCCAACTTCCAAAAAAGTGTGTCCTCTCCAGTCATCTCTCAAGCACAACAATGGGTCATGAAGACCCAAACTTACACATTTATTTACAGCTGAAGCTGATTTATTTAATTAATGGCTAAGACAGCAGGATGCAGTTATGCATCTCAGCTGGAACATTAGGAGCATAATTTCCTTTTTTCATTGGGAGCAAACTACCAGAAGTCATGATCCACCCCCATGGGCACAGGTCACAGGGATATGCAATCACTTCGAATTTAAGGCAGGAATTGGTTGGCAGAAATCACAGCAGTTTCTGGTCACCTTTTGGTTGGTTTGAAAGGATTTCTGCTCCAGGTTTTCCATCTTCATCAAACCTGATGCAGTCAATCACCCCTGAATGATCCACAACCAAAGGACAAGTTAAGGTGTTTATTTACAAAATAATTTACAAACACTTAACAAATACATGTATTTAATATATTAATATATTTTAATATATTATTTAATATATTTAATATATATTATAAATATTTACAAATATTTACCAAAAAAAAGCAAAAAATTTAAATAAAGGCTTTTTAAACAATTTAAAAAAAAAAAAGGCAAGTTCTTTTTCAAGGTTTGGGGCCATATCCTGTTCCCAAATGCCCCCTGCCACTTGAGGCAAAGGATACCTGACCTAAACATTGACTCAGAAAGAACTAATTAACTCTCTCCTTTCATTAGTGAAAAATAGCACAGAGTGATCTTGAACGAGAACAACTTAAACAATTAATGTTAATTGTTTGTGCTTGTATGAAAGACCTTGACAAATTTCCTGTGATGGTTTATTTTCCTTCCAGGAGCAGGATTAGTGCCCTTCTTGGGCTTTAGGGACAGGGGATGATGGTAAACCTTAGTTAACCATTTAAGAGCTAATTAAGAGCATCAGTGAACAAAGAAAAATGAAAAAAAAAGTATTTGATAATAATGGTAATGCTGAAAAACACACCTAGAAATTATTTAATTTCTTCCTGAATAATTTTAATCCACTTAACCTCAAATAAAATAAAGCCTTTTCAAAACAGTAAAAGAAAAAAAGTCTTCAATTAGTAGAGGTTTTCTGGGCCAAGATCTTACAGAAAACATCAAATTTCTGTAGAATATAAAAAGTGAAAGGCGTAACTTTGGCCTCCAGCTTCCTCAACAATGAAATCTTTTCAATATTTAAGAGAATGCAATATTCAAACCATTCCTGGACAAAATGATATTGAGATGTTGAAGCAGCAGAGAGGCAGACAATCAAATTTTACTGAAAGGTTTCTGATGGCCTTTCTGTTCCCTCCCTGCTTAATATTTGGAATAGGAAGCTGCCTGTGAGTTGTGGATGCTCCCAAATGCCCTGCAGGCTCCTCTGGTAGGAAATTAAGACATTAATAATTTCCCTTTCTCCTCACTATTCCACTAGAATAAAAGCTTAGTTTCTCCCAGCTCCTGTTCCTATGTTAAAATAAAAGGTTTGGAATGTGGGAAATCTTCTTTTGACGTGGGGAGGATCCTGCTTGGGAAGCTCCTGCAACCACAGGAACCTGGAATGCTCAGGGTGCCCACGGGCTGAGGGAAAATTATGTTCTGTTTTCTTTAATTAAAGTAGAATTTGAGGAGCTTTTGTTGGCACTGCTTGTGGTGCAAATCACACCAGGAACTCATCCCTGCTTTGGAACATGCAAAGTGCACCTTCATCCATGCTTTTGGAACGTGGAGCTCTTTAGGATCTCCTTCCCAAGTACAGCAGGGATGAAAAAATGCTTCCCAAAGCCACTCAGGGTGCTCAGGAGCTCACCAGCTCAGCAGGGCTGGGATCTCAAGCTCAGAAGCTCATAAATTATGGAATCCCAGATGGGGTTGGGTTGGGAGGGACCTCAAAGCCCATCCAGTGCCACCCCTGTCGTGGGCAGGGACACCTTCCACCAGCCCAGGATGCTCCAACCTGGCCTTGGACACTTCCAGGGATCCAGACACAGCCACAGCTTCTCTGGGAATTCCATCCCAGCCCTTCCCCACCCTCCCAGGGAAGGATTCCTTCCCCAAATCCCCCCTAACCCAGTTTGAAGCCATTCCCTTTGTCCTGTCCCTCCATCCCTTGTAAATGGTCTCTCTCTCCGCGTGTCCTGTCGGATCCTTCAGTCCTGGGAGGCCACAACCAGGTCCCCCTGGAGCCTCCTCTTCTCCAGCCTGAACAATCCTGGTTGTCCAGCCTTTCCTCCTGCCATCCAGGCCTGGATGGCTCTGCTTTGCCTCCTCCCATGGGAAGTTTTTCCAGGCTCTTCTCCCAGCTCGGGTCACTCCCTGGAGAACGAGACGACAACTCAAGGAGCTGCTTCCTCTCCTGACATTGCCACACTGGGAGAAAGTCAAGCCTCTCATCAGGCATCTTAAACACCATCTGTCCATGGCTGGGAATCTGTTCCTGAAACTTGCTGAGCCCTGTGATGGAATGTCCCTTGCTGGGAGTAAAAACGCTGGGTGGGAGATGATGAATTGGACAATGTGCTGCCTCTAAAGCTCCAGGCTGCTTCCAGAGGGGATGGGAATGCCAGGAAATTATCACCCACCTCTGTAATTCCTGCTTGCAGATATTCCCCCCTGTTTTAATCCTCTCTCCAGAAGAAAGGGTTGAGTATTCGACTCATGAGGAAGAGCAAAAAAAAAAAAAAAAAAAAAGAGGAAAAATCAGTGAACAGAAACAAAACAATTGTATCTTCTCCTGTGCCCCTTAAATATTCCCTGTCTTGGATAATGGATAAATATAAAATCAATAAATAAGTATAAAATTGAAATGAAACAAAAAAAAAAAAGCAATAAAATTTGAAAAAGTAATATTAAGTCTCATATCAGCTTTAGGGAAGTTCCTAACAAATTGGGGGTTTCAGATTGGGTTCTTGATCCTTCCTGTGTCAGGAAAAGCCCAGCTATTCCCTGTTTTCCTCAGACAAGCACAGGAGCTGCTCCACTCAGCACTCCAGGAGAATTCCAGCCAGCCCTTCCATATTTCAGAACTCCCAATCCCTGGTGCTGGTTCAGTTCCAAATTGTCCCCCCCTGTGCCTGTCATTTCCCAAGGCTTCCTCTCATCTCCTGTTCTCCGTGTTCTTTGAGATTTAAAGAGCTTCCCAGAAGATAAAATCAAGGTATTGGTTCCCAGTGCAACACTTAGTGGGGATTTGGCAGAACTGAGGGGCTGAAGTTTATTTTATGGGCCCTTAATAGAGTAACAAATTTGTTGGTCCAAATTCTGCCTTTGGGAAGAGCTGACCCTAAAGTAAAAAATGTACAATTTCCATGGTCAGCTCCAAGACCCCAAGTGTTCTCATAAGAATGGATGTCTGTGGAGGAAACTTTTAGAACTTTTAGTAGTAAATCTTGTGTTTTAGTGTGGCTTCTGGGACACTCTGTATGTTAAACAAAAATGACATCACTGCCCAAATGTGCTCAGCTTCAAGTGGCTCCTGGCTTTGGACACCACTGGAAATATATTCTGGTGGAGGAGAGTTACACATTCTTAGGGGGAAAAATGGCATTAACAGGAAAAGAGTCTTGTTTCCATGTACTGCCTCGTATTTCTGGATCCCACACTCCTTTAAAAAACAACAATAACATGATTTTATTTGTGAGGAAAAGGGAGGCTCACAAGTAAAAAGATGTGTGGAGCCACAGTGGAGACATTTGTATAAAAATAAATAAATATAAAAATGACATTAAATAAATATATAAACCCAGAATGCATCTTCAGACCCAGGAGCACGTGAATTTTCTAGACTGAGTGGCAGCAGAAGTTTTCTGCCTGTGAATTAGCCCTTCCCCCGAGGGCATGAGGTCTCCAAACCTGGAACTGCATCATCCTCCTCCCCTGCAGGGGAGGTCAAAGCTCAGCAGTGGTGCCTTTGAGCATCACTTTCCCTGTGCTCTTCCCCTGGGAATGCTTCCCTGTGATCACACACTGGCTGTTTAACATTCCCCAGCAAAACCCTCTCTTTGGGAGTGCCTGGAGGCAACAGTTAAATGTCAGGTCTCTCCAAGCCCCATCTCCCCAAGATCTCTCTGCTGCCCCGGAATTTTCTGTAACATGCTGATTCCATCTCTCATCAGAGGATCACTGTTACGGCTACCAAAGCATGCTTCAAAAGGGAGGATTACCCCAAAGAGGAAATACAGAGAATTAGGTATTGAAATGTAAATTTGTTTTAAGGCTACATCAAAGTAACTTGGTAATAAAGCCCGGGGATTATCCCGCTTTAGGGATGCAAGTGATTGTACTGCCTTTTCTCCTGCTTAAAAACCATCCCCTCTGCAGCCCCAAATGGGTCATGACAGGCTGCCTGCTTTGTCTGCAGACTCAGATTTAGCCAAAAACTGTCTCAGTAGTGCTTCATTTTAATAATGATAAAATGCAGTCCTTCAGGACTCCTTAAAGAAGATAAATGTCTGGGTGTGCACGTGTCCAAGAGGGGCCTGGTTTTCCTGGTTTTCCTTGCCTTTCCTCACTGCAGAACCTCAGGTCAGCTCCATCCCAGCCCCCAAAGTCTTACTTGCCCCGTGGCATCTGTTGCAATAACAGATTAATTGTCAGGAGGAACCCAACCTGAAAGTTGTGGAGAAACCTCCCAGCTTGGCAGGTCTTGCTGACACAGCCTCGCCTCTAAACAGAACCAAAACTCAGCCACGGCCTTTCCACAGAATTTAACTCTTCTTCTTGCCTCCAAAATGCCTACATGGCACAAAAAAACCCCCTCAGATCTGTACTCTTCAAACTGATAATCCACCTCTCTGGAGAAAACAAGCCCTACCTGGCTGCTTGACTGCAGGTGTTGTGTGGGTACCTGCAGGAAACAGGAATAACTGGGAGAGGGCTCCTCAAAGCCTGTGAAACTCATCTCAAACCATTCCTAAAAGTAGCAAAAACATAAAAAAAACAGAGAGTATTCTTGCACCCCGTGAAACAAAACAATCTGAATTGTTTGCTCAGACAGGGGAAAGGAGGCTGGGTAATTGCCTTAGCTTTGTTCTGATGAAAGCAACCTACATAAATTGTGAATAATAAAACAAAACAAAAAAAAAAAGTGGCTTTGCTAATGTCAACAACGAACCTTTCCAGCTCTGCTCGTTCAGCAGATGCAAACAAAGAAAGAAATACTCCCTCCAATTCAAGTTTTGTGAGCATCTCACACCACATCCTGTGCCATTTCGTGGAGCCACAGGGATCTGAGGCTGGCAGGGACTTCACACAGTCCTCTGATCCACCCCCTGCTCAAAGCAAGGATTCCCAGTTATTTCCAGTTCTCTGCTCTCTGAATAGCAATAAATGTCTTTTTTTTCTTCTTTTTTTTTTTTTTTTTTTCTGGGCCCTTTTCTTCTAAAGACTGATACACAGAGAGCTGGTAAATTGAGGGGGAAATATGAAAAAGGAAAAAAAGAGAGCTGGCAGTGCAGATAATTAACAGGGGAAGGCCATGGTGTTGGACATTTGTGCACTGGGAGAGCTCTCAGCAATCAGAGCCAATCCTGCCCTGCTTTTTTAATGTCAGAAGGACTTTGAGCTGCCAGCACTAATGATTGCCACGGTGAATGGCAGAATTGGAGCTGAAAGCAGAGAGAAATCCTTCTGAAATCTGAGGTCCACCCTCTGCCTCACCCCCCCTGCCTCGGGCAAGGGGCAGCTCTGGGGGCAAACTCAGCCCCAGGGTGGGAAGGGGGTGAATTTTCCCTGCAGGCTCCTGACAGAAACTTCAGAGGGACTTTCACAGAAGGCTGATTGGAGGGATTCACTGAGCCTCCCAAGTGACATCTTCTCAGGGAAAGCAAAACATGAAAGGATCATTTTCTCCATAAAATGCTAATTTGGGGTAACCCTTCTAGGAGTGCTGAAGTGATCCACCAGCCTGAACACCACGGTCTGCCAGTGCCTTAAATACACATTGCTTTGGCACATATTAAGCTGATCTTCATCCAGCAGTTCATTAACAACTGAAAAACAAGCTCAACTGATTGATTTTGATGAAAAGTTCAATATTTCTTATTAAAGCCGAGCCCCTGCCTCCCTCAGTTCCACATCTGTAAGCAAGCAGGGATAGCATTTCCAACTCAAAAGCCCATGCAGATTCCTTTTGGACATATATTTATATAAAACCTCAGCAAAACAAAATAAAAACAAGAAATATGGGCCGTGCAGATGGGGGAAAATAAATGCTGAGCAAGGCATTTTTCATTCTGCTTCCACTTAGAAACAGTGGAGATATTTTTGGTCCAAACACATCATTCTGTTCCAACACATTGCTTTATTCAATTTGATGAAAATTGAATGGCCAGAACATAATTAATGGTTGAAACTCTCTCTGTTTAACAAATTGAAATACTTTGAATACTAACTAGCCATATGTAAGGCTCATCAATATTAATGAAACTTTCTGAAATGTATCATTTATTCTTCATGGACAGGAAGAAGTTCCAGGTTTGCTGAGGCACAGAAATGATTAAGGAAAAAATTCTCAGAGGCTTCTCAATCTCATGGAAAGCAAAGTTCCATTTTAAAACTACGACTTTTCTGAAAATCCCATCAACTTTTCCACATTTTCAGTGCCCAAACCCCTTCCAGCAGTGGCCTTCAGTCCCGAGCTTGCAATAAGACACAACGTACAAAGTCTCAAAAAGCCCAGAAAAACCAAAATATTTTTATTTCTTTATGATGAAATAAGAGCAGGTCTTAAATAAGAGCATTTCAACCCAGTACAGAACTATTCATATCCTTCTTGGTGGGATTCACAGCCCTCAACCTCCTTACAGGGAGAGGTTAAACCACGTAAAAAGTTTGATTTCAGCACCAGGGCATTTGATGCCCTTGGCTCAGCATTTCACAGAACTGCAAACCCCTCTTTTTGCAGCAGGAAAGCCACAGGTAACAAGGAGAAGTGAATAAATGTGAAAACAGGCTGCAGATCTGCCAGAGCAGGCCCACACTGAAATAATCAGAGATCTGAGAAGCATAAAGCACTACCAAAATACCCTCCCCCTTAAATGCTGCTGCCTGAGCATGACCCAGGAGGAAAAGTTTGGGATGAATATAAAAAAACTCCTTTTGTTGTTGTTGTTGTTGTTTTTTTGTTGCTGTTGTTTTGGGGGGTTTTTTGTTTGTTTTGTTGTTTTTTTTTTGTAACATGCTCCCCAGAATTCCAAAAACGACAGAGAAAATGAGGAGCCCACAACCCTGACATCAAATTTTGCCTGATGAAAGGAGCAGGTGGTTCTCCTCATTAGCAATCCCCAGCTCATTTGCATGTCTGCAGGTGCAGTCCTTGAACACCAGTGTAGGACAGCATGTCCATGGCACAGGCACTGATTTAACAGCACAATTATTTATTCAGCTCTTCACATGATAAAATAAAAGTTCTCTGACACCCTGTGAATTACTTGAGTGACAACTTCAGCTTACTCTGCAGTGCTGTGAACTGACTCTCCTGGAACATTTATTAACAGTTTTGTCATTAAGTAATTGCCACGGAAAGTTTGTTGTCGTCGGGGTTTTATACTTTTAATATCTTTCTCATCTCAGCTGTTTACTGGGTTCAATTTATGAAGGGTGAGAGAAACATGAGTCATTAAATCACCTGAAGGTGCTTCCTGTTTATGAGGCAATAACCCTTTTCCTGGGCTAATAAATTCAGGGCCCGCAGCTGAACATTTATTAGCCCAAGATACAGTTATTGTTCAGTTAATTGGAAGCACCCTGAAGTTGTTATTATAATGAAACTTCTCATGATTAAAGATTTGGGAGAAATCATCTGTTTTAAAGTGGTGGTGGTGGGGTGTTAATGAGGGATTGAGGAGTTTGGGTAACGCTGCAGCTCTTGATGAGCTCTGGCACCAAAGGAGAGTGGTGGGATCTGACTCATGTGGAGACCAGGGATGCACATGTTGGACTTGGAATGGCTCCTGGTTTTTTTGCTGAGCTCCTTTTACACACTCAAGCCAACTCTCACTCTTTTTTTTTTCCCTGCCCTGAGCACCACCAAGCCTGGCAGGTGTTTGGAGATGACTTCTTGTGGTGGAACGGAGGAATCCACGGATCAATCCAGAATCCCAGGATGGCTGGGGCTGGAAGTGACCTCTGGAGATCAGCTGTGTAGATAAATCAGTTATTTTGACCTGGCTTACTGCAGAGCATTCAAAATAAGTAGGATGATTGGCTGTTTCCCAGTTGTTTCTGGGAGAAATCATTCCAATTCCTTCCCTAAGGCAGCCAGGAGGAAATAAGAGAAGTCCCACCTGCAGGGTAGAAATAAATCCCCAAACCAGCTGAATGGTGAGCAACAAATGTCAAAACAGGGTAAATAAGAGAAAAATCCCCCTTTGGTGTGTGATCTTCAACTGCTTTATCTTGGCTTTGCTCATCTCTGGTTCCCAAACCACCATTCCATTCGTCCCTGTTCTTCAGCACCATCTCTTGGAGAGGCAGATCAATTTAGAGGAGCCCCTGGGGCTTCTCCCCAAAGCTTTGTGAGACAGTGGATGCACAAAGCCACCTTCCCCAACAATGTGGGTCTGAACCAGGGCTCTGATAAATTAGAAATGCTGGAAAAAATCCCCCTGAACAGTGCAGGGATGAGACCCCCCAGCACATCACCACCTTACTCTCAGTCATTTATTTTTAACCAGCAGCCACTTCCTACTGAGCTTTGTGTTGACCAGCTCTGTTAGAGCATATGGGATAATGATAATTAGAGTTTTAGGTTGCTGGTGGCCTGGATGAGATCCCCAAGGAGTTCCTCACTGCAGCCTCGGTGAAAGGATTTGGGGAGCTGTCAGTGGAAACAACAACCAGAGGAAAAGGGAACAGGCCCACTGAGAATCCTGAAAGTTCCTGAAACCTTGCAGGAATTTCAGGGCTTGGAGTACATGGAGTTATGGACAAATATATCTCAAAAATCTCCATTTCCACTGCCTTGAAAGCAAGGGCCGTTTCCTCCACGGACTTCAGTAAGCACCGGATCTGATGGAAAGTGATCTGGCTAAAAGGCATGTAAATGCAGCTGTCATTTTGGGAAATCATTAGTCCATCTGATTTGCCACGTGGGCAGCTTGAATTAATTTGCCTTGCTGCAAAAAAAACCCCACACACCCCAGAGTAAATATCCTGACACCACAGCAGAGCAGCAGCTGCCTGGTTCTAAGGGAGGTGTTTCTAAACACACTGGCAAGCTGGAACCTCTGAATTCATTTCTTCAAGCAACTCCATCTCTTTAATTCCACAATCTAATGCACATGTCTAAGCACCTTCAAAGTTATCCTGCATATCAAGCTTTTAATTTCTCCTCAGAATATTTTTTATATGTATTTTTCCTAATATAACCACATATCAGAAAGCCTTCTCGGTGCTGAGCTTGATTCACACTTTCCAAGCAATTAAATATTAAATTCGACTCTGATCCCGTGGAATAAAATGTGTTAATTCAGTAGCTGTTGTTTTTTTGTTTTTGTTTTTTTTTTTTCCTCAGCTCCCCTATAAAAATAGAATTTAGACTTGTTTTGCTAGTGGAAAGGTTTGCAGGTCCAAGGAAAGGAGAATAAGGTTGAGTGTGTTGAGGAGGTGTTTGGGCAGGACAGAGATTTGGGTTCTCCTTTAGGCTTTGGGCACTTGGAGAACACCAATACTGAGGCTGCTTTTGAAAAAAAACAAACCTTACAACAACAATGGGATCTGATTTGGGAATCCTTGACACAGCTGCCTGTCTGGGAACCAGGAAGCTCCATCTACATCTTCACTGAGGGTTTGTTTTTTTTTTCTCCTCAGAATATGAGGAAGCAGCTTAACCTTGAAAATACTGCTTAGCTCACACACACACACACACACAAAAGTAGTTTATTCAGAAAGTGGTAATTAATTTTCTACAGAGGCTGGAATCACTCTGCCTAAAGCAAAATCCTTCTGACATTATTAAATGTCACAGTGCAGTTAAAGCACAATTATAAACTAATTCACAGAATAAATCTCATTAGTTTCCTGAGGCCTTATGAATAAGCTGAAAGGAAAACGTTGCCACAGTTGACTTTCATCTTGGCTCTCCTGAACAGATCTAGCATCAAAAAGCATGGCATTTTAATAATTACAGATGATTAAAACCAGATAGTTTGGAGAAACAGGCAGGTAAGGCTGAGTGCTGCCCACAGAGCAAAGTGCTCCACCTTGCATTGATAAAAAAGTGCTCCAGTGTAAAAATCCCGCTCATGGGGGCTCCTGAGTGAGCACTGACTGCTCCCTCCCTCCAGCCCACGGTGCCAGCTCTGCTCCAGGAGCTGCCAAACTGAGTTTCTTCACTGCTAATCCAGGAGAACGAGCTTCATTCCTCAGCTGAAGATGGAATTCCCAGAGAAGCTGTGGCTGCCCCATCCCTGGGAGTGTCCAAGGCCAGGTTGGAGCAACCTGGGCTGGTGGAAAGTGTCCCTGCCCACGGCAGGGGGTGGAATTAAATAATCTTTAAGGTCCCTTCCAATCCAAACCACTCTGTGATTCTGTGATTTCAGTATTTGGGAATCTTAATGCTGGTTTTTTGTTTGTTTGGGGGGAGTTGAGGGTGTGCTTTGTGGGTTTTCTGTTTGCTTTTTCAAGTTGTAGTAAAATCAGTTAAAAATCAGCCAAGCCCTTGTATTTTAGCTCTCTAAAGCTCTCTTCAAATTCCTTCACATTTGCCATATTCACCTCACAGGAATTCAGCAAAGAATGCAGGAACTGCATGATCTGAGTTTGCTAGGAGACAAAAATCCTTATTTACTCCTATTTCCTTGCTGGGAGACAAAACCCCCCCAGTCACTGCTATTTCCATACTTGTGCTCTGTGCATTGTTTTCACCTCTATGCAAAGGCATCGAGGTCAGGATTGTCCATGGGGAAAGGTGCTGGGCTGAATCCAGATTGTTATCTACTCAGGAGATGAATTAAATTCTGCTGGAAAATTAGGGTGACTGAAAGTGGCCACTAAAGGCAAAAACTTGCCCTGCTGAGTTGATGACAAGGGATTTCTTCTCCTCCAGCCTCTCAGCCTGATTCGTGCAAAGCACTTTTATGAGCCAACCCACAGGAGGAAAACACATTTATTGGAAAGATCAGGAATTTTTTGTGAAGACAACCAATCTCCCTGCTGGGTTTGGGGAGAACCAGCAGCAGATCCACACAGGTGGCTTTGTTTTTAATAGGGATGAACCTGCTGGGCCTGGGAATTTGGAATTGATTCAACCACTGCTCAGATGGGAGTGAGGTCCAACTGGCCCACAAAGCCCAGGTGACAGTGGAAGTTCAGAACACCAAGTATTGAACCAAAATCTGCCCCAATCCACTAAAAAGACAAAAACCAAGGGGGAATATTGATGAGGACACTCTCAGTGGGCTGAGACACCAGAAAGCCCAGCTTGGACAGGCCTTGGAGCAACTGGGCTGGTGGAAGATGCCCCTGTCTGTGGTGGGAGTTTGGATCTGGAGGAGCTTGGAGGTCCCTCCCAACCCAAAGAATTCTGTGAATGGGGCTCAGAAGGTGGGATTTGGGTTCCTGATTGGGATTTGGGTTCCTAACCCTTAGCTGGGGTGATATCCAGCTCTCCCACAAAGCCCAGCTGGCCCACAAAGCCCAGGTGACAGTGGAAGTTCAGAACATCAAATATGGAATCAAAATCTGCCTCAATCCACTAAAAAGACAAAAACCAGTGGGGAATATTGATGAGGACTGTGAGACACCAGAGAGAGCAGGTTGGACAGGCCTTGGAGCAACTGGGCTGGTGGAAGATGTCGCTGTCTGTGGTGGGGGTTTGGAACTGGAGGAGCTTGGAGATCCCTCCCAACCCAAAGAATTCTGTGAATGGGGCTCAGAAGGTGAATTTTGGGTTCCTGGGTGGGTCACAAACTGCACAGAGAAATGACTCAAGCTCTGTTCTGCCACTCCACAGCTGCTGAACAACTCACTGCTCAAAGCTATTCCTTGATATCTTCCTTTAAATGTATTCCTCCCTGATTTCTGTGCTCTGCTTGAGGATTCCTGGCACCTTCCTTTTAAAACACCTAAACAAAACTGAATCCTTCTAATTTCACTCTGCATAAAGGTACAAGCACAGACCTGCCAGATCTTCACAGAGCTTCCCCAAGCCCAGCACGAATATTGGACTTTACTGCAACGATTTCCAGCAGCAGAGAACCTGCCTGATCCCCTAACTGCAGCTGCAGAGAAGTTTAAACTTCTAATTATGGGCTGATCATAAACAACTGGCACCTGAAAACATAATCCAAAACAAATAAAAAGGTGGTAGAACAGTTCAGTAAATAAAGAATATACAAAAGACTTATGTACTGCAGTAAAGAGTACATGTTTAATACCACACTATTAAATGGAATAGAAACATTTATTTTTGCACCATCTTTATAGTGGTGTTTATATCAAATTCAAAGGTTTCCTATTCTAGGTTTTGTCTGTGTGGGTTTTTTTTCCCTTACACTGGTCAAGCTGATAAAACATCATATAATGGAAAATAACTGCAGCATTTGCTTAGATCACACTGGATAAAAGAGGGAGAAAAAACCCACAAAGCAATCTTATTTACACTGAGACTACAGGCTACATCCTACTTGGCCAGCTCTTTTTCTGAGTATCTTAACACATGGATAATTCTTTGAATAGAAAAGCATATCTGAAGATTTAACCATATCTAAAGATTTAAAACCTCAGTGAACTTTTTTTTTTTATTATTATTTATTTTGAACAAATTCTCTTCAGCTGCTGCAGCAAGTGAAAAAAACACCACAATTTAGTGAGGACTTGACTTCCCCCATTCTTCTATTTTTCTTCTGGCAAAGCAAAGAGATAAAACAGCTGCCCCAAGACAAGAGAACCTGAAAACAACCATAACTAAACGACCCAAGAACTGTGGGAAGATGAACTCGCTTGTCCAAAAGAAACCTTAGAGCACAGGAATCCTTTGCAGCTCCAGGCTCAGATCAGCTCAGCACCAGCCCTGGTTTTTTCAGGGCCTTTGTGAAGTGCAGCAGGGGATTTTTCCTCTTCTAGGCACTTACTCCTGGACTCAGGGAAATTGGGAATTCAGTCCCCAGCAGATGATGAGAGGCAGAGCTGATGCCCTAAGCAAGGCTGGCTGCATTTTAATGCCTGAGCTCACCTGAGATGGATTTAATCTCAGTGCTTGGCTGGGACAACCAATTTTAGTGGTTGGAGGAACTGGGTATCATCCAGCCCATCCAGCAATTGTTTCCCAGAAGAAGCTGCACCTCCAGTTTAACTCCGTGGGGCTCTTGCAATCATCTTGAAGAGGGTGAAGAGATCCTTATGAATCAAAATCTAATTGTTTCAACAGCACTTAAAAAAAATAAATAAAAAAATAGAGAAAGTGTACTTATCAGGAGAGAGGGAAGAGAGTGCAATCTCTGGAGCTGCTAAAACAAGGGGAAAGTGCATTTTGTTTGTATTCAGTCCCTGCTGTGGTAACTGCCTCGTGATGAGGCTCTGCAAGGAGTCACTGAGAGCTGTAACACTTCATTCAGCAAGTGTCACCCCGTGGGAAGGGAGCTGGAGTTTATTAAGGAGCCAAGGAGCAGATTTTTACCCAGGGATTGTAACCAGGCAGATGAGTTTGATGCCTCCAAAAAGCAAAAAGAATTTCCCTGCTGTCTTTGGGGAAAAATCTGCTGTTTTCAGGAGGACTTTAGTGAACCAATAAACCCAATTCCAGCAAGGGGCCTGGTGAAGATGCCCAGATTTTAGGAACCATCACAACCCTTTGTGATACCTTTAGAACTCTTGTGTTCTGGGAAAACACTCCCAATCATCCTGGAGTGAGGAACCCAAGGCTTGGGGTTATTTTCTGTGCAGATGACCAAAAGGACACGAGCCCAGAGCCCAAACCCAGCTGGGAGAGGGGCTCTTTCCTCAATCCCAATTTCAATTTACACCTTTGGGGCCATTCCAATGGGGAAGATGGGAATAACCCCTCTGGAGTTTCAGGTCTGCAACTGAATCAGTAATTTTTTGTGAGGAGCTTTTCTGTGCTCCTCACCCCCAAAAGGCCACGAAGAGGGGCTGGGAAAGGTCAACATTTCTGAGAATGGGACCCAAACCTTGCAGAAGCTTTCCTGTGTTTTAAGGATCTACGACCCCCTCTCTCTATAAAAGGGCCAGAACAACCAGCACAACTTGATTTTATCCCCTCCCAGCCACCCCCTCAGACGCTGATCCTACCACCCAAGCTTTGGGTGTGCACGAAGTTTGCAGTTCATTAAGAATTCTGCATTAATAAAGTTCAAAACTTGGTGGTACCAAGGTCATTCCTACTGGTTGAGTTGTTCTTGCACGAAAATGGAAGGGTCTGTACCAGAACAATCAATCATTCAGGTTGTAAAAGACCTCCAAGATCATCACACTCAACTCTTCACCCAGCAATATGTACAGGTTGGCCTAATTTGTCTTTTTTTTTTTTTTTTCCACTCACACAAATGTATTCTTATGAGAGACAATTTTTACGTATTTTATTGTATTTTTATGCATTTTATTGTATTTTTATGCAGGCAGAAACAATAAAAACTCTCTTTCAACCTGAAAGCACAGAAAATTAGCAAGAATCTGGAAAATAACCAGCCTTAGCTGACAATCCAGGCTGAACACGATTCCCAGTGTCACAGGGAAAACAAAACTTGCCTTGAGCTGCAAAGTTACAAGAAAGAAATTTGGTTAAACTCCAGTGCAAGCTTTAGAAAAGTTTGACTTTTTCTTTTTTTTTCCCCCCCTGTAGATTCCAAGTGAGATGAGGAACCAGCTGATTGACTTTCTGATCCAGGCAGAGAAGGAAGGGGGAACAAGCACATCCTGGAGCACAGAGCCAGGCCAGTGGCAAGTGCCAGGGTAACCAATTTATCTTCAAAGTCAACAGAGCCTCCTGCTCTGGGAGAACTGCATAATTAACACTGCCAGCAGGCAGGGCTGTCAGTGAACCTGCCCTGCAGGTAGGAATTCACCCTCAGAGCTGGCAGGATGTTGATGTGGATCAGCACAGCTCCCTGGATGGAGCCCAGGGGCTCTGGAACAGCTTGGACTGGCTGCACCTCCACAATCAGACAAGGCTTTTCCCTTGCAAAAATGATCCCAGCCATTAACTGAGCTCCACTCAGCCCTCTCATAAATAATTTTGTTAATAAGCAGATGTTAATTACATTCACAGAGGGTTGTTTTTTTTCTTTATTGCTCCCCAAGTTTGTTATCAGTGGAATGAAGCAAGGTCAGAGATGTGCTGAACGAGTGATGCCTGGAGCAGATAACTCAGGAGTCAGTGGTGCTTAGAGACTGATAATTAAGGTCTGATCTTTTGCATATTGGACACTTGAAACAGCAACAGTGCCCGGAGTTGCTCCTCTTTAAATGAAGGAATTAACTTCCCAAACCACACTGAGGGACTCTGAGAAAACAAACCCTGTCAGCTGAGCTCTGGGAAGGTCAGGGGGAGTTATCTGAGGACAGAACTGTGCAACTTAATGGTAGCACTTAGTTGAAAATGAAATCAAATTTAAATAAATGTCCTGAGTACATTTTATCCCAAAGCTTTTATAAAAGGGAGTATAAACACCATTACAGGGTGCTCTTCTCAGAGAGAGGTTTGACTGGACATTCTTAGGTTTCAAAAATCATCCTGAAACTCCGAAAGTTGCAGAGGGACATGTTGAAAAAATACAGGAACAGGTCTAGACTCCCAAATATCACATAACTTTCCACGAGTTCCTGACCTGAAGGAAGAGTTAGGGCCATAAATATCTTTGTTGTGGCTTGCATGGAGTTAGGTATCTAACTGCTTCTGGAAACCCCACTAACACCCCTGAAAGTTTAGGCATCTCTACATCTCAGTCTTGGTCCCAGCTCCACGTGGTTACACTTCAGATTTTCCCCTCTCACAGCCCAGGTGATGGTTTAGAGCTGTCTTGGGACATCTGATTAAACAGCAGCTGGAATGGCTGTGGCAGTTCCACAACATTAGGGTTATTTTAGCTATGGAATTATGTTTTCTTCATTTTTTTTCTGCTCTGGAGACAACAGAGAGGCTGTCACTGTTTGCATTGGTGATGAGAACTGGTTGTTACACAGACCTTTCACCCAGCCCACAGATTTTCAGATCAGCTGCCCTGTGTTTTCTGGATGATACCAGAACCAAACAGCAGCACCTCCCTCAAGGACAAGGAGAATTCACTGGAGCTTAACTCCATCACCACAGAACACACATGCAGGCTGGGGAAACACGAAATAAATGCTCAATCCACACCTCTGATACAACACTGGGGCACTCTGAGGTTTCCCACCTGTGGAGGAGCTGTGGGACAAGTCCCCAAACACATTTTCTGCCACATCAACAGAGGAAATTTCGGCATGCAGGGAAGCTGTGGCCAACAGAGCAGAAATTAAACACCTGTGCCTGGTAAATATCCATGCTGGCCATTAGCAATGGCAAATAAAGCTGTTCTTATAAAAGAGTCCCCCAAACCCCCCCTGGGGTGCAGTTACAGCACTGTGTGTGTGTAATAGGGGGTTTCTGCTCTGCTGCAACGAGACAATTTACGGCTGAGCCTTGGAGAGTTTGTAAATAAGAAAGAAAAGAAGCAAAGAAAAGTAAAGAAAAGCAGAGAAGAGGGAGAGGAGAGGAGGGGAAGGGGAAGGGAAGGTTTTATTCCTTCCCAAGTGCTGTGGAAGATGAGCACTGTCTACTGCCTCTACTCAAATTAAGGTAAAGAAGAACCCAGAATGAGATTTCTAGACTGTCACATCCAGGACTCAGCTTTGCTGGAGCCTTCAGTCGTTGGTATCGATCCACATCAACACAAGCACATCCCACAATCTGCAATATCCAGCCCTGTCATTACAGCAGGAATGGTGATTGCAGGAAGCCTTGATCCAGCAGTGCCACTGGATATGGATCTGCCCATGGAGGAGACCCTTGGGCTGGCTGCTGAGAGCTTTGCAGAAATCCAGCTATTGTGTTTTTTTCAAAAATCAAACCAGAGTTCCTTTTCCCTGGTACACCGGAACTGGGAAGAATTCAATTATTCAAGAGGCACATCCACCAGGCACTGCAGCTTTGCTGAGCAGCAGCAGCAAGCCCCAGAAATCCCCAGCACAGGGCATGGTCTGAGCACACACATCTGCCCCTATTCCACTTTTCAGGGATACTTTGATTAGAAATACCAGGCTGGCCCACAGGCTTGAAATGCAGCTCTGCTCCCTCCCTGCTGCACACAAATGTCATTCACAAATGTCATTCTTAAACTGTTTACCACCAAACAGCTGGCTGTGGGTTCTCCCAGGCCCTGCAGCAGAGCCTGGCAGCTTTTACCTGTTGCTGGCAGAAATCAGGTCCCTATATTCTTCATTGACACAATGCCTGCTTGGTTGGTGTCTTGGAGATCCCTCCTTTGAGCTGCTGGGCATGTCCTTGACTCCTAGAATTCCCTGGGAAAGCAGTCAGTGATATTTGTATGTCTCTCAGGAGGGAAGGTGCTGTCAGAACCAAAGGCTGGCAACGTGTTCATCCAACAGAGTAAAATAAAAAAACAAAACAAAACAGCATTTCCACATCACATCAAGCCTGGTTTTGTGGGAGATAGAGAAGCTGCTTGCTGGCTTCAGCACAGTCAGCTCAGCGTTTTACAAATGAGAAGAGAAAAAGCCAACCCAAAAAAAAAAAAAAAAAAAAAAAAAAAAAAAAGGGCATGGAGAGCTTTCAAAACGAGCTCTTTTGTTGTCTCAAACAAGCCCAGAATCTGCAGCACCCATCGGGCAGATGTGGCGTCTCAGCTCGCAGCAGATTGCTGCTGGTTTCCGTCTGATTGAACATTCAGATTTGTTGGCACCAGCTGAAAGCGAAGGCCTTCCAGAAAACCCGACTTTTGGAGTCATCCTAAGGATTGTCCAGGTGTAAAATGGAGGAGAAGCATCCAGGGGGTGGCAGAGCCGGGTGAGTCTTCCCCCCTCTCTCTTTACATTCTTTGAAGGATGGGGGGTTTAGGAAAAAAAAAAAAAAAAAAGGCAAAAAAGCCTGCAGGGTTCTGTGGCTCTGTGTGTCAGGAAGGACCCACATGTTCCAAGGCAAAGGGCTGCCCTGAACTTGAACTCCGAGCTAGGACAGATCGCACGGGCAAGGCACCAACACCCCCCCAACCTCCCCCCCTGCTGGATTTGGAAGGGAAAGGTTACCCCAAACACAGCCAGACGTAACTCACAATTTACCACGAGCATCACTTTGATTCAGGGTGACATTTCTCACCACACACTGCAGTAATTAGATTAAGTTTCAGGCCGCAGCTGCCTCGTGCAATCCGAAGCTCTCCCTAAGCTGTCATTTACGGAAGGCGCTCTCCCGATATTTCCCAGGGGGGTCTCCTTCACGCCCGTCATCCGGATAAATAATGCTCCCAAACTCACCCTCAGCCACCACGGAGTGATTGGAAAATTATCACTCTGCTCATGCAAAAGCCTCTCCCGTTTTTCCAACGAGCTGTCGAGGTTTTGGAAGCGGCGCTGAGAGGAGGGTCAGCAGAGGGGGCAAGGAACACAAAGCTGGGGAACAGATTTTCCTGCTGGCAGAAAGAGGAGATAAAAAACAAGAAAAAAAATCAGACATTCTCTCTCCTGCTTTACGAAATTATGAAATGCTGCTTTGATAGTCCTTCTGGAGGGTTTTCTCAAGACGGGAATACTTTGATAGGAGGCAAAGATCTAAAGGTGCTTTTTTTTTTATTATTTTTTAGGTGCGAAATACCGCCCTTCCCAACGATAAAATGACATCTCTACGTTCACAGGTGGAAAAAGAAGTCTCCCGGATGGGAGAGGCTCTGTTTACAAAGCCAGAAGGGCACTGGAAGGAGGCAGAAGAACTTTGCTTTACTGAGGTGTTGCCAAATGTTGAGGTGAAGGCTTTGCCAGGCAAACCAAGCCCGTGTGTTTACACCACAGTACTCCAGCAAACCTAAAATCTGCAGGAAATCCAACACCTCAGAGACCCCAACAGCAGCCCAATCTTATTCCCCCTGCACAGAAACCAGGCTGCCCATGATTCAGCAACACACCCATATCTTTATCCTTTTGGAATAAATCAGAAGTTTCTGCTGTCGGAGCTCTCACACGTGGAATATTTCACCTGAGGCCAGGCAGAGCCTCCCCAACAGCCCTGCAAAAATATCATCTCCTGATGACTCAGTGGATCCATGGTATCACCAGGGGTGCTCCTGCACAAATCTGATTTAGGAATTGTGGGCTGAGACGCCGAGAAATTCGGGCTGTGTGCTTTTGTCTTCCAAGAATGTAAGTGTTTAGAAAACCCAGAGGGACACAATTTCAACGCAATTTTCACAGCTGAGGCTTTTCAGGTCTTTTAAAAATCAGGCTCTGATTGGTTTGTTGGTGTCCCACAGGTTTCTGTGGAGGAGAGCTCTGGCTTTGCTCTCCGAAATCAAATTCCAGTTTGGTGCCTGCATCATAAACCCAACCTGTCTTTGTGAATAATCAGAATTATGGTGTTTGCACCTTTATTACAGACAAGTTCCAGAGGATGGAAAACGCACAGACAGCTGTCCTCTGGAGTTCCTGCACTTCCTGAACTTGAGGAATCAAAAAGCAGCAAAGGGACACACAAGGGGAATGGATGCGCCTGAAAACTATCAAAAAAAAAGAGAGACTGGAAAAGGAACTGATCCAACCCCTCCAGAGAAAATCAGACATCTTTTAAGCCTCATTTTTACCCTGAAAGAAATGATTTAAAAAAAAAAATGAAACAAATCACAAAAAGAGTGTTGTGATGCTGCTGAAAATGGCAACATCCTTCCTCTTCAGCAAAATTCTGCAGAAAACCAGGCTGGGAGGGGAAGGGAAACCAGGAGCACTCGAGAGCAGAAAGGAGAAAATGAAAAATTACAACGGTTTTGGCGAGGCCAAGTGTGCTGAAGGTGCTGGAGGAGAAGCTCAGAGCTGGGGTTAGGATTGCATGGAAATGTTGGAACAACTTGGATAAGCAGCCCCAAGATGTGCAGGCACTAAATGGGAATGGGTGCTTAGAAGATAATTAGGCAGAGTGGTTTTCTTCCAGTTAATTGGCAGGACTGATTTCCCTCTGCACAATGCCAGGTGCTGGTTGAAGACCTCCTCTTCTACAGCATTTGGGAGGGAATAAAGCTATAAATATATTTATTTTATATATTTTTTCTATATAATAAATATAGACTTGTAAATATTTATATTTAAAAATATATTTATTTTGTATATTTATATAATATATCCATTTATTATAGATTATTTGCCCTACCCCAGCAGCTCCTAAGGGGCTCTTAACTGTCTCCTCCAAGAGATTCAACATCATGGGTCTGCTTTTCCTTTTGTCAATGAAAATTTCACATGAACTCGCCACAAATCTGAGCGAGCATCACCAAAATATAAAGTGGGAATGGAAACTTAATCAAACTTTCACTGCTGGGGGGAAGTTTCCAGCTCCAAGTACAGAGCCCATGCTGTCGGATGAGTGATTAATTTTCACACTTCAGGAGATTACAGAAGTGTGGGTTTTTTTTTTTTCATAACATTCTTCACCGCCTCAAACCTTGTGAAATTATTTATAGCCATGGAAAGGGTGCACGTGGTTTTTATTCAGATATGAGGTTACACTGCAATGGTTTCCACTAATCTGTGTGACTGCACAAAGCTCAGGACCCCTCAGCTTCTCCTTCCATCTCTTATTTAAACAGGGGTTTTCCATTTTTCCCTGCTAATGAGCATTAACTTACTGCCTTGTTTGGGCAGCCAGGGCAGGGGAGGAAATTCTCAGCAGGGCTGAAATTGCATCAGTAAAGGTGATTTCTGTTTGTGCCAGAGCTGCAAGGAGAGAAGGAACAACCACAGGATCGTGGAGTGCTTTGGGCTGGAAGGACTTGGAGCTCATCTCGTTCCACCACCTTCCACTGGAGCTACTCTGGGATGTAATAATATATAAAATAAATATATTTATGAATGCAATGATGGACCAGCTCATTAAAGAACATTTAAACTTTAAAGCAATGAAGTCTAATCCCCTTGTATGTAGCAAATATTCAGAATATAAAGGCACCAAAGTGCCAACGTAGGAGGACACTCAACTGCAATCAGCAGCAGCCATAGCCGGGGTTTTTTTGCTTCATTTCTGTTTGTTTTCAAGATATTAGAGCTTCATTTATGTCTAATATGTGAAATCTGTCTTTGAGTGAAGCTTAAAGAGCTCGGAAATCCCAAAGTAAATCAACCCAGATTAGTCACAACGCCTGCAAGAAAATGACGTGGCATCATCAGCTTGCCTCCCAACTGCCAGAGAGAGGAGCCTTCTGTTCTCCAGCAATGAAAAATTGGTTTTATTAGAGGTAAATGTCTTTATTTGTTTTAAGTACTAACAAGCTGGTGACAGTGAGGGAGAAAAAATAGTCTTGGAAAAAACTCCTTTTCCCTGTTTTTCTAGGTGATGATTCAGAGTATAACAATACTGCTGGATTAGATCTGCAATTGACTCCAAAATAAAACAAATCCCCACATACAAAGCAAAGGCAAGTATATATTCAGCTTTTTTTTTCCTACTCCAAACACTGAAATTTGAAATCTGTAAAATTTAAATTCGGCCAATTTGGGGGGCAAATCTGACAAACAGATGTGATGAACTTCTTACAAAACATTTATTAAACAACCAAAATCACTTTGTCCAAAAAAAAATTTGATTTCCAGGCCTTTCTACCAGCAACTCAAACACCAGGGGGAAAGTTTTTGTGGTTCTTGTGGAACTGAGGAGCTCAGAGGCTCTTCCTGCCTCCAATGACTTTTTTCTCCCCAAACCAAGGCTCTTTTTCCCCCATTAATTTTTCCCTTCAAGTTTCTAATTAATTTTGGTGCTCGCTGGCTTTTATTGTTTCAACCTCTACACATATAGAGAGGTTAAAATAATGTATCTTTTATCTGTATGTTTTAAAACAATATTTTATATATATATATATATATATTTATACAGGCTCTGCTCAGTATATTCAAATTATTTCTTTCGTGGAGGTGCAGCAGCAATTATAGAGGTGCAAGAAGTCTGGCCAGCAGCTTTTATTTCCTTTCTTCACATCCCTTTTTATTCCAGATGTTTTTTTAGCCAAGTCCCCCCTCCCTCCACACACACACCCCCTCCAAAACTGCAGCAAATAGCTGTGGGCAGATTCCCACTGGTAAAGCAGAAACAATTCTATCAAGCTGGATTTCAAATCAAAGGAGAAAAATATCTGTTAAATGTCTTGTTTTTTAACACAATGGTGTGCTGCTCATTTCGTGCTCTCTGTGTGTCAGAACCCAGAAATGAGATACCCATGGCTCAAACCCCTCCTGCACCAGCCAGGTCAGCCCCTGCAGATGAAAACTTTCACTGCTTTAAGGACACAGAGGACTTGACCCACACACCAGGGCTTTGTTTTCACTGCCTGCACTTGGCTCAGCACAAGGAACTCTCCATCCTGCAGCGAGGCTGAAGCTGAAAAAAAACACCCCCAAAACTTCTGGGGATTTACAAAACATCACCAGAGCCCACCTGTGCCAGGCTGTTTGCAGGGGAGGTTTTTAACATCAAAGGTTTTTAACATCAGAGGTTTTTAACATCCTGGGCTGCCCAGAGAAGCTGTTTTGGATCCCTACAAGTGGCCAAGGCCAGGTTGGACAGGATTTGGAACCACCTGGCCCAGTGGAAGGGTCCCTGCCTGGAGCAGGGGGTGGAATGGGATGAGCTTTAGGGTTCCTTCCACCCCAAACCATCCCATGGTTGGGTGGGGTTTTTTTCCACACTGCAGAGCATGGAAGGTGGTGGTGGATAATCACCAATTCTTTCTGAAAAAAAACCAAACCCTTGGGTCAAACATTCTCAGCATCATCAACCCAAGAATCCCTGAGGGATTCTAATGCCCATTTTCTGAGCTGGATCAACCCAAAACTCCAGGTTTATGACACCAATCCTGCCAAGAGCCTTGCTTTGCTGCTGTGGGTGAGGATAACCACATGCTTTTGGGGATGGAGACCCAAGACCATGAGATCCATCACACCTCTAATTAAAACCTATCTAAAACAGGTCAAAAACCTTCAAAACAGCCACAGCTGAGCCTGCCACTGGCTCGAATCCGCCTCACATTCCCAAAATCTTCCAGTCATTTCAGAGCTGGTACTTAATGGGGAATTATTTCTCCCTTAAGAGCAGCGTGGTCGTGACTCTCTGAGCTTCTGATTTGCATTTAGACTGCGAGGAACCGAATTTTCTGCTCAGCCCCATCTCCCAGCCCTTTGCCTTGTGAATATTTCTGCCCTAATTAATGTCACTTAACGTAAAATATTATTCTGTATTCCGCAGAGTGGCTGTAAATTATTTACTGGTAAAACATGTTGACTTTTCATGAGTTGTTTGTACAGTGAGCAGCACACCATCTAAACTGGAGGGGGAGAGGGGAATCAATCACTTGTAATAATACCCAATAGGAGGTTTACCACATGTTATATCAATTTTTATGTCCCACACAAATAGCTGCAGCCATTACTTTGGATTTTTATTTTCTGAAGGGAATTAGGAATTCACTGGTACCTTCTGCTTCTCTCGTGCTGCCTTGGAAAGAACACAATTTAAAGGTGTTTGGAGTCTTTTTTTACCCACTAATTAAGGCTGCACATTAATAAAAAACCAGTTCAGAATATTCATTACACGAAGCAAAAAGCTGATTTGTATGTGAGTTAATGAGCCCAGAATCAAACAACAGCACAACATCAAGTAAATAAAACAGGTTAAAAAAAATATATATATAAAAAAATCACATTTAAACTTACTGTTCTCTTCCTATGCTACATATTCTGTTACTTTTTATATGCATTGAAGGTTTTGATACTTTCAGTGAGTTAATTCCTTCTCTTATTTGCTACTGCTTAATCTTGTGTTGAAAGGAATTTGTCCTAACCCACCAGAAGACACTCTTAATTCAAAGACTCATAAAGAGCAGGGTTTACTGGCTTGGTGTTTACACTCCCAGATTTTCCTGCACCCACGGTAAAAATCCTTATCCAGGCAGGATAAGCAGAAAGCAGGCAGAGTGCTGGGCTGGATTGAAGGATTTCCCACAGCAGCAAGGCACTGCTGCACCCTGTGCCAGGTGATCTGAGCTGGGTGATGGATCTGATGCTGCAGATGTGACATCTGTCACTCGCCTTGGGCACCACTGACCATCTGAACCCCTAAAAGATCAGCTCAAGGTCTGTTCCCAGAGCTTTAGAGGTGTTTGGCAGGCCCACTCCTCGGGCACAAGGATGAAGTTGATCCCTCCTGAGGTCAGGGCACAGCTCAGAGGCACGGGATGGACAGGGAGGAGTAAAGAAACCATCAGCACAGGGGAAAGAGCAGGAAAATCAGGAGATAAATGGGAAAAATACAACATTTGAATGGCAAAGCTGGGTTCTCTTCTCCCAGTTCAAGCTGCCAAAGGGATGAAAGGCTTTCAGGCTGCCCTTGTGATGTTGTCCAGCCATCAGTGACTGCAGCAGTGCTGAGTTTAGCACCTCCCCACCCAGCAGAGCCCCTGTTCTTCCACCCCATGCCCCGTTCAGGCCACTAAATGGGGCAGAATAAAGTGACCCCATGAAATCTCTGCCCCTTTTAGGCAGAAAGGACCCCCTGAAGGCTGATTCCATTTGTGATGTCATGGCTGGACATCCCAGATGGGCACTGGTAAGTCCAGCAGAGAGCAGAGCAGACTGCAATAGCACACAGATCCGCAGTCAGGATGGAAATTTCAGCAGAATTTCACCTTAATTCCAAGCCTGAACCAGAACTCCCAGTGATCAGTGCACACAAAGCACCCAAACCCCCTGTCCCACCCCCCTCACTCTGCTCCACCTCAGCAACTCCAAGAGCAAAGACTGATGTTGGAACTGTGACTGAAACAACAAAAGGTTTTCCACTTGGAATGCTTCAGAAGGGTCCTCAAAGCCCCACTGTGGGTAAACCTATTTTCTCTGTGACAACTGGCATAAATTTAAGAGAGCTTTTTATCTCCCTCGATGCTCAAAGCGTCGTTTGATCCCAATTTCCCTGGCATTTCCCCCTCCTCCAGTGAGGTTTTAGAGGGCCTAAGTGACTGCAGTGGAACCAGCACTGAACCAAGAGTGTGTCTGAAAAAGGGTGGTTCAGACTCTGCTCTCAAAAATTAATGAACAATGTCCCAATAAATACACAATCTACGCAGAATGACAGTGGATGGTTATTTTCCTACTCTCACTCTGCACACTCTCACACTAATTTACATAGTATGATAAATTATTTAGAAATCCATTTCAACTACAGAAAATCCAGTTTGCCCATTACTCATAAAAAACCATTACAGCTACTTAAGTTTCCTATTACAGCCAATTTAATTTATTACAAAACAGCAAGTCCCTAAGATTTTGATCTATCAGGGGTACCATAATGGAACACTAGAGGATATTATGACCATGAAACATGAAGAAGAAGGGAAAGAAGTCATTTCCATTTATAGTGGAAAGTAAATATTTGAGATAATAAACTGGCCAAAGTAACCAGGATTAGAATTAGAAATGGAACAGAAGAAGAAGAGGGATTCCATTTTTAAGGGCTTATTGGTTATTTATGTACATGCTACAACTACAAGCTATAAAAGGAAGAAAAACAATCTTGTGATAAAAGCTGCTTATTGGAACTAAATCTGAATTCTGATTCTGACTGTTCTGATATGAGGCTGTGTAAGTTTGTTCAGCTGCCTGTGCTAAAACTCCCCAGCCGTAAAATGGGAACGATATTTCTTTCTCTGCCCAACTTCATTTCTCTGGCCCGTTTGTATCAGCACAGACGCAAGGGCCGATTTCCACAACAACAAAATGAGGACTCCCCAGTGCTCAGAGGAGAATTTTTCACCTCTGTGAATCCCTCATTAGTTTCTTCCAGCAATTAGCACCAGACAATTTACCTCGGTTTCCTTAGGGTGTTTTTAAAACCCTCTGAGTCTGAAAATTTTAAAATTTTTACATTTTTTTCAAGTTGGTCTCTTTGGAGAGCATTTTTTTTTTTTTTTTAAATTCTCAAATAATTCCACCAGACAAAGATGTGGCATTTCCAAACTGGTGCCAGGGTGGCTCCGTTCAGAAGGGTGGGGTGAAGGGGTTAAATGCAGCACAAACTGCAGCAGGTTTTCTTCTCCCCCGATTTTCTGGGAGAAGAGTCCCTAGATTATTATTTTGCTGCCCTTTCCTCTATCAGTTATCAGAGTACTTGGAGATTTCTCTGTATGTACACACTTGGCTCACCTTGAGAAATAAAAAGGGATGAGTTCATTTCTGTCACCCAACGCTGGGCGATTGCCAAGTCCCAAAAATAACGTTATTTTGCTGAAACCACAAAACCGGACTGAAAGCCAACAGCTGTGGCAACGAAGGGAAGCTGGAAAGCATTCCCAAATTTCCCAAGCCTCGGGGAGCAGGCTCCAAGTCAGCACTTTGCAGTTTGCTTTGCTTTTCTTTAAAATAAAAAAAAAATAAAAAATCACGTACCTGAAATGAAACGGGGGCAGGAAGTCAAAGACAGGACCTGCATGGCTGGTGCAGAATAACTAAAGGAAACATCCTGGAAATCTGTTCTTCCTGGTGGCTTTTCACCTGGACACAGAGCCCTGCTTGCCTCGGTTAATGCTTTGCCAGCCTGATCAACACTGGGCTGAAATTACAGAAAACTTTTCTCTTGATCTTGAGATCCTTATCTTTAGGAGTTGAGCCTGTTGCTGTCTAGAATTTCCAAAGCAAAAATAATAATATTAATTAAAAAAAAAAAAAAAAAAAAGCTGTTCTTAACTTCAGGCTTTGAATTAGTCTTCCTGGAGGAAAATGGGGTATTAAATTAGGGGTATTGCATGACTGGAATATTTGAGTTAGGTCGTATTTTAAGATTTAATACTCTTGCCTTTCTGATTGTTTACTTGGACACACCGGCCTTTTCAGCTTGTGGCTGCATTGCAGTGGGAGCCACACAAACACAAATACATCAAAGAGACAAACGGAAAAGCAACATTTCTGGGTTTGATTGTTTTGGGTTTTTTTTCCCCAGGTGAATGGTAATAACATTGGAGTCGCTTCAGTTCACAGGGCAGTGAAAGGATGATGTGATTTTGGGGGGTTCCCTGAAACAGGAGCCACAGCCCAAAGTGACCCTCTAAAAGTGGCACCAGAAGTTCTTCCCAGAGAGAGGGATCAGCCACTGGAAGGGGCTGCCCAGGGAGGGGGGGGATTCTCCATCCCTGGAGGGGTTTGGGCAGAGCCTGGATGTGGCATCAGTGCCATGGGCTGGGTGACAAGGTGGGGTTGGGTCACAGCTTGGATTCCATGATCCCAGAGGTCTTTCCCAGCCTGGCTGAGGATGGGTTGTGTTCTGCAGGATGCTGCAGTAGTGATGTCAGTTTGCTCCTCTAATGCCATTTATTAGCTCAGAGAAGCTGATGTTTGCATCTCCTTGGCAAGCAACCCAAAGTCAATTCTTTATTTATGCAGTCCAGCTTAGCACAGGAGATTAATTTTTACTTCTCCACCCGCCACTGGAGTTAACATCACCCCCTGCTAATGGTGATGTCATTATCTGAAATGCTGGTCCCTCAGCCTTCCTTCCCACACCACCAGAAATAATTCAGTCAATATGTTTGCTTACAGATGGCAACTCTCCAGAGGAGCAGGGAAAATTAACCCAAAGCCAAATGTCATTCCATAATTGTTTACATATTGTAAAACACCCATTCATTCTGTTTGCTCTTCGTGGCCCAGCTGATTTTATCCTTGCAGTTCATGTGGCCAGGCTGGAGGCAAAATTAAGGAGCTGAGCAGCTGCAGTTTTTTCCTCTTGCAAGTGTCCTGAAAACACCCTGACAGGTGGGTTGATTTTTTTTAATTATTATTATTTTTTATTTTTTAAGCTTTTTTTTTCTTTTAAAATCAGCTCATAAAATCAAGCTGTGCTCAAAGCAGGCTCAGCACCATTTGGGTGCTGATGCTCCGAGGATGGCCCTTCCCTCATTGCTTTAGGAAAGCAAGCTCAATTTCTCTCCCAGGCAGCCACAACGACCCTTAATCCACCCATTAATTCCACCTAGAACGGGCTGTGGAACATCAGACGTGATATTTTGCTGTGGGTTGGACACCTTGGAGTATGAATAGCCCAAAGTTTGCCAAATTCTCCCCAGGGGCTCAATCCAAATCCCTTTTATGATCCAAGAGAGATGCAACATCACACGTGGAGCCACTAAAATCATGATCTGCCCATGGCACAGAATTATTTCTTATTTAATAAACAGCCAATGATAAAGAAATAAATAATAAACCAATAACAATAATAATAATAAAATATTTCATATTTAATAAACAGCTAAATAGAGATGCTTCCAGAGGAAGAAGCATCTTAAATTAGTCATGCACTCCATCAATGCCACATGAAAGAATCTTCTCTCCAAATTCTTATTTACCTCTTTAAAAAGCAATTTTTTTTTTCTTGTATGACATACATTTATTGTTAAAATCACTTTTGGAAATCCACTTCCAATATCTCTTTTTCTTCTCTTTTCCCAGACAGCACCAGCTTCTTTCATCACTCGGGGTGTTTCAAGACCCTTCATCCAATATCATTTTACATTAATATTTTTCAAAGAATGACTCAGGAGCTGGACTTGGATGGTCCCTGTGGGTCTCTCCCAGCTCAGGACATTCTGTGATTCATTTCCAAGTGACCACAATCATCATCTCCTGAATCTTGGCAGCTTCCCAGGTGGAAGGACTTTTCTCCAGGCCCTTCAAAGTTATTTTCCAGGGTCGTTTTAGGCACAAAACTCCAGACATTCAGACATCTGGAAAGGAAAGCTGCCAGGGAGAATCTTCACAGAAAAAAAAAAATAAATTCCCTGAGTAACTGCAACCAGCAGCTCCATTTCTGACTTCTGACAGAGATTCTATCAGACATTGATTTCAACTCACACGAGGAAGCACATGTGGAGATGCTGCAACAAAAGCAACTGATTGTACCTTTCAAAAAAAAACCCCACTTTAAAAGGGAGAGAGAAAAGAGCCTGACTGCTCACAGACACGAGTTGTATCTATCATGTCACTAACTTAAAAGAGGGGGAAAATCATCTCAGTGCAAAGTTGCCGACTTTAATCTTCCTGAATTGGTTGGAAACAACATCTTTATGGTGAAATGTGTGGGTTTGTGTGCAGTGATTTCTGCTCTGAGGGGGGTCTGTCTTTCTTTGCCTGGTTTTTTTTTGTTTTTTTTTTCCAGTTGAACTCGTTGCCAGCAGTTTGCTGCTGGCTCCTGCTGGCTGCACAAAGGGCACACCTGAAGGTTTGCTGGATCTGTGGAAATCAAAACCATGCAGCAAAGTGCCAATAAACAGCAAACTTCTTGAAACGTCCTGGGTGCACTCAGGATCATGGAATCATGGAATGTTCTGGGTCAGAAGGGGCCTTAAAGTTCATCCAGGGCCACCTTCCACCAGCCCAGATTGCTCCAACCTGGCCTTGGACACTTCCAGGGATCCAGGGGCAGCCACAGCTTCTCTGGGAATTCCATCCCAGCTCCTCCCCACCCTCCCAGGGAGGAATTTCTTCCCATCTAACCCTTTGGCAGTGGGAAGTCATTCCCTTTTGCCTCCTTGTAAATAATCTCTCTCCATCTTCCCTGCTGGCTGCCTCGGGCTTGAAGCAAATTTTATCCCTTGGTAAATACAGGGAAGGAGCAGGAGGAGACAAAGAGAAGGGAGGGAGAGAGAAAGAAAAGCAGCAGCCAGGAGGGCAAAGGCAGAGGGGCAGCCCAGGATCAGAGCAGGGAGATGGAAAAAGCCCACTCATGTCCTCCTGTCAGAGCACAAACACCTCTAGAGACTCCAGAGTGACCATTTACCCCATCAGCCTGAGACACCTGGACTTTGCTGCAGTGAATCCCCTCTGAAGTATCTCCCTCAGGATTCAGCTCTTCAGCCCCAGCAGCTTCATCCTCTCCCACTCAACACCTTGTTGCCTTCACTGTGGTGATAATTGCACACTGTGATTAACTGCAATTACGTGGCCAATTCCAGCTCACCGTGTCAGCTCAAGTGCTTTCAGAAAGGAACCCCCCTCCTGCTGAAAACAGGCAGCCAGAAAAGCACTTTCCTTTCCTTTTCCCCTCTACTTCCACTAAAATAAATAAATAAATAAATAAATAAACCTGTATCTACCACTGGACAAAAGAAATCTTCCTCCACAGCATTTGTCCACCTCACACCAAGAGAGGTCAGTGCTGCAACCATGCTGATGTATCTACAGGAATTTATTTGTATTCAAGCAAAGGTAAGAAAAAAAATAACTACATATAATTTCATGATAAAACTTTATTTGCAACATTATTGGCCGTGTGCTCCATAGGGATTTTTATTAAAAAAAAAAAAAATATAAAGGCACAGATTAACATTAAAAGATTCTCAAGCAGAGATTGAAAAGTAATTTTGCCTGGAGCCTGTATCTTATTGATATTTTAAAATGCCATTTGCAACTTGCAGAACACAGGTGGAAAATACTGCTTTTCTGTTCTGGAGAGAGTTAACCCGAATAAAACAAAAGATTTTGATCACCTACTCAGTGATTTCCTCATGCATAAAGGAGTTTTTCGACGCTGACTGGCACATACATTTTTGAAATCCTGGCTTTCCTTGGAAATACATTAAACCCCTGATATATATCCCAAGTGGAGCTCCAGTTTTGGAGGGAGGAGGGGATTTTTCATTCGAAGAACCTTCCTCATCCTCCTTTGGCTGCTGTCCCTCAGCGAGGGGACCCTGAGGGTGGCCCAGCAGGTATTTCCCAGGTTTCCCCCCTACAAGAAAGGACTAAAATCACCACCTGCCGTTGCTATTTCTTCCCCAACTCATCACTGAAAGCCTCCTCCCTCAACACCATCATCTTTCATCTCCCTCACGTTTGGAAATTCAGGCAACAAATACCTGTTGACCTGATTGTCTTTAAACTGGCAGCAGAAAGACAGTCAGCAACTCCTGTTCTGCACTGGCCATTCCTAAATATATCCTTTTTTTTATTATTATTATTTATTGTTAAACCCTGTGTGAATGCCAAGCCTGCTCAAAAAAAAAAAAAAATCTTAATTTACTAATCTTTAAACTACAACCCCCCCATTCATTTAAGCATTTAATGCTTTGGTTATTCTCAAAGTAAGAGAGGCCAACACAGGAAAAATTTGGCTTCTTTTAGACATTTAAATATCAAACCCTGAGACTTGGCTGTTGCACCTCTGCAAAACCCTCTTGGCCCTTTTCTTCCCCCATCCCATCCCATCCCCCTGCTTCCCTCCCTGCCCAGCCCAGATGTGTTTTCTCCTCTCCATAAACACCACCAATCTGACCACCCTCGTTTCCTCTGCTAACTCCTCATTTCCATTCCTTCCCTGAATCCCTGCAGATGAGTTTGTTCCAGCATCAGCTGGGTGGGGAGGAGCTGCTCCCGCCGTCCTTTTCTCTTCCCTGCACATCCTGTCCTTGGGGAATCTCATTCGGAAGCAGCAGTGCTGACAGCTTGCAGATCTGCCTCTTTCCCCTCGATGAAAATTGCATCAGCTCCAACGATTAAATCGCTCTGGGGGTTGGGAAGTTTGGAAACTGTTTATTTGCTTGGAAAAGCACGTTAGCAGCTATTTCCCTGCCCATCCCCAAATATAAATTACTGACACTTGTTTTAAATAAATGACTGGTGAGTGCTTCACATGCAACATAAACCCACCTGTGAGGTGAGTCAGGACTTATTCATCACCAAGCCCTAGAAATGCGGGTTAACTACTTTTACAAAGAGTATCTTGCACATCTTTTGTGAATCCCGAGGCTCCAAACTGCACTGAAGAAATAAAAAAAAAAAAAAAAAAATCACATGAGGATCCCCTGTAAATCATCCACAAATTTGAACAAATCTAATCTCTTTCCAGTACTATTTCTTTTTCTAAGCAAGGCTGACATTTATTTGCTTAAATGTCCTTTTAGTTACCAGGTACCTGTCCAGTATTTGATCACAAATATAAATAAAAGTATAAGTAACATACTGCAGGAAAAGACCAATAAATCTGCCATTGACTTACATGCAGTAGAAAATTGCTTTTTTTTCCCCTTACACACAGAATATCTGCTGGAATAAAGCAAGCAAGCAAGCAAAGGGATTAGGAGGAGTTATAAAACTGAAAGAGAAGGGGGAAGATCAAAAATTACACACCCAGGCCACTGAGTTATTGGAAACCACGTTAGAAACCACGACCAGGAGGCCAATTAGTGCCAGTTGTAATGGCAGGTTGTGTAATTTGGACGACCATCCACTGAGAATGGACCTAAAAATAATCAGGTCCGTGAACTTCATGACAGTCAATTCCTTGACCTCAGGCTTGGTTACACTGGCAATGAGCTGGTGTGGCAGGAAGGATTTAAACCCCTCTTGGCTGTTCCACCACCAGAGCAAGGGCAAACATAGATCTAACACGTGAGTGCCTGGAATTGTTGAGCTTTTATGAGTTCAGATCAAAGGCCTCTGTCCCTGTAATATTCCGCTACCTCGGTGATGCAACCAGCTCATACCTCATCCATTATTTTCACTGCTAATCTAAAGAAAATTTTTATTATTGCTGTCTGAATAATCTCCCTGGAAGAGGAAGAGAAAAGCTGCTCACCAAAGGTGAGCAAGTGAAGTGTCCCTGTAGGCCACTAACAAGTGTTGGGTTGGATTTGTGATCCTTTCAGAGAGGGCTGTTGCCTTTTCTGTCTCCAAACTTCCTCAGTTGGGGTCTTCCTCATGGCTCACCCTCCTTAGCAAAACACTTCGGTCTCACTGAACTGAGAGAAACAAAATAAAACAAAATAAAAAATAAACAAAATAAACAAAATAAATCAAAATAAAACAAAATAAAACAAAATAAACAAAAATAAAGGTTTTGTTGCAGAGCAACACTGGCACAGCACCAGAATGTCTCTCCCCCTCCCTCAGAATGCATTTTATCATTTTATCCACAGAGCAGCACATCAGTGTCTGCTGTTTCGGTTCCTGGCTCCAGGGGTGCGATTATTGTTTCAACAGCAATCAAAAAAAAAAAATAAAAAAACAGGTCACAAAAGTTAAAGCAGTTCTTTCCTCTTAATTTCTGTTTTCTCAGCCTCGCTTTCCCCCTGCTGCTCCTGCCAAAGCCTCCCCTGCACCCCCTGGCTGGGGGAGCTGATTGCAGCTTCCCCAGGGCAGCAGGAGCTGATTAATCCCGGCCAGCTCCACATTCCCTCCTCCGAACAGCTACCAAGGACCTGCACCGAGCCTCCAGCCAGGGCTGAGGAGCCTTTTTCTGATGGCAGGTTATTGTCAGATCACCTGTTGCTGCTGTCTTTGATTGCTGCTCTCTATCAGATTGCACAAATCACTGGTTTCTCTCAACTTTCAGTTCCTACAACGCAACAAAACAACTCATCCTCTTGCTTTGTGTTTGTTGTAACCCTCCTTTTGGGTTTGCTTTAAACCCTCCATTTGGGTTTGCTTTAAACCCTCTCTTTGGGTTTGCTTTAAACCCTTCTTTTGGGTTTGCTTTAAACCTTCCTTTTGGGTTCATTTTCAACCCTCTCTTTGGGTTTGCTTTAAACCCTTCTTTTGGGTTTGTTTTCAGCCCTCCCTTCAGGTTTGTTTTAAACTCTCCTATTGGGTTTGCTTTAAACCCTCCCTTTGGGTTTGCTTTAAACCCTTCTTTTGGGTTTGTTTTCAGCCCTCCCTTCAGGTTTGTTTTAAACTCTCCTATTGGGTTTGCTTTAAACCCTCCCTTTGGGTTTGCTTTAAACCCTCCCTTTGGGTTTGCTTTAATCACCCCCTTTGGGTTTGTTGTCAACCCTCCTTCTGGGTTTGTTGTCAACCTCCTTTTGGGTTTGTTGTCAACCCTCCTTTTGGGATTTCTGTCTCCATTTCATCTCTAGGTGCCCCTTTTTTATTTTTCTCCCCCTCTCCCTCTGCTCAGCATTTCACACAAGACCATAAAGTTGACAACTTTTCCTTCCATCCCAGGGGCCTCTGATTCATTGGAAAGCTCTCAGCACAAGTTGTAGCCGTGCCAAAAAGGCTGGTGGAATTATAAAGCCTGGGAGATTAAATCTATCTTTCACATCTAAAGCACTCAGTCCTTTGATACTTTTTGAAGCCCCGTGCTTTAAATCGTGAATTTAGAGCTCCAAAAAAACCTAGAGCTGAAAGATCCCAGCCATAAAACACCCCCAAGCAAATGGGTGAGATTGAAATGGGGCTGTTAAACTTGATTGTGCCCCGGGGGCTTTGAGACTCAAACGGGTTTTGACCAAGTGTCAGGTCTTTACAGGACACGTCAAATATTTATTCTACTTCGTCATTCAGCCCCTGCCAGGTGCCACTTAGGCCCTTCTGTGCAGAACACTTTTATTGCCAGTTGTTTGGCTGCATTTCATAAACCTTTCAGGGCCATAATCTGCTGCATATGGCAGAGTAACACAAATACAAATTAGAATGGGTTGGTTTTTTTTTTTTTTTTTTGTTGGGTTTTTTTCTTTCTTCTTCCTTCCTCAAATATTCCTGACAAATATTGGAGCTTCAGGAATCCCTCCACACTTTAAATCACTCCATCTTAAGGCTGTGTCAGCAAGAAAAAGCACATCTGGCTTTGCTCCTGTAAACATCACCCCATGGCTCTTGCAGGGAAGTAGAGGAGGAAATTTTGATATTAAAGTATAGCTGCACTTTTTTAATACTCTTTTTGTTTCTTTTACTAGAATCCAAACCCCACATTTGATGAAATGATGTATGGTCACTATAAAAAACTAACTAGTACAGGGCATAATTGGCACCCAGGAGTCCATTACTGTGTTCATAAAGTGGTTGGTTCTGTAAAGGCAGTGACAGAATTCAGGCTGCAAATCGCTTACAAATCACTTACAATTGCTAATCCCTGACAAGTCTCACCTGCATGATTTGGTTCAATAACTCTGTATTTATTTATTAAGTTGTTACACGTTTCCTGGTTTCAAAGTCAATTATTTCCCCACCTGGGCAGCACAAATGACAAAATGAGTGAATGATAAGTAGTCCCAAGATGTAACAGCTGGAATAAAGACGTGGATCAGCAGCCTTAACCAAGTTTTTGGGCTCTGGAAAGACATCAAAGCAAGTTTCACAGCAGCCTCCTGAAACGTTTGCTGCTCGCAGCAACCTCCCCAGATGTGATGTGGAGGCAGAAAAATAACCTGTGCCAAAGTGAGGGATAACTCCAGCCAGCTCAGAGTTACAAGCAAAGGTGAACCGAGCCCTAAATCCACAAAATATTCCCAGGCTGATCCTGGAAAGAAGTGGAATTCCCACCAGAATCCTTTCCTTCCTCGTCCTTTCCAATGCTGCCCATAATTTACGAGTCTGGGCAGGTCACCAAGCCAGTGGTAAAGCCTGAAGAGGAAGAACTCTGGGACTCTGGAGGTTTTTAGGCTGATTCCAGATGGGAACAGCACTCCAGGAAGCTGCAGCAGTGCCATGGGCTTGGGAACCTGGCAGTGGCTGATTGCCTCCCTGCTCAAATTGCTGAGAGCAGCATCCTCTGCATGACAAAAGGGCTTGCTCTGATAATTAAATTATAGCAAAGGGTCGACAGATAGTTGTGAAATTTACATTTTTATATCAAAGCTGACATTTTGATGGTGACAATCCAAATGCCTTGAAATCTGTCTTTTCAGCACTAATGACTCCCACAGTAATAAACACCTTGTGCTGTGACCCCTGCCAGGCTCCCTTTGTCAAGCTGTATTGCTACAGATGTGCCCATTCCATTAAAGTTACTGCCTAAAATAACCATATTCCTTCAGTTGCCTGGCTGGATTTATCCCAGTTTTTCTGCTTTTATACCTTTGTGGTGGAGAGACTGTTTGCATGAGAATTTAGTGGGGTGTGAAGCTCCCCATGAAAAGAGATCCTGGAACATCTGCAGGCCCACAACATGGAGCAAATTAATAATATTCCTGTAGCCAAAGGCTACAGACAAAATTAGAAACTCAAATAGTGAGCACTTTGCACATGTGTAAGGATGCTGAAGAACCATTTCTGCATATGATGCTTTTTGCCAAATTAGCTCTCTGCATCACTGAGCAAGGGCATGAACATGAAAACTGGAAACAAAAGAAAACTTCACACAATCACATGAGCAGGTCCCTCTTTAAGTGCATATTTCTGTTGGAAAATGGTTCCAGGAGAGAACAACAACAAAAAGGAAGGAAGGAAGGAAGGGAGGGGAAGGGAAGGGAGGGGAAGGGAAGGGAAGGGAAGGGAAGGGAAGGGAAGGGAAGGGAAGGGAAGGGAAGGGAAGGGAAGGGAAGGGAAGGGAAGGGAAGGGAAGGGAAGGGAAGGGAAGGGAAGGGAAGGGAAGGGAAGGGAAGGGAAGGGAAGGGAAGGGAAGGGAAGGGAAGGGAAGGGAAGGGAAGGGAAGGGAAGGGAAGGAAGGAAGGAAGGAAGGAAGGAAGGAAGGAAGGAAGGAAGGAAGGAAGAAAGAAAGAAAGAAAGAAAGAAAGAAAGAAAGAAAGAAAGAAAGAAAGAAAGAAAGAAAGAAAGAAAGAAAGAAAGAAAAGGAATAAGCCTGTGATATTTTATTAATTTTTTTATCTGTTCCCGGTGTCCATTTCTCAGCCAGTTACAGCTTGGATAATAAAATAATAAATATTTTGGGTCCCTGGTGTGGCACAGACACACCTCCCATGGGCCCAGCCCTGCCCTGGGTCAGTCCCAGCTGGAATTAAACAGAACAGGTAAAGGGAGGTGAGAGAGCAGCTCAGTGGCAGAATAGGGGGAGAAAAGTGCTGTGAATTTGTGTCCAGTGGGAAGTGGTGAACCCAAAATAAGTTCTGCTGAATTCCACTGCCAAGGGTGGGGTGGGGGGAGATGGAAAGGGAAAGACTGTGGAGAAAAAAAAAGCAGCAGAAATAATAAACAAACAGAAAACCCCCCAAACCGGATCAAAAATAACAAACCAAACACAACAAAAACAAAAAAACCCAAGCTTTAAGTAAGCTTTGGACTAATTTTAGGGGAAATTTAATTAGTGTTGATGTCTCAGTTGGGATGGGGGATAAAAATGAAGAGCCAACCACCCAGCTTGCTAAATTCACTCTTGGCAGCCAGGGCTTTCCTGCCCAGCTCTGCTGTTCTGGTTCTTTGGGAAATTTGTGGCAAAGCCGAAGCCTCCTCAGGGTGGAGAGGTTTTATGGAAATGTGGGATCATGGGAGCAGCCAGGAAGGGGCAGTGCCAGCTGCTGAAGGACAGAGGAGCAGAGGATGGACGGACAGGGGGTTAATGAACCATCTGAGGAAACTTGTCGGGAACGAACAAGAACCAAATTCACTCGGAGAGCCTCAAGCAGAGCCAGTGAAGAACTCATCAGAAACATCACCCTGAGCTGTGGAATCCAGAATGTCAGCAAAAGGCAGCGTTCCTGTAGCTGAGCCTGATTAGTGCCGCTCGGAAAACCAAGGAATTCCATGGTATTTTCACATGGACCTTGACAGCTCATGCTCAAGCTGTCAGCAAATCCCATGGCAAGAGCCTGAGGAGCAGGAGGCTGGGGTGAGGAGGCCCAGGCAGCTGGGTGCTAATAAAGACATTTGGAGAAGAGACTTTTCTGGCAAACTGATGAAAATGGGACATGTCAACACACCAGGGTTTGGAGTGGAGGGGAGGGGGAAACAATAACTCAAATGCTGTGGTTTGCCTCCTTTCATCACTCTTGGAACCTCCTTCTCAGCTGTTTCTGCCTTTCCAAAACACTCCAGAAGCTCTGGAGGAGGAGAAAGGGGTGGTATGAAATCACAGCAGTTGTCTGATGAGCACAGGATGACTTCACCACGAGCTGAGCTCTTGACATCTTGGGGCACCAACCACCAAAGTTTCCCCCTTTCCACACCCTGTAAAATCAAGCCTAGGAGAAAGCCAGGCAGAAAGGCACACACAGCACTCCAGAACACCCTTGGGTTGAGTGTCTGGTGTGCCTGAAGACCCTGGAGAGCTCTGGAGGCCTTGGGAATGCCCTGAGTATCATATCTATATATCTACATCTGTATCTTTACATCTATATCTACATCTGTATCTTTATCTACATCTATATCTATGTCTAAATATCTATATAACTCTACATCTGTATCTACATATCTACATATCTATAACTGTATCTAAAACTACATCTATATGTCTGTGTCTATATATTTACATCTATATCTATATCTGTATCTATAACTCTACATCTATATTTCTATATCTATATAAGTGTCTATATCTACATCTATCTATGTCTATTATCTATATCTACATCTCTAAAAATGTCTATATGTCTACATCTATAACTCTACATCTCTATTTCTATATCAATATAAATGTCTATATCTACATCTATATTTACATCTGTATCTTTTTCTACATCTGTATCTATGTCTATGTCTGTTATCTATATCTACATCTGTCTGTCTATATATCTTCATCTATATCTATAACTCTACATCTGTATTTCTATATCTATATCTACATCTATATCTGTATTTCTATCTACATCTATATGTCTATATCTATATCTATATCTATATTTTTATATCTATATCTACATCCATATCTGTATCTCTATAATCCAGAATACCCCCCAAGGAAATATCCCTTTTTTTCCAGCAAGGAAGGAATCCAACAGCCAAAGTGCCACCCCCTGGGGTTTCATCGTCCCACTGTCACAGCTTCAACACTCCTGAGCTTAAAACAAACCCTCCTGGGCAGCAATCAGTGAAATCAAAAGCAAACAGCCAAGGAGGCTGATGAGCACCTGGATCTCTGCTGTTCCCAGCCTTTCTTGCAGAGGAAAACCACAGGACAGGCTGTTCCCCAGGGGGAAGTGGCTTGTTTTGCCTCCTGCTTGGTGACACCAACCATTGCCAGCAGTACACAACGAGGCATTTGTCAGTGTGACTTTTATTGACACCAATTAGTCCTTTATTGCATTTTCTGGGATTGATTATGTGAAGTAATTAATAGACCAGGCTACTATTCACATCAGCATCTGTTTAACATTTATGTAGGGAGTGAACTTAAAATACAAATTAAAGCCACCAAATTAAAAACAAATACAACACCAAGAAAAAAAAAATATCAGACACGCAGGTTCTTCCCAGACAAATGAGAATACTTGACTTGGCACAAAAAAAAAAAAAAAAAAAAAAAAGGCAGGTAAAAATAATTTGCTAATAGGTTTGGCCCACATGAAAAATGTGCAGAGTCTTTGAATTTTTAGCCATGTAGCTACTGAGCCCCAAATCAGCCAGTGGAAGATAATTATCTGGACTTATATTAACATATATGTATTTTTCTGCTTTTGAGGTAACTCCTGAAATTGTTAAATCTCCTCTACTGACACCTCTGACTGCTATTCCCCATCTCTCCTTTTGACTCTGGCATGTATTTTCAGGGATGATGAAGTGCCTTTTAATATTCCCCATGAATCAAGTGAGAAAAGCTCGCTGAAATTAAGACTATTCAAGAAAGCACTGACACTTTAATTGTGAGCAGTTCTCTAAAGGTGCTTAATTACCAAGTGGAAATACATCTGATCCCAGAACCTCTCGTGCTGGGTGCTCAAAGGGTTTCATTATGCACCAGCTCTCTCAAACACAGGCATTAAAGAACCCCCATAGTTAAAGCAATGTTTTCTTAATGGAAGGAGAAATCATTATGTAAGGGTTTGTTTGCCTTTTTTTTTTTATTTGAATCCCAAGCCCTTGACTCTCTTCTCATTGAGATTAAAATTCACATTTCGCTGAAACATCCTGCCTCGACTCAGTGCCAGTTTGGGCTGGGTTTTGAGGAGCTGGCTCAGATTTCCCTGTGACAAAACCTCCTTCCCCTTCATGCCTAAAAGGGATTTATTTCCTGTAACTCTCAGGTGCCCCAAACTCACCTGGGGGATGACTGAGCTTCAGGGGAGAGGTGAGAGGACCCTTCCACTCACCAGAGCTGGGGGACTGCAGTGAGAGGGTCCTGTGGGTGTTGGAAGGGGGTGGTTTACACCATGACCAAGCTGGAGAGAGACTATTTACAAGGACATGTAGTGAGAGCAGAAGGGGGAATGACCTTAAGGTGAAGGAGGGCAAGATTAGGTGGGATATTGGGAAGGAATTCAACCCTGGCACAGGTTGGGCAGAGAAGCTGTGGCTGCTCCATCCCTGGAAGTGTCCAAGGCCAGGTTGGAGCAGCCTGGGCTGGTGGAAGATGTCCCTGCCCTCGGCAGGGGGTGGAATGGGATGAACTTTGAGGTCCCCTTCCAACCCAAACCATTTTAGGGCTCTGGGATTCTCTTCAATGGCATTTCTGAGTGAATGAGACAAGTCAGGGCTCACCCAAAACAGATCCTCCTCCCTGCACAGTTGGTTCAGCTTTCACAGGAACAGCAGGTTCCTGACAGCTTGTTTGCTGTGCATGTTTGGCTCTTTCTGGGCCCAGCTCGGTGCAAGGTGGGGAGAAGGGAAGTGCTAAACGTGCTGATTTGCAGGATGCCAGGGGTGGCAGATGCCACCAGTGCCCTGTCACAATATTGGCTCTCCCAGCTGCACCGAGCCTCGGGTTCTGTGCAAAACAACACAGGAGAGCTTCCAAAACCTGGCAGGCAGACAGGACAGGAGTCTGGAGAGATGATTTCAGTCAGACTCTGCTTTTCTGCAGAACCTCATCAATATTCTGCCAGGTATTTATTAAAAATAGGTATTTTGTTGAGCTGATTTCCACCCAAGTCTGTCGGAGAATGCCAAAGTGCCAAACAAAAGTCTTCTCCTCCTTCCTTAAAACTCTTGCATGATCCAATCCTTTCTGCTTTTAGGTCCTGTTAGAAAGTGTGTTCCTGTTAGAAAATGCACAACATCCTCCCTGCAATCAGCCTTTCTTTTCCTGCTTCTCATGACTGGATGAGAGGTGCTCGCCTGTGTTTTCTTCATCAAAGATAAAACTCTTGCACTTGTGGTGAGAAAAGAGATGAAATCTGAATCAAGTGTCAACATGAAGTCATTTAAAAGTAGCAGAAGATTAAAACTTATCACTTGCCAAAGGATCAGATGCACTCAGGGTGGCTGCCAGACCGTTTGCTGGGAGGGAACAACCCCACTCCCCACTTCAGGGGGCTTTTTTTATGCATTTCCCAGAACTTTAAACACACTCATTTAAAAACTGATCAAGCTTGGAGGAGAAAAATGTCTTCTGATAGAATCTGCATGTCCTGAAAGGGAGAGGATAAAGACAGGGCATTGTATGTCTCTGCCATTTACACAGAAAGGTAAATCACTCTCATTCTTGGCTTTTGGTGTCTTGGTCAAAATTATATAGAAGGAAATCCCTGGGGGGAAAAGGAGAAATTCCTTGAGGGGGAGGAACCCCATATCCACACCTGCCTACATCTCATCCATCCAAAAAGCTTCAATTGAGTGATTTATGGAAAAACTTGCTCCCAGAGTGGGAGTGTGGTGTGACAATTAGCTCACAAAAATTACCTTCCTAGGCTAAAAACACACGACCAGGCTCCTCAGTTTAAAGGCTTCCCTGTAAACCCAAACTTTTGAAAGGAAACAATCTCTGTGATGAAAAAAAAAAACCACACCAACAGCTTCATATTCTTTTGTAGGCAATGCAGAGAGATTTAAGTGCTCTTATTACAAGAGATTGAAAGTGGATTCAAAGAGTTCCTCCTTAGTCCCTCCCTTTGTGGTGTGAGTTCCTACAAGCAGACAAGTGAAGATTCAGCTGAGCCATCCCCTTTATCAACCTCACCTGAGCTTTATTTGATGCATTCTTATCCACAGGACAATTCAGCCTCGAAGAACAGGCTCCAAAATTCACACTTACACTTGTAAACCTAAATAAAATATGTTTTCTCATCCTAACATCGCCCAGGACCCCCTGAGAACTGCTGGGGTGTCACCAGACTTGCCAGAAAGTTCCACTCTGTCAAAATGGAAGCTGGGATGAGGCAGCAGCAAATGCAACCACTGGAAAGCTGTCTCTCAAAAGAAATGCTTTTCCTTTATGCCAAGTCTCTCCCACCCAACCCTGCACTCAAAATCCCCCCAATGCCAATGGGATTATGAGGGAATTAAAGACTAGAAGGAAAAAGCCAAATTTACTCACTCCTTTTTTTTTTTTTTTTAAGTGCATCACACTCACAGTCCACAGGAGATTATTCACAGTTTATTATCAATAGGCTGCAGGTCTTTTATTCCAACTCCAAGGCAGAGCTGAGCTCTATGGAAAATCTGCCCAAATGTACATTCATTTCTCATTTTCCACTTCTATCAGTCAGAACCAACACCAGGTAAGAGCAGTTGCAGCAATACAGAAGAACTAACTTCTACCTTCCCAGCCTTACAGCCTGTTTAACCATCAAGAGATGTTTTTTGACCTGAAAAGTAAGATTAAGCCTCAGAGGGCTTCCAGGTGGGATTTCAAGCTGTGCCACCAATTTCCCAGACACTCTCCTGGCCAGCTTTTCTCCTCAAAAAATCCATCCCAGGTGTCTGAGGCTGCAGTGAAGGCAAAGCCCCTCACACATCAAAGCCCTCTTTCCTCCCACCTGCAAACCAGAATAATCAGAGGGGCTGGGACACAGAAAGGCTCTTCCCAGAGCCAAGAATTACTGATCAAAAGCTGGAAATGGAAACCAGGGGTTGTCAGGCAGCCTGAAAAAAAAGGAATCCGAGGACAATCGACTCAGTAATCACCTGAAATGGGGAGAGAGGGAGGCTGAGAGGATTTTTCACTTTCTGCTGCTGAATGAAAAGCACAGGGAGAGCCTTTCCAGCCTGCTGGAAATGAGAAGAGGGGAAATGAGGTCCAATTTTGGGGAGCAGGAAGGGAATGACAAGAAGGTCCTCGTGAGGCCCCAGTGTGTGATTTTAAAATGCAGTCCCTGAAAAACCCAACCCAATGTATTCTTATTTATTTGCTGCTTATTAGTCTGTAATAATCACACATTTACACCTCCTCCATCACTCAGTTTGCCTTATCTGTCAACAGAACTGCAGAAATCCTCCTAAACCTGGGGGTTTTGGGGACAGTAACAGAGGCAACACGGGGAGATGTCACCAGAGCAGCCCCATGGCTGGCACTGAACCGAAAAGCAACAAGAAATGTAAAATATGAAATCAAAGGTCTATCTTTTTAAAAAGAAATAAACAAAGAGGAAGCTCTGAGACACCCAGAGGCTGCCCCATCTCCACACACGATTTCTTTGAGAACAAAAGGCACCTGTTGTGCCAAGGGATTCCAGTGATCCCACAGTCGTCCTCACTTGCTGGGGTTCCACGAGGATCTGAATCCCAGAGAGCCCACAGCGACTCCAGATGTGTGAGCTGAGAGCTACTGAAGTGTCAAACCCCATCAGATCTTTTAGCCTTGAGTTTATTTACAGCAGCCTTCCAGTGTGGGAATGCAGAGCATTAAATACAAATTAATACTCTGTTATACAGAGAGTAACATTAATACTTTATTAATAGTGTAATTGTAAGACTCACCCTTCTAATTCTGTCATTGGTGGTGGGCACAAAACAGCAGCAGCAGGTCAGAACATGAAGGGATTTAGCTACCTCTGGAAATCAAGGCACCCCCATATCAAATTCTCTCTCCTCCCTCTACTTCCCTTCTTCCCTCCCTGCTTTTCAGCTCCCATAAATAACTAAACTCTTTCTCCCATTTATAAAGAATTTTAATTTTTTTTCCCCCCCTTTCTTACAAAGCCCAAAAAGCCTCTGGGATATTTCTGCTGGCAGGCCTGGAATGATGCAGCACTTTCATACATCATCAGAACAACAGCACATAAATGATGCATCCCAGCCCTGGATCCCCCAGCTGAGGGGGGACTGCAGGAATATTCCAAGTGTGCACTTTGGGCACAACAAAGGATTAATTCCTGGATGTGGGAACAAGCTCAGAGGGGGAAAGGAACACAGTTACAATGCCCCAAACAATTACTGTGCTTAATAGGGTAATGCAATTACAATGTCTGTGTTTGCCTGGAAAATCCATCACCTGCTCCTGCCTGGGTGCTGGGGGATCACATAACTCATTCACCACTGACAGCCTCTTGAAGTTTATTGGCTTGCATTTCACAGCCTGCTTTATAAAAAAAAAAAATAAATAACTAATAGCCCAATCTGTTTGTTTAAAGCTACAGAAACCTGCAGATTACATGAACACAGGGAGATGAAATGATAACCTGATCCTTGTGTCACTCATTTAATAGCTGGGACGATGGTCTAATGCCTTCATCTATTTTTGCAGGGTTCCACCACTGGAAGGCTGCAATTAGTCCTGTCATTTATAACGTTTGTCCCACTGCAAGGGTGAATAATCATCACTTTTCTTCAACCCATCTACCACCCACCTTCAACTGCTGCCATCCCAACATTTAGGAAATTAGGAGATCCCAACAATCACACAATTAGGAAGTGCTGCATCGCATAAACCAGTCCAGACACTCAGTAATAATGGAAATTGGGGATTTTCCAGAGCCCTGCATGCCACAGATCCCAAGGCTGTGGGGGAATTCCACCAGGAAATCTCCCCCCAGAGTTCCTACACTCGCATTTTCTGGTTGTTGCAGCTTCAATTCTTCTCCTGCCCATCCCAGGATTCTGGGTGCTCCTGGTTTTGGCAGCATCTAATTCCTCACTCCCCACTTTCCCCTGGAACACTCAGCCAGCTGTCAGCTTTTTGGGGAGTCACCAAGCTGAGGGCTCCTCCAGGAGTGTCCCAGGGGAAGAACAGACCACACAGGGTCAGGATTGTCCCTCCTGGGTGGGACATCAAATGGCCAGGATGTTTGTGGGAGAAGCAGGAAAGGCTTTCTGACTTCTGAGCACAGTGGGGAGGGGGATAAAACCAGAATATTCCAAGTAGAGGAGGAATGAATGGAGATGAAGAAGCTTGGTGGCCATCCCAACCTGTCTTAGAAGCACAGCCACACCAAACAGGGATGAGGGGGGGTCAGGAACCCGGGCTGGAGAATTCCACCGACTGAGAACACAGATCTGTGGTGTGGCTGCTGCTCCAAACATTGCCAGGGGTGTTAAACTGCTCCTGCTCTGCTTCCTCCAGGCCATGCCTGACTTTTCCTTTGTGCACCGCCAAGAACTGTGGTTCTCCTCATTCCCAAAGAATAAAGCCACGGCAGGAAGGGATCTGGGAGGCTCTTTCAACTCTCCCACTGCCTTCAGTCATCTTCCTTTGAACTCCTGGCTCCTCCTGATAAACAGGTTGCTCAGATAAAAACTAATTCTTGACATTTAAGCAGCTGAGAGGAAAAAAAATCCCTCAGCATTGCGTGTTACTTTCAGAGCCTGAAAAAAGAAAAGGGGATTTAATTCCACTGTGCAGTGACAAGTTTCACTTTGAGTTCCATCCCCCAAAGTAATTTCAAATCACTTTACAAGCTTTAATAAAGGCACAATGCTAAAGAGATTTCGTCTACTCTAATTATTTTTAAATCCACTTTTACACAAAACACTTTCAGTTTTGTAACCTAGTTTTTCCCTCCCTCCCCACCCCTTTTTAAACTTTCATCATAAGCTATTATTCAATTTGCTTCCTTATGTGCTTGCAAAGGTCTTTTCCTTTCGGGTCATTAATTTCCAAGGAAAGTGGTGAAATTACTCACACACATAAATTTTGTCAAATACAGACATTAAATAGAAATTGGCCAGCAATTTTATATTAAAACTCAAATTTGATTAAAGCATCATGTGCAAATCTTAATGAGACCTGCTGAGGATTGAGCACCCCGGCCCTAAATCCAATTTCTACATGCTCATCCGAAATGGTAACACTTTATTTCCTCCCTGTACAGCCCGAATTTGCTCACTTTTAGGAACTGCAGAATCAGGAACAACACCACTCTGCAGTTTTGTACAATTTGTAGCACTGAAGACCTCTGATTTACTTTCATTATCTAGATGTGTGTGACACTGCATGATGGCTTTCAGCAAAGTCTGTATATATATGTGTGTTTATATTAAAAAAAACCCATGTTTTAACATGCTTGGAAGGAAAAGCATCAATTCAAGCCCTCTGGATTCTATTTTAGAACTGCAGATACAGGGAAAAAAATTCTGAAAGCTCGTGGCAACTCGGTCCTAAATGACTTTACCATCTGTGCAAAGCACAAGGATGGGCTGCCAGTGACCTTTTTAGTCAGAATTGTTCAAGAAAATACTATTTAATGAATTAATATTAACACCACAGAGACTAACAGACTGTGCAGAGCTTTGGGAATAGAGCAGTGCTTTATTCTAGATTTCAAATTTAGCAAATTGCCAGTGCAGTCATGGAAAACTGTAATTTAACTTCCTCACACCATCTGTAGAAGAGGTGCTTTTATAGCCAAGGCCTGATAAAGAGCTGAGCCCGAGAAACAACAGCAACACACACCTAATTTTATGGCTGGAGGAAAGGGGAACACTCAAGTTAATGACACAAATAAGTAAACACAGAACTGTCTGCTCTGCTCACCTGGTTAAAAACATCACACAGACCCAAGAGCAACCCCAGGATCCACTCTGGGTTTCCAGTCTCTGTGACAAGTATGGGCTGGCAGCCAAAAAAAATAACCCAGGATCCAAGCCAGTGTCTATTCCCAGATCTGCATCCACTCAGAGGCAGAAAAAGACGTGGATATCCTACTTTTAATAACCAGGAGTGTCAACTGGGGCTTCAGACAGCCAGGAGTAAATGAAGTCATCCTTCCTGGACCTTTCCCCAGCCCAAATAGAAATGATTCCTGTAGGGATTCACTTGTGTGCAGACTTGAAATTTGATTTTCTTCCTGTGTGCTTTTCTTACAAAGTCTGAATGAAACCCATGGAAAGGTGGGGAATCACCATTTTTAATGAACATAGGCTGCATTAGTTAAGTTTGCACAGAAACACTGGGTGCTCTTTAGATTGAGGCACTACAGGAACAACAGTAAATGGTTTTTTCCTGATTTTCCTGGCAGTAAAGGCAGTGCTATCCATATCTGCAATTCAGGGGCTTGGCCAATACCAGGCTGCACTGATTCAACCACTTAAATCCAGAAGGAATCAGAGAGATTTATAGTAAATTCTTTGCTTTTTTTTTTTTATTCTCTTCCTCTCCTAATTTTTTAAGCTTTCCAAGCGTTTTCTCAGTCTCTCCTTCCCCAGAAGAAGCAACACAAAGTGATTTTTCCCTGGGCACACGAGATCACACCTGGCTGTATTAACCACACCGGTTTTTGGTTTTTTTTTTTTGGAAGGCTCTGGGCACCTCGGTGTGACAACAAAGGTGTGACACACATTAGTCACAGGCTGGTGAGGCAATGCCCTTCCTGCCTCCTCCAGCCCACTCCAAACAACAAAAAGCCTCAACACAGGAGATAACAACTGCACCCGGGATGGCTGATGCAGTCAAGTGAAAAGGATTGTTTGACCTGGCCATCTAAATCGGGCTGTCACAGCCTGTGGGGCTGGAAATAGAGCCGGCTATTCCAGCAGCTTCAGTTCATCCCTTTCCAGCAGCTGTGACCTGAGCGTTTCAGGTCAGAGGAGTGAGAGACAAAGCAGTTCAGCATCAGAAAATCAAGTTCAAGAGGGGCAGGGAGAGGATGCAGCTCAGCCTTCACACCAAAGCGCTGCGTCTTTGTCGAAAGAAGCAGCTCTGGTAAATTGTCGTCCTTTCAGATGTCCTGCATGAAGCACGGGGTCCCTCATAATGGCTTGATAAAATGACTTGATAAAAGGCATTTTAGCCCCTTCAGGTGTCTGCATTGCTATCCTGGTATCACATCAAATGTGCACCCCCCCCTTCCTGTAAAATATTAATGCAGTCACACTCTTTGTTGCAGGGAAGCATCAGCAGAAGGAGAATGGAGGCAAAGAAAACATTGAAATAGCGTCTCTGATACCCAAAAATGTTTGGCAAAGCTGAAAATTATTTGGATTTCGCTGTGATTTAGCTGGATTCCTGGGATAGAGCTTGTTCTTCTCCTATAAAGCAAATGAGAAACCCACAGAACAACTCCAAACTTGTGCAAAACACAAAGGAAGAAACCAATTCCAAGGGGTAAACATTGCAAACCCCACGCAGATAAACTATTCCTTCAGCAGCTTTCCTGCTCCAGGACACAGGACAGGACAGATTTCCACAAAGCCACGTCACTGCCCAGGGGAATTTCCCAGCAAGGAAACATTCCCAGCCCACCTCAGCATAAAGTAGTTTAAACTGAGTGAACTGCAAGAAGATTAAACCAAACTGAATTACCCTGCTCTCCCCAGGAGTGGGAACACAAAACCACCTATTAGTTGATGTTATTACCCTGTGGTGTTTTTTATTTTTTTCATCAAGTGTTTGAGTCTGAGAGGTATAAAAGGAATTAAATCCCTTTCAACACACCAAGTTGCCAAATAGCAGGTTCCAGTGCTGGCCAAGTGGGTGAAAACCTTAATATTGGCTCTGGGATGGTGCCAAATTGAGTGGTGCTTTCAAATTAAACAAGAACTCTGCACTCTCAATGGCACTGTAAGGCAAAAAAAAAAAAAAAAAAAGTTCTTTTTATTCTCCAAATCTTCAGTGAGATAAAATAAATAAACAATAAATCACATCAAATCAAAACAAGAAATCTCAAATAAACAGCCTATGATGCTTTCTGGTTCTACTCCCCAGGAACCACGAGATGGTTTCAATCATCTCACCCCGATGGAGCTGCAATAATAGCAAGACAGGACTTAAGCAATGTTTTAATGGCAGAGGGTTTGGATAATTCACACAGAGATGTTACACACAACCAAAGGACAGGTCTGGAAGGGGGCACAGGCAGCAGATTCTCATTGCAGGCATCCCTGTTGGGTTGGGGAGGGCAGCCTGGCTGTGAACATCTTCCTTCCGACGGGGTCAGCTTAATTAAAACACAAAATGTCAAAAGCCAGGCTGAAATACGATATCCCTGGGGGCACTTGCAGTGAATTAAGCACAGCAGCGAGCGAGGAGTGGGCTTGAACCCTCCACTGGAAGAGGATTAAAACTGTGGAGTGGGAAGTGTTGAGCTGTGGGTGTGACTGCACCCTCATGGACCAGCCTCCTTCAAATGCCACACGTGTCCCCTTCCTGCAGGACAATTCAGCCTCGAATTTGGCTAAGAGTGGTCGTTGTTTAGGAGGGAACAGATCCCCCACTGCTGCTGATTAAAGGTGATGATGTTAAAGGCAAACACTTCTCCACAGCTTTTCCATGAAAGCCTTTGCTGTACCTGGTGAAATTAAGCAAGCAGGGGGAGGTTCCCCCCTCTACTGCCCTTTTTTTTTTTTAAAAAAAGCACATCATCTGTGTGATGAGCACATGAGAAGCCTGAAATACTCCATAAAGTGTGGCACAAAGCCACCCCCGTGCCCCCCAGGGTGACAGAGAGAGAGGCACTGTCACAAATACCCAGCTCTGGAGCCTTGGGGGTTTCAGCTGGGTGTTTGGAGCTTGGTCAGATCAGAGCAGAGTTTCCACTGGGAGAATTATTGGTGTGTCTGGTACTTCTGAGCAAGGAAGGTGGTTTGAATTCAGCGAGGATCCTCCCCAGAGCTCAGCTAAGGCAATGCCAAACCCTAACTGATGTTCACCAGCATTCCCAGGATCCTCCCAGGACACAGATGAGGTTAACCTGCATTCCCAGGATCCTCCCAGGACACAGATAAGGTTCACCTGCATTCCCAGGATCCTCCCAGGACACAGATGAGGTTCACCAGCATTCCCAGGATCCTCCCAGGACACAGATGAGGTTCACCTGCATTCCCAGGATCCTCCCAGGACACAGATGAGGTTCACCAGCATTCCCAGGATCCTCCCAGGACACAGATGAGGTTCACCAGCATTCCCAGGATCCTCCCAGGACACAGATGAGGTTCACCAGCGTTCCCAGGATCCTCCCAGGACACAGATGAGGTTCACCTGCATTCCCAGGATCCTCCCAGGACACAGATGAGGTTCACCAGCATTCCCAGGATCCTCCCAGGACACAGATAAGGCAATGCCAAACCCTGATGCAGAGGGATTGTGTGACACCCACTCCCTGATTGTTCAGACTGCTGAATCTCTCTCACATTCCATAGGGAAAAAAAACCCACCAATTAATGATGGGGAGGAATCCCAGTGAATCCAGTGGTGTTATTTTAATGGATTAATTCAACAGAGAATTTTTTTATCCTCCTTTTATTTTCTAGCACTGTAGATACTGAGGGGGATGCCAAACCAACCAAGGGAACTTTGTTCAAGCCCTTCCTGTTTCTCCTTCCAAAACCCTCCAGGGAACTTGTAAATGGCCCAGCCAAATACTGATATGTGGAGGAGCGTTTTCAGATTTTGTAAGGTTAAAATTAAAGAAAAGGGACCTTATCCACTCTGGGTTCTCTTGGGCCAGTGGCATCCTAATGTAGTTCCTTGGTTGCCATGGCACAACAGACCAGTTAACACCTGAATTCTCATGGCTGCCAACCTGAATTGAAATCAAATTTATAATATCCTCCCAGCAATGCACTGCAGAGAATAACTGACATTGCTTAACACTAACGGGAAAAGAAAAAAAAAAATCAAATTACTGTTTAGTACTGTCTAATTCCACGGGGAAAAATGCATCAAGATGGATACATCTGACATCCATTTTATTAATCAGACTATTTTTAGTAGATAAACCAGTCAAGAAAACAGCAGGAGTTTAATAAAGTGTACATTAGTAGTACAATTATGGAGTAGTTGCAGCAGACTGTTCCCTCTGATAGCGAGCAGTAGGAAACATTGTTCAGCTGGAACACAATCTTGCAATGCAGTATTTAAGTGAATAATAAATTTCATGGGGAGTTAGCCTGTAGGTTAAATTCTGCAAAGCAGTTCTTGAAAAAGTCAGGGAATGTTCTGATATATTTCTATTTTCCATCCACCCTTTCAGTATCACATTTACCAGGGAAGGATCTTAAAATCATAAAGGGTTTCATAATGTTCCTCCTGTATAAGGAATTATTAATATCCCTACTTTGCAGACAGAGATACAGTCGAGATTTTGTGACTTAGTCAGGTGAAGGCAGAGTCAGGATCTGAGCCTGTGTGTCCAGAGCTCCTCTCAGCTTGTGTGAACAATTCCTGTTCCACACACTGAGGCTTAAATGCCCCAGATGATGCATTGCAAGAGGCTAAAAACACAAAAATACATCAAGCATTTTCTTCAGTTGAGAAGCAGACCATTACACACTCCTGTCTGAAAGTCCATTTCAGTATTAGACACTTTTTTACCTGCTGAAGTATTCCCAGAGTCCTCAAACCTGTCAAAATCCCAACCCCGTGACAGTGTAGATAATTTATAATTAAGACACTTTCAACTCCCAAATGGCCAACTGGGCCCTGGCTGAGAGGTTTAATAAATCTGGTGCTAATCCAGCAGCCCCTAAAGATAATGAATATCCCTCCATCAGCATCAGCTGCTGCTGGATCAGACCCTCTGAACTCAAACACCCAACAGATGCACAAGATGTTTGTATGGGATGGAACAAGCAGGAGCTGCTCTGGCTGTGACATCTCCCTCCACTCACTGCCTTTTGTGTGCTCGCTTTGGGAGCTGCTCACTGCAATTACTGAGCCTCAGAAAAATAGCAATTTTGTGTAGCAACACGTTGGCTGCCGTGTTTTGTTCCCAAATAACTTCCAGGCACTGCATTTGCCACTGGATATTTGCCCATGGCAGTAATGAAGTGTCAGCCAGGAAGGCACTGACCACTTTGCATCTCTGTAGATGCCTTTTTTTGTTTGTTTGTTTTTGGTGTTCTGACAGTTCCTGCCATCTCCATCGATGTGATCAAGTGATAATAACGCTCCATGCAGCTTTTTTTTTCCCCCTCCTGCAGCCTCAGGAGTTACCTCAGCATCAGTGGCAGCTCTGCTTCGATTCTTCCCTCCTAGATTTTCATTATTCACCACTTCGTTGGACTTCCCATAAAGATCCATCCAGGGCACAGCTCCAGCTGAAGGGCTGGTATAATAAAAGTGCTGGATCTGAAATCCAGTGGGAATTAAACATTCCCATGTTTGTATTTCCCATGGAAATGTTGGGATCCTCAGGTGTCCATGTGCCCTTTCATGTGACCAGCACAGCCAAGGACCCACAGAGGCACAAAGAGGGGGAAATTAATAAAATACAGGAATTAAATCAATCCAGACCTACCCAGATAGTGCCCAAATAAGGCTTTCGGCCTTTAGCTCTGTGACTGGGGTGGAATGGGATGGGTTTTAGGATTCTTTCCAACCTAAACCATTCCATGGTTGTGTGATTTCATCATTGACCTGTTGGAGAGAGTCCAGAGGAGGAACAAGATGATCAGAGGGATGGGGCAGCTCTGCTGGGAGGAAAGGTTGGAGAGTTGGGGTTGTTCAACCTGGAGAACAGAAGCTTTGGGATGACCTGATTGTGGCCTTCCAGGACCTGAAGGGAACCTGCAGGAAAGATGGAAAGCAGAGCAGGAGCTACACACGTGTTCCCAGTGCAGGCTTAGCTGATCTACAAGTTACAAATCAGTGCTGATCCTTCAGCTCTACAGGATTTCCTTCCTGTGACCTGTTTTTCCCTGCTCCATTTCCCCCCCAAGGCACTGAACTCGCAGTTCAAAGACAACCCTTTTGTTCCTCCCGCTGGTTTCACCACTTGTTTCTCTTCCCTGCTCCTTATTTTCCTACTTTCACAAAAAGTCCTGAACAAAATTGCATTTATTCTACACACTCAGCCTGTCCTGATTAGTGTGACACCTTCTCAGCACTCAGCAGAGAGAAAACTGCTGCTTCTTCTACTACTATTAATAATCAGGGTTTATTGCCATTTTCCTAAGAGATGGCTCAAATGCAGCCTGTGGTTTATTCAGGTTTGTGTGTAACTCAACTGTTGTTTTTTTGTAAATTCATTTGCCACATGGGGGTTTTGAGGTTAGAGAGCTGTGAAAAGATGTGCTGGTGTTCCACAAAACAAAAAAAAACCAAAAACCAGGCAGACCTTTGCCCAAGCACCAAATGTGTTCTCCCAGAAGTTCCACAAGTTTGACTTCATTGACAGCTGTGGATCCCAGTGAATCCACAGGGTCTGGAGAGGTGATCAAATCACCACAGGAAGATGGAGTTGGCAGAAGCAGCTGCATGTAAAAAACTCAGAATTAAGCAAAAGGAAACCATGGCAAAAGGGGGAGTGGTGCAGTGACAGGGTGATGGATGAGGAAAAAAGGCCCTTACAGTGATCACTGTGATAATGAGGAATCTCTGAGTGCTGGGCACCAGCAGAAGGGGATGTCGATTCAAGACAGAGCACGACCTTGTGGAATGCAGGGTGACAGCACTGAGTGGAGTGACAGCTCTGCAGGCTGTGGCTGTCGTGGACTGACAGCAGGAAATACAGATTAGAGCACAGCTGCTTGATCTCTGGGGGAGCTGCTCTGGGCTCTTCAGCTCAGAACAGACCCTGGTGAGGGGAAAAAAAAACCCACAGGGCTCACCTGGAGAAAAGTCAACTCTTGCTGCTGCTAAAATGCAGTAATTGGGTTCATGCTACCCAAAAACGTCCCAATCTTAAATGCAGGGCTGCAGAAAGCAAAGCCAAACTGCAAGGTGATTGAATTTAATTAGAGCTGTTCCAAAATATGGGGAAAGACAAGACAGTTAAACTGGATTTCTCAATATATCCTGTCTGGCAAAACAGAATCATCCTGGGTTTTGAGCAAGAGATGGGATACAAGGAGCAGAAGGGACTTCTCCAAGCTCATCCAGGGATTCTGTCACTTTGGATCTGACCCTTTGGACCAGGCAGGCAATAAATCCTTGCAAGGGAGGGAAAGAGACATTATTGAAATGCAATTTAAAGCCACAGCAGCCTGGACAGGTGGCCTTTGGGATGCCACCAAAAGCAAGACCAACAACATTCCAAATTCCAGCTGGGCATCCTTCCTTTGGTCAAAACCTTCCCTCAGCCCTTTGAGAAGAATCACAAGATGCAGTTTTAGCTTTCCTGAAAAGCCATTGATTAGGAAAATCGGTGTATAATTACTAATTAGGAAAATCAGTGTAAACTCACTGATGGTTGAAACCAGTGCAAAAGTGCTGATGAATAAAACCAATGTAAAATCACTAATTAATAAAATCTGTGTAAAATCTCTGAGAAGTAAAATGAATGCAGAAGTGCCATTGATTAAAATCAATGTAAAACCACTGATTATTAAAATCAGTGTAAACTCACTAATGATTAAAATCAATGTAAACCCACTAATGATTAAAAGCATTGTACAGTCATTAATCAGTAAAATCAGTGTAACATCACTAATGATTAACATCAGTGTAAAATAACTATTAAATCCAGATAAAAATCACCAATTCTTAAAATCACTGTAAACCCACTAATGACTAAAATCAGTGTAAAATCACTGGTGGCATTGAAATTGTTTCTACCTTCACAAATAATTCCCTTTACAACAGAGCTGTGTCCCTAGGTGTGATATTTGCTTTTTCCAAGCAGATGGAAAACACCAGAAAGGAAAACACTGCATATGAACCAGATGAAAGAAAAAGACTTTTTTTTTTTTTTTTGAGAGAATAATAATGAAAGGAGTAAAAATATGTGAGAAAACGTACAGAATAAGCTGCATGCTGTTATTTAGGAGAGCCCCACGTATCTCACACTTGTCAGTAAAAAAGAGACAATTACAGATCCAAGGGGATGTGAGAATGTGCCTTAAACTGCTTGTTCTACGTGGATTAAAAGTTCCACGAAAAAATGAAAACTCTCAAGGGTTTGTTGATGCAACAAATGCTTTGATGGCATTTAAGAAAACAGGCTGTTTACCTCAAAACACTTGTATTGTATCACATTTAGTTATTCTCCACCTTTCTGTTTGAAAGTGTCCTCCAAGCCCTCAGAGGAAACAAATGGAGTTTCTCCAAGTTGCAGCTGCTTTTAATAAAAGAAATTCTGCTGTGCAGTGAGCCAGACCACAAATATCTATAATTAGCACGTTCTGCTGAAATAATTAAACACTGGAATTTCCAATTCACGGAGCCCCAAGTGCTTCCCCATTATATTAGAGGTGCAACTTAGGAAAGGAGCTGCTGGGAAAACAGCTTTATGAAAAAGTAGATGTTTGAAGAGGTGTTATTTCTCCCCAAACTGGATTAAACATAGAGGTTTTTTAAAATTATTTTAAAAATTATTTTTAATAAGGGTATGGTGGTCTAAGAGAGACAAAGCCTGCTTAAAAAAAAAGGGAAAAAATACATCCTGGTTAAGTTTTTTGTCTCCTCTACCTTGGACATCCTGGGTACAGAACAGCACATCCCTGAGGCACCTGGGACAGGTCAGAGGTGTTGGAAACCTGCACATGAATCCTCCTCACCGAGGAAAACAAATGGAATTTCCCGAGTTGGAAATCCTTTGGTCCAAGCCTTCATGAATCAGGTGGCCTTTCAAAGAGCTCAGCGAGACGCAATTGCCATTTAGAAATTGGTTTATTTCTTCTGTGCCATCATTTGAGGACATTAAAAATGCAGCAATGCCAGGGGGAAGGAGTTGTTTTTGTACCACTCTGAGTGTTTCAGGATCCTCTTTTAGATTCCAGTTTGTGTAAAGCAGCAAGGATAACACCATTCCCAATCCTTACCCTGCCAGCTGATGCTCCAACCATCCAGGAGAACTTCTGAAGGAGGGGAAAGGATTTCCAGCCTTGCAATTTTAGTCCAGAAACAGCACTAACATCCCCCAAAACCAACTCACTGCATTTAAGCAATTTAAGCTGCGATTTTCTCCTAAATAATAGAATATACTAAATTAAGAGAAGATTTTCTGGTCAGTTTTCCCCCACATTTCTCTTCCTCCAAATTAGCCGCAAATGGAAAATAAGGCTTGGAGCAACTACTGATTTTGCTTTTCAAGGCCCTCACACCTCTCCTGGCAGGGACAGCTATTTGAGACAGAGTGAAGATTGACAAAGTTTACAAAAAGAGTAAAATCACCTCAATTTCAAACAGGTGAGGTTGAGGCTGCTTCCAGTTTGTGACTGTGGATGGAATCAAGAAACAATAGCAGGGTCAGACAAAGTTTAGCAAATAGCTGAGTCTTTAAGGTCCCTTCCAGCACTAAGAATTCAAATTGCTATGAATTTAAGGCCTCCTGTTATACCTGAATAAGAAACTCGGGGGTGGCACTGACAGCAGTCACCAGCATAGCTAAGGAATTGTCCCCAGGTTAACCCAACCTGCCCAGCAGGTCATTACTGCAGGTGGCACATTCTGCCCAGGCTGAAAATGTCTTTTTGTGATTTCTCTGTTGTGTAAGAAAGGGGGCATTTTGACAGCAGCAAGGGCTGAAATCCAATTTTACTGTCACGCTGGTGCCACCAAAGCTCAGTCTGGGAAGAAAATCGCACGGGAATAAAAATGAACCTCCCTGCTGGAAACCCAGAGATCCATAAAAATTACTCCAAAATGCCCAGAAAATTTAGTAGGCCTAGTTTTCTCTGATCAGATTGAATAGTTGAATTATATCCCTGCTGTAGAAATCAAAGAAATCTTCATCTTCCTTTCAGTTAGTGCAGCACACAATCCCTTTCCCAGCTGGCAGTGAAAGAGCACACTCCATTCACACCAACCAAATGAAATAAAGCATTTTTCACTTTAACTATTCAAACAAGTCCCTAAATAAAAAGCTGTTGGGAGGTTGCTTGAAAAAATATTGAGTCTGTGCCTGAAGGAAACGAACAGGGGGGAAAAAAAACAATCCCAAACTCTTCATCTCGGGTTTTACACTTTAAAACAAACAAACAAGCAAACCATAAACATTGTAAATATTAAAAAAAAAAAAAAAAAAAAAGCTCACGTTAAACTTGAGAATGCCAGGATGGTTTGGGCTGGAAGGGATTAAAGCCCATCCTGTCCCACCCCTGCCAAGGGCAGGGACACCTTCCACTATCCCAGGGTGCTCCAACCTGGCCTTGGAGACTTCCAGGGATCCAGGGGCAGCCACAGCTTCTCTGATCAATCTGTGCCAGGGCCTGCCCACCCTTGCCATAAATACACAGAATTTCCACTCATCGACACATTGTTTGTGTGAAACCTCCTCTCCTAACCAGCAGCTTTATTCAAATCAGCACCAGCACACCTCAGATGATCCTGGTGTTGAGAAGTCTGGCTGGAAATGTGGGATAACAGAGTTAAACCTTTGTTTCAGTGTCCCAGGTGTGTCAGACGTGGCTTTGCTGGCTCCATGAGGATTTCTTCCAGACAGGGGCAGCTTTTGTGTTTCTCTTCTGTGGCTTTCAGCAAGCAGGTTTTTAATTGAATTTCACCCCCTAGTTCTCATCTTGGGATGGAAATATATAGATTAATTTCCTGTATTTATGGCAGAGCTGTGAATAACCACGTGGGAACAGGCAGCATAAAAACTCAGCAACTTCCAAGCACAGTATAATCATACCCTGAGCAGCAATACCTCAGTGGCAGAATAACCTCAACCTTCCTCCCCCTCCTCCCCGTTATTTAGCCATAAAAATGCTTTTGTGTATTGTTGCCTTGGGGAAGGTGATGGCTTGAGGAGACTAAAAGGGATATAAACTCTCCATCTTCGCAGCATGAACCAATTATTGGGAGATAAAAAGAGGAATCTGCAGGTAATTTGCCCAACCCTTCACCTGTGTTACAGGAATAACAGCACTGCTGCTCCTCCCAGCTCAGCATTAAGAGGATAAACACATGGGGAAGCCTTGAGAGTATCAGACAGAGACAGGGGAGCTGTCAGGGGATTATTGAGGGGTTATTGGGGGGTTTTCATCATCCACCACTGGCTGTGGCTGCAGGAAGGGGCTGGGGAGCCCCTCGTTCTGCTCCAGAGTGGCACATCTTACCAAGGGTCTGCTTTTAGCACTTACCAGCTCTGACTCTGAACGGTGAAATGAAATAAATAATAATTAAAAAAAAAAAACAAAAAAAAACACAAAAAAGAAAACTTCTCAGACATTCATTTTGTTGGTGCCTCCTTGTGGAATTATGGAAACATGGAATGGTTTGAGCTGGGAGGGACATTAAAGCTCATTTCATCCCACCCCCTTCCATGAGCAGGAACATCTTCCACCAGCCCAGGTTGCTCCAGCCTGGCCTGGGACACTCCCAGGGATCCAGGGGCAGCCACAGCTCCTCTGGGAATTCCATCCCAGCTCCTCCTCACCCTCTCAGGGAAGAATTTCTCCCCACCTAACCCTGCCCTCTGGAAGTGGGAAGGAACGTGTTGGGGGGATGAGAAACAAGAGCTGCTGCTTTTCACCTTGAAGGGAACCACTTTGTTTGCTGAGAGCTGTTTTTTAGCTGTTCCCCAGCTGAGAGCTGGCAGGGCAACATTCTAGACTGGTTTCAGGACTAACTATGGCAGATTTACAAGGGAGATACCAACAAGACCTTAACTACAGAATTGTTAATGCATTGCTCCAGTAACCCCAGGAACAGCCAGTGATTTTTATTGGAACATACATATTTCTTCAAGACAGCCCATGACATTTTATCAGATTTGCTTCTGTATGGAAAGTTTTCATATTATAACTAAGCCATTTTACTGTTGCTGTGGTAACTGCAGTTTAAAAAGGTAACAGCAGAATAAATGCAATTGCTGTGTAAAACCTCCAGCCAACTTTTATTTATTATCTGAACGAGGAGAGAGAGGGTCTAGAAATATAAATAAATTAAAAATCAACAGCAATACCAGCTGGACATCCAAAATTAACACTCAGCCTTTCTATTCGCTGTCCAGCATTAACAGCCTGTCTGCCACTTGATTTTTATTGGACTACTGTCAACTGCTGCTGTTTGTACTTTTGAAATCATCACCTGTTTTTTTCATGCTGGGAGACCCCAACTTGTTTCAACCCCAGAACTTCCCAAAGCATCAGGTCAGTGGCCTACCAGAGCTGACTGATTTTTAATGCTGCTTTGCTTTAAGGAAACTACACTCACCACAGAATAATATCCTCTGGCTCATTTTTATTTGAAAATATACTCTGCTCTGCGGTTGTTCTGAGTTTCCATTCCCAAAATCTCAAACCACTGCACGACCTTCAGCAGGGCCAATATTTCCCAAACTTTCCAGTGCAAAAGAAATACCTTAAAAGTGCAGAAACCCTGTGATTTCTATCCCAAGTCCAGTAACATGGGAGACAACATGGAACATATGCAGTGGAAACGTCAATGTCAGCAAAGCAGACCTCGTGCAGCAGTTGAAGTTTTCAGAATTCTCCTCTGAAATTGGGCAGTGTTTTAGTGCATTACCTACTGCTGGTGTTAAAACGTGGTGTTAATGGTGACAGGCAGAGCTGCCCTCTTAGAAAATGTTCAAGTCAGACCCAGAAGCCGGGCTGGAATCGTTTCATGATCACTCCTGCCCTCATCCAGCAGAATTTATCCTGCGGTGTTAAGTTTGAGGAGGGAAAGCTGTTGAACAGCAGCACCCACTGGAACCAACATCCCCTCCTTTAATCGAGGGGAATAACATCCATAAATCATTTGCTACTTTACCTTGTTCAGTGACGGTGGTTGCAGTCAATGCATGTCGTTTTACAGCCCTTCCATGTGCAGATGGATTTTTCTGAAGGCGGGCGACCATAAATATTGCACGGGGGGCTCTCAGACTGCTCCCACTTCCACGAGAGGAGCTGTTGCTCGTGCACAACAAAGCCCCCAAGGCAAACAATGCCACGTGCCAAATTCAGCCCCAGTTTCATGTTTTCAAGCTGATGTTTCGCCCTCGGGTCCATGGGACCTCCTTGGCTGGGTGTGCCCACGTGGCCAGCAATGACACGAGTTCATTCCAGCGTGGCTGAAATGATGCATGTGGTGAATGAGCCCTTGGAAAGGCCATGGACTCCTCATTATCTCTTTGCTGCCTTTTGTTTCCCTGCTGTGCCCTTTCTCACCTGGAGAAAGGTGCTCCCGAGCGTCAATGATGTCCCAGCTGTTTGGGGTAAATAATGAGGGGGGCAGAGCAAACACCACCTGAGCCAGGTCAGGGATTCCCACTTGGACACCAAAGGAAGAGGAGACGCAGCAGAAAGACACAAAGGACCCAAACACACGGCCAGGAAAGGGTGGAATGTGGAAGAGCTGGAAGAGCTGGGGTGAAACGGGAATGCCGCCTGTGGCTGGAGTTGGGTCACACTCTGGAGTCACCTCCCAGCAAAGATGCTGGAAAGCAGCTGGGCTGGAGGTCTGAGGCTCCCCATGAGCAGTTAAACCTTGCCTTTAGGCCCAACATGAGCACAGAGTAGTGTCTGAAAGCATTTGTGGCTCATTTGCCTCTTGCCTTCTGACCATCAGCAAGATCGACACTGAAAGATTCTCCTGCAGATCCCATTGCTCCCAGACTTTGCCACTGCCTGCAAACCCCTCTCAGGAGCTCAGCTGACTAGAACCAAAGCATTCATTTGTTTCTCTTCTCCCTTTCACCCACGTGTCCACACCCAATTTCCAAAAAAAAATTCATTAAAATAATATAACCTTTAGTATTGTAGATTTTTTTTGTGTCCTCACTGAACTGTTGAGCTCCTCAAGCGTCACCTCCCACACCCCACCAGCTCTGTGATTAATACCACAGTGCTGAGTCTTGGAGGCAAAAGGCTTGGCTGGTTCTGAAAAACAGAAGCAAAACTCTCTCTGTCTCTGCTTACAAGCTGTGAGTGATGCTGAGACAACAGGACCCCTGCTAGTGGGCTCTCACAGGCACCCACAAGAGCTGCCACTGCCACTTTTTGGGCTCATAAATGCCAGGAAATGCTGCTCTGAGTTGGAAATCCACCTGCCAGACAAGCAGCTGACCTGGTGGGAAGGATTCAAAGCAGAGAAAACAGTCCCCAGTGTCTTTTTTTAGGAGGTGTTTTGGACAAGGGCACAGAGCAAGGGGGAATGGCTTAAAACTGCAAGAGGTTTGGCTTGGATTTAAAGAAGAAAATCCTCTCTGTGAGGGTGGGGAGGGGCTGGGATGGAATTCCCAGAGAAGCTGTGGCTGCCCCTGGATCCCTGGAAGTGTCCAAGGCCAGGTTGGAGCAACCTGGGCTGGTGGGAGGTGTCCCTGCCCATGGCAGGGGGTGGCACTGGATGACTTTTAAGGTCTCTCCCAACCCAAACCAGTCTGGGATTCCATGATTTTATCCAGCCACACCATCAACTTGCCCTTACTGCACAATTAAACTTCATTAAAGCAGCTCTTCCCCAAGACCCTCCCAGGTGTCACCAGGTGACACTGGGACCACGAGTTCAGCAGTTCATGAGGAAAACTGCCTCAGTTTGATGCTCCCTCACAGTTCCTTGGTCATTTATGCTGGAGCACAGTGGAAATTGCTTTTAATTTGGCAGCAGTTCAGGTGCTCTTTGTCTTGATGTGTCAGCCCAAATCATATATATACACCATCATTTATACATTAAAATATACATATATATGTGTATACACACACATATAAATTTTAGATGTAAATATATAAAAATATTATATATAAATACACATATGTATATATGTATATTATATACATATATACATATGTATACATATGTATGTGTGTATGTATATAATTTGTATTTTATGTATACATATATATACATATATACATATAATATATATATAATATATATATACATATAATATATATACATACATATATATATGTATGTATTTATTATTATATGTATGTATATATTATATGTATACATATATGTATACAAACCCTATAATGTCAAAAAATGGAGGGTTCTAAGCAACAGACCTTTCCCTCCACATTGCAGCAGTTCACACAAATCTATTTCAAGGGCCAAAAACATCTCAGCATAGGCATTATTTCATTTTCTATTTGTTTATTATTTTTTTTTTTAGTTTTCTATTTCTACCCTGCAGAGAGAAGGACAATTTGACCTCAATGTGTAAGAAAAAGAAGCCACTAATAGAAAGTTCAGGTTTTAAATCAATCTGTCTTTCTTTTTCTTTCTTTCCTTCCTTCCTTCCTTCTTTCTTTCTTTCTTTCTTAAATCTTTAAATCTTTCCTAAGACGAAGTTTGGAGAAATAACACTAATTTCTGGTTCTCTCATCTGCCCCATCAAATCTGACGATTTTTTTAAATAGAAACCGTGAACTAAACAACTTCAAATGTCAAAATGTTTGCTTTGTGGTATTAGTGTATCGATTCTCACATCCTCTGACACAGGAAGAACACAGTGCCATTGCCGGAGTGGAAAATTACATTTTCTGATTACTTTAAATGTCAATACGGTCAAAAACGCTGCGTCTGCTCCGGCGTCAAGCAGAGACAAAATCTCCTCCTTCCTGTGCCTTGGGGCATGCAGGGGGAGGGGGATCCCTGCTTTTTGAGGCTTTCCAGTGGAATTAAAATGCTGGAAAGCTGGAGAGGCAGCTCTGAATGTCCCTGTCATTATTAGCTGAGCTGGAGCAGAAATCCATCAGCAGAAAGGAACTGAAGCAGAGAAGGGACAGACTCGCTGCTAAAGTGGATTAAACAGTGGACAACCCAAGAGAAAGGGTTGGTTGGGACTTGGAAGGGGACAAGGATGTTGGAAGGGAAGGAGATCCAAGTGTTTGCTGCCTTGGGACAGAGGGAAGGGGACCAACAGGGACAGGAGAAATCCAGCTGCTGCCAGAGGTTCCAAACCCCACCCCAGCTACTGGCACCGGGATCTTTAGGGCAAAGATATTAACTTTCATTTCCAGGGTCAACTCTGAACCCCTGAAACCCCATCAGGGTGCAACAATATGTGGAGAACTTGCAAAGTATCCACAACAGACTGTGTTGTGCTGGGGAAATGGGACATAATTCCATTTTTCAGTTGTTTTCCCTGCCCTTTCTAATACTGTTATTGTAGAGGTTCAACCTCTGTTTCCCACCAGAGGCTCCAGCGCAGCTTCTCAACAAGCTGAGCTGGAATTTATTCCTTCCTCTCAAAAAAAAAAAAAAAGATGCTTTTCAGTTTCAAACAAAAATGGGTTTGTCAACTGGACGGATTTGATAGTTAGATAAATGTGTTTTATCAACGGAATGGATTAGGCTGTTTGCATTTTGTCACCACAATCTCAATCTCTCCTGCCAATAAAACATATTCCATCAGAGCTTTAGGCCACCGTGCTAACAGACTGTGTTTTGTCAACAGCCTAAATCCATCCTGTCAACAAAATCCAGTCAGAAGGAAAATAACTCAATCTCATCTGTCAACATCAGCAGGAAAACCTGGGTGGTTGGTGCAGGGAAAACAGAACCAATCCCCACAGTTGAAAGTTCAGATTTTTCAGGCAGGAATAGGAAAACCACAAAGTGTCCATTAACTGAGAATTGGTCAATGAAAACAGGGAGGAAATGAAATAATGCAGGAATATTCCCTGGTGTGCCTGGGAGGTGATGGAGCTGTGGGAGTGCCTGAGGTTTCTGTCACCCAGAAGGGAATTGCTGAGTTATGTATTTATTAAGAAATTCAAAGACTCAATAAGCAAACTACAAGAATTCATTGAAGACTGAGGCCTAGAAGGCTGATTTTTTTTTTTTCTTGCTGACAGGAGCAGTAGAGACGTTACCAAAATTGTTTTTTTGGGCTCCTGGAATTGCAAATGATCCAGACTGATCCAACTGTCCTACTCAGCCCTGGTGTTCCCTCTCTGTGCCTTCCCACAGCCCTTCTGAAGGGCCTTTCCTGCCCCCTTTTACCTCTCTCAGAACACCAAAATTTATTAAAATATTAAAAATACTGCTATTACAATATCAAAATCATCTCATAGTAAAGTCTGATGAAGTGGGGGGAGTAAAGTCCAACTCCTTTCCTTGCCCCAAAGTCCTGCCAGAGAGCCTCAGGTTTTCCTGAGGGTTCAGCTGCTTTCAGAAAGGACTATTTTTTTTTTCCCAGTAATCTCAAGTTGAGCCTCAAAAATCAAGAGCCTTTGATAAAATCATAACCCTTTTCTTTTCCCTGGAGTTTGGAGTAGGGCATTGTGTGTCACACACACCTCATGGGGAGGAGGCAAGCAAAGACAGGAGTGCTTGAAGGAATTCCATGTTCCATTCAGGTTGGGCTTTTTAGCAGCATAATTTATGTTTGGGTGCAGTAAATACTTTATCCTGCCAGCAAAAGAGCTAATTAATGTACTTTTACAACGTCTCGATTAATTTTGTTTCTTGCCTCTCAGCCTCCAGCTCTTCAAGGGATTTTAAAAGGCGGTGAAAATCTGAATTTTATTTTAAAATTAGGAGTTTGTTTCTCTTGTGCATAAGGGAAGATTACCCAGTGTGGACCCTCAAGCTTTAAACATCAAAAGGCAAAAGAATTTTTTAAAAACCTTGCTTGGCTGTTCAGTCTTATGACTTAAACCAACTGCTTGATTTTGGAAATCTTGGGGTTGGTAACCTTAAGGTGAGAGAGCAGATGGAAGACACTGGATAATGAGAAGCAGATAAAAAATCTAACAAATCATGTATTTTTCACTATCTGAAGAGAATATGCAAATACAGAAACCTGGGGCCACTGCAGAGCAAGTTTCCTTCTGCCTCTTAGCCTGTCCCAGATCTTGATAAAAGTACAATTAAAATGATAAAGTGTTGTGACAGATGCTTTTGGGTGCTGCAGATTGGCTCAGAAATTCATCTTGAGCAACAAGATGTCACATGGATCACTCCCAGCGAAGGGGAAGCTTCGCATCATCAAATTTGCCCAATTCCTCCCATTTCAAGTGAAATTCCTGCTACTTTAAAACTGGCTTCTTGTTGAGAGGAGCCTTCCCTTCCTCCAGCTGGTCTCTGCTAATTATCAGCCCTTTGAACTGCGCTGTTTGGGGATGGTTTGGGAAACAAAAGGATTCATTTTCATCACACAAAACAGAACGATAAAACCATCAAAACCATCTCCACAGGGAATTCCACAATGGTGTGGTGGTGGTGAGGGTGTTTACACCTACAAAATGGTTTTACGTGTTTCATGATTTATTGACGCAGTTGCTTTGGCTTTCCAAGCTTTTTCATTTTGTTTAATATGCAAACTGTCTTCCAGATCCCTGATTACACCACTCCCCTTGATCATTTACAGCTTAGCAAGCTCTCCCCCAGCTCTGCTTCACAACACTTGGCAAGCAGATACAAACAACAGCAGTGGGTATTTATTTTCCCTGTTAATAGGAAAGGCTTGGATCTTGCATTGTGACCCTTGGAAATGGGATGCAGCACCCTCATCAGTAACAGGACTAAGTTATTCAGGACAGGGATCATCTATTAATTAGCTGGGCAGAAATTCAGAGCTCTGCAGAAACGTTGTCTCCACCTGATCAAAATAAATGGCTTCTCTGGCTGCCAAACTCTCACCTGGGTCACACTAATCCATTGGCAGCTTTGCAGAGTGATCTCTGCTGTCTCTCACTGAATCCTCCTCCAGCCAGCCAAGCTTCATTTTCTCAGGCTTCTTTTCCAGGAGGTTTTTCTGGCACAGGGAGTTTGAAACTTTGGGAAGCAAAGCCCACCGTCCTTGCCCAGCCTTCAGCTCAGCTTTTGGCACCTTGCAGCACTGTCTGTGGTGGGTGGTAAATCAGAGAAACTCCAGCAGTCAGTTCAGCCCCCGTGTTCAGTGCCACTGTTGTGTTTTAGGAGGGTTTGAGTCGCATCTGAGGAAAGGGGGATTTTTATTTCCCCGGTGAGGGATTGGTTGTTGTTCCACATCTCCCCCACAGTCAGGCCCCGGGGAGGTTGTGATACCTCTGGAGTCACTGCTGGAATGCTGGGATTTACAAGCCATTAGACATGGTTGACTACAGGAAAAGACAGCAGGCTGTGAGCCAAGAAACCTCAGTTCAGTCACTGCCCTGCTGCTGCTTTGCAAAGTCCTTTCGTTCCCCTGTACCTACTGTTTTCTCTCCCGTGCTTTATTACCTATTAAATACATGGGCTGTGAATTATTCCAGGTCAGAAATGTGTGTGCCCAGCAACCTCTACAACAGAATCTTCGTTTCACTTGGTCCCTCTCTGGGCTGTAACAACCTTCAAAGTACAACTGCAAATTCCCCACGACCACATTCCCACAATATTTAGAATAAAAAGCCCCACAAAAGAGCAGATGCATATTCATCACCATCACGGCCAGAACAAGTAGATTATTTTACTTTTAAGAACCGACTTTCTAGTGCAGGATTTCTGTATTTGCATTTTTATTAAAACCTTATCAGGTCTAATGCCTCCCATTTGTCATGGTACAATTATATGAAACTGGAGATTAGGCAGGGGCTTATGCATCCCTTTTTTTTTTTTTTTTTTTTTTTTGGGATGCTTTATCATGCCCTTGTAGTGATGGCATTTATCAAGTCAACACCAAAGGGTCTCCTCCACCATCATATGTGCTGATGGTTCCTTTGCTCCTGCTGCCTGGTCCCTTGGTTTTCCCACTGATGCTTCCTTGACAAACTGCTTCTCACTTCTATCAGAGCTGCCAGTAGAAAATCAGCCCCTGTGCTTTGTCCCAGGCAGGGCTGGGTGGAAGAGACTGATTAGAAGTGAACTCCAATAGAAAACCACCCAGATAAGGAACCAAAGGAATTACTCTCAGCCTTTAATCCCGGCAATTTAAAATACAGGAGCAGCAGGTGGATAACTCGTGGCAGCTTTCTGCACAAGGGTGAAGGATTTTGTGTGCCCCTGCCAAAATCCAGAGCCCTGAATCATCTCAGCTTAGTCAAACACCCCTTTTTCTAGGGGGAACAAAATAGAAGCTCTGTGATGCTCTTTGCTCTCTGGGAACAAAACACTGTGGCTGTAATGCTCTCCTGGAGGAAGGATTTGGCAGCGTGAATTCCTCCATTAACCTGGATCCTGAAACAGAGCTCTGAAATTGTCCCTGCTTTCCATTAAATGCATTTCAGCATCGCTTGGCAGGGACTAAATTAAAAGCCCTTTCATTTAAACACAACAGAGGGAGGGCCTAAGCTCTCCTCACTTCCCAAAGCATCACCACACTTGAGAAGTTATTTCAGCCTTCACCGACCCCCCAATCATTTTTGACCCCTCTGAAGACACTCCCAGTGAAGGAGTGCAAGGAAAGCATCCTCAGCACTGATGTCAAGCTTCTGCTGTAAATCCCAGGGGAATTTTTCAACCACTGGTGCCTTTGTGCCAGCACAGAGCCCCCAGTATGAACCTCAAAACAATTCCAAACCAAGTGTAGGATCAGGAAGCCTCAACTTGCAGTGAAGGAAAGCTTGAACTGAAATGATGGGAGGGATGAGCTGAGTGGGCCCAAATCCCCTTTTGCACTGATGGGACTCCATTAAACTCAGATGAGGAATTCCCAGGTGGGTGAGAAAGTGTCTTTATCCAAGACCTGCCTGCCCTGCACAGAGCCCTGTCAAAAGGAGATGAAATAAGGGGTGGCAGCAGCTGTCTTGTCTGGGAGTTTTTTTGTCCTGCTCTTGGTTCAGAGAGCAAAGATCCACATTAACAGTGCCTGGAAATGGCTTAACTGACTAAATATTTCAAAGTGGACCTCTGCAGGTAGATAGCATCGTTTTTATTCCTGAATTCCCCAGGGAAGGAGACACCTCATCTGAGCTTAATGAAAGAATGGAAAGGGAAAAAACACCAAGAATGTGTGGCTCTCAGTTTTTAAGTGCCCTTTTCTCCTCCCAGTGAAGCTCATCACAGGCACTGGGCAGAGCCACAGCACAGCAAAATGACAAACAGCCCCCTCCTCCCCTTCCTTGCTTTCAGCTCAGAAAGCATCCCTGATTTCCATGCAGTGGGTTTCCTGGATGGAAAAGAAGTGTAAATTCCAAATGATGGGACTGGGGGAACAGCAGCAGAACCCTTCTGTGGTTCTGAAATCTCCTCTGTCTCCCCATTCCAGTTCCAAAGATGCTGCTATTTTAATTTTAATCCACATTCCCTTGAACTGGAAAGCAGCTGCCCTAATTCCTGCTCCCATCCCTTACCCTCAGGTTCTACAAAGTTATTTTCAATGGGAGCAAATGCTACTGTTCCTCCCAAAAAAAAAACCCACACAAAAATCCAAGGAGTCAGAGGCTGCTGATGGTGCTTTGGGGCAAACGGTGGCTCAGCCGTGGGGAAAAAAACCTCACTTGGCACAAAACATTCAAAGCAGCAAAGCCACTTTCCAGCAGCACAGAGGAAAAGAGGCTTAGCAGCCCGAGCATTACACTCCCAGCACAGGAAAAGCTGGGCAAATAATGGAAAAAAAAAATGTATGCAAGTCCAAAGTCATTTGGTGATGGATGGGGAGGATTAAGCTCTGTCGAATAAGTTATCCTCTGCAGAATGTATTTCAGCCTGACCATGCTGCTTGACAAATAATGGGCAGATTAACTGGCTGCAGTTTGGGTATTGTATTGTTTCCCACTGGCTGTCAGCTACCCCAGAGCACACACACACAAAAACGGGGAATTTATTTTTTTTAGCTCAAAACTAGTTCGCTGAAAATTCCTTCCCCCACACACACACACACATTTAAAAGCCTTTATCTTTCCAAATGAACACAATGAAACTAATCTGCATCAAGTCCTAAAATGGATTTATTAAAGTGTATTAAATCCCCATGAAGACTGTTTGTTCAGTGCAGTTTAATATCCTTTATAAATAGAATACGATAAATTGACCTGAGGCTACTCTGAATCTGGGTGAGAATTAACAATGTGCTTTAATTAATCCATTTCAAGTTCAAAATTTCTGGGTTTCTCCATTTATTTATGTTTTTTAAAGACCAGGGAGGTTTGTCTCCAACATGACAGTCATAAAACTCAAGGGATCAGGCTCATAAATCCCTTACATGTTTGAGAACATCAACTTTAGGACTGATTTCACTCTACACTGTCATGACACAACCCATTTTCTTGGAGGCAGTGCAGGATTTGGTGCAAAATGGGTCCTCAGCTTTGAGATACAACCCAGCATTGCCTCTTGAAACCAAAGTCATTAAAGAGATGTGAAGCTATAAATCAAACCCACAGGAAATAACTTCCATTTCCAAACCCAGAACTGAAGAGCCACGTGATTTATTTCCTTTCAGGAAGGTGCACGAGGGACATTTTAATCTCAGGCCACGCCTGCAATTTCACTTCAGGAGGATTTTGTCTATTTAAAAAAATACACTCAGAGCTTGGTTTTACTGATGTATCTCAGATTGTTTTTACTGCCAGACAGAATATCTGAGTTATTCCAGTTCCTCTTGCACCATGGAATATTTTCTCATGGAAGTCTTTGTTGGGCCACAGTTGAGTAACAGCCACTCCCAGTAAATGATCTGCAAACATCATACTCGAGTCCTCTGGCTGGAAAAGAACAAGAGCAGCATCCCTTAAATTCTCCATAAAGGCAGCAAAGCCATTTTTCTTCCCTCCTGTCTGCTTTCCCCTCCCAGATCAAATGCACTGCAGATATTTGAGTGAATTAAAAGGCAGTAAATCCTCACCTGATGAAATGCTGGAAGTGCTTAGCAAACACTCTGCTTTAAATAATTTAGAGCAGTGACCTGTGGTGATATCGTGCCCTCTGAAGTGCAGGTGTTTATGGGATTGGCTTCCTTTGTGCTTTGGGTCCTTTTTGACTTCCATTGCATCAGCAAAGGTGTGGTGGCTCCACGACTTAGGGAGCTTTAAACAGCCCCCCACATTCCCTTCTGGTGGCACCTGGAGAGGAGAATACAGTCCATAAATTCCATAAGGCCTGAACAAACCCAGAGGCAAAGAGAGGGAACATTTCTGCTGTGCAAGGTCAGGAATCTTCTCCAAAACCCTCCCCAAAAACTCAAACAAACCTCGAGGCCCTGCAGCTTCTCCACCAGAACTCCCCCAGTGACAACTCTCATGCAAAGCAAAGCATTTTAAGCCTTTGTATCCATGAGGGCTCATTGTCCGGGGCTTATTTCTAACAAAGTTTAGTTGGGAGAGGGTGCAAACCCCAACATATTTCCAGGGAAGGTGGCTGGGAGGTGTTGCTGTCCCAAGAGGGTGGTTGTTAACACCACTCCCCCTCCCAATCTCAATAAAACCTCGCTAAAACCAGATTTCAGGAGATGGAAAAGGACATGATTTCACTGTTTTGATAAATGCTTTTACAAAAAGAAGAAGAAAAACAAAACCAACCAACACTTTGTTCCCTCAGTCTTTGCCCAGATCCCCTCCGTGATTCCAACAACCCCTTTTATTTCTGTCCCCACTTTGGGGGGGGTAAAAAAGATTAAATAAAAATTCCTTTTTGCCACTCATTGCCTTGACTCTTTGAGATGAAAATCTCCATCTGCCTCTGGATACAGAGCAGCAGGACAAGGCCTTGTCTCTGCCATCCGTGGTTTTATCCCCCTGGATGCAAGTGAGCAAGTCCTTCCTGACAATATTCACACGTTTTTCCCACACTCTGAGTAGGTTTTTGTCACTGTCAACATGCTCAGGCAACCCAAAGTGAATTTCAGTAGCAGAGGCCTGAGAAGGAAATCATTTTGGGAGGGGGGGGGGGGGGGGAAGGCAAACTGCAACTCTTAAGCCAGCAGAGGAAATGGGGGAAAGCTGGAGAATGATTGATCTGCTCATCACATCGAGCTGCCACGAGGCTGGCAGGGGTTTTTATATAACTTTCCTTGAAAAGCTTGTATTTAAATGAGCAAGAAGGCAAAAGCAGAGATAAAAGAAAGCAAATTCCTTTAATTTTACAGGAAGGGCCACAGCTGAGATCCACTTCTAACCCTCAGCTCTGCCATTGACCCTCTCACCTCCTGTGCCCTTTTCAGCCAGGGAGGCACAACTGTGGGGCTGGATGGTGGTGAGAATAAATTAAAAAAAATTTAAAAACCCACCCTGAACTAGGTTAATAACAACCCTTTCTTCTTGCAGTGTTATTTTTAAGCTCCAGCAGTAATCTTATAATTTCATGTACCAGCCAAACCAGTGCTGGAACTGCTGCTTGATGAGCACCCTGTTGGCTGGGGCTTGGAATCCACACTCCTCTCCCAGATTCCAACCTTCCCACCCCTGATGCTCCCAGTCAGGAGACTTTATTCCCATTTTTTAGGAATCAGTAATCAGCTCTCCAACAGTCTGTACAGCAACTTATATTGGCATTGAGTAGAAGTGCAAAGCAGAAATAGCTTTAAAACACCAGCTGGTATTTTAAGCCCCATAATAAATTCACCACTACCCCGTTCTATGTCAATTAATAGCACTAAACATCTTTAATGTATTAACAAAGATGTCACTCAGACGTTAAAATTCAGTTCAATTAAAATAGCAGTGAAGTTTCAAATGCCCAGCGTGTTAAAATTCACCTGCTCTTTTCAGCCATCACAAAAAGGCCCTTTAACTAACACATAACTTTAAACTGCAGGCAAAATTAGACAAATAATAGGCAAGAATGTTAGGCTGAGCTTATCCTGCTCAAGCTTTTAACCCTGAATTACCTCGGGGTGATTACACCCCACTCAGAGATTTGGGTTTTTTCACACTTTGCCACTTGTCTGTTTGATGACTCCCTGAGACCAACCCTAAACTTTGGCAGGGGCCACCCAAAGTGGTTTTGCTTCCATCACAACATCAAAAGAGACCGTGTTTACAACAGACTTTCTGCCTTTTCTGCTCGGGATTCTTTTCACAGAGGTTTCACCCACCTGCAGTCGGTGTAGAAAACCTTCCTAAGCTCCAGGATCAAAAATTATGCTGGAAAATTTAAGATAATTCTCCCTTCCCTGCCTTGTTCCCCAAGCTCCATCTCACCCTTCCCTGTGCCCTCTGCAGAAGCTGCTGATGCCCAGAAATATTTGCCTGTGCTGAGAACAGCTTTCAAGCACCTTTCCTGCCAACACCACAACTGCTCAGAGCTGCTGTAATGCGGGAAAAATAATAGGAGAGGTTAATTGGAATACAAGATAATCAGGCAGGACTTCCTGCCCCCCATTTGTTGTCGCAGCAGACACATCCTAAGGCCTGGCTGTGCCACTGAGCTGCTCAGCCACCAGCTCCTGGTTCCTCCCAGGAAGCACAACAACAACCCCCTTTGGATCAAACCAGCAGGGAATGGCTGATTCCATGGGATCAGCTGAGTCACAGCTGTCCCTGCTGAGACTGCACTCACATCCCCAGCCAAATTCCCAGCAAGCCTCTGCTTTGTGTCAAACCCTCCTGATGCTGAAAACGCTAAATCCCAATATCTGCTGGCCTTTGGAAGAGCAGTCAAATGGAGTTTGACTTTCCCCCACTGCCTCCTCGGCATTTAAGGCAGGAGGCCCAAATTAGGCAATGATTGAGATTTCCCCTGCCCTGTGATTGTGTTGTTAAAAATCTGGTGTGCTGTTTGGATGGGCAGTGAGGTGTGATTGCCAGAGATAAAATGCAATTCATTTCTTCTTCTGGAGAGGTGGGGTGGTGGTGGAGAAAAAGTCCAGGAATGGGTTATGGGAGTCACCAACCACTCTCTGCCAGCCTTTGGGGTGCAATTGGGGGTTGATGCTCACCAAAATGACAGATTGCCTTGGCACCCATGAATCCTGGACTGTGCCTGCCCTACCAGGCTGTGTGTGGCACAGTTCTCTCCACTGTGGTGACAGCCAGGAATGCACCACACTCCTGGAAACCTGCGGAGTGACACCAGGAACAAAACTGGTTTCAACCCCCTGGGGAAGATGTTGTACATACAGTGCTGTAATGGGAGTCTTTCAGATGCTGAGGTGTCCCAGTATTCCCATTTTCCCACCTCCAGTCTCCCCCCTGTTTAACTTCATGGGCAGGCTGTCTCAGTTCCAGTTCCTCATTGTTATCTGTAAATCTCATTCTCTTCCCTCCTCCCCTTCCAGAGAGAAAACACCTTAATTTAGAGGCTTATCTGCACTTGAAAGTTAATTCAAGGTTACAATCAAGCATGAATTTAAAAAGAAATGGATATTCTTTAATAACCACACAGAGACTGCTACTCGAGAACAAAAGGACTTTTCTTTAGTTTAATACACTTTCTTTAATCACGACTCCTAAACAGGTGATTAGCTCTTTATTAACACGCTGAAACCACTGCTGAACCCTTCAAAAGCCATTTCTTAGAAGTCCCTGGACAATGAGCCCATAATTAAGCTGAGGGCAGAGTGGAGTTTGTCTTGCAGAGCAAAGCTGAGGAGGGACGAGGGTCAGCTCTGAGTCCCAGGGTCAGATCCCGTTCCTCTACTTAATAATTGCATGGATGGGGGGCAAACCTCTCACAACCGCTGGCTGAACTGGCCCCTTCTTTATTTACACGTGCAGGAGAGCTTTGGAAATGAGGTTTTTATGATCTGTTGTAACAACCCTTCCTTGTGGAGCCTTTTGCAACCGGAGATTTCAATTTATTTGCATTAACATTTCAGAACGAGCTGTCCACAGCAAGATGCCTTTAGAGCATCATAAATAACACACTGCTGAGGGTGAAGCTTTGGAAGGAGTGCCTCGGCAGAGAAGACTGAAAGAAATGTACAAAAATACCCCAAAAAATATAGAAATTGCACGGGAGAAACAGCAGGGACTCTTCAGCTTTCACAAAGAACTAACAGCATTTCATTCTTGGATGATTTATTCCTTTTATTTAAATTAGAAGTCTGCAGCAAGGAAAAGAGTTCCTACATGGTTTTTATTTCAAGCAGCCTTGCAAGAGGAATATTCTCACGGCAGAGGCTCAGAGGTCTGGAAGTTTGGCCCTGAGGAATCAGGACCCCTCTTCCCAACTCACCCACGAAGCCCTGAAGTGTCACTGAAGAAACCACTGGAGCAGAGATTCGCAGAAGCACTTGGGTTCAGCAGCTGCTTCCCATGGACTGAGGGATGGGTTTGGAAAGCAAAAGCACAAATCTGTGTGACCCACGTGGTTTCTCCAGCCCAAACTTCCCAGGGAGGGAGGTTAGGAAGGAAAATAACTCAAAGCTGGAAAAATATCTAGCTTTCAGGTTTCAGTGCCATAAGAAAGAACTACCCAGAAATCAGGCCAGACATGCAGATTTAACTCCTCATATAGATTTCTTTAACTAAGACACAATGATCTGTTCTGTTCCATTCCCACATTAAACTGTGGTAAAAATTCAGGTGGGTCTAACAGGAGTTTTCATCCAGGCTGTGAGTTCAACCAAAGTCCAGCGAGGCATTACTGGAGAGGGTGCTCAAAGCTTGGGAGCATTTGAGAACTGAATCCAAATCCAAAATCATTTCTAATGCCTTTGGAGAGCAAATCATTAGAGCTCTAATTTGGAAGCAGCAGGTGCCAGGAGCACCTCAGCTTTCAGTGTGTTCCCTGATGAAGGTGCAGGCCACGTGCTGATCCTGTTCCCCTGAGGAGTGCCTGGATTAACTCCAGCCACTTCAAAGGTGCTGCCCCTGATAAGTCTGTGGGATCACACAGTGCACAGTGTGAGCTGTCTGATGTCTCAGTCCCTCAATATGCTTTTATCTGGTGCAAGATCACTTAATCCTCCACTTACAAAGCATTAGAAGGGTTTTAAGAGCATTCCAACAGGGCCAGGTCCTCGCTGTAAAGTTTGGAGTCGTACCAAGTTCGTGGTGTTGAGTACAAGGTTTTCAGGGGGCTGGGGTTGCTTTTGAAACTCAGGTGCAATTCTGGAAGCTGAAAACAATTGGAGCAGTATTTATGCCCACATCAATCCCTAAAATCAATAAACAGTGAAGTTCTTTATTGCGAATTCACTTGGCATGGCAGGAGCATTAAACAGGTCAGGCTGAAGCACAGGGGCTGATTCCTGCTGGCAGTCTTCACTGGGAATTTCCCAGATGGCCCTGTTGGATTCTCAGGGACAATTCCAGGAATGCCACCCAAACCTGGAACAAAGGAGGAAGTGCTGAGTTTAACCTTCCCCAGCATTTGATCGTCCTGCAGCACACAGGGTTGACTGAGATCTGCAAATTGACATCTGCAACTTCTCCTGCTCCAGCTGTTTCTTGCTGGTGTTCATTTCCTCCATCCCCAGGAGTGGTGGGGAGGGTTTGCTGCTGTTCCAGGTGCACCTGACCCTTTCACTGTGCATCATTTATGAGCTAAGGTCTGGTGCTCTGTATGCTGGCTGTGTCGAGTGGTCTGTAGCTCTTTCAGCTGCAGAAAATTTATCTCCACTGCAGTGGTTTGAATAACTCCCTAATGATGCTTTCCATTAAAAATAACTACAGTAAAACGGGCAAGGAGTGGTGACTTCAGAGCCTGACAGTCTGGGTTTGATTTCCAGGCAGCCATGCTTTGTGGGACAGTGTGAGAGGGGAAGGGGATGATGATTAGGAGGAGAGCAGGACTTGTTCCATTTTGTACAAATAAAAGACATTTTAAACAGTGGCCAAAACTTGAAAATATGGTGCCAGTATGGCTTTAACACTGCTGAAGCAGAGGACAATTGCTTAGGTATTTCATAAGTCCTTTCTCATTATTTTGGGACATTCTGGTTCATGATTTTTGAATATTTGGCAGTGCTAAGGAACACTCAGGTGCCCCAAGATACAAATTCAGAAGTCCAACACGAAGCCTTTCATAACATCTCTCTCACTGCATCAGCTTGTCAGAAAGGGAGGCAGAAAATAACCAGAGAGCATCCAAAATCCAGTTCATGATTGTTTGCTGCTTTTATCCTCCCCATTACAGGCCATTCAACCTGCAGGAGCTGTTTGTCACGGGCACCAGCACACAGGCATCTCAGGGAGCCTTACAAATGTCATCAGACAGATGGGGATCACATCTCTGACCCAGCAAGTAAATATCTGTCACAGGATGAACTGGATCTATGGGTTCAGCTCCAGGAGAGGCTGAGCCTTTAACTGCAGTGAGGAATAAAACCAGCTCCTTGCAGAGGGGCAGCTGAGCACAGGTTTAAGCAGGAAGAGTCAGGCAGGCTCAGGGTGTTCTTACCTTTTGCCCAGCCACCTGACTTCATCCTCATTAAAAAAAACCTCTGTGGGCACTGCCTAAATCTTATCGAGGCTTTTAAGATCTCCTCAGCCAGTTTGTAACCAAGCTGCTCTCCCATCCTCACCTGAGAGCTGCCAAAGTGCAGCTGATGCTCGAGGGCTCAGTACCTGGGCATTCAGATGAGCTTTAATTCTCCAGTGAAAAAAAAGCTTGAGGAGAGCCTGTTTTATATAAAGGGAGTTATTCTCCAGGCTGCAACGCTGAAAATCATGGCTGGGGATTAGTGGTTGAGGAACTCAGTAAAATCTGAAGCTCCAGGGGGAAAAAAAAGGGTTAGTGAAACAGCAATACCAGTTTGACAACAGTACCAGTTATTCAGTTCCAGTTCAGAGCAATGGCCACAAAAACATTATCCAGTGCACATTATGAGGTCCAGGGAATGATCTCAGTGCCTCCTTCATGCTGGTTTTCCTCTCTCATTTATCTGCCAAGAATAAAACTGACAACTCCCAACCACGCGTCCCCTTCCAGGACGGTGAGAAAACCGGAGTGCCACGAGGCACGTGGGGTAGAAATAAAATATAAAAGCAACAGCACATTAAAAGAAGTGCCCAGCAGTTTTAATTTTACAAATTATTAAAGCTAACAGCACAGCCTGTTACCCTCCTGCCATTCAGGGAGTTCTTTTAACTGGTCCACACGCCACAAAAATGCAAAGTAAACATTGGCACAAGCTCGAGAGCCACGAGGTATTTGCACAACAAAATCGGGTCGAGAGCTGGAGAGGAGGCACAGCAGCAACTCCCAGGACAGCAAGGTACCAATTTTTACTCCAGAATTCTGAGATGTTCTGCCAGGAAACAAGGTATGGAGTCCAGAGGGAAATGTTAAAGTTTACTGCTGCAATTAGCACTTGCACAGTGTGCTTAGCACCCTGTAGCTCAATTAAAAATAAATAGGTCAGCTGGATTGAGTGAAAAGGCGCTAATTAAGGTGGGTTTTATTTTTAATTTTGCCCATAAGAACTGAATACTAAACTAGTGCTTTTATTGAAGCTACCTGATTTATACAATGCTGGATTAATTACTTTTGAATCACTATTTGATCTTTTACAATATTGCTTTACTTTCTTCCCCCCCCCCCCCCCTTGCAAAGAATGATTAGGCTGTGCCACTAATGAGAAACATTAATTTAATGGGTTTTAAATACATCATTAAACTCATTTCTTGAACACATTAATATTTCTGATTTATTTGGAACTCAATAAGAGTCTTCTCCCTTTAAGCAGTGAAAACTTCGTTCTACGTTTCCAACATGATCAGTTGATGGTGTGTGGAATTGTTGTGCCAGGTTTTATTAAAGCACAGAAACTGCTAAATTCAGTCACAGGCCTTTCTTTGTATTGGTAAAAAATCAAAATAATAATTAAAAAAAAGGTTAAAAAAGGTAGCAGAAGTCCTAATGTGTCCCATATTCCTAAATGTTGCTGAACATCAAGCCTGTTGGATATACTGGTGTCATAAAACAACTGCCCATGACCCCCATTCCCATCTCCCTGCACCCCTGGGGGAGGAGATCGAGTCTGGATGGAAGGAGGGGGGTGGGGGGAAGGTGTTTTTAGGATTGTTTTACTTCTCACTCTTTTGCTCTGATCCTGTTTGTAGTAAATTCAATTAATATCCCTCTTCTGGGTCTGTTTTGCCTGTGATGGTGATCAGTCAGTGACCTCTCCCAGCTCTTATCTCAGCTCTGGAACCCTTTATTTCTATTTTTTTCTCCTCTATCCAGTTGCAGAGTGGCTTTAGTGGGTACCTGATGTCCAGCCAGGCTCAAACAGCTACAGGTATGTGTGGTACCAATGGGTTTATCCAGTTTACTGCCCTCCAGTGTGCCTGCTTTCCATTTTGTTTGACTGCATCTGGAATATATTTGGTGATGGATCGCCCTGAGAAACGTAAGGAGACATTTAATAACAATCCCTTTGATTGTTTGGCTTGTGCAGTCACACAGAAACACGCTGGGCTAGGGCAGGGCAATGCAATAATGGATTTTGGCAACAGGGCACAGACATGAGTGTTTGTGACAGCAACCAATAGCTCTGAACTAAAGAAAAATAAATTACTGGGGGAAAAAAAAAAAAAAGGAAAAAAAATACATTACTTGGTTAGACAAGACTGGAAGGAAAATGAGGTGTCAGCACACAGGTGCTGAACATCCCTTTTTCCTGCTGGGCAAGCCAGAGTGGATAAACCCACAAAAACACTGCTCAGAAAAAAAAAATATCTCAGCTCTGATGCAGTTCCAGTCATTTTATAAAATGCCTTCCAGTTATTGCCAATGGACACGAGCATGGGGTGCCAGGTCAGGGGCAAACCTGAAATACAACCAGGTTAGACAGTCAGGGCATGTTCTGATCCCACACAAGCCCCAGAAAGAGTCTGAGACAGGGAAGGGACAGTTGCATTTGGGTGCTGGACTCAGTGAGACTCAGAGAAAGGTTTTTAGGGCCTGACTGTTTAAAAAAAACAAAACAAACCAGTTTACCTTTAAGTTCTTGCCCCACCCCTGGAAGTGTCCAAGGCCAGGTTGGAGCAGCCTGGACTAGTGGGAGGTGTCCCTGCCCATGTCCCTGCCCTCTTTAGAGGAAAGTTCCCCATCTCTTCTTTATTTCAGAGCATTTTAGGCAGGGAAGATCATCCTCCAGATGTGCATCCAGCCTGTTCCACTGTGCTGCCTCAGCCTCCCAGCTGTGAGACGAGAACCAGCAGCAAAACCTCCCTGCAAGCTCGAGCCCAGCCAGGGTGTGGGGGTTTTAATGCAGATTTAATTTATTGGGGACCAATAAGGGCTATAAGAGCAGTCATTTCAAGGTTAACGTGCTACTCAAATACCCAACAGTCAAGCTGAGGGAATAATCCATAACTAATTGCTTATTTAATTGCACATTCTTTGTACAGGAGGCAGTTGTAATATTCCTGACAGCTTTGGGTTTCCCCCCCTTTTAAATAAAGCTATAAAACTTCTCTATGTGTTTGATTTTATTATTTTTTAAATGAAACAAGAACATTTCACTTCATTATCTTACTTTTCAGACTTTTGACACTTAACAGGTTAATTCATTTACTATTAACGTAACACATAGGAACACCAATATCTAAGATCAGTATTTTAATTTTTTCTAAAAAATGACTACAGGGTATCTAATCAACAGACTTGACTATTCCCACTGACTCAATTCCTTCTTGTACACCAGAATTTCCTCAAACTGGTTATCCCATTATTCTCAAGATATACTTAAAGAACACAGAAGATGCTTCCAAAGCATCACTTTTACAGGAACTGCCCTAAAAAAGAAATAAACTGTATTAACATTAGATAGAAATGTAATCTCATGTTATTTATAGGGTTTTTATCTATCCATACTTCAGGAAAGGCTAAGGGTAAAACCAGCTCGTTGAACTCTTTCAAATTACCTCCTGACACAATTTGAGATCCTCTCTTTCACCAAGGGTGTCTTTTTAAAGCAGTAGCTGGAATAAAATTTTCCCTTATCAGCCCACCCCAATTAATGACTGCTCAGCCTCCCCTGTTTGCTGACAGCCTCCAAGTGCAGTGTTTGTGGGAAACTCAATTTAAATTGAATTAACTTGGTACAACTTGGCCACAAGTTGATCCAGAATGAAACAGTTCACAGTACAAAATAGCCCTTATTAATTTTATTTAGTCCACATCCTCCTGCCATAAAAATGACTCACGTGTCAAGATGCAGGTTAAACCAGAGCCAGTGAAAATCCCTGATGTAGATCTCTGCAGAACAAGGAATTATTGAAGGGGACACCTTATTTGGCTGCAGGATCCTGGGTGGAGGAGAGAAGGGAGAAAAGAGACGTGGGAACATTTATCAGCAATGTTTCTGCTCCCTCAAAAACCACCCAGGATGCCCACAGAGGATCTGCCAACAAAATAAAGCAGCCATGAGTTGTTTCTGGGAATGGAGGCTCTCGTTTGGAGGAGCAGCAGATTTAGTGTCCAACCTGTCCCTCCCCTTCTAAACCACCTTTGGCTGTGCTGCTGCTCTGAGTTCACGCAATAATTGTCATTCCAGGCGTTCTGCACAGCCAAATTAACCTTGATCAGCCTTTACCTGTGAAAACAGGGCTGGGACACACCAGCACTTCAAGCCACGAAGACCCTTTTACACCAAGAGAGCAGCCCTTGTTCCCACAGGGCCACTCTGCCTGTGCAAAAAGTATTTTTATACTGATTTATTTAATTATTAACTGGAAACATGCTGTTCAATTGCACCAACACCGCCCCACCCAGAAGTTTTCCAGTGCAGACAAAACTTTTGCTGTCATTTCCAGCTCACAGAACACCCTTTTCCTTCTTTTTTTTCCCCATGCCCTTTTTTCAAAGTGACCTCCAGCAGAGAAAAAATATCACCCCCACATCTGGATTATACCCACAAGTGCTTACAGCAGTAAGCAGTGACGTTTTGCCATCAGCCAGCACGTGGATTTTGCTCTTCCAGCAGAACAGAGAGGTGGTGATATATAAAAAATTCTAATTCTATTCACACTGACATTTACTGTGGAATTCCAGCAACCAAGAGGACGCCTCGTTTTCAAGCCTTGCTCGCAGGAAAACGTTCCAGGAATTGTGGTAGAAGGTTCCAAGCTCTTCCTGCAAGGAATTTTTGCACACCCAGCTAACTCCCTACGTGGTAACACTGGGGTGGTTTTGTTGGAGCAAATGAAACCCTTAAGAAGCTGCAAAATTTGTAAGGCAAGGTGATCATTTCCCCACTGGGATATTTTGGATGGGGCAGGAGGTGTGTTTGTCAATTAAAATAAAGCCACTTTCGTTACAAGACACCCATTCAAAGGGGAATTGGGCATTTCTACCTAAATGAGACTTTTGGGAGGTTTTCAGTGAGATCCTTCCTCTAACAGTGACAGACAGCAGCGGGTTTTTGAGCCCCCAGAAATGAAGATGTTGAAGTCCCTCCCTGCCTCTTGGCAGGAGCTGGCAATGGATTCTGTGGGGGTTTGATATCTAATTGTTTGGTGCCTCAAAATGAGCTGTTGCCATGGCAATCCTTACGTGGGAGATGTATTATTTAGGGAAGTGTCTCCTGAAAGGAAGAGCTGACCCAGACACCCACTGACAGCTTCAGTGAGAGACCACGAGCCAACCCATCCTTCCAAACGCTCGAGTCATCTGCAAACCTGAGACCTGAAAAGAGTCAGGTTCAAGAAATGATCCAGAGCCCCTTTTGGATTCTCTGTTTTACAGCAAAACTCTGCCAAAACTGATGTGTTTCCTGCACCCTTTTCTAACAAGGGAAGTGTTCTGCACAAAAATGCTTTGGGTTTGTGTTGTTGGGTTTGGTTTTGGTTGCTTGTTTAAATCAACAACCTGACTTGTTCAGTTAACACAGAATTCCTTATCAGCTACAACATTTTAATCCTCTGGAGGATTCAAGTTCCCCTGTCAGCAGCAGCCTAGGAGTGCCCAGTTTTCTGAGTCACAGATTTCCTGCACAACCAGCATTCGAAACAAGTTTTTTTCTGCTTTCTCTGATCATTTTGGAGGTGGCTACAATGATGTTAAGACACTGAGTAATTTACTTTAGGCAATTATAAATAACTAAATAGTACCTGGAAGGGAGAGAAACATGGAATGGGTTGGGTTGGAAGGGAACTTGAATCCCATCCAGTTCCACCTCCTGCCATGGGCAGGGACACCTCCCACTAGACCAGGATGCTCCAACCTGGCCTTGGACACTTCCAGGGATCCAGGGGCAGCCACAGCTTCTCTGGGAATTCCATCCCAGCCCCTCCCAACCCTCCTGGGAGGAATTTCTTCCCAATATCCCACCTGACCCTGCCCTCTGGCAGTGGGAAGCCCTTCCCACATTTCAAAATGCATCGAACATTTGCCTTGATCTAAACAGATTACAAGTGAATTATTGATATTATTACTTGAATTTTTCCTGAGTTCTTTCACCTTTAAATTCTCTTCTCTACTTTTTCTACTGGCAGTGATTTTTATAATTTGTAGTTGAAGCCCTCTAGATTTCTTAGCTAAACCACAGCACCATTCCTTTCCAGCTCCCAACTCCCACTGCACCCCATCTATCAAACCACTCTTTCGACTCCTGCACTTCCAAACATTTAAAACACCTTAATGGCTTTTCTCACTGAACCATAAAAATTATTTATAAATTCATTTTAAGACATTCATACAACAGGAAACTCATAAAACGTCACGAAATACAAATTATGTTTACTGGAGTATAAAGAATTCCTTGGGTCTATGTATGCATAATGAAGGGAAAAGCCAACTGCTTCTCCAAGTGGACTCTTATTACAAGCAATCACCCAAGGCAAGGTGAGAAGATAATGAAATATTTGCTCCAAAGTGCTTTTTTAAACAAACAACTCGACAGGAAACAGCAGACCCTTCCAAGACTTAATTTGAATTAAGTACATTTGGTGCAGTTGCAGAGGAGGATCTCGCTGTTTGCTCCAGGATTTTCCACAGCTCAGGAGCTGCAGCATCTCCTTTGCTCTGAAGTTTGACCCAACACCTACAGTGTGTTAATCTGTGTTATTTCTGCAGCTCAGAGAGGGGGGATCACCCCAGCACTGACAGCATTCCAGGGGAAAGGCTTTGCATGGAAATTTGGGTGTTATTAGGGCTCCAGGAGGGGAGGCTCAGCTTGAAATGACTGACATGGAGAGCTGGGAGTCACTCTGGGAACCTCCAGCCACCCCCAAACACGAGGAACTACCCAAACAAGAGGGCTGGGAGATGTGTCAGAATAGAAAAAATCAAACTGAAAAAAAAAAGATATTAAAATTAAAGTCCAGCCCTCCAAAGCACAGGCAGCAATTTTGACCTGAGACTCTGCAGGTTGATATGCAGGTGACTAAAAATGACTTCAGCCCTCAGCACACCCAGAGCTCTTCACTGTCACCCCCACACTGTCACAGTGCTCGTGCTTCGAGGGAAGGAGCTGTAATTTTAGCACTGATGGACTGGGGTTCTCTTCTCTGTGCCAGGTAGGTCATAACACCTCTTTTCTCCTTTAGAGCAAAGCATTTCCAAGCAGAGCTCAATCTGCCAGATCCATAATGTAGATTTTTCCTAAGATCCTTGTGGTTTTCTCCAGGGAGAGGAGTCAAAGAAGGCTGAAGAAGTGCTTGGTGCTGCCATTTCTGTGAGCACAGAGAGGCTGAAAGGCTCAGGGACTCAACCCCTCAGCTCCTGATTCCTGATCATCCAGAAACACCTTGAGCAGCTCCATCCTTTGGATCCCAGCCTTGACACACCTGCCTTGAACAACACTCTGCTCTTGGTTCCAGCCCTGGCAGACCTTCAGCAGCTCCATCCCTTTGGGTTCCAACCCTGACAGACCTTCAGCAGCTCCATCCCTTTGGGTTCCAACCCTGACAGACCTTCAGCAGCTCCATCCTGACAGACCTTCAGCAGCTCCATCCCTTTGGGTTCCAACCCTGACAGACCTTCAGCAGCTCCATCCCTTTGGGTTCCAACCCTGACAGACCTTCAGCAGCTCCATCCCTTTGGGTTCCAGCTCTGACAGACCTTCAGCAGCTCCATCCCTTTGGGTTCCAACCCTGACAGACCTTCAGCAGCTCCATCCCTTTGGGTTCCAACCCTGACAGACCTTCAGCAGCTCCATCCTGACAGACCTTCAGCAGCTCCATCCCTTTGGGTTCCAACCCTGACAGACCTTCAGCAGCTCCATCCCTTTGGGTTCCAACCCTGACAGACCTTCAGCAGCTCCATCCTGACAGACCTTCAGCAGCTCCATCCCTTTGGGTTCCAACCCTGACAGACCTTCAGCAGCTCCATCCCTTTGGGTTCCAACCCTGACAGACCTTCAGCAGCTCCATCCCTTTGGGTTCCAACCCTGACAGACCTTCAGCAGCTCCATCCCTTTGGGTTCCAACCCTGACAGACCTTCAGCAGCTCCATCCCTTTGGGTTCCAACCCTGACAGACCTTCAGCAGCTCCATCCCTTTGGGTTCCAACCCTGACAGACCTTCAGCAGCTCCATCCCTTTGGGTTCCAACCCTGACAGACCTTCAGCAGCTCCATCCCTTTGGGTTCCAGCTCTGACAGACCTTCAGCAGCTCCATCCCTTTGGGTTCCAACCCTGACAGACCTTCAGCAGCTCCATCCCTTTGGGTTCCAACCCTGACAGACCTTCAGCAGCTCCATCCTGACAGACCTTCAGCAGCTCCATCCCTTTGGGTTCTAACCCTGACAGACCTTCAGCAGCTCCATCCCTTTGGTTTCCAACCCTGACAGACCTTCAGCAGCTCCATCCCTTTGGGTTCCAGCTCTGACAGACCTTCAGCAGCTCCATCCTGACAGACCTTCAGCAGCTCCATCCCTTTGGGTTCCAGCCCTGACAGACCTTCAGCAGCTCCATCCTTTTGGGTTCCATCTCTGACAGACCTTCAGCAGCTCCATCCCTTTGGGTTCCAGCCTTAGCTTACTCAAGAACAGTCCTCTCATCAAGGAAAAAAGTGCTTACCAAGTTAAAAACACTCCTTTCACCTTTAGACAATAGTTTTTAGAGGTAAATTTAAATCCCTCTTCCCTCCTGGCTCCACCTTATCCACCCCATTTCAATCCTCAGGGAAGGACATGGGACACCTCAAGCAAACCCAACTTTGGAATGATTCTCAAAGCAGAAATTTGAGGACTGTCAGAGATCCTTACGTTCTTTTTAATCAGCCCTGTCTAATTTGCACCAGCCTGCCCTTTCTGGTTTATTTTCAGACATCATTACCTTCAACCTTGGGTTTCTCTCTTAATCTGAGGAGCTGGTGTTTCCAGGCTGGAGCAGCAGCTGCTCCACGCTGAGCAAAGGCAGTGAAACATCTGCTTGTGGTGCTTGTGTGAGCAGATGGGAGTCGTGGAGATTCAGCTGATAACCCCTGATGATAACCCAGGCTCACCTGGGCACCCTCCTGGATCCTTTGGAGTGTTACCATCCCCTCCACCAGCCACATCTTCACTTCTGTTTTAAATAAACAAGCCTTTGGCACTCCTTGTTTACAGGTTGGTGGTCCTTGGCAGTGCTGTTACACACCAAGAGGGGATAAAAACCCTCCCTGGCACAGCCTCAGAGGAGGAATCTACGACTGCACCACGTAAATTAACAGGTGAAAATAAGAGAGATTTCAAGTGCCTTCTCCCACCCAAATTTTCACTGAGTTTTAGGGTTGATAACCACCCCAAAATTATTAATTCAACTGGTCTTTGCAGTCTTACTCCAGCAGAAATTTCAGCCCTCCTGGATGGAGGGGTTTAAGAAGGTGCTTGGCAGTGGGAAATCTTCAGACAAAAATCCCATCAAGCGTGAAAAATAGGACACTGCAAATAGAAACACATAACTGATGTTAAGTAGTAAATAATAAATAAAAGCAGGCAGGCACTGTTTGAAGGTCTGGCCATTGAGCCAGGGAGAGTTTGCTTAACCCAGTTAATTGCCTTCAGAAAAAAATGGCAAAGATTATGAAATCTGTGGCATTTTCCTACTGGCCTGAGATGCACACACACATAAAGCCATTGTCCTAATTGCTTCTGAAGGGGATAACATTTATCTCTTTACTAAATTAATGCCAAGAGCAGATAGGGAAGACAACTCTGCCAAACCAGCTCTTAATAATTCTCAACTGCATCTTTAAGAGTATTGTCTGAGCATCCCCATCTCCAGGAGGAAAAAAAGGAAAAAAGAAAAAATAATAAAAAACCACTCATAATCACAGGACAAATCTGATCTTAATAAGCAGGAAATCATAGGAGCTTCCCACATCTGTTTTCCTCTGATTAGATTAGCAGTGGTGCCACATCTCATGTCATGCTGTTGTACACTGACCTTCAGCAGCTCGAGCAGAGCTCTTATTTCTTTCAAACACCCAGAGAGCTTTTTGGAAGCTGATTTTCTTGGGGAGGGGCATTAAAAAAAATGCACCCAGGTAAGGATGGGTCGAGCTGGGGATTTGGGGGGACCCAGCTGCAAATACTTTCCCAGGAGTCAGTGGTCGGGACTCCACAAGTCATCAGCGGTTCTTGGGAATATCTATTGCAACCTTTTTTGGGGTTGGCATTCCCAGAATCCAGGGGTCCATCTGAGCCACTGGATCAGGACAAACACAAGCACTGACAGCACTTTTTTGCAGGGATGCAGCTGACCTGACTCACACTCTCTGCCAGGCTGCTGCCCTGGAATAGCATCTGGAATGCAGGCAGGGAAAGCATCTGGAATGCAGGCAGCGAGGATTCAAGTGAGCAATATTTAAGTTGCCAGACAAGCTGGGTAGTGGAAGATCAGCACTTGAATCTGGGGGATCTGCAGGAGCACAGATGGCCTTTAAAGTCCCTTTCTGAGTTCCCTTCAAGTCAGACATCTAAATGCCAATTTTCTTCCTGCAGAACCCCTTGCTGCTCGTTGTAATTACATTTCAGGGTTTGGCTGATTTCTGCTACCACAGCCACCCAGAGACTTTACCACTCGACACTGTTTTATACTGGGGAGAAATTCCAGTCCTCAAAAGGTCAACTGGCGTTTGTGTGGACTCGTGTCTCTGTGTTTACCTCATCCTAAAGCACCTTCTCCAGCAGTTTCTGAAAGCTGGGCAGACCCACTCGAGCTTTCCCCTTGCTTTGCCTTTAAAAAGGCTGAGGCTTTGCTGGATGACAAGAACCACAAACAGAAAGAGCATTTTATTTCTCTCCCTTTTCCAAGGGAGCAAAACTTGCCTTCTCCAAGCGAAGGGGGATTTGTTTGTTTGTTTTAAAAACAGAAGTTGCCATCCTGCTGGAAATGGCAAAACGTCCAGGCTTCAAAACATCCCCTTTTAGCAAGTACAGAGCAAATAAACTCTCCGTGAAAGCAGCAGAACAAATAGCCCTGAAGTACTTCAGACACATCAAATCAACCTGGTGTCTTCCCTGTTAATTTAGGGGAGCAAAAGTCTCAATTACAAGTGCTGGCCTTATCAAAACATCCCATTGAAGCTGGCAAATCACCACGGGAACGGTTTCATTAGGTTTGTATTTTCCAAGGGAAGATTGCTGTCATGCAAAGCACTCAGCTGCAGCCCTGGCCCATTATCAGAAGTGTATATTAATGACAGATATTCTGTAAATGCTCACAGCTCAACAGGCTGGGGTTTTTTTTGAGCAGGTCAGTGCTAATGCCATCTGTAATCTCACTTCCAAAGCACCCCTTTTTTTTTTTTTTTCTGGAGTTTCCCCCCCACCCCGAGGCTCTCAAAGAACAGATTTGTCTCGTTGCCTGCTCCAAGGTGTAGTGAGCAAACACTGCTTGTAGAGATATCAGCACTCAGCAGCATCAGAAGTGCTTAATTCCTGTGGACCTCAGGTGAGATTGAAGCACATTTATCAGGGACAAGACTCTCAGTGAGATAAATATCATTCACCAGCCCTCAAAGTTGCTCTGATCCCTAACAAACATCTCCCAAACTGTAGTTTTTCGTGTTTAATCGACCACAGGGAGAGAAAAAGGAGAGAGGGGAACGCTCCAGAATCCAGCAGGAACAATTCTGCAGTCGTGCAACCAAAGAATTCTCTTCAGGAGACAAGAGGAGCTGAGGAAAGTTCTGGGTGATGATGCAGCAGCTCAGTTCTCATCAGCGCAGGGAATTGAGTGGCCTCTGGCAAATATTTGTGGGAATTCAACACCTTCTCATGGACTGCAGTGTCAGGCAGTAACACCTCCTTTAGGAGCAAATATTGCAGAGCCTGCTGTGCTCTCAGGGTGGGGAGGAGGAATTTTGGCCCTGAAATCGGTGCTCTCTGGTTTGTCAGCACACTCCAACAGGTGGATTTGGAACAGCTTTTGGTGTCTTTGCTGGAGGAGCTCAGGAAGACTGATGGACAACATCAGTCCCCGAACTGCTGTACCTGCAAATGGTCATTTTCCTACAGGAAAACTGAGTTACAAGTGGGCTTCTCACCTCTGTGATCCTCATCAGGAAGGTCTCCTGGAGCTGTGGCTCACCCCCAGAGGAGCAAAGCTCTGTTCACTTCCCCCAGCCCCTGGGAGCTCTGCTCTGCCACAGGTGACACTCCTGTCCCTTCAGAGTCCCACCTTTGGGAGTTCAGCAGAGAAATTCATTGCCAACAGCAAAGTATTTCAGAGGAGCCTTAACCCAAAGGAACCAAACCCTCCTTTGCCTATTAAACCCCTTTTAATCCACCCTGGAACACCAGAGGTGCAGAAGGAGCCCTCACCAACTGCTTCTCACCTGCCTTTTGAGCAGGAACCTTTGGCAGAGTTTTAAAACACATCAGTCCTTCCTGTGTTTGTCTATGCTGATGAGCATTACTTTCTGCTTCAGAAATATCTATTTCTGCACTTGGTTTATTTTATTTCCCCATTGTTAAAATGAAAGATTGGCTAAACCCTCTCAGCAGTGCCTGTCAAGCACTTCCTTTCTCCTGCAAATCCAAAAGCTCTGATTCTCATCATTAAGCCACTGACAACATAAAGGCAGACTCCTGCAAATAAACCATCATCAACAAAGCTAAATGCACCGAAATGATACAGAAATTGGCCTGCAGCATCATTGCAGTATAAATAGAACTTTCTGAGGAGGAAATATATCCCCCATTCACTACCCAGAGCTCAACACAGGACAATGATGACCTGCATTTTGAAAGCACTCTTGTACCAAATGCTGTGCAAGGATTCAAAAGGCCTTTGAACTCCATACAAGAAAAAAACCTCTTCATTCCACTCAGATGGAGCCATCAACTCCACAAGACATTAGGGAACAGTGTAGTTATCAACCACTTCTCCCCATGGAAATGCAGATCCAGCTGGAGGTCAATCCAAGAGTCCACCTGACCCTGTTCATCGGGTGTTGGAGGCTTAAAGAACAGTCCAGTCAAGGACAAGCCCACAGTGATGTGTCACTGTGCTGAAAGTGCCATCTGGAACACTGGAATGTGTCCTCCAGGAACTCCCTTAACCCTTTTTGGAATTAATTTCAAGCTGCTGCAGCATCAAATGCAAAGGCCTCACTCTTGGCTCACCTGTTTTCTTAAACACCACTTTCGTTTTTGTTTTGAAACCACCTTGTTTTCTGCTTTCTGGTGCTCCTTGTATTGTGAGAAACAACATCCCATGAGAATCATTCCTTTGTTGTCTTGTCCTTTTCCATCTTCCTGTTGAATTGCTGCAATTTAATCTAAACTTGAAAGCCAGGTTGGTTTCCAGCCAACCCCTTTATCCTGCCCTTGCTTTCTCAGGGGCATGGGCTCAGGAACAACAAGCAGAGCGTGGCACTGGTGGTCCTGCAGCTCTGGAACCACCTTTGTACCTCCCTAAACACAGAGTTTAACCCCTGTCCGAGCCAAGAGGCCACTCACCACCCAAACCAAGCATTTGTGACCCAGCTGGGAGGCTGCAATGGCTGCAGTGAATCTAAGTGTGAAAAGATTATCAGCTCATCCATCTTTTACTCTCATATGAGTGACTACAGTAAGTTCTACTCCCACTCCAAAGACACAGAACATAAACCCCACAGCACCTTAATTGCACACTCCCTGCTCTTGGCTCCCTCTGGAGCAGAGGTTTGGATGCCACAGAGCTGCCAGAATATTATAATCCAAAAAAAAGGATTTTATAATGCCAAAAAAAGGATATTATAATCCCAAAAAAAAAAAAAAAAGAAGCCCCGGGAAGAGGAGCACAGCATCAGGCAGAGGATGGAGCTCCTTGCTTTGCTTTTCACATGAACTAAGGGTGTCCCTTGGGAAGGGAAGGTCAGCTGCCCTTTTCCCAAACATCCCCTCACAGCCCAGCTCTGGGATCACTGGGATTCTGCCTTGCTGGGGGTGCACGGTGAGTCACAAAGACTGGGTTTATGTTTGGGATGGAAAAGGTGAGGGACACTGCTGAACCTGACCTTAGGGGGCCACATTTTAGGAGACACCAAGCCTTTTGAAAGCCTTTCCATGCGGTAAATGCCTCTCCTGGTGGGTTGTGTCTGAAATCACAGCAGGAAGATGCTGCCAGGGGGGTGTGTGTGCATTCCCCAGGAGCAGCCTGGCACTGGGAGGTTTTCCAGGGCTAGAAAAGTGCAGCTCTGAGCACACCTGCAGATTGGCTGGAGGTTTTAAAGGGGGCCATTTGAGCACCAAGTGTGAGGAGGTGGGTGACACAAAACATTTGTGGCAGAAATTAAAAAAAAAAGCGAAGCGGAGCTTGGGAGCATCAGAGCTGCTCGTCCTTTCTCCTCCAGCTTCCCAGGCGAGGGATCAACACGACACCAAAGAGAAAAAGCCACCCTCTTTGACTCTGGGGGGGTCAAAGCCAGGTCCAAAGCAAGCAGACAGCATTTCAGGCGTCTGGCAGGGTGCAGGTATGGCCTGACAGCGCGGTAAATGCATTATTCAACACGCTGCAAAGTGACAATTGGGGCTGTGTTTACCTCCCCATCAGCAAAGGTGTTGTTAGAACAGAACACCCCACGTGCTTGAGAAACAGAAACAAGAGGTATTTAACCTGGAGCAGCAAAGAAAACAGTTTGCCAGTCTGAGAGGTCCTGATCCCACGGGGGAGTTTAAGGAGATTCCTCGAGCCAGAACATTTCAGTGAAAAGAAAAAAAACCCCGCTGCATTCAGTTTGCAGACACTGTCTGCCATGAGAAAACTTTGCAATTGTATTTCTAATGTCTCCAGGGCTCCATGTAGGAGTGGGTTCCCAAATTATATCATCTACCATCTCCCTTGTGTCCTTAAACGATCCGAGGAACACAAGGGGGGTTTTCTGCACTTAATTCTGCCCAGATACAGACACAGGGGATTGGTTCTCAGCTCCTTTTGCTCAGAGCAGTTTATTAAAGTGGGGATTCATGGACCTGGGGTGTCTCCCCAGATGTGCCACAGGCCCAGGTCCATCTCCCTGCCCCTCAATCTCCACATTTGGGAATTAAGATAATCCTGCTCCTCCCAGCAGAACCCTTGGGAACAAGTCCAAGTGAACACACATGAGGGTGGGCAGGCCCTGGCACAGGGTGCCCAGAGAAGCTGTGGCTGCCCCTGGATCCCTGGGAGTGCCCAAGGCCAGGCTGGAGCAATCTGGGCTAGTGAAGGTGTCCCTGCCCATGGCAGGGGTGGCACTGGATGGGCTTTGAGGTCCCAAACCATTCTGGGTTGTTCCATTAGAGCAGGCATCACTCTCACAGTTAGTGCTCTAATTAAGCACCAGACCTTTTCCTTTATCCCCTACAAATTAATTCTCTACGTTCACAAAACTCTGTGAAAGAATTTCTCCTGTTTCCAGGCTTAAGTTGATAAACAAGGAATTCCATTTGCCTGGCTCAGGCACACGAGCATAAAGGTGGTGGGTGCCTTGAGAGCTGGGCTAACTCTCCCCCTTCACTGTTGCCCACGAGCAGCAGCAAAGGGCTGTTCCTTGTGTTTACTGTGTGTTCTTCACTGAAATGGATGTTACACGACATTTAAAGTATGTTGGCTATCCAGGCCCAATAAAAAAATTAATTTACCATTCACCGAGCTTCTCATTTAGTTAAATCAGCTGTGTTTCAGCTACATTATCTGTATGTTTCTAACGTGTTTATCCCCGATATTTTTTTTTTTTTTTTTTGCAAAGCTGGCTCAAAAGCTGGCTTCATTTTCATTATTAAATTTCTGGAATGCCTGCGTGTTCCTGGGAGAAGAGGCTGGCAAGACAATCGCGGGGCCACAGTGCCATCTCCAGGCGAGCTGCAGAGCGTGGACGGACATCTATTTTAAAACACAACTTAAAAAAAACAAACAAACAAACAAACAAACAAAAAACCAAAAAAAAAAAAAAAAAAAAAAAAAAAAAAAAAAAAAACAAAAAAAAAACGTGTTCTCTCTTGGAATACTCTCCCGCTGCAGGGGATGCAGGAAAAGCAGTGTTTTACCTCTCGAACATTTCCACAGCCACAGCTGAACTGAGGGCAAACCCGAACCCAGAGCGGCGTTTCGGTGTTTTCTGATTTCTGTACCCTCCAAAAAAATCACCAGTTCTTTCTGAGCCGGGTTTCAAACCCACACAGGAACGACACTGGTCTGTCTTACCCCTGAAAACCCTGAGGCATCGAGTCCAAACCCTCCCATCCAGCTCCTTCCAGCAGCTCTGACTGACAAGGACAAACAGTCAGTCACTTGGTGTCTGCAGCGTTGATTTTAACGCCTCCTGTCATGTTCAGACCCGAGGAACATTCTCAAGGAGCACGACCAAAGACATGCCCAGCTTGAAATTTTGGCTGGGAAGGGACAGCCTGACACTGCCACGAGGGGTTTCTCAGCCTCACACATGCTCTGACTGAAACGTGTGGCTGTGCTTGCCCCTGTTTGCAAGATAATTAAGCTGTTCCAACTGATTACTGCAGCCTTCAAGCACCATGATGAGAAATGACAGATGGAAAACTTCTTGGAAGCCTTGCCCTCTCAGCAACCTCCCAGCCTGAAAATGAGGGCAACAAAACCAGGCTTTAAACCCCTCCCCTTGAAACACAGATTAAATTTATATTTATATTAATTTTTCAGTATTTACCATGGCCCAGAAGAGAACAAAGGCCAGGAGTGCAAAGGCAGGTGGGTGGGTAATACAGGGGAGGTGCCAAGACAAGCTGGTCCTCACTGGAAGCAGCAGAGATTCCCACATCACCTCAAACCCCCTCCAAACCCTGGTAAATCAGCACCAAGTGTAACTGGTAACAGTTCTAAGGTTCAGCCTCTGCAAGTGAAATATGGCCTTGAAGAATAAAATGCTGGTAGAGAGACATCCTCCTCTGACAGGAACATCTTGCTGCAGGGGCTGAGGAAGGGAGTTCAGCCTGCTGACTGATAATGCACACGGGAAAAAACAGGCAGTTATTCTAAAAAGCAAATGTCTGATGCTTTAAAAAGGAACAAAAGACAAGGAAGAAAAAAAAAAATCCTGCCTCTAGAGCAGACACAGATTTACTCTTAACTTCTTCAGCTCTTATCCAAACTGGAAAAGTGGCATTTTAGTCAAGTGGGGGGACAAAATCAGAGCGTGGGCTGTCTCTTCACTGCACTTTCCTTGTCGTGGGGGATGTGCAGGGACCATCAGACACTTCGAGGCCTGCAGGAGAAAACATCCAGTTTGTCAGCTTTGGGGTTCCTTTGGCAGGTTACAGGTTGTCTCGGAGGTAGAAAGGTTCATCCTGCTGTGCCTCACCTGATTGCAGATCTCTGGAGACACGTGGCAGAAATGAGTTCAGTCCCCACAAGCAGCGAGCGTGAAGCTGGAAAGGAAATCGATACATTCCAGGGGAGAGAAAAGAAAGAACTGCAAAGCTTCACGGCCCAAAAAGGAATTAAAACCATGGGCTCTGACTGTGCTTGGTTCTTCTGGTGGATGGAGGTGAAATAATAAACAGCAATGTCGCTGCATCCCTGTGATTGTCACAACATTTGTTATCCTGCAGCGTCAGCAACACGGCCACAAGAGCTGCAGAGAAGCCCAACCTGAGCGCTCCCCTGAGCAGAAGACACCCTGGAAAATGTTTCATTTCGGGATAACAAGCACCTGGAACACATATGCCTTCCATCAGCCAGCTCTGGCCACGCTGCCCTGGCTCTGTGCCCACGCAGGAGGGAGCAGGAGCCGTGGGACAACATCCACCTTCAGTGTCCTCGGTGTGTTCCTCAGCAAGGCTGGTTCTCCTGGCCTCACATTTGTGGTGATGCCATTCACACACCTCTGGCAACAGCAGAAAAGTGAGCTCAGTTCCAAAAATGGAAATATTCTTGTTCTCACACAGAATACCGGGGAGGAAAAGGTCACTACTCTACGATACCAGCAAGAGGTTTTGCTGCAGCTTCTTCACCAAACCTCACCCACCACAGCAACAAGGGGAAACAATTAATAATTCCTGGAAAGGTTTTTTACAAGCCTGCACTTTGAGTGAACAGTAAATCCTTTAAATTCTGTTGGAGGAGCAAAACGAAGCCACCCCGGTCAAATCTCACTTGACATGCTCGTCACCTACTTAATGTCAAATCAAAACATTTGGCTTTGTTCTTGAAATTGTGGGACCTGAGGGCAAATTACCACAGCAAAGTCAGGATCTGCATGTTAAAGCCCATTTTTGGTTTTTTTTTTTTTTTTTCAAATGATTACAACTCTACAGATGTCAGAAAGAGACTGAGAAATTCAGAGCTCAGGCTGCCACTTGGAGAAGAAAACGTAGAAAATCAGGGTGGTGCTTTCAGATTAATCCCCAGTTCCTTATGCCTAGTCTGCACAGTTTTCTGGAACCAATTCCAGTGGAGGAATTCTTCAGAAAACCAAATCACCACGTGAGTGTTGGGAAGGAAACTCCAACACTTGAACATACCTTGTGTTTGTGTTCCCCCCTCTCCCCCAGCAGAAATCAGCATTAACTTCAAGCAGTTGCAGCAAAGTCCTCTGCTTCTTAAAAGGCAGATTTCTGTCCCTGCTCTGTTACCCACAGATATTAATTGAAGTTATTGACAGGGTGTTAAGTGTTAATCTGCTCATTAATCAGATTTACTGATTTCCTGCTCTGGTGCTTTCAAAGGAGCCATGGATCTGCCTCCTTCTTCCTCCTTGAACAGTTATTTTACTATGAGCTGGAGGAATCATGAGCCCACATGAACACAGAACACTGAAACCAGGCAGATAAAGCCCATATCTGATGCACCCCAAAAAATCAAGTGATTATTATCATTTACACTTGTCCCACGTTCATCAGGAGGGAGTTGGATTTGGTGTAAGCAGCTGGCTGTGAGTGAGGGTTAAATACAGTGGCTACTGAGGCTTGGATTATATTTTCAATATGAATTTATCCACCTGTCACTTGGCAGCAATTTGACCACATCATACATTTGTTTCTGAGACCAGAGCTCTGTCCATCCTGGTTCCTGCCCCTGAACTTGCACACAGCTATCAGGAGTATTTCTCTTCCCACAAATAAGGCAAACTCAAAGAATTCCAAACAATGCACCTATCAGCAGCTAAAAACACACTGGCTTGGAAAATGGCTAAAGAAATACCTCAGTCTTGCTCTTCCAATTATTTAATCCCTCCTGCCAAGGGAATTCCAGTGAAAAACAGAGTTCCTGTGAGAGATGGGATGGCTCTTCATCTGCTCTGCATGTGTATTTGCATTATTGTTGAATTGTCTTTTCTAATAAAACATTGGGTGAATATTCCCCCCACCAAAAAAGTCACCTTTTGGCAAAGGAATTGCAGTTTTCCCTGGGAGGGAATCAGAAAGGAAGTTGAGAGTTACACACACACAGACCTGCAAAAGCATCACTGAAGCCTCTCTGGATTTCTAGTCCCAAAGGCACATCTTAAATCCAATATCCAAATAAAACCTCTCTTGATTCACAAAATACAACAGCATTACATCCCAGCAGCTCAGAAAAAAAGGACAGGGTGATCTGCCCTGAGTTGCAGAGCTCAGCCAGAGCCACCAGAGGAGAAAAGGCACAAAAATGAACCCACCTGCAGCCCACGGGTAGGAAGCAGAGAGCAAAGTTTAAAGTGTTTGTTTTCAGTCTGAAAAGTCCTTTTTTTTTTTTTTCCTCTCCTGTGTGAAGTCTAACTTTTCTGCCAAAGCAAACAGTTGAAAATATTATCAAACATTTCTAAACAAGAAATTCATAACCACGAAATACGAACACAAAGTGAAGGCAAACACGATGAAGGTCAAAAAAGGCCCAGGATTTAATCCATCCCGGGGTTTCATTTCCTTCATCAAATTTTGGACAGCCAGCCCTTGATAGTGTCACTACAAATGACAGATTTGTGCCCTTTAGGTGTCTCTTGGACCTTTTTGTCACAGCCCAGTGGAAAATCACACAGAAACCACGGATTGCAGATAGAAAAGCATCATCATCGACGAGGGGTGGGATCTGCTTACCCAGTCCTGTTTCCACAGGACACCAAGTCCAGGGGAAACTGCATATTAATTCAGGTGTCATTTGCAAGATCGTTCCTCCCCCAGTGGAAAAAATTGATGTGGCAGAGAACCAAACTCAGTTCCATGGTCTGGGCACATCCTGGGACCCCCTGACCCTTCAGAGATGTCGAGGCCACCCAGGATTATTTCCATAATCCATTGCTCCTGCAGATCCAGGCCTTTGATTCCACCACTTTCAGAGGCAGCTCAGTTTTCCAGACCTCTTATTTTCCACTCTGGTTCAATAAATGTGTTTCCACTCACTCAATTTTATCACACCTTCACAGGAAAAATTCCCTTTCCATCAGTTGGGACAGAATAAAATGGTCCAGAGGGAACCCCAAATGGCAATTTCCATGGGATTCCTTCTCATCAAGGCAGGTAACCTGTCCATAATTATTCATCTCTTCAGGCAAGGTAAGAAAAGTCTTCCTGTAGGATTTTATAGAGTCAGACAAGAGGCACAGGCACTGAAAAAATACATTTTTCCAGTTTCTTCTTCTAGAAGGACCAGCCAAGGTGCTGCTGTAGGACCATGGAAGTTCTGGGCCAACACATCAAGTCTTCCCAAGGATAAAAATAGTGTATGGTTTGATAATAATGTATTGTTTACCCCCTGTGGTGTTTATCTGCAGAATCCCAAAGATTCATGGAGACATCCCCACCCCCTTGAGGAGGACAAAAAGTTTACAGCTCTTTTCCAGGGGCTGAATCGTGCTGAAGAAAAACCCTCATGAGTCAAGCTCTAACACCTCTTCCTCCAGAGTTATTTATTTTAATTTGAACTTCACTTGCCCTTCAGGCAGTGACAACACCCAAACCAATTTCACCACCTCGGGATAAAGAAAGAACCCAATAAAATTAAGAAAGGAAATCAAACACCTTTGAAGATGCAGCGTGAGCAGAGACAGATTAACCACTGTCCTACTCACTTCAGATCCAGAAATAAATAGCAGGGCTTTGTCAGCACAGCCTTTCCAGAGGGTTTCCAGAGCCTCTTTTCGAGTTTGAAAAGGGTTTTCTGAACCTCTCTCTGCCACAAGTTCACAGACTCTTCACCCAAAATTTGGGGCACACGAAAATCTTTTCAAGAAGTTCAACAAACATTTTGTATGGAGGAGTTTTAGGAGTTTTAGGGGGCTGAGGGGAGAAGGACCTGGAGATGGAGCTGATTGTTTAACAAGGGTTTGTTGTCAGATGAATTATCCCTCTGATTCTGACAGCAGATTCTCCAAGAGCACAAGGCCAAAAATCTCTGTAATTATTCTGCTGTAGCTGAGCCCACAAATGGAACAGAATCAGACAGCCTGTTTGGCCCTGAATGGCAGGATCTGTCAATCCTGTCAATTCTGTCTTCTGATGGAGGAGGAAAGAGCTGCCTTCAGAAATGATCCTGCAGATTTCCTTGGTGGCTTGGGGAGGAGGGAGGGAAGTGGCACTGAGGTCATTTTGCAAGGCTTGGAATGTTTTTAATTCAAAATATGTATCACATTTTAATCAAACCAGCTCTTGTGCTATTTCTATCCGAGTACTTTGCATTCTGGCTATGTCATGGGGCCAGTTATGAGTCAGCTAAGCTCTCTAATGTAATAACTATCAGAAAATTTTCTTGCATTATTCATGTTAATTATGCTGAACCAAACACTGCAGGCAGGAAAATGCATTTTCCATCCCGATGTTTTTTGGCCTCACGGAGATTTTAGGCATTGATTGGACCAAGTCTCTCTCTCAGGATTAAACATTCAAATAAAAAAAAAAAAAAAAAAAAAAGGCTGTAAAACATTTGTGTGCTTTTGTTTGTCTATAAATAGGTAAAATGAAACCAACAGGCAGTGTCCTGAATGAGCAGCACACTCATCATTTACAGTGCCTGAACCATGCAAGGAAAGCATCTTTAACAGCCATGGTGATTTTCCTGCCTCTCCTCCACTCCTGGTGCTTTGATTTCTGAGGTGAAATTTTCAAAAGGAATTGTTCTCTCCTGAGTAACCTTGTTGGAGATCCCATCTCCCCCTGCTGTGCACAAACACAACACCCAGGAGCTCCTTCTGCTTCGGCAACTCAAACAAACACGAGGTGGGTTTGTGTCACCTGCACCAACCACAGGATTTCACCCCAAATTCCACCTGAAAAACACCCCCCCAACAGGAGCAGAGCCAGTGCCCAGCCCCTGTGCCAAGTGCCACTTGTATTTTAGTTGTCAAAGCCTCAGGAACAGCAGCTTTGCCCTGGTAAAGGATTCAGTGGGGCAGGGATGATGTGGCAGCAGAAGGGAAGGAAAAGGAGGGATTTAAAGCCCCCTTAAATCCAGCAAAATGAGGGGGTTTATGGACCTTTCCAAAGAAACAGAGGTGAGTGAAAGGATGGAAAGAGATTTATCAACACAAGGGCAGGGTGAAAATGCCTGGCCTTTACAGCAATAATTCCAAAAGTATAGTTTGGATAATGACAGTTGGAGGCTTTGTAGGATTGTGGTTCCAGCTTTTGGGAAGTAGAGAAGGTGTGAGTGGATCCATGGGCCACCTAGATAATTTACAGTCACAGAATTCCTTGGCTTGGAAGGGACACTAAAGACCATCCTGCCTTCAAAGAAGGCAAAGTTTTTGGAATAAGAAACCTCTCGTTGTATCCTGTTACAAATTTAACAGTGCTCTGCTTCAGGCCTTCACTCAAGAAGCCTTTTAAACACATCTGCCCAAGGAAAGACTTGCAAAAAAAAAAGAAAGAAAAAAAAGCTCTGCCTCAAGTTTTAATGATTGTCTGTTCTGCTCATTTTTCAGAGCAGGTTCTGCCAGGCTTTGGGGACTGATGGCAATTCCAAGTGCAGCAAACATCAATATTTGTTCTATTATCTTCAGTTTTCACCTCCTAAAAAGAACAAACTTGACATGTAAGGATGACTACACATGATTAAACTGACACAGGTAGAGAGACACAGCTCCCTGCCACAATCTCTGCTCCCTTCTCCAAAGCCTGTTGGTTTTATCTCCACGGGAAATAATTGCTCCCCAAGTGAAAACACATTTGTAGCAGTCATGCTTAATGGTGTTTTTCATTCATCACTGCAATTACTTAGCCGAGCCCCATCAGGAGGAACCCCAAGTATTCACCAGATTACATCCTGAGTATTTTTTTTTTAAATAAAACTTTAATGTTTGCTGGGCAAGCTGCAGAGCAGCTCGTGGCTTTGAGGGAGCTGATCTCCCTCCTTAAGAAAGGAAATCACTAAATGGTTTGTCCCTCCTTTTATCATTTCCTCGCTTTTTGCCTCGACCTTTGCCAGTGAACATGGCTAATTTACACCCCCACACCTGTATCACACATGCACAGACCTCACCAGCCCAATTAACCACCAGCAACAATGCACCAATTACCAGGTCAACTCGAGTCGTAGTAATTCTTCTTAAGGACTTAAATAACCTTTTTAGCAGCTAAATAAAAAAGGTCAGCCAATGCTAATTAAATACACAGCTGCTTTGAACAGCAAAAGGCAGAAGAAGAAGGAAGCCCATTAACGAGCTAAGAAAATCAGAATTAATGGGCTTAGCGAGAGACCCCATCAATTATTTTGCAGTAATCCTGTCAGGAGCAGACACAGGGTGAGGTTTGCCACGCTCCTGTCTGCCACATGCAGCCAAGTGAGGTATTAAACAAGGACTGATGTCCTGCAGGTGACTGGCACGGGCACACTGGGGCATTCCAGGGACAGTGGCACCTGTGGGTGGCTCTCACCTGCAGTGGGAGTTGTTTCTTACTGCACAGCAGCACCCACAGCAACATCTGCTGATCCCTCAGGCTCCGCTGACAGGCACCACTCAGAGAGTTTCTCCTGGGAGAAATAACTTCCACAATTTCACAGGATCTGAAATCCCTCAGACATGGAAACATCCCAGGAGGATTAGGATGACTGTGCCCAGTTAACCAGTTCCTTCCAGCAGGAATTCCCAGTGCTTGGCTCTTTCATGAAGGCTCCTGGTGGTCATTTGTGCTTTGTATTCAGAATCCTCAGCCCACATCCCCTGCAGTACCATCCTCTGTTAGCAGCAACTCCCCAGGATATTTCTAATTATATTTACCCAATAAAACAGTGAAAACTCATTTTTTTTCTCACTAGGTGAAGTAAAGCATCTCCCTCTCTGATTTTTTTTATGGTGTTACATCCCTTTGCATCTGCCACAGGTTGCAAAGTCCTTCAGCTATTCCTTAACCACAAAGTCAAATAGAAACTCATGCTGGGCCGTGTCTAACTTGGATTTAGGTTCCCAGTTTGACCTGGAGTCAGTTCCTCACCAGGCCTTTCATTTTCTACTCTTCAGGACAAATTTCCCACAGTTTTCTGCTCATGCCAAAGGGATTCATAAGGAAAAGCTCTTGCAGATCCTCTTCCCCACATCCAGGTTGGTCACTCAGCACCTTCTGCTCTCAGCCCTTCAAGAAATTTGGAAGCTGCTTGGCCAGCATTCAAATCAGTGATAAAGGTGACTATCAAAACTGCTGAAGAGCAGGGAAAATATCAGATTTCAGAGGAAATGAAATTTTTTCCTCCTCCTGCAAAGGCTGAACTTCCATCCTGGCTGGCTGGGGCAGTTCTGAGAGTGTCAAGCTGGGAGAGTCTTCATTATTTAATGGAAATTTTCTTGATTTTCCTTTGAAATCAGAAAAACAAATAAATAAATATCTTGTCTACATGGTGATGAATTTACTGCAGGAAACTACAGATTCTTCTTTGGGTGCTGCTGGTGGTACAAGCTGCACAAAAAAAACTTATAAATCAGGCCCAGCTCCCAAAGTTCACTGCATCTATCTCCACTCATTGCTCTCTCCATAAATCTTCGTTGCTAAGAGCAATATCAGGCTTCCCAGGGGCAGCATTTACTCCTACAGGCTCCATCCTTCAGCTGATTTTGAGCACAGAATTATTCCAATTTAGGAAGCCATTTTTAATCAAAGTTTGCAGCTCGGTTTTTCAAATAAATGCACCAAAGCTTGAAAGGAAAACTGCCCTGGATATGAGGCCCCAACGCTTTTTGTCTCTGAAAAATCCTAGACTTTCTTCCCCTCTAATTTTATTTCTGTTATTTACCAAATGAAGTCACACTCCACATTAATGAGATTTTGAACATTTTTTTTTCCACATTTTTTTTTCCACATGCACAGTTTACACACCCCAACAAGAGATGAGGAAGGAGCACAGACCTTCCAGCCAAATCCCAAACTTACAGGTGTTCAAAGCAAATTATTATTATTATTATTATTATTATTATTATTATTATTAAAGCTCAAACAGCTGCAAACTATTTAAAGACCTCACTAAAGTTCTCAAAAAAACCTTAGTTTTAAGTTGGTAACCCAGGTATTGTTCTGAGCCAGGGAAAAAATCCTGAGGAAAAAATTCGAATTCAAATCAAAGCTAATTTTTACTCCACACCACAAACCTACACATGGGCTGATTTTGGGGCCCAGCTTGCAGGTATCTCTGCATCAGGGCAAAGTCAGCTTCCCAATACCAGTAAATAGAAAATGTGGGATTTCCTTTTGGGGCTGTAAACTATGGGAAGTGTTGTGTTGATGACCCTGTCCAGTCCTGAGGGGTTTGGGTTGGAAGGGATCTCCAAGCCCATCCAGTCCCACCCCTGTCACGGGCAGGGACATCTCCCACCAGCCCAGGTTGCTCCAACCTGACCTTGGAAATATCCAGGGATCCAGGGGCAGCCACAGCTTCTCTGGGAATTCCATCCCCCTGTCAAAAACGATGGATCCTCCTTCGTTCTCAGCCCACCGAGAGAGAGAAACCCCAAATAGCCCCCAGAGGTTTTCATTTTCAGGAGCTTTACATTTGCCCAGCAATTCCCTTACCCTGGCTGCAAGGAGTCCTGGCACCAGGCCCAAGTGGGGACTGGATACTTAACAACTTCACAATAGGCCTGTAAATTCTCTAAAATTCGTAATAAAACCCATATTTTTTATTTCTAGGTAAAAAGGGGCCAGCCTGGAACTCTGGGCGATATCACTGCAGTGCCCCTCTATCCAGATGAAAAAAAAAAAAGAAAACAAATAAAAAACCAACAAAATTCAAACAGGGTCATTTTTTTTTTCCCTAAATTATTGCAATTTGGAAAGGCCCCGGCAGCAAGGGGGACAAAGATGAGATGTGACAACTCCTCCCAACCCAGAAACGTCAGCCCCTGTCACTTTGCTGACACTGCTGGTGATTTTAATTGCTTTTTGTCCTTCTCCAGCCAGCGAGGGAAAGGACAGGTGGGATGGGAGGTTCGAAACCTCCGGCAGCTCAACCCGACAAACGTAAAAATGCTCGTCGTGTCCTTTTGCAGCACCAAGTGAGGGTGGCAAAGAGCTGCTTCACCAACACACAGCCACCAGGGGAGATTGCAATGGGACAGTTTTGCCCAAAATCTTCTGTCATTTTAATCCAGCTTGACCAAAATCAACTCCCCTGGAAAAGTTCTTGGTGGGGCTCCACACCCCGCTCAGAAAACGCCACAAAAGGGAAAGGATAAACGTGGGGATGTTGCCTGGGGGGAGAACAACATCCCCCTCCAGGATCCAAAGGGAAGCAGAGGCTTGGATGTGGAATAAAGGCACAAACTGCTTTAGATGTTTGATGAGGTCATCGAGGGAAACATTGAAAGGCATTAAATTGACACCAGTCGGCCGCAATCAGACAGCGACACATCCCTGCCTTAAAACTCTGGAAAATGTCTTTTGTCCTCAAGAGGAGTGATGTTCTCCTCATCCCAAACCCAGAGAGGAAAGAGCTTCTCCCCAGAGACCCTCTGCACATCCACTTCAGCTCGCTGCTTTCCTGATATTCACGGTATTCACTGAGGTGTTTCCAATCACAGTAATTCCTGAAGTTTCCCCCGCTGGGAGTGGCTCCTGCCGTGCTCCAAGGGGTGGTTATACCCACTTTCAAACACCAAGCTTGGGTTTCTTTCCATCTGAAACACAAAGGTTGGCTTCCCTTTAGCTTTCCTCGCTGTAAATGCTTAGACCACCCTCAGCACTGAAGGACTTCCCTGTCCACCCAGCCAAGCCTTGGATGGCTGTTAAGAAATTCATTTTTGTGGTGTTTTTATCTATTTTATAAACCACAGCAGGGAATACTTGCATTTCCATGCAAAACTAATTAAAAAAAAAAAATCCAGATTTTGACCAGCACTGATGCTGACCCAAAGGAATAAGATCCTTGGGCCTTGCTGGGACCCGGAATTTGGCAAAACGTGGCTTTTTTTTTTTTTAAGAGAATTGAAATCCAAGCAGCTTTGGGTTTAATCTTACCTGCAGCACACGCTGATTGTGTGCAGGGCAGAGCTATGACACAGTTTGTTACAGCTGTGGGTATTCAATACCCATCCTGGCAGCAGATGAATTCTACCCTCTGGAAAACCCAGTGGGATACCTGGCACGGGGTCATACAGAGTCCTGGGGTCAGTGGCTCATCCCCTTGATGCCTGTCAATAAATCTGCAGCAACAACTCCATTTCTTCTCCCTCTTTACCCAAGAACTTCTCCCAGAAGTTCCTCATTTGGGGAGGTTAATCCAGGACGAGACTCCCAGGAAGCAAAAACAGCAGAGAAACCACCAACCTATTCTCTTATTTTATTGTTTCTGACAATCAGCTGGAAAACGTGGGGCTGCTACCAAGGGAGCCAGGCCCAGCATTACTCATTTTCCATTAGGGGTTCAGGAGAATAAATCTTTGCAGAGCTCTTGCTGGCATTAGGCTAAAGCATAAACCTGGGTTTGTAAAGGGAATGTATTAAATGGATGAGACAGAGGTAGAATACAGATTTAGAGGGGAAGAAAAAAAGCCACTGCAGGTTTTTCCTTCTCTGGGTGCTGTTAAAGAACAAACTGAAGGCAATCCTGTGGAAACAGCTGGGCTGCAAATAACTTTATCTGCTGATAGGGCAATGCTAACACAAGAAATAATGCACTGTGTTCCACTCACATCTGGAGCTTTCTGCAAGGACAGGCAGAGTAACCTCTAAGAGTGACCTCAGTGTTGGGTGGAAACTGTTCAAATCCAGTTTCTCACAGAAAAGTGGAGTTCACAATGAAGATGGAGAGTTTTTTTTACTCTAGCAAGCACGAAAACAATGCAAAATCAGGATTTTGTCTTCCTGGACAGGGTGGAGGAGCTCGTAGTGAAGAAGCAGAGAAAAAATAAAGGCAAATACTTTGAGATTCATATGCCTTTTTTACTACATTCCATATATCATTTGTTCCACATATCAAGGGTGGGGGGAACTGTGATTTTGGTTTACATCAGTGGGCTTCTAGAGATCACCTGGATGGACAGTGATGGAACAGCCTCCCATATCAGGGCACACAAAACAGCCAAGGAAGGATGAAAACAATCTGCAGATCAGACATCCCAGTCTGGGCCTTTCTGTGACAGCATCATTTAAGGCTTGACAAGTAAAGATGTCCAAGGGTGAAAATTCATCTGCAAAACTTCAGTGCATTGAATTAATAAAGGAGAAAAGCTGCTTTAATAAGTTGAGGTGAGTGATCCATCCTTCTCCAGCCCGGCAATCCAAAGCTCTCCAGCGCTCCAGCAGCGCTGGGAAGTGGCAGAGCAGCCTGTCCAGCCCACAGGGATCACCAGCAGAGCTTTTCATTTGCTCCCTGCTGTGAAATTCTTCCACCTTGGCTCTCAGTCAGAGAAAAGGCAAAGCTTGTTTGGAGGAAGAAACCCACGAGGTCTCCCTCCACCTGCTCCCCCAAGGCCCGATCCAGGAGGGAATCCTGAACATCTCGAGGTCTCAGCGTGATCTTTGGCAAAGCTGACCATCTCCTCCATCAGGGGTGGGATGTGGGTCACCCTGCCCTGCAGGAGGATGCAAACACTTCCCCACAGAGGGATTTTTGTAAAATGCGAAACCTCTTCGAAAATCAGATTTCGGGTCTCGTTCAGTGCAAAGGAAATTTTCCTCCCAAGACAATTTTCTGCTCTGTACCTGCACAGGGAGTTCTGTTCATCAGTGTGCTGATCCACCAGCTGCATTCTCTCCGTGTTCCTCTCGTGTGACAGAGCTCAATTTCCAAATTCACAGTGTTTGAGGCAGCGATATGAGAGCCAATAGAGGTGGAATTAATACAAAAAAAAGGAGAAATGTTCTATTGAGCTCAACCAAAATTACATGAGTTGAACAGGGGACACTTTGAATACACTGGAGAATAATATAAGCAAACCAAAAAAGAGTAATAAAACCTAAACACGAACACTTAAAGCGTTGCAGAAAAAAAAACCATCAGGGTTCTGCTCAAGAGGGAAATTATAAGCCCAAGCATTCCAGTCTGTCTTAGCAGAAACAAGCATATTTAATTCCAACCTGAGTTAATTTCCAGCTGCTGGGCTGTGTCACAGGGCAGAGATTCGAAGACTCTGTGTTTGCTTCACTTCATCCTCCATAACATCAGTGGGGCCCAACACACAGAGCAGTTGTGAGGGGAGCAAACAGATCAGGAGCCCCCTTTTCCAGCTTTCTTGCAGATGGCAGGAGTGCTTGGCCATGAGCAGCTCATGGTGCTCAGGGAGAAGATTTGCAGGTAGAAATGGGCAATCACCACCCCTGCATTCAGTGGGACTGCAGGAGGGCAGGACCGTGTGCTGGAGTTACCAAAGTTATAAATAGGAATTTTATTTATTTATTTGTTTATTTATTTATTTATTTGTTAGCTGAGAACAATCATTTGCAGCCTAATGGAAAGATTTATTCTTGCCAAAATACAGTTTTGTTTCCGTTGGAGTTGGGGGGAGTTTAATTCGTTATTTAATCAAAGCTTGAAGATAATTAATTTCGAAGTTAATGGCTTGGTTAATGCTCTCAGAAAAGAGGCTGAACTTTCCCAAAGTGTTCCCTGCCTGGTTGGAGCTCACACAGGGCAAGGCAGGCATTTTCCATGCACCCTGCTGATGGGCACAGCCACACAAAATGACCTGCCAGGAGAGCACAGAGCCCCAAAATTCCAGGCTGCTGCCCTGCCCTTCTCTCACTAAAAACCTCCAGGGTGCTGGTTTTGTGCAGGGTCTCACCCCAGGGGTCTGGGGACTGCAATTAAACCCAGAAATAACCTTGGCAGCAAAAGACACCCAGTCTGGCCACGCTACCAAAACCACTCATGAAATGCATCTAAAATAAATACTTTTGCTGCAGCACTCAGATGCCAGCATTGACACTCCAGCTGATTTTTAATCAAGTCTTGACACGACAGATTATTATTTGATAAGCCAAATTAAGCTTTGCACGGACTTCTGGGGCATCCCAGCCTGGCTTTGCTTTCAGAGGCCCATTTGTAAAGTGCTGTATTTTAGAACTGATGCAGTCCTGCTGCTACACAGCTCACAGATATTCTCCCCACCAGCACAGCAGCCTCTCTCTGCTCCTGTTTGCTGCCCTGTGTCAGTGCCTTGGACTCACCAGAGCTTTCCTGCTCCTCTTTTGGAATGAATTGATCCTCTGGTTGAAGAGGGCACGGCTGGGATGGGGGGGGAACAAAAAATCAGCCCCTCTACTTGCAGTGAGCAGTTTGAGCCCACTGGGGACATCGGGTTCCTCCTGCTGAGCTCAGAGATCTTTCTCCCAAGTGCCTTTTCGGCAAGGTAAAACCGAGCTATTCAAAGCTGGAGAAGATATTAATTAACCATCAGCGTGCCCTGGTCAGTGCACACCTTCCCAGCTCAAAGTTCCTGCTGTGCCTTCCCAATTCACCTCTGCAAAAGAAGCGCTGGATTCATCCCCAGCCTGGACAAGATGTGGTGAATGAGGTGATAAATGTCAGTGGAAGCAGCCGTGATTCACACAAAGGTTTCATTATTAGCATCAAACAATGCATTAACAGGTTTTTTATTAGAGGAAAAAATATTGTTTAATAGGCTAATCCATTGCCAGCAGAGCAGTGCAGGACTTAATCAAAGTTTTGTTCTGTTGGATTGCTTTTTTCTTCACCAGCAAAGCAGACCCTCCTATCCTGGGGCTACACAATTGCATCTGTAACCACCAAAATTTACTGAATCCCCTTTGTTCCTTGGTTTGCCTCCAAACCAACGCCTCTGCAACGTTTAATTCTGCAGTGCATTTTCAGAAACAAGAGCATGAGAAGAAATCTTTCCACTGTGAGCACAACCCCAGAGCCAGCCAGGCTGGAAAAGACACTGGGATCATTGGGATCATCACTGGTCCATCACCTTGTCACCCACACTGTCCAGGAGCTCCTCCAACCCCTGCCAGCTTCTCTCACCATCCTTCCTGGACAGACCCACGTGAGAGGTGACTTCCCTCCAGCGCTCCCAGTTCTCCCAGTATCACTCCTTGACTCCCCCCAGTGCTCCCAGTGCCCTGTAACTGCCTCCCAGTATCACTCCAGGACTCCAAATTTGAGAAGGTGCCAGGACAGAAGGGTCTCACTGCACCTGGAGTGCCCTGGGGGGACCCATCAGCTGCACCCCAGACCCCTGGGATTGCTTTCCTGGGGAAAGTCCCTCAGCTCTGGAGCCAGACTGGGAGAGCTGGGGGGGTCACCTGGAGAAGGGAAGGATCCAGGGAGAACTTGGAGTCCTTTCCAGGGCCTAAAGGGGCTCCAGGAGAGCTGGAGAGGGAATGGGGTCAAGGGATGGAGGGACAGGACACAGGGAATGGCTTCCCACTGCCAGAGGGCAGGGAGAGATGGGATATTGGGAAGGAATTCTTGGCTGGGAGAATGGGGAGGAGCTGGGATGGAATTCCCAGAGAAGCTGTGGTTGTCCCTGGATCCCTGGGAGTGTCCAAGGCCGGGTTGGAGCATCCTGATCCATGGAAGGTGTCCCTGCCATGGCAGGGGGTGGCACTGGGTGATCTCCAAGGTCCCTTCCCACCCAAACCATTCCATGTCCTTGCCCATCTCTGGCAGCTCCAGCTCCGTCCCATCAGCAGCACTGGGGGGTCTCAGACCCTCCTCAGCTCCAGCCCAGAGGCTGTTTTGGGACACCAGGACCACCTTCAGCACCAGGAGGTGACAGCAGAGGCCGTTCTGGGAAGCTCTGGCAATCCTGCAGGGATGTGCTCCCGGTGTGAGACCCTTCCCTGCTCTCTTCTCCAAGGAGAAAGATTCAATCGACACAAATGGTTAAAAGAGCAGTAATCAAACATCTCCAATGCAGGAGGGAATTCCAACGGGAAAACAGCTCAGCCTGAGTTATTTCTCATGGAACTGGCTCAGTTTTCCTTGGAATTTTGGTCCCCATCCCCACAGTGGTCACACCACCGTCACACAGGGTCGGGAGCAAACACGGCATCGCCACCAAATTATCCACCTGAATTAAAATCCCTCCTCAATCATCATTTTAATCCAAGGGAATCTCTTCCAGAGGGACACAGGGTGGTTTGTTATGGAGAGGAATGTACTTTACAGGCTCTTTTCCTGCTCCAGCAGTACAAAATTCCATCCAACAGGGTTTTCCCGGGAATCTTAACCCGGGCTCCAGATCCATCCCCGCTTCCCTGGTCTCCGCCTGCCACCTGCTGGGGGAAAATAGGGATAAGGGGACTTTATCCAAGAGAGAAATTGGAATAAAGTGACTTTCTCTGGGAGTCCGTTGATGGGAAGGAGCTGGAGGTGGGTCAGCTGAAATTTGGGTGTGTTCAGAAGTGGCTCCAGGAGTGTCCCAGACCCTCCCAGCCCTCCCTCCCTCCCGGGTGTTCCTTGGAGTGGAGTCAAATTCCAGGTGAATATTTTGGTGAGGCCCCAGCAATGGAATTCCCAGAGAAGCTGTGGCTGCCCCTGGATCCCTGGAAGTGTCCAAGGCCAGGCTGGAGCATTCTGGTCTATGGAAGGTGTCCCTGCCCACGGCAGGGGGTGGAATGAGGTGATTTGAAGGTCCCTTCCAAGCCAAACCATTCCAGAATTCCATGATTTTTTCAGAAGGTTTTTTTTTTTTTTCTGATGGAAACAGCAATTTCTCTCTCTACAGGTATCCTGATTTCTTATCCCCAGAGTGGAAAAATAAGACAACTGGTGAAGTCCAGCTTTCAAAACTTCCCCTTTTCCTGGGCTTTAAAATACTTTTTTTTTTTTTTCTCTGTTGCCTGGACATTTTTTCCCTTTCTTTTCATACTTTCCTCCCTTTTCCAAGCCCTTTGGGTATAAATGACTTGAAGAGAAAGAGGAAAAAGGATCAAAACTGGAAATCAAAGACAACAACCAGAAAATCTCTTTGTATTTCCTCTCTGAATTATTTTTATTTCCTTCAGATGCAGGATGAAAACAGGAAAATGGGTATTGGGAGCACTGAGATGTTTCTCCATTAAATACATTTATCAAATATTGTAATGATTTATTATAATGGGAATATTTAAGCTTAAAATGATTTATGGAAGTTTATAGGGTTTTTTTCAGAGCAGTGGGAGAGTTGGTTGCCAACACCCAACATCTTTGTGATGGTTCTATATATATTTAACTGACATATAAATATTAAATAAATATATCATATATAAAAATAGAGAAACTATATACACAGGTAGATGATACAAAAAGGTAAATAATCTGTTAAAATATTATCTATAAAATATATATATAAAAGATAGAAATAATATATAAAAATATTTTAAATTAATACATAAAATAGATAATACATAAATATATAAATAAAAGCTATAATATGTATTATATATAAATAATAAATAAAATAGATAAACCATCTATAAATATGTGAGCTATAGAAATTCCCAAGCTAATTGAGGTGGAGATGTTGCTCTTTCAACTCAGCAGCTTTTCCAACCCTTCCAGGCCAGCATTCCCAGCCAGCATTCCCGGCCAGCATTCCAGACCAGCATTCCCAGCCAGCATTCCCAGCCAGCATTCCCAGCCAGCATTCCAGACCAGCATTCTCGGCCAGCATTCCCAGCCAGCATTCCAGACCAGCATTCCCGGCCAGCATTCCAGGCCAGCATTCCCGGCCAGCATTCCAGACCAGCATTCCAGGCCAGCATTCCTGGCCAGCATTCCCGGCCAGCATTCCCGGCCAGCATTCCAGGCCAGCATTCCATGCCAGCATTCCAGGCCAGCATTCCCAGAGCTGGCGAAGCAGTAGCTGCGGGATCCTTGGTGGATTTAGGGGGCTCACTGCAGTTTGATGTCCGTGTTTTTCCCCACTCCTCGGTGCTCTTCCCGAAAAAACCACTGGGTGGGGCGGGAGGATAAGCTATGGATTCATCTCCTCTCCATTCCCCTGGAGCAGCTGCCGGGAATGATCCAACCCTGGCAGGATCCTTCCCGCGTGGAGCAGCCAAGGGAGCGCTGCTTTCCGGCTCCATCCACTCCCAAAAATGGCAAAGGAATAAACCCTTGGAGTCTGGAGTTTGCTTGGAAGTGCAGCTCAAGCTCCAAAGCCACGAGGGACTCAGAGACCTGGGTGGGGGGTTTTTGTGTCCCCAAATAAGTCGGGGTCTGAGCTAAGGGGTCTGAGCCCCTTCCCAGGCGGCTCCAGGTGGATCAGGATAATCCAGAGGGGCTGCAAACCCGGAGCTGTGCTCTGGAACGGGTTTTCCTGGGAGCAAACCCTGCTAGGGAAGCTTTTCGTGGGCTGCAGTAAACAAATCAATCTCTGCAGCTGAATCCAGACCGAAGGAGACTGGAGGAACTCTGAAGGGTTTTAATACCCAAATAAATCATTCCTGCCACGGCAATAACATTTGATTTTTTTATTTTTTTTTTCCCCCGGCCGCTGGTGGAGCTGCCCAGGACAGAAATATCCCTGTATTTAACTGGAAATTAAGGGAATGTATCACCCGTGACAGGAACTTTTACAAACGGGCTCATCAGTCACCGGCAGGACCTCGGGAAATTCCCATTCACAGCTCCATCCTCCCGCTGGCTGTTTGCCGGGGGAGGACACATTCCCGAAAATCCCCGGGGAGCTGGAGGTGCTCGGGGTTCTCCTGCTCGTGTAAGGTTTGCTCTGGGAGCTGGGAAGGATGAGGAGGGAGTGGAAGCCGCTGTCCAGCCATTCCCGGTACTTTTCCACCCTCGCCGTGCCTGGCAAGTGGGAATATTTGGGACAGCAGCAAACACGGGGATGTCTCCAAGCTGCATCCAAGGGCTGGGAAGTTCAGGAGAAGAGTGGGAAGTGGGGATTGGCCCTGTGTGACCGTCACAGCTGCTGGGAGGGACTGGAAACCTCATCCCCCACGCTGATGGAGGTGTTTGGGGGGTCCCAGGGTGGGATTCATTGACCATTCCAGACCCTCAGAGTGGGGAACGTGGACACGGGGACCTTTCCCAGCTGGGAGGGGTAAACTGGGAGCCTTCTGGGGTTACTGGGAGCCTTCTGGGGTTACTGGGAGCCTTCTGGGGTTACTGGGAGCTCTGCCCTCTGGGAGCATCAGAGCTCTAAGGGTGTCTGGGGACAATGATGGGGTGTCTGGGGACACCAATAGAAATATCTGGGGTCTGATGGGGGTGTCTGGGTCTCTGATAGGATGTTTGAGGACCCTCATGGAGTTGTCTGAGACCCCTCTGCAGGGCCTGGGGCTGCCGATGCCACACTGGTTGGTTCTCCTCTGGCTGCTCTCCCCCCTCCCTCTGTGAATAACCCGCATCTGGTAATTCCCGTGAGCAGGAGCGGCTCCAGGAGCATTTATTAACCCCAGGGACCATCGAGATGCCAACATCGGGAGCTCATCTCAACGATAAAGGGCCGTTTAATCCTTGTAGGGCCGGCTGAGAGCAAGAAGGAAGCGCCTGGATTTGGATTTTCGGTGCAGACACCCCCTGGCTCAGCCTCTGATTCCCCTCCAGAGCTGTTCATCCTTCCTGGTCCCCGCTCCAGACCCTCTTGTTGTCGTGTTTGGACCTCGGGGCGCAAGGAAGAGGCTGAAACCTCGGAAGAGGTAAATGGCTTTGATTTCTCCAAGGTCTTATTAGGAAGGTCTGTTCCGAGCAGCCTTCCTGTGCCCTGGCTCAGGTTGCACTGACTCGTGGATGGGGTTTTTTTCCCCTTCGTGGGGTGGCTCTGGGGGTTCCAGACCTCGGGGTGGCCCCACTGACGTCTCCCTGCTCCTCATACCCAAGGATCTGAGCTTGGGTGCCCTCATTTCTCGTGGTTTTATCCCCGGGGTTTCACAGCCCCAGTGGTGGCTGCAAACTCAGCTATCCCATTAAATCCTCGAGTGTAAATCACCGGCTGCGGGGTCACAGCCTGGGCTCGCAATTCCAGCCCAGCAAAAGCCCTCCGGGTCCCCGACGGAGCAATCAGGGGGAGGTTGGGATGAGAGGAGGGATGTGATGAGCTGTAAATCCTCTCTCGAGCTGCAGAGATGAGGCTGTGCCTCCTCCCAGCTTCGCTCCGGCTGTGCCCGTGTCGTTCTTGGCAGCTTTCCCTTGGAAGGGAAGGGAAGAAAAATGGTCTGGACACATCCTGAGGCCCCCGAGGAATCCACCAGCGACTGTTCCTGACTGCAGGAACCAGGTGGACTGGCTGGCTAAGTGGCTAAATTCGATTTATTTAGTAATTTAGGGCTCAACTGGAGCAGAGGAGACTGAGGGGAGACCTCCCTGCAGTTCCAGCTCCCTGGGCAGGGGCAGAGGAGGGGCAGGACTGAGCTCTGCTCTGGGGGGAGCAGGGACAGTCCCCAGGGAATGGCTGGAGCTGTGTCAGGGCAGGCTCAGGGTGGATCTCAGGGAAAGGTTCTTCCCCCAGAGGGTGGTTGGCACTGAACAGGCTCCCCAGGGCAGTGGGCACAGCCCCAAGGCTGCCAGAGCTGCAGGAGGGTTGGGATGATCCTCTGGGGGCTGGACCTGTGCAGGGCTGAGGGTTGGACTGGATGGTCCTTGTGGGTCCCTCCCAGCTCAGCAGGTTCTGGGACTCTGTGATCTTTTGGAATGATAATTTCCAGCGGGGTTGGTGCTTGGGGAATGAGAGCAGGGAGGGAGGAGGGTGGGGTGGGTGTGGAATAATCAAATGGCTGTGAATTTGCATCCAAACTGAGGAATTTAGGAATCCACACCCCGGAGAGGAGCAGCTTCTCCTCGGGTGACACTTCTGATGTGTCTCAACCTTCACAGAGGAAACCAAACCTGACAACCCTTTCCATGAAAAAAAAAAAAAAAAAAAAGAAAGAGTCAACCTCCACTCCAAACCTCCCCTGGTGACCCTCGGTGCAGTTGGTGTCCTCCAGAGCAGCTCAGGACTGAGATGCTCCCCCCCAGATCTGTCCTTAAAACCCTCCCCAGGGGCCTCCCCGAAGCTCTGGGTGAGTGAAAGGTGCTGAAGGGACTTGTCCTGCTCTGCAAGCTCTTCCTTTCTTCCCCACCCTCTGAAAGCACCAGGTCTGTGGTGCCTTCATGACAGCTCAGAGCCCAACACCCCATCGACTTCCCCCGGGGTGCTGGGAGTCACTGATGGGTTCCGATGCAGAGGTTGGATGTCATTCCCACCCTTTGGAAAAGCATGTCCTGGGGAAGGGCAGCAGGAGGAGTTTTGGGGGAGGGTTTGAAGCCACACACAGGGTTTGGTTTCCTCTGTGTTATCCCAGCAGTGTCACCTCAGGACAACCCGCTCCTCTTCGGGGGTTTGGTGTTCCTAAATCCTTCAATCTAAATGCAAATTCGCAGCCGTTTGGTGCTTCCAGAGCGGCTTTTGGAGGGTGAACAGCCTGCAATCACCAGCTCCACATCCCTCAACAACACTCCCATCACCTGGGGCTGCAGGAAGAGTGTTCCCAACAACCCTTCCCTTCCCTTTCAAAACCTCTCTCATCGCCTCCCCGAAAGCTTTTTAATCAACCAGGAGGGGCACAATCTGCTTTGGGAAATGCTTTGCATGGGAAATGCTCCTCTCAGCCTGAAATGTTCCTGCCCTGGTGGAAGCAGGAAGGGGTTGGATTCTTCTTCACACCCTGGGGGGGGTGTAATCAGAATATTTCTTATTGGGAGGCTTGTGATGGTCTGCCTGTTGAATTCCTTGGAGGAAAAGGCAAGGGAAAGCAGGATTAGGTGTGTTAGTTTTGCCCCTGGGAAGCTTGTCCTGGTTGGGATCTCCACCCTGGGGTGTCTTCCAGGGTGAATCATGGAATGGTTTGGGTTGGAAGGGACCTTAAAGATCTTCTGCCATGGGCAGGGACACCTTCCACCAGCTCAGGTTGCTCCAACCTGGCCTTGAACACTTCCAGGGATCCAGGAGCAGCCACAGCTTCTCTGGGAATTCCATCCCCGCCCCTCCCCACCCTCACAGGGAAGAATTTCTTCCTCAGACATCCTTGATCTCGTGTAGTGAGAGCACAGATCCCACCAGGAATTCCCAGATCCTTCTGCAACGCCCCACCACCACCACCGTGCCCCTCAAATTGCTTCAATTAACACTTTAATTTAAATCCAGCCCATCAGAGTCCTGAGCATCCTCTTGGAGCAAACCCCACTGCCACCCTCTCCCTTCCTTCCCTCAGGAATTCTCACGGAAGGAAAAAGTCCTTTTGACGTGGTTCCTTCGCACCCAGAACACCAAAACTCCACTTTAATTCTCATTTCACGCACCCAACCTGCTGGGGCTGGTTTTTGGAATCGTTACTGGGGGTTCTTAAATCTCTCATTAGCTCCTGCTTGATTCATTTCTTTCGGCAATAAAAACTAATTAGCTGTGTAAACAACGGGGCCACAGCAAAGCCGGGGCTGGAATTCTCCTCCAGCTGGCCCTGACTGTGTCCAGGAACCCCAAATCTGCTGGAATCCGCCCCAAAATGGAAGCAGGGATAGTTACAGGTTTGAAAGGAGATGTTGGGATTTTTTTCCCATCCGTTCCTTCTGGGATGGGGGGTGGAACGGAGCAAAGCTGGACACGCTGGGCAGATTTTGTTCATTAAAAGCTGGGGTTTATTTTCCTTTTCCACGCTTCCACCTGAAGTTTCTTCATTTCTAAGCTGTAATCTTGTTAAGTTAAGGCAGGGAGGGGTGAAGTTGAGCAGAGAAGATGTTTTAAACTCGGGTTGTTTCTCTTCCAGCCCCGATTTGGTCCCGCTGATCTCGCAGCCCAGCGGGTGCTATGGAAACCCCTGCTCACAGCGCTGCTGGAGCTGCAGGCAATTAACTGCCTTTAATTGTGCCTTTCTGGGGGTATTTTTGACCTGTGTATTAAGCAAACATTTATGCAAAACGCCGTGGAATCCATAATATGTTAATTAGGCTGAGCTGGTGCCTTTGCCAGAGCAGATCAGCACAGGGATGGATTCATTCCACTCTTCCAAACCCACCAGGACACAAAAACCCCACACCCCATGACCAGGGTTTGCTTTTTGGGGGTCACCCACCAGGCAGCTCCTGATCTGGGGGTGTTTTTGAGGAACATTAGGCTCTTTCTCACCGCTTTTGTGGTGGGTGGGTGTCCAGGTGTGGTCAGGACAGGCCTGAACCCTTCTGGGAAGGGTGATGGTGGTGCTGATTCTGGTGGGTTGACCCTGGTTGGACACCAGGTGCCCACTCTGGCAGGATAGTCCCACCCTGAGCAGCCCCAAGGTGCAATCAAGCTGTTAATCAAGCTGATAATAAATAATAAATAATTCATTTTACATTATTCATATTCATACAAATGCATTGTATTATAAAATGATGTGTTGGATTATTTTAGCATATCAATTTATAGTTACACGAGTTGTTTACATTGAAGGCAAAATTTAATTTGCCAGCAATAAAAGCTGAAATTATTAATAAATTCATCTATTTAACTTACTTCTGTAACATTTAAATATTTACAATAACATATTTACAGAACCACAGATATTTGTATTTTATTTATAAGTAGTAATAATAAATTTAATAATAAATTTAATAATAATTTACTTATTTATAATAAGTAAATAATATTTAGTGTATTTATATAGAGAATTTTTATATTATATTTAATTTGTTGATTTATATTATTATTCCTTTAGACTTATATTGTAATCCCTGACTTAAACCTTGGGCTAAGTGTGGGGGTTGTCCTTTTCCTTGCTTTAGTGGGGACACTCCAGAGCAAACCCTCCCTCTGCCTCCCACCCTTTTTTTTCCCTCCTAATTCCAGCTCCTCCACCTTTCCCCTCCTCTTCCCTCCCCCTCCCCACCCCCTGGTTGTCCCCTGTCCCCAATTAACCACCGGCATCACCGAGGCCTCACCAAAGGAACATTTATTTGTGAAAATCCACGTGGACAAACCCGACAAGAGACAGATTTTGGGAGTTTTTCTCCCCTGGAGATCCTGCAATGGGCAGAACTTCCCCCCAAACCTCCTTCCAGCTGCTCCCACACAGCAAATTCCAACCTCCTGAGGGACCCCCCAGCCCATCCCGTCCTCTCACAACCCTCCTGGATCACTTCATAGGATCAGGAGCCCTCTGGGGATGGAAATTTGAAACTGGACGGGCTCAGGACCTCTTTTGGGATGGATATTTGAGGTTGCACAGGTTTAGGATCTCTTCTGAGATGGCAATTTTAAGTTGCACAGGATCAGGATCTCTTTTGGGATTGGGATTTGAAGTTGTACAGACTCAGGACTTGTTTTGGGATGGAAATTTGAAGTTGCACAGGCCCAGGATTCCTTTTGAGATCGAAATTTGAAGCTGCACAGGATCAGGACCTGTTTTAGGATGGAAGTTTTAAGTTACACAGGATCAGAGTCCCTTTTGGGATGGAAATTTGAAGTTGCACAGGATCAGAACCTGTTTTGGGATGTAAATTTTAAATTGCACAGGATTAGGATTCCTTTTGGGATGGAAATTTTAAATTGCACAGGATTAGGATCCCTTTTGGGATGGACGTTTTAATTTGCACAGGATTAGGATCTCTTTTGGGATGGGAATTTGAAGTTATACAGGTTCAGGATCCCTTTTGGGATGGAAAATTTGAAGGGCAGAGACATCCCAGAGTGGTCCCTCCCGCTCAGCTGCTCTGATGTCTCCCTGTCCCTCTCCTGGACAGTTTAATCCATGACTGTGATTTCTCTTCCAGCAGAGGTGGGATTTGGGGTGGATAAACCACAGCAAAAGGGTCTCTTTGCATTATTAGGACTGGATTAATTATTCAGCTGGAAACAGGTATTGGGGGGGGGGGGGGGGCAGGATGGGAGATTTATGACAAACCCCAGAACGAAGCAACCACTTTGGGTCAATTCCTGAAGGCTGAAAGGTTGAGTTTATTTAAAGAATTCTTATTATTTTAATAAGAAATAAACTCCAGGGGCTCCTGGGCTGGGCTTTGGGGTTGTGTGACCTCACACAGGAGGGCTCTGGCAAGGACACAGCGAGATAAACCCACCCTAAATCCACGAGATCCCTGTGGAAAAGCCCGGTAAACAACGGATACTCCCCTTCCACCCCCGCGGGCAGACGGGGAGGGGCAGCAAAATAAAAATAACAATCGAGAGAAGAGGCGGGTGGGGCAGGTTTGTTTTTTTCTTTTTCTGTGTCCACCGGCAATCCTGTGACGAATTCCAAACAATGGGAATCCGTGCTCGGCTTCCAGGATTTCTCTGACAAAACACCCAGGACAGGCTGTGGGTTGGGTTTTGCTGATGGGGGGGGTAAAAGGTTACACCTGAAATGGGCATTTACTGCTCCGTGTTCCTGGTAAGTGGGAAGAGCAATTCCAGGGTGCAAATCTGAGCTTGTAAGCAGTGATTTAGGTGGCTTTAGGCTGGGATTTGGGGTTTAGAAAGGTGGGTTTGGATGTCCCATCCCAAAGTCTGGGAAGGGGCATCTTGGTTTAGGCTTTTCAGCCTTCAAAAGACTTTTCTGTGGGTTTGGGTTTTTTTATTTCCATGCACAGAACATCCCAAGGGTGGTGAAAATGTTGCCTGGTGATGTTCCGAGGGTTGGAGCCAGGCTGGGAGAGCTGGGGAGGAGAGAAGGATCCAGAGAGACCTGAGAGCCCCTTGCAGGGCCTAAAGGGGCTCCAGGAGAGCTGGAGAGGGATTTAGGAAAAGGGATGGAGGCACAGGACACAGGGAATGGCTTCCCACTGCCAGAGGGCAGGGAGAGATGGGATATTGGGATTTTTGGCTGTGAGGGTGTTGAGGGGCTGGGCTGGAATTCCCAGAGAAGCTGTGGCTGCCCCTGGATCCCTGGGAGTGTCCAAGGCCAGGTTGGAGCAACCTGGGCTGGTGGGAGGTGTCCCTGCCCATGGCAGGGGGTGGAATGGGATGGGATTTGGGATCCCTTCCAACCCCAAACATTCCATGTTTGTCACACGAGTGGACATGGACCAAACATCCCGGCCAAGATCCCAAAAGTGAAAAGATCTTTGTCCCTGTTCCTGCCTCCAGCAGCAAACAACTTGGCACTTGGAGGGGAGAAAGGAAGACCTGGGTTTGGGTGTTGTACCCATTTCCTCACGACATTTTGGTTTTCCTTACACTGATCTCCAGCTCTTGGGCGCTCCCCTGCCCCATTCCCATCATCCTGGTCAGGCTCCACTGGGACCATCAGTGCTATTTACAACAGGTGGGAATTTTTCCCGCTGTGTTTCAAGGGGTGCAAGGTGCCCACGAGGGATTTCAGGCCGTGAATTGTCTGATTGAATCCAATCTCCCCTCGCTCCCTGGGGTTGTCCCACGTCTCAGGCTGAGCCTTGCCTGTGAGAGGACACTTGTCATCTCCTGATCATCTCAAAGATCATCCTTGGGGCGTAAAACACGGAGGCCAAAAGGGCAGGGTGGTTGTAAATATCTAAATATAGACACACACAGAGATATTTATGGGTTTTTTCCATAAATTCAGACTTCTGGAGGCTCAAAATCCGACACAAACTCTTGTGGGGGGTGTGTTGAGCCGATCTCCACTTGCTTTATTCACCTTTCTGGACCATGTGGAGATATTTGGTGTCACTGAACTGTGAATTTGGGTTGGCAGCTGGAAATAAAACAGATTTTGGCTCTGGCTTTGTAGCACCTTCTCATGTATTGGCTCCTGTGGAGTGGGTGGGAGAGGTTTCCTCGTCCATCCCTGGAGTTAAACCCTTGGAAGCTTCAACTGCCGCTCCTGGCACTGGTGGAGTTATGGAAAACTCCCCAGGTGGGGTCCTGCCATTCCCCTTCTCCAGGATCCCGGATTTTGGGAGGCAGAGACACGGGAATGTGTCTTAAGGCGACAAGAATTAAGAATTTAAGGAGGGAAAGTGTATTCCAGGAGCAGGCTGTGGTTGGGAAGAGGGGGAAGAGCTCTTCCTCTAAGGGCACTTGGCAGGATTTGGGGTAAAAAAAGGGTCATTCCTGTCAATCCCCTTTTGTTGCTCCTGGATTTGCCCATTCATTGAATTCCTGATGGAGTAATTCCTTAAATATGTGGGTGTTTATCTCCAAGAGCCGTCCTGGCTGGGATTTATCCAAGAATGCCTCTTCCAACAGCCAGTTGGGAGCCTGAGGAGCTGAAAAGCCCCCAAAAGTCATTCCTTTTTTACTCCCAGGGACCTCTGGGTGCTCAGCAGGGTCTGATGTTCAGCTGCTCAAAAATAACCTTTCCTTGCCCTGGGTGTCTCTCCACTGTTCATCTCTCATTCCTTCAGTGAATCCATTGAGGAGCCTGATTTCTACACCAAAAATGAGGGATTGGACCATCAACCAGGAGCAAATTACCCCCAGACTGCCCCCAAACTTGTGGGTTTGTCCCCAACAAGCCACATTTGTCCACATCTCATTTTGTTTGCTTTTTTTCTCCCCTCTCTGAGGGTTTGTTCTTCCATTTGATGACCAAAGGAGCCCTTGAGCAGCCCCAGGGGAAAATTATCCATCTGAGCAGGACTAAAATACTCCATATATCCATGCACACATCATAAACTTCATGTTTTCTGCAACTGGGAAAAAAAAAAACCCAAATAAATTCCCTGATTAAATGAAATCCAGAAGGGGGAAGCGAATCATTTCACCCTCCACTGAATTAAAAGAGGCTGCAAAATTCTTCACCTCCCTTCAAACCTTTTTTTTTTGTGATGGGATCTGTTTCCAGGGTGTGAAAAACATTTCAGTGTGGCCTCTCCTTTTCCAGAGCTCCACAGGATTCCAGGATCTGTCCAAGGAGCGTCACCTTGGGCTTTCTAGGAAGTCACAGTGATCGTTTTTTTTGGCACATGTGGTTGATTGAGAGCAACCAAAGCCTGGCTTAGGTCAGGAATCCTTTGGGAGAGCCCTGTGGTTGGAGGGGCAGAGGGAAGACCATCCATGAGGGTGCTGGAGAAGAGCCAAGACCACGTGGAAAATCCCGGATCCGACTGAAGCTCCAGCTGGTTGATGATTCCCAGTGGATGTCCAGGCTCCTGATGTCGAGAGCAACACTTTTTCCTGGATTTTGGGACTAAATATCCCCCCAGATATCCAAATGGGGAGTGACAGGGAGAACGAAATTTAAGTTGGGAAGGGGGAAAGCGCAGGGCAGGCTCATTTTCCAGAGGCGTGGGAAGCACTGGGAGACCCTTGCCGAGAACAGGGGAAGCTCCTGCCAAGCTGCAATCACAGGTTTGGAGGAAAAGCCAGCTCTGTCCCATTCCTGCAGCCTCTCCACATGGAGCACATGGAACTAAATCCAAAGCTTCCCCTGCTGGGCTCACCCGGGCACGGCGAGCGGGAGACGACGAAACAGCACGGAAAACACCAACACATCACAAACCAGAGCTGTGGAGGGGAGCCCTGGAGCGTCCCAGCGAGGGCAGGGGGCGTTGCTGGAGCTGGGGAGCCCCTCAGGTGAGGGTGTTGGAGTAGAAGCTGAAGCTCTCGGAGACGGTTTTGGAGTCGCTGCGGGAGGAGCCGTTGGAGGTGCCGTCTATGGAGAGACGCTTGGCCCTGCAGGGCTCCTCCAGCTCCTCCTCTGCCGCCCCCACGGCCAGGGACACCGTGGTCTCCATCCTGCTGGCCCTGTAGACGCTGCTCTGGGTCTGCAGGTACCGGGCTGACTTCAGCTCCAGCCCCTCGTACTCGCCCGCGCTGACCAGGGGGCACCAGCGGAAGGCGTGTTTGAAGCCCACGCGGAACCTGCGGGGGAAAAAATCGGGGGTGAGGGGTCTGGGGAGGGCAAAGGGGTCTCACTGGGGGTGGGGAGATGGGGCTGGGAACTGCTGAGCACAATTAGAATGCTGCTTTTTTGCTGAAGGGGGGAAATCTGCCGATAAAGCCCCGTTTCAGAGAGTCACAGTTGGAAGGGAAGGACGTGGAGGGATCATTGACCCAACACAGGATCATTCACAAGAGGCACATCCCATCCCTGAGAGCATTGCCTAAATGCTCCTGGAGCTCTGGCAGCCTTGGGGTCATGGCCAAACCCTGGGGAGCCTGTTCAGTGCCCAACCACCCTCTGGGGAAAGAACCTTTCCCTGAGATCCACCCTGAGCCTGCCCTGACACAGCTCCAGCCATTCCCTGGGGGCTGTCCCTGCTCCCCCCAGAGCAGAGCTCAGTCCTGCCCCTCCTTTGCCCCTCACAAGGAAGTTTAGGCAGGACTGGTTTGATCCCTCAAATCCCACAGGGCCTTTAGGAAAGACTTTAGGTGAGGGTTGTACCATTCCAGCATCTGCTGGAAGGAGCCCCTCGTGGAGGATGGGGCAGAACCATCCCAAAAAACTCTCCATCCATCCATCCATCCATCCATCCATCCATCCATCCATCCATCCATCCATCCATCCATCCATCCATCCATTCACCCATCCCTCCCTTCCTCCATCACACCCCTCTCTATCTCCCCCTCCTCCCGTCCCTGTCCCACCAAAGGTGTCCCTGGAAACCCACCTGTCGTTGAGGCAGCAGTAGATGATGGGGTTGTACATGGTGGAGCTCATGGCCAGCCACATGATGGCCAGGTAGACCTGCTGGATGAACTTCTGGAAGTACCACTCGGGGTGGAAGTACTGCAGGGTGAAGTAGATGTGGTAGGGCAGCCAGCAGAGCGCGAAGGTGCACACCACGATGATCATCATCTTCACCACCTGAGCCAGGGACAGAGGGCAGGGACAGGGCCATCCATCAGTCATTCCACCCAGCTCTCAGTGCTGGGGGCAGTTTTGGGGCACCACGATATTAAAAAAGATATTAAAGCCACTGGAGAGTGTCCAGAGGAGGCCACGATGCTGGGGAAGGGTCTGGAGGGGCCTTCTGAGGAGCAGCTGAGGGCACTTGGTGTGTTCAGCTGGAGCAGAGGAGACTGAGGGGAGACCTCCCTGCAGTTCCAGCTCCCTGGGAGGGGCAGAGGAGGGGCAGGACTGAGCTCTGCCCTGGGGGGAGCAGGGACAGCCCCCAGGGAATGGCTGGAGCTGTGTCAGGGCAGGCTCAGGGTGGATCTCAGGGAAAGGTTCTTCCCCCAGAGGGTGGTTGGCACTGAACAGGCTCCCCAGGGCAGTGGGCACAGCCCCAAGGCTGCCAGAGCTGCAGGAGGGTTGGGATGATCCTCTGGGGCACAGAGTGGGATTTTGAGGTGTCTTGTGTGTCCCTTCCCTCAGCGTATTCCAAGTCCTGACCTGTTCCCACCCCTGATGAAGGATTTAGGGCTGGGATCAGCTGGGATTGGACGTGAGTTGTGGTTGGAGCTCCTCACCTTCCGCTTGGCCGACACCTGCTCGTGGTAGCGGTCGGAGGAGTCCCCGGGGATCTCACTGGCCCAGAGGGTGAGTCCCACCACGGTGTAGGCACAGCCTATGACCAGGAGGGGCAGGAAGTAGATCAGGATGGTCATGCAGAAGTGGTACCTGCCAAAAAAAAAAAAAAAACAAAAAAACAAAACAAAAAAACACACGGTCCTTGAGATGGTCCTTCAGATGGTCCTTCAGCTGCTCAGTCCTTGTCTTGCAAACCGAGACCAAAGGCCAAGTGTGGCATATGGGCAAGGGGGATTTGGCACAATTCCTGTAGATCTGGGGCTGGGAAAGACTCCCTGCTTTACCCCAGGCTGGGAAGGACTCCCTAATTTATCCCAGCCTCCTTCCTTTCACCCCAGTCTGGGAAGGACTCCCTGCTTTCATTTCAGCATTGGGAAGGACTCCCTGCTTTATCCCAGACTGGAAAGGGCTTCCTACTTTCAACCCAGACTGGGAAAGCTCCCTCCTTTCATCCCAAGCCTCTCCTGCCAGCCCCTGGCACCCTCCTGGCATGGGATGTGCTACTTCCCAAGGGAAGGATGTTGCAGCTGAGGGGGGTTATTTAAACCCCAAATTATCCCAGAGGTGGATGTGGCCTCTTCCTTCCACCTTCCAGCTGGAAACACCCCAGAACGTGTGTTTTGGGCATCTGAAAGGTGGGAATAGGAAGCTGAAGACATCAGGGCTTTCCCTGCAGGATGGGATGCAGCTCAGCCAAACCCTGGTCCCCCAGGGGTTAAGGCAGGCTCAGGGGGCACTGAGAGTAACCCCAGTTCCCCAGAAAAGCCAAACCCTTGTCAGGGAGGTTTATTAAAACTCCTCAGTGAATTCAGCAGCTGGGCCAGTTCTCCAGGCTGGGAGCACTTGCCAGGAAAGGGCAGAATCCTTGGATGTGTTTATAACATGGATAAATAAATCCAAACCCCAACAAGAGTCTCTGGATTAAACTCACCACGGGCTTGGGGCTGTTTGGATGGGGGGGTTGGTGGAGCTGTGGCAGGTTCAGTGGGAATTCAGTGAGGATTTAGGTTAAATAAAGGGGGTTAAACAGGAATAAAATCCTGCTGGTTTTCCCAAACAGGACAGGGGTGGACACTTTGACCTTGCAGGGTCCTTCCCACCAGCAGAGCTTGCAGAAACCTCTCTGCCCTGTGGGAAGTTCTAGTGGGACAAAAACAGGGCTGGTGCCAGCTTGAAAATCATCCCAAATGCTGCCAGCTCAGAGACAATTTCATTCCCAAGCTTTGGGCTCTTTGCATGGATTTTTGGGGCTGGAATGGAAGGTGCTGCATCTTTTGGAGGCAGTCCAGGCCCTGGACCACTCTCAGCTCTTGCCATCCCTATATTTGATTGAATAACATCCCCAACGTTAAAATGAATGGATCAGGCTCCTGCCTGGTGCAATTCCCACAGGGAATGGGGCTGGCCAGGCCATCTCCTCCTTGTTGTGTACCTGCAATCTCATTTGGCCTTCTCCTCCCCCAGCCCTAATCACATTTGGGATGGATTCCGTGGGGCTGTTTTCCATTTTGCTAATTAAGGAGGCGTCTCTGTGGCTCCACCAGGAGGGGTTTGTTGTGGTTCCCATGTAAGGCAGGATCTTAAAGCAGCTGCAACCAGCTCCAAGTTCTGCATGAAATCCCTCCTCAGAGGAGCTGGGAGACAACAGAAGCGAGGCAGAGCTGCCTGGGCACGGCCAGGGATCCCAAAAAAGCCCTCGGAGAGTTTTTTTTCCTGTGGAAAATCGGCCTCCCCGTGGAACTGTTTGTGTGTTACTCTGCCTGCAAGCACTGCAGGATCAGGGCACTCAGAGAAGCCTGGGGTTTGTAATTTAAGGGATTTAGGGCCTCGTGTGGGATGGAGAAGCCTGGAGGAGTTTTGGGATGCCGGAGGGTGGAGCTGCCTCACAAAGCCCAGGGCTGTTGCCATATATAAAGGATGTCCCTGCGGGCTCTGATCTTCCAGAGAAACAGCGACTGGGGGGGGATTTCCCTTCCCTTAACAAGCAGGAGTGGCAGCTGATGAGATTGGAATAGAGCAGCCATCCATTTGGGAGCAGAAGAGGGAGAGGGGATCGATGGTGGAATCGAATCCGCTGCAATTGTCAGCTCTGCTGCAGTCGCTCCTTGTGCCGAGGTTCCCCCCCCTCAACAAGGACATTTTCCCAGTGAAAAACCCCATCCCAGCCTCTGACACCCTCTGTGCTTTCCAGGCTCCATTCCCCAAGAGAAACCCCCCCTGGAGCGAGGAGAAATCTCCCTTTTTCCTCCTCCAGGAGCTGTAAAAACCACGTTATTATTTTTCACAAGCAAAGCAGCTGCCGCCGCTGCCTTCCCAAAATAACCTCTCCCAAGGCCATGGAGCAGGAGAGGGGGGCTCACAGTGCTCCCAACACCTGTCCCTGCAGTTATTTTGGGGCAGGAAAATCCCTCCTGGAGCTCTGCTGGGCTTTGCACAGGAGGGTCCCTGATGTTCGATGCTGCTGGAGCTGCAAGTTCCTCTCAATCCCCAAATTCTTGGGGGGGTTTGGCTGCTGAAAAGTTTCTGCTGAGCAGCTGCTTTCCCAGCTTTCCTGGGAGCATGGGATGCTGTGGCTTGGAGGTGTTTTTTCCTTGGATTAACCCTCTGGAAAAGCCACAGCCCCAGTGAACAACCCAGGGAAATGATCAGACCCTGAGCTGTCTCAGCTCCTGCTTCATTTTGGGGGGCTCAGCCCCATCCTGGGGGGGGGTTTCTTCCCACTGATTGGACTGTGAAGGAATAATAAAAGTTGGGAAAGCCCTCTGGAGCTCAGCTGGGCCAGGCCCAGCTTTGTTTGTGCCTCACCTGCCTCACAGTGCAAATAAATAAGGATATAAATGACACCAACCAGCAATTTGTGACCTGCCACCCACTGCTGACAGACAAACTCATCCCATCTGTGTCCCAGAGAGGCTTTGCCAGGCTCAGCTTGGCTTTCAACACCTCCCCACGTGTGTGTGAGTCCCTGCTTGGGCTCCAGCAGGATTTCCCAGCCCTAATTCCTCCCTCCACAAGGCTGGAGATCACAAATACCTTTTTTTTTTCTCCCCTCCCTCCTCTTTTTTTCTCCCCTGCTTTCTCTTTTTCCCTCCACACATGGCATTTAACTCCCCCCTGGGCTTCAAAGAAGCAAAGCAGGGCTGTTGGACCCTTTGGAAAGGGCAGGATTAATTAGGAAGCCCTTTAATGGGAAGGAAGGACTCCTGCTGAGCCCTCCTGGCCCAGAATTTGCCTCCCAGCCCAGCTGAGACCACAGAGCCCCTTTTTGGAGCTTGGTTTTAAGTTGCTGAATGATTCTGGACCCCAGAAATCCCAAACCAGGGTTATTTCTGTCATTGCCTGGCCAAGAGACTCCTGGTAAAACCATATTTCCCTCTGTGAGGAATAACTCTCAGCCCAGGAAGCCTTTGGAGTTGGGAAAACCAGAGTGGGACCTGTGTTGATGAATCAGCCCCTGGAGGCAACACAGACCCTGCTCCCAGAGCCCAGTGTTGAGTCCTTGCAGTTGGACACCCTGGAAGGGTGGATGGACATCCAGGAAGGGTGGATGGACACCCTGGAAGGGTTGATGGACATCCAGGAAGGGCAGGGAGAGTGGAACAGTGTTTGGATCAGGACAAAAGAGCACTAAACTCATCTTAGTTAACCTTAATCTGCCCCTCCCTCCCTCTTTTCCTTCCTTCCTTCCTTCCTTCCCTCTTCTCTTCATTCTTCCCTTCCCTCCTCCTTTCCTTTCCTTTCCTTTCCTTTCCTTTCCTTTCCTTTCCTTTCCTTTCCTTTCCTTTCCTTTCCTTTCCTTTCCTTTCCTTTCCTTTCCTTTCCTTTCCTTTCCTTTCCTTTCCTTTCCTTTCCTTTCCTTCCCTTCCCTTCCCTTCCCTTCCCTTCCCTTCCCTTCCTTTTCCCTCCTTCCATTCCCTCCTTCCATTCCCTATTTCCATTTCCTTCCCTTCCCTTCCTTATTTCCATTCCCTCCTTCCATTCCCTATTTCCTTCCCTTCCCTTCCCTTCCTTTTCCCTCCTTCCATTCCTTATTTCCATTCCCTATTTCCATTCCCTATTTCCGTTCCCTCCTTCCATTCCTTATTTCCATTCCCTCCTTCCATTCCCTATTTCCATTCCCTCCTTCCATTCCCTCCTTCCATTCCCTCCCTTTTCCCTCCTTCCATTCCCTATTTCCATTCCCTATTTCCATTCCCCATTTCCCCCCCACTCAGGACAATCCCCACTCACGTTTTTCCATACAGGTGTGTGCCGGGCTCAGGCCACTCCACCAGGCACACCAACCGTCCCGGGAGCTCTTCCATGACGGAATAATATCCCTGTGGGAATGCCAGCAGGAATGCCAGCAGCCAGATCAGCCCGATCACCACCTTGGTGGCCTGGGCCGAGAGCCGAGGCCGCAGGGGGTGGATGATGGCCATGTACCTGCAAGGGTGGAAATATGGGAAAAAAAGGGAATTAAGGGCTGGAAAGGGGGAAATCAAGGCTGGAAATGGGGAAATCAAGGTTGGAAATGGGGAAACAAAGGCTGGAAATGGGGAAATCAAGGGTGGAAATGGGGAAATCAAGGCTGGAAATGGGAAAATCAAGGCTGGAAATGGGGAAGTCAAGGATGGAAATGGGGAGATCAAGGTTGGAAGTGGGGAAAACAAGGTTGGAAATGGGGAGATCAAGGTTGGAAATGGAAATCAAGGCTGGAAATGGGGGAATCAAGGTTGGAAAATGGAAATCAAGGCTGGAAATGGGGAAGCAAAGGATGGAAATGGGGAAATCAAGGCTGGAAAACCCCAACATTGCAGCTTTTGGGGCTGCTTTGGACATTTCTCGTGTGGGGGTTGTGTTTTGGCAGCCCCTAAATACACGCTGGAAAAACCAATAATCCCATTCTGGAGGATTCCCGGTATTTCATCCTGGAGATTTGATTCCTGACTGAGGCAATGATTGATTTTTAGCTGGGGAAAAGCTTCACTGGCACAAAAAAAAGGTCAATTTATCCAGAACACACCGTGTGGCAGAGACAGCTTTGGTCGTTCCCTCCCAGCACAAAATCCTGGCTCGGTGGTGGATCCCAGTGCAGGGTGGGAAACAGGGAAATCAAGGCTGGAAATGGGGAGATCAAGGCTGGAAATGGGGGAATCAAGGCTGGAAATGGGGAAACAAAGGCTGGAAATGGGGAAACCAAGGCTGGAAATGGGGAAACCAAGGCTGGAAATGGGGAAACCAAGGCTGGAAAATGGAAATGAAGGCTGGAAATGGGGAAACAAAGGATGGAAATGGGGAAATCAAGGATAGAAGTGGGGAAATCAAGGCTGGAAATGGGGAAATCAAGGCTGGAAATGGGGGAATCAAGGCTGGAAATGGGGAATCAAAGGATGGAAATGGGGAAACAAAGGATGGAAATGGGGAAATCAAGGTTGGAAGTGGGGAAATCAAGGCTGGAAATGGGGTAATGAAGGCTGGAAATGGGGTAATGAAGGCTGGAAATGGGGAAATGAAGGCTGGAAGTGGGGAAATCAAGGCTGGAAGTGGGGAAATCAAGGATGGAAATGGGGAAACCAAGGCTGGAAAACCCCAATACTGCTGCTTTTGGGCTGTCCTTGTGTGGGGGTCCTACTTTGACACCCCCTAAAATCATCCTGGCAGCCCCTCGTGCCATGAAACCCGACCAGCATGGGATAATCCCGTTGTGGATGATTCCCAGCTTTTCCACCCTGGGGATTTGAATCCTGACTGGGACAATAATTGACTTAGAGCTGAAAAACAGCTTCACTGACACCACCAATTTATCCAGAACTCACCATCTGGCAGCGACAGCTTTGGTGCTTCTCCTCCCCCCACCCCCACCCCCAAAATCCTGTGGATCCCAGAGCCAAGAATTCCAGGAGGAAAGCCAAAAATAGGAGCTGTGGAGCGGCGTGGGCTGAGGGATCTGAGGTGCCACCAAGCTCAGGGGCTTTTTAATTCTTCCCTGAGTCCTCCCTGCGTTGTGTTTTTTGGGGGGCAATTAGGGATTAATACAGGAATTCTATAAACAGGAGGTGCTGCCCTCAGAATTTCTGCCCCAGGATTTCTCTCCCTAATCCAGGTGCAAATCCAGCTGATCCACACGCTAATTATGCCTCAGAAACCCGTTTGGTTCTGGGAACTGGACAGAAAAAGCCAAAGGTCTCCCCCATTTCTCATTTCCCCGTGTAGGACTGGGATTAAATTCCCAGGAGGATTCATCTCCTTCCTCTTCCTCATCCTTGCAGTGCCTGGTGTTGGCTGAGCCCTCCACAGTCAGTGGGTTTGGGTGGGGTTTGGGAGGGGTTTGGGTGGGGTTTGGGTGGGTTTTCTCATGGGGTTCAGAGCAGGGAACCCAAAAAGGTGTCAAAAAACCCCGAGTTCGCTGCTCAGACTCCACCCAAGGGTTCAACTCAAGCAAGAAAACAACAGAAAACAAGGATTTTCCACCAAAAAAATGTGGGTTTTCTGTTGAAATCCCTGCTTGGAGAAACACCTCAGGCTGAGACCTCCAGAAGGCAAAGCTTGAGGTGCAACCAGCCAGGAAAGCTCCACCACCCCCAACCTGGGCCCTGCCAGGGATTTTTTAACCCTTTTCCAACCAAATTAAATCACTTGGTAGCTGGAGGAGCCCTTGTGGTTGATAAAAACCTCCCCAAAAATCACTGTGAGGGTGAAATGAACCCAAAAGCACCACCTGGAGAACTTCCTGACCAACTACAACTCTTGGCTCGTGGTGGAAGGAGATGGAAAAACCTCACTGGCAATCCAAGGATGGGCTCAGGGAGGCAGGAGGGAGCAAATTCGGGGTGTTTGGGAGGAAAATCGGCCCTAAATCCTATTTTTCAGCAGCAGTTCCCGATCCATCAGTGCTGAGCTGGGAACTATTCCCTTGGAGATGCTCTGGGTTTAATCCATCAGGGTTAAAAAACGGGAATAACAGCAGTTCTCCTGGACAGGGAATTAAGAAAGGATGATGGAAAGGGTCTGGGCTGCTTGGAGGAGCTGGAATTACAGCCTGTAAAAATCCTGGAGATGGATGGAAATGGACAAACATCCTGAAAATAATTCGGCCATTATTTCATATTAAAATATTGGATAATTATATAATAATTGTATCACTGAAGAAAATTGTCCCAACATTTCAATAACCATATTTTTTTATTATTTTTTTTTATTTATTTTTTTTCCCCTCTCCTTGTCAAGAACTTTTGGTGCAAAATCAAACCAGGGAGAGGGAGGGGGAATGTGGATTTGTGGCTACCACAGCTCGGATGAGTGGCCATCCCGCTTATTTTGGGGTGGGAAAACATCAATTCAGAAAGAAAATCATCTTTTTTTTGCTTCTCTCAGCTCTGGTTCCATCAAACAACTCCCATTTCCTTGCAGATCACTTGGACTTTCTGTGGTTTTTCTACTCAGTTTTGAGGCAAAGCCTCTGCAAAGCATTCCTAGGGGCAGGTTTTTGGGATAACCCAAAATAAATCCTTCCTCCCACTCAATCCTGGCTGCCTTGGGTACCTCCAGCTCCTCTCCCTCCACGTGGCTTCATCTCCCAGGTGGGGCTGAAGAAGCTGCTGCAGCCAAAGCTCCATCAATCAGCTTCTTGGCAGGGAAGAAAACATGTCAATCATCATTTGCCTTCCAGCAAAAAATAAAAAATAATAAAAAAAAACACCCTTCCCAATCTATTTCTTCTCTCTTAATACCAACAGGTTGGCATTTCAGTGGCAATGAGGATGAAGCTGCAGAGCCCTGCTGTGTCTGCAAGGGGCTGGGGGGTGTTGGACCCCCAGGCAGAGGTTTGAGGGGCACAAAAAGGGTGGATCTCACAGGATTTCATGGAATATTCCCAGCTGGGAGGGATCCACAAGGACCGTGGGTTCCAACTCATCCTGCACGGGACACCCCCAAAAAAACCCACCCTGATATCCCTGAATTATCCAAATTTTGTCCAAACTGGGGCCATGACCAAACCCCTCCTGTTCCACCCTCTAAGCTTTTTCCTTGGCCATCCAAGAGGATGGTTTTCCCTCCCACAAATAAATCAAGGGTTGCTGGTGATGGTTGTTCATGGGAGATGAGGGAGAGGGGCAGGTGACCATCCTGCTGTGACAGGTGACAAAGCAGCTGGAGCCTTCAAGGCCCAAGTTATCACAGGGAATTGAGTTTTTGTTGAGGATTTAGGGGCAGATTTCGTGTGTTAGGGAAGGTTTTGTTCCCTGGGCAGGAAGTTCACAGGAATGGGGTTGTTTGGTGCAGAAAGAGTTTGGGTTGGGAGGATTTTATAGAATAATAGAGTGGTTTAGGCTGGAAGGGACCTTAAAGATCATCCAGTTCCAAGAGATCAACCAGTCCCAAGAGATCATCCAGTCCAGTCCCAAAAGCTCAACCAGTTTCACCAGATCATCCCGTTCCAACAGATTAACCAGTTCCAACAGATTAACCAGTTCCAACAGATTAACCAGTTCCAACACGTCAACCAGTTCCAACTGAAGTTAATGCTTCTTGTCCCTCAGAACCAAACCAATGTGCTCTTGCTCTCCTCTCAGGTGGCAGCACCATGTCCAGGTGCAAACCAGCATTCCCAGTTCCCCCCCAGGAGAGCCCTGGTGGGATTCCCACCCACCCACCCACCTTTCCCTGCACCTCCTCGACGTTCTGACCCCGGTTCACGCTCTTGGCACTGAAACCTCCCAACTGAACCACCCCACAGGAGCCAGAGGCTCTTCCCCCGAGGCTGGTGATGCTAATTGCTGGTGGTTCAACATTTCCCTGTGTTTTGGGGGGTTGCCATGACGACACAGGAGCGGTTGGGGCTGGTGTTGCACCAGAGTCGCTCCGAGCGCCTCGGTGATTAAACTGGAGGCCGTGCATCCATCTATTAATGTCAGCTGGAAATCTGGAGCCTGCCTTGGAGAGCTCACATTGCACAATTGTTTTCACCCTGATGGAGATGAGATTAATGCAAGGGTACAAATTTATGGAGCTGCTTCTTCATCCCAGAGCTTCCTGAATAAGGACACGGCAGACGAGGGATGAGCAACCAAAGAGGCCGCAGGGTTTGGGGCTGGGCTTTGGTGCAGATGGGATTTCCCAGCCTCAGCAAAGAGGGTTTAGGGCAGGGTCAGTCCTGGGGGTGTCTGTGACCAAGTGCCCTCAGCTGCTCCTCTTAGGGCCCTTCCAGACCCTTCCCCGTCCTCGTGGATTTGTTATGTTGTGTCCCCCCCAGACTGCCCCAACATTGAGGTGAGGCCACCCCAGGGCAGAGCAGAGCAGAGTGGGACAATCCCCTCCCTCTGCCAGCTGCCCTGATGCTCCCCAGGAAATCCCATCTCTCCTTCCACAGGGATTGTGCCACCACACCAAAACTCTTCCCTGGTGTGACAAAGCTTGGTCTTGTCATGGTTCCTCCTCTTTATTGCTCAGGGAGTGCCCAAACCAGGACACAAACAGGGCTCTCCCACCCCAGTGTTGCCCAAAGCTCCACCAAACTGCAGGTTTCTCGCTGGTTTTTGCCAAGAGATGGTAAAACAGCTCTTGGGAGAGCTCTGGGGTTGTTTCCTTCAAGCAACAACCCAAAAGGATGGGTGGGGTTGGGGTTGGGGTTGGGAGCAGAGGTGGCTTCTGGTACCCTCTGACAGCTGAAGCACCCGGTGGTTCAGAGGGCCACGGAGAAATTTAGATTAAATTGATGAAAAAAACGCACCAAATAAATCAAATATCTCACCAGAGGCCCCACAGTGCCTTGAGGCAGTGCCCTGCTCACAGACAGCCATCCCTGGAAGGGTCCAAGGCCAGGTTGGACAGAGCTTGGAGCAATCTGGGCCAGTGGAAGGTGTCCCTGCCCATGGCAGGGGTGACACTGGGTGGGCTTTGAGGTCCCTTCCAACCCAAACCATTCCATGATGTGGTTCTATGGCTAAACCCAAATTTTCCTGCTTCTCTGAGCCACAAGTGTTGCTGATTCCCCTCAGTTCCACATTATCCCCATGGGAATTTCAATCCCACTCTTCTTTCCGTAGGAAAGGGAGGGGGGAAAATGTAATTTATTATATTTTCAGCTGAATTCCTGCCTGGTGGATACTGGGGGGGATTAATTGCAGTTAATCCCCATTGGATCAGGGATACAAACCAGACATTCCCTTCTCCATCTCCATCCTTTTGCTTCCCAACTCCATCTGCTCTGAGCCAGCTCCATTTTGGGAACCCAGCAGCTTCCCAGGCTTTTTTGTGGCATTCCTGATGCTTGATTTTATTTTTGGGGGGGATACAAAAAGCAGCTCCATTTTTCTGCCCCCAAATCCCACCCTCCTTTCACTTCCCTGTTGCTCCCAAATCTCCCAAATCACTTCCCAAGCAGAGCAGAATTCCACAGATCAAAGCCCTGCCCTGCAAACCCCACAAGTCCTTTAAGTCAAGTTTAAAAAGCCCCATCCCGGTGCTAAATTAGGGTGTAAATGACTAATTAACTGCTGTGATTTGTCCTCCCCGGAGGGTTTTTTTTTGCTGCAGCAATCACCTCGAAGGGACCGGGATGGCTAAGCTGGAAAATTCCTGATGCTCAGCTGGTTTGTCCAGCCCGAGATTTCAACTTCCAAGCAATAAATCATTTCCCAAACTGCTTTTTCTGCTGGGCTTGGGGAGGTATTAACAGGTCTTGGCTGCAGACTGGGAATTTGGGGAGCTGCAGTGATGAAGCTTTGCAGATTTGATGTTCCTTCTGCACCTCCTGCCAGCAAATTGGGGGATTTTTAGGACACTTAATATAACTTAATAATCCATCTGGAAATTAAAAAGGGAATATATATATATATTTAAAATATAGTATATATATATAATAAATAAATGAGATCCCAGTTGGATTTTCCAACCCTCCTGGTCTGGCAACGTTGCTGCTGGTGGAGCTCTTTTAATGAGCAAGTTATTTTAGGAGCTGCAGGAGGTTATTCCCACTATAGATCATCTTTACAGCTGCTTTCAAGCAGAGGATGCTTTGCAGAAAAAAAGGGAATTGCTTTGTGTCAAATATCCCAAATTCTGCCCAGTTTGTGATTAATCCCAGGGCTCTTCCTCACCAGTGGGATTTGCTCACTCTGGGTGGTTCTGGCTTTGCTCACTTGGAGTTCGGAGAGAAGAAATTGTATTTTTGCCCTCATTCTGCCACCCTGGGCTGCACTCCTGCTCCTCCATCCTCTTGGAAACTCCCCCCTCCCCGGTTTGCAGGTGGGTGGTGATGCCCAGAAATGAATCCAGGTGTCAAGGAGAGAGAAAATGTCACATTTGTTCCATGGATTTTGTGACTTAGGGAAGGCCAGAGTTGGGTTTTTGTTCTAAGTGTGGCTGAAAATCAGCTTGGACTCACTGTTGGCATTGCTGGGCTTCTCTTTCCTGAAATATTGGGGGGGGGAAAAAACCCCAAACTGGATTTTCTGTTTTTTTCCAAGTGAGCTAATTCCCAGGGAGAGCTGGAGGCTGGACAGGGATATTTGATGTGCTTGAAAACAAAGGATGTGGCAATTTCTGAAGTGCCAAAGGGAGGTTTTGTTTGTCCCCCACTTTTCAGGATGCTGAGAAGCTGCATCAGGGCCTTTCCTGAGCACACGTTGTGCCAGCCTTGACTCCTGAATTTCCTGCAATTGTTCAGGGTGTGCAGAGTAAACTCCTTGGGTTTGTTTGTGCCCAGGCTGAAACAAGTGCTGGGGAAGGAGGGGATGGTTGAGTTTCAAGGAAAACCTTTTTTTTTTTTTTTTTTCTTGCACAAACCCACAGTGCTAGATGGGATATTGGGGAGGAATTGTTGGCTGTGAGGGTGTTGAGGAGCTGGGATGGAATTCCCAGAGAAGCTGTGGCTGCCCTTGGATCCCTGGGAGTGTCCAAGGCCAGGCTGGATCAACCTGGATTAGTGGAAGGTTTCCCTGCCCATGGCAGGGGGTGGAAAAGGATCTTTAAGTCCCTTCCAACCCAAGCCATTCCAGGATTCTGGAATTCTATGAATCTTCCCCCTTCTCTCTCAACAAACCCATCATGGCCATGCCGAGTTTTTCCAAGGCACTTTCACATCCTCTGGCAAAGACATTCCAGAAATCACTTGCAGGGAGCAGAAAGGGGGATGATTTAGGGGAGCAATCTGCAGACTGATGCTCCTCTGAGCCCTCACACTCCATATCCAACCCCTCTGCTGGAGACACTTCGGGAAATGAGGCACATTCCGTCCTGCTTCCCTAATTTCTGATGAAAATCAGGGCCCCACTTTGATTTCAGCCACATCCTGGCTGGGAATGTTTCCCTTAGCCTACCTGGCTCCTCATTCAGGTTCTTCCTCTGCTTGTTCCCAGCTTTTCTGCTGCTTGCCAGGAGGAATTCTGCTCTTTTATGTGCCTGGAACAAGTTCCTGCTTTTCATGCATTCAAGTAACTATTGTCAGGTCTTAGACACAGGAAAACAGGGAATTTTTTTTCCAGGGCTTGGAGATGTTGGTTTGTGCTGCTTGCCTGGATGGGCTTCGCTGCCTTTTTCCCTCCCACATTCCCACCTTGCTGAAAATTTGGGAGCAGGAAATGCAGCAGGTGGCTCTGGGCACACTGAGGATGCAGCTCCTTTTTTTATTTTTTTGGGGTCCTTCCTGATGGGAATCTGGGTTTGGAATCCCAGGCATGGGAAAACCATGCTTGGGGTTTGCAATGCAAGAAGAAAAGTGGGAATGCCAATTCCCCCTCCCCCAAAAAAAAAAATCGGTCCCAGGCTCCCAGACCTGCCTTTTCTCCCTCTTTTACACACTCTCCTCCAGCTTCCCCCTGGCAGATTTGCTTTCCTGGGTTTTCCAGGGTGTGGATTAAAGGTTAAACTATTAAAATTTAAAAAAAAAAAAAAAATTATTTCCCTAATTCACCCAAACGCCAAAGGGGCTTTTCCAGCTGATCCCAAACATTCTCAGATGCTCCTGAAGCAGAGCCAACACCGGAGAGGAACAATCCCTGCTGCTGTTATGGCTTTTTTTTTAATTGATTATTCCCTAATTCTCCTCCCATCTCCTGCGGGAGAGCTCGGCTACATCCAATTCCTTTTCGGCAGAGGGTTTTGTAACCACTCCAGAGCAAAACAAAGCCTGTTTTGAAGGACGGGAGAGCATCATCCACTTCCAGCTCTGCTTCCCGAGCTGTGGCAGCACCGTCACCCCCTCGGAGGGAATATCGGGAATATCGGAGCCAGTTCAGCTCCAAACGTGCTGGCACGAGACAAACCCCCCTCCCTGCCCCCCCCTCGGCTGGATCGGCAGCCAAAATGTCTTTTATTCCTTGAAGAGGGACCAGAACGAGGCGTTGCAGAGCCGGGAATGGGCAGCATCGGGAAAAGCTGTTGCGTTTGAAACGCTGAGCACTCAGTTCCAAAGGGAATTCAGGAGCTGTTGGAGAGCCGGGATTTATCAGCAGCGCTGGTGTGAAATGCCATTAAATCGGGATTTCTGCGAGAGGGGCAGCTGTGAATTGGAGGCTGCTCCGTGTCCCTCGAGGGGCGGTGACAAAGGAGTGGCCCCGGGGCCACCAGCAGAGCTGAACTTTAGATCGTGGCACAAACAACACGAGCTCTGCTGACGGATCCCAACCACAACCCGAGCTCTGCCAGCAGATCCCAACCACAACCCCGAGCTCTGCCAGCAGATCCCAACCACAACCCGAGCTCTGCCAGCAGATCCCAACCCTCGGGCACCACCAGGCAGGGGAAAAAAAAACAAAAACAAAAACTAAAACAACAATTGCCGTGGGGTGATGCCATTTGGGGCTAAACCGTGAGTTTGCTCTTAACTGAGGGGGTGGGGAGGGGATGGACGGCTCTGCAGCAGGGCTGGGAGGGAGAGGGTGCTACAAATGCACACCCAAGTCACGCCACGGACAATCAGCAGCCTCCCCTGGGCTGCTCTGAGCACTGACAAAGGATTCCCAAAGCCAACCAGGGCGGGGAGGGGGGATATTTTTAGTGCTGTTTTACTGAAAAATTCTAGTTGCAGTGTATTCTCCCCTGAGTGGAGATCACACAGAGTCACATGGAATCCCAGGATCACAGAATTAGCCAGGTTGGAAAAGATCTCTGGGATCACAGAATCCAACCTGTGACCCAACCCCACCTTGTCACCCAGCCCATGGCACTGATGCCACATCCAGGCTCTGCTCAAACCCCTCCAGGGACGGGGACTCCACCCCCTCCCTGGGCAGCCCCTTCCAGTGGCTGATCCCTCTCTCTGGGAAGAACTTCCCAATGTCCAACCTAACCCTGCCCTGGGGCAGCTCAAGGCTGTGCCCTCTTGTCCTGCTGCTGTTCCTGGGAGCAGAGCCCGACCCCCCCGGGCTCCCCCTCCTGTCAGGGGGTTGCAGAGAGTGAGAAGGTCCCCCCTGAGCCTCCTCCTGTCCAGGCTGAGCCCCCCCAGCTCCCTCAGCTGCTCCTCCCAGCACTTGTGCTCCAGCCCCTTCCCCAGCCTCGTTGCCCTTCTCTGGACACGCTGCAGCCCCTCAACATCCTCCCCAAACTGAGGGCCCAGAGCTGGGCACAGCACTCGAGGGGTGGCCTCCCCAGTGCCCAGGCCAGGGGCACAATCCCTGCCCTGCTCCTGCTGCCACCCTGTTCCTGAGCCAGGCCGGGATCCATCGGCCTCTCACCCCCCTGGGCACCCCTGGCTCACGTTCAGCTGCTGTCAGTCAGTCCCCCCAGGTCCCTTTCTGTCCCCCCACTCTGTCCCCAGCCCGTGGGGGTTGTTGTGGCCAAAGGGGCAGGACCCAGCCCATGGCCTGGTTGAGCATCAAAGCACCCCTGTGCTCTGGGGAGGGGGTGTGACCGTCCCCACCCACCTGTCCAGGGCGATGGCCGTCATGGAGTAGATGCTGGCGAAGACGGCGGCGATGGGGAAGAAGTTGTGGAAGCGGCAGTAGAAGAGCCCGTAGTACCACTCGTTGTGGATGGCGTAGGTGAAGTTCACCACGGTGTTGAAGGCGGCCATGGAGGCCTCGGCAAACGCCAGGTTCACCAGGAAGTAGTTGGTGACCGTCCTCATGCGCTTGTGGGCCAGGATGATCCACATCACCACCACGTTCCCCACCACCGCCACCACCACGATCAGGGCATAGGCCACGGCCCACAGGGCCACCTGCCACGGGGGCTGCACGAACTGGTTGGACAGGGACTCGTTGAGGGAGCTGTTGGACAACCACTGCTGCTCCAGCTCCGCTTCCACCGGCAGAGCGTCATCCATCGTGGCCCCACAGAGCCGGACCCAGCACACGGCTGGTGTGGGGGGCAGCTCCCTCCTGGTTTAGGGCACAGCAGGATTGGGGTGCAGATCCCTCCTGGTTTAGGGCACAGGGATGCTTTAGGGTTCAGCTCCCTCCTGGTTTAGGGCACAGCAGGATTGGGGTGCAGATCCCACCTGGTTTAGGGCACAGCAGGATTGGGGTGCAGATCCCTCCTGGTTTAGGGCACAGCAGGATTGGGGTGCAGATCCCTCCTGGTTTAGGGCACAGGGATGCTTTGGGGTGCAGCTCCCTCCTGGTTTAGGGCACAGCAGGATTGGGGTGCAGCTCCCTCCTGGTTCAGGGCACGCAGATGTTTTGGGGTGCAGATCCCTCCCAGCTTAGAGTGCACAGATGCTTTGGGGTGCAAATCGCTCCTGGTTTGGGGCACAGCAGGGTCAGGGTGCAGATCCCTCCTGGTTCAGGGCACGCAGATGTTTCAGGGTGCAGATCCCTCCCAGCTTAAGGTGCAGAGATGCTTTGGGGTGCAGTTCCCTCCTGGTTCAGGGTGCAGCCAGTTTGGGGTGCAGGGCTGGTCCAGGGCACAGGTCCCTTTCGGTTCAGGGTGCAGCCCCTTTGGGGTGCACCCTCCTGCCTCCAGGTGCAGCTGGAACGGGGTGCCCGGCCATGTCAGGGCTTCACTGGTTTGGGGTGCTGGTCCCCCCCAGTTCGGGCACAGCTGGTTTGGGGTGCGGGTCCCCCCCAGTTCGGGCACAGCTGGTTTGGGGTGCGGGTCCCCCCGGGCTCGGCTGCAGCTTCACCGGGGTGCAGATCCCTCCCGATTCAGGGCATTCAGGGATCCCGGTCCCTCCCACCGGAGCAAGACGCGGGTCCCTCCCGGTTCAGAACCGGAGCACGAGGGGGGTCCCTGCCCGGGGTTCTGGATACAGGTACCTTGCGGCTCCGGACCGGAGCAGGGTGCGGGTTCCCCTCGGTCCGGGAGGCAGCCGGTTCAGGATTCGGGTCCCCCCCGTTCAGGAGCGGAGCAGGATGCGGGATGCAAGTGCCTCCTGGCTCGGGACCGGCGTAGGATGCGGGTTCCCCTCGGTGCGGGATGCAGCCGGTTCGGGATAGGGATCCTTCCCGTTTTGGGATAGGGATCCTCCTCGTTTTGGGATAGGGATCCTCCCCGTTTTGGGATAGGGATCCTCCCCGTTTTGGGATGCAGCCGGTTCTGGATGCTGATCCTCCGTGGATCGGAATGAAACCTGTTCTGGATGCGGTTCCCCTCTGTGGATCGGGATGAAACCTGTTCTGGATGCGGATCCCCCACGTTTTGGGATGCAGCCGGTTCAGGATACGGATTCCCGCGGCTGAGGATGCGGTTCTCCCGTGGATCGGGACGCAGCCGGTTCAGGAGCGGAGCAGCCTCGGATCGCCGCGAATCGACTGCGGTGGTGGAAGCACGATCGGGCATTTTATAAGCGGGGCGGGCGGTGCCAGAGAGCGGTGGGCAGGGTCGGCACGGGCACAGCCCTCCCCTGGTCCCCTCCCCCGGAGCTCTTGTCCCCTCTCCACTCCCACCTTCCCGGGGGAACGGGCTATTCCAGCTTCCCCCACCCCCTCGCCCCCCATTTTTATTCCTTCTCATCCCGTCCAACCCCTTTGCCCTCCAAAGCTTCCCGTGCTTTGTGTCCTTTTGGGGGGACTCGGGGAGGTCTGGGCCAAAAAATGCTCTCAAAAGTCACTGGGAATTTAAACATCCTGATAATAGCAAAGCTTATATATTTTATATTATTTTATTTTATATTTTATATTATAGTTATATTATAGAAATATATTTTTATCTTATTAATTTAAGATAAATTATATTAATAGATCATAACACTTATAACATTATATATAAATGACATGTATTAAAGTATACTATATTATACAGCTTATAAAATTCTATATATGAATATATTATGAGGGGGGTCTGGGCCAAATGCCCTCTCAAAAGTCATCGGGAGAAATCTTGATAATAGTAAGGCTTGTATATTTTATATGCTATATTTTTGTATTATATATTTATATATTATAAAGCTTTCCAGTGTACCGGCCATGGGATCTCTCCAAGCAATTGTGATCTGTGAGTGTTTTGCAGCCCCGGTGAACAAAACAAATAACTGAATTCCCAGAGAAGGAAAAGCTCTTCCCACTCCAGCACAACCTGTTTCCTTTCCCCTGCAAACAGGACATTTCATTTCAGTGCCCCTTTCCCTCGCGAAGCAAACACAGCAATTAAAGGGCTGGTGAAACCTCCTCCCCTAAAACCTCCTTTTCGCCGGGAATTTGGGATCTCATCAAGCTGCAAACGGGGCTTTGCAGCTTCCCACAGGCCGGGTTTAAACCCACCAGGCAGGGAGGGGTTTAAGATGCTCCTCCAGCGGTGTTTTTATTTATTTATTTATTTATTTATTTATTGGGGGTTTTATTGCGGGCAAAACCACAACAATCCGCGTTGCCGTTGCCAGGAAAAGCCGCCTCTCCCTCGGGATCCACTGATGCAACGAGGAGGAAGATCGAGCCCAGCAAAGCTGAGCTCGGCCCTGCTCTTCGCTCGGGATGCTCCCAAATCCTGCCTCCCTTCCCGAGCTGCTCCAAGAAAAACCGCCCGCAGGTAAAGCCGCGGCTCCCGGGAAACCGGGAAGGGAGGAATTGGGGTGGGAATTGCGGAGCTGAGCGTGGGGAGGGGGCTGAAAACCTTTAATTCCCCACACCGTGTGAGGGCAGACTGAGCGCTCTGACACGGGCACGGACCAAGGAGGCACATTCCAACCGGGAATATATCCCGGCTCTGCGATTCCAGCCCTGGGTGACCAAGGAGGGGTCCACGCGGGGGGCCCGAGCGCTCTCGCCGATGCTCCCGGACCGCTCGATGGCAGCATTGCTTAAAAATGCGGGAGGAGCAATGGGAGAGCTGGGAATGGCATTTCCAACACCCCACCTCGAGCCCCCCGACACGTTATTTTGGGGAATTGCCATAAATTTGGGGAAGGGTGAACCCCAAAGGCAAGGACGCCGTGGTTGGGGGGGGTGGGGAGAGTTCACCATTCCCAGCGAATCCTTCCCCAATCCCTCCATCCCTGGATTTCTCCAGGCTGGCAGGATCATCCCAAGGATTCAGGCAGGGCTGAGGGAGCACATTCCTGCCTCAGTTTTCCCACTGGGAAAGAGGAGGCAAAGCCTTTGCAGCTCCTGGAGGAAAGAACCAGCTCTTTTTTTTTCCTTGGTTGCTGCTGTGCAAGGAGTTGGAATTCAGGCTGATGTCTGGATCCATTGGAATTGGGGCTGATGTCTGGATCAGTAGGAATTGGGGTTGATGTCTGGATCAGCTGGAATTTGGTGTGGATCAGAGCAGGCTCTGGAAGGGGAATGTTTGTAGTGCCATGTTCAGGTCGAGGGGTGTTGGAATCTGGGGGGATTTCACACTTCCTTTGTTTTGGAAGAGGTTGCATCAAAAGGAAATCAATCAATCAGTCAATCAATACTAAGACAGAAACCCTGGTGAGGAGGAGCAGATGGGTTTATTGCTCAGCAAAAGCAGATTATTGCAAGATTTTGACAGCTCATTAACGCTTGTGGGTCCCTGGGAAGGTGCCAGGGCTGTTCTGGGTGTAAATTCACCGGGCTCTTCCAACATTCCCTCTCCTTCCTTTCCCTCATGAGCATCCTCAGCCCTTCCAGACACACACAAAGGTTTTGTAACCGGGGCTGGAACAAACCTTGCCTTTTCCTGTCGTGTTTTCCACAAGGACAGGAACCTCTTCCACCGGAGTTTCCCAGCACGGTCCCCTGGGCTGATGGAACATCAAACGCACACAAAGCCTGCTTGTCTGGGAGGAAAAACTGGGCTTATCCCTCAGGGAACAGCCAGAGACGGTGATTTTCCACCTTCTGAGGGTTTGGTCCCTCCATCTACCCCGGCCAAGGGGTTGGATCCCATTTCCCTGCTGCACAAAATCAGGTGTGAGCAGCACCAGGAACAGGTTCAAGCTTTGCCACCTCCCCAGGGTGTGGCTGCAGGTCCCAAACCCCCATCAGGCCTTTCAAGAGGGGTTTTTCCTGGCTTTTTTTTTTTTTTTTTTTTTTTTTGCTCAGTCTGGTCCTTCCATCCCAGCATTCCGTGTGGCCACGGGGGAATGGGCAGCAGGGAGTTGGGAATTTGGGGGAGATGTGCTTTGGGAAGAAAATCCTGGGGGAGTTTAAGGATTTCAGCACTTCAGGATCTAATCCTGAAGTGGGTTTGGGTTGGGGTTTGAAAATCCTGCCTTGTAATTAAGTCAACCCACTGATTATTGCTGCTGTGACTGCCTGTGGTAGGAGGAGACCCTGGTTTTGGAGTGTGAGAGGAGAAAATAACTGGGATTACACAAAACAAAACCCCAAACCCACACTAACAACCTAAAACACAGGGGTTTGTTTGCTGCTGAGCACCAAGGGGTGCCAAGATAAGCAGCAGAGGGGAAAATGCTGCTCCAGGAGGGGCTGAGAGCAACCTCCTGAAAGAACATCCCAAAATTCTAATACTGGCTTTCATTTAGCCCCTGGCTGCAGCTGCTAATTTGCTGATTTAATCCAGCCTGTGTTAGTTTTGCTGCTTAATTTAAAGGCAGGTTCTCCCCGGCATCCCTTGGCTTGGCACAAAGTGTTTCCTGCTTAAAAATTCCTTCTCAATTTTGATTCCCACCTCCCTAAAAGTTGCCTTGGGGGGTTCATGGCAGGGTTTATTCCTCTCCATCCTCTCATCTGCTGTCCTTATTCCCCATGGCTGCTGGAAGAAGGCTCAAACCCGGGTTTAAACTCTTATTTTAGGCTTGGCATGCCCAGCCCAAGCCCATGTTTTGGCTGTGTGGGTGGGGGACTTGCCTTTGTGCTGTGGAGAAGCTTTTTGGGAAGTTCAAGTGCCTTTTCTCCCTCTCCAGGTGAAATGTCTCTGCTGTGAGCTTTGGAATTGGGAGTGCAGCAGTTTTGGGGTCTGCAGGGCTTTGATTTGGGGTGCAAAGTGTTGAGTTTTCACCCCAGTGAGGTCTGTGCTGAGACCAACCCCGAACTCAGCACAGGTTTGCTGCTGCAGATGGATGTGACACCTTTTCCATGGAAAACAGGGCTCTTCAAAGACTCCAGAGAAGTAGTTCCCAGCTTTTTTTTTTTTTTGTGAGGATTGGAAACCATTTGGGTGGGAAAGGCTCTGGAGGCCTCAAAGCTGAGCTGCTCAGAGACTGTTCAGGTCCTGGTCTCAGTGGATTTGAGCCTCTCCAAGGAGGTTCCCTAAAATGTTGGAGCATCCTCGTGCTCTTGGAGCTGGGAAAATTGCCAGTCATGGAATGGTTTGGGTTGGAAGGGACCTTAAAGCCCATCCAGTGCCACCCCCTGCCATGGGCAGGGACACCTCCCACTGTCCCAAGTTGCTCCAACCTGACCTTGGACACTCCCAGGGATCCAGGGGCAGCCACAGCTTCTTTGGGAATTCCATCCCAGCCCCTCCCCACCCTCACAGCCAAAAATCCCTTCCCAATATCCCATTTCTCCCTGCCCTCTGGCAGTGGGAAGCCATTCCCTGTGTCCTGTCCCTCCAGCCCTTGTCCCCAGTCCCTTTCCAGCTCTCCTGGAGCCCCTTTAGGGCTCCTCTTTTAAACTGCATCCCACTGGACTTTCCAACTCTGTAACTGGAAATAGTTCAGCAGTTTTCTCTCTGTTATATTTATCTCTATTAGACAGAATTCTGTGACTCAAAGCTGTTCATTGTGAGTTTTGTGGCTCAGCAGGAATTTGGCTCTGGTGACTCCTGGAAAATGGGTGAATTTACCAGCGGGGCTGGAAAGTTTCCTGAACACAGAATCAGGGAATCCTTGAGGTTGGAAAAGCCCTCCAAGGTCATCCAGTCCACCCTGTACCTGATTCCCATCCTGTCCCCCAGCCCAGAGCACTGAGTGCCACTCCAGGCCTGCCCTGGACAGAGCCAGAAGGTCCCCCCTGAGCCTCCTTTTCTCCAGGCTGAGCCCCCCCAGCTCCCTCAGCTGCTCCTGTAGCCCTGACTCTCCAGTCACAGCAATAATTACAATAATGCAGCGATCCTTCCTGCCTGGGGCTGGGGAAACTCGATCCGGGCTGATGATTGCAGAGAAATTTGGTTTGCAAACACCTCTCGCGGCTCCAGTTATTGCCTGTCACACAAAAAGACAGCGGTGATTTGATCTTCGTGGTGTTTGTGGTTACAAACCACCCTTCTCCCTGGTCAAATCCACTTTGCTGCCTCTCCTTCGCTGTCGATGAATTAACGAGCCGGGTCCTCGACAGCTCATTAAGCCGCTCTCAATTCCCAGGACGTGCTTAATTCATCCTCTCTGCAAAGATGCGATATTAAGTGAGATTCAGACTGGTTTTACCAGAGGACTCCAGAAAGAAAGATGTTTCCTCACCAAAAACCTCTTTCCATCCAAAACCCGAGCCCTCCGACCCAGGGGACCTCAGCGAGCCTGAGCTGTTCAAATAAAAGCAGCACGAAATGCTTTTATCTGATAAATACAATCCTTTCTTGTGCCCTTTTGTATGCAAACCGCTCCTGCTTTAATGGCTTTTCCCTTGGGTGTGTGGTTTAATTGCCCGGTGTTGTTCCACCCCAAAAATAACTGCAAAGAAATCCCTCTTTTCTGGTTTTTTGTTGATTTTTTTTTGTTTTTTTTTTGTTTTTTTTTTTTTTTTTTTGTTTTTGTGGTGATTTTTTTGGCTCCAGCTCGTTTGCTCCGCGATTTCTCACTATTATTTCATGGTGGAGATACTAAAGCTGGGGAGAAACAACATTCCAGGAGATAAAAAGTGAAGAGGGTTATGATGAATTTTTAGGAAAAGGATGTTTGCCGTGTCCATCCCCGATTTTGGGGGATGGTGGGAGTGGGGAAGGTGCTTGCCCTGAAATTAAGGCTGATCATCCTCCAAAGAGCTGCTGGGGCTCAAGGAAACCCAAAATTTTGTGTTAAAAAGCCTCGAAATGCAAAGATGAAGGGGCTGGAGGTGCAACCCTGGGAGGAATTCGGAGAGGAGCAAAAGGCCCTGGTTGGAAAGTCAAGTGGATAAATCTCGAGGAAACTTGGCCTTGAGGTGTTTTAGCCGAGCTGAACTTCATTTTACTCCCAAAACCACTGGTTAATCTATTTTATCTGTGGTTGTTCCCCCTTTTTTTGCCCTCCCCAAAGGCAATTTGGGCCGTTGGCCATAAAAAAATGGCAATTTGGGACGGGTTTTGTGAGCAGAGCAGGGAATGTGTTGGCCAAATTGAACGAGGGCTGAGAAATCGGTTCGAGCATGAAAACCCTGCTCCAAAATCAATAAAAGGGGGGGAAGAGGAATAATTCCTGACAAGGAGCTGATGGGGAGAGAGGAATTAGAGCTGGAATTGGGGATATGAAAAGGTGAGGAGACACCTCGGGGCAGATTCTTGTCTCCAGGAGGAAAATCGAGTGGATTTTTGTAACTGGAAATTAAATTGTGGGGGGGTTTTCTTTCTGATTTTTTTTTTTTCCTTCTCTGAGTCAGTTCTTGGAAGACAGAAGGAAATTGAGGTGATGCTCAGAAGGCAGAAGGGCCTGGGGCAGTAAATGATTTAATTAAAGAAGGTTTGCAGCGTTTGGTGCTGTTCAATTAAAGGTCTGACGAAGTCCTTGGCGCCTGGGGGGGACAATTTTGCTCCTGATGCTCCAGAGTTGCTCTTTCCTGGTGTTTGGAGCCACGTTCTCCCCTCTGCTGCCCCCAGCACCGACTGCTCCAGGCTGGGAATGGGGAGGAAAAGCTTCCAGAGGAGAAAATTTGGGCAAACAAAAGCGGGATGTCCACGGACACGGATTTAGGGTGGAGAGGGCTGAGGTTCCTGCAGGAACCTCCGGAAAATTCTGGACTCAGGACCCTCCAAAATTATGGATTTGGGGTTTTTAAGTTTAGCACAAGATTAGGCTGAGTCAACCCCAGTGATCCCAGGCTGGGGGTGAGGGAAAGGCTGAACCAACCCTGGGGGAGGGGGGACACCTGGAGGAAGAAATCTGGTTCAAATGAGGTTTTGGTTGGCCCTTCTGGTAGGAAAGTACTGGTAGGATGATGGAAGGAACAAGAAATAATAGTAGTAACAATAAAAATAACCACTATTATTAATAATAATAAAAATAACTACTAATTATAATTTTATTTTAATATTCTTTCTCGCTTTATTTTCTATTTTATTTTCTACTTTGGCCTGTTCTACTTCATTTCCTTTTTCAATTCTTTCTATTCCTGTTATACTCTTGTTATTCTTTTTATTCCTATTATTCTTCTTATTGTTTTATTCCTATTGTTATTTTATTCCCATTATTATTTTATTCCTAATAACATTATTATTTTATTCCTGTTATTATTCCTATTATTTTATACCTATTATTTTATACCTATTATTATTTTATTCCTGTAATTATTCTTATTATTTTATTCCCGTTATCATTTTATTCCTGTTATTCTTATTATCTGATTCCTGTTATTATTCTTATTATTTGATTCCTGTTATTATTGACTCCTGTTATTATTATTTTATACCTGTTATTTTATACCTATTATTATTTTATTCCTGTAATTATTGTCATTATTTTACTTCTTTTATTATTTTATTGTTGTTATTATGCTGATTATTTTATTCCTATTCTTATTTTATTCCTATTCTTATTATTTTATTCCTGTTATTATTCTTACTATTTATACCTATTTTTATTTTATTCCTATTCTTCCTATTATTATTATTATTATTACTATTATTATTATTATTATTATTATTATTTAATGGCCTCTAATCCAGCTTGTCTATAAAGGAAAACCATCCCTGCAAACTCTTCCCATCTCGTCTTGCCTTTGATCATCCCGCCGAGTTCCCCAACCTGCTGATGGTTGGGAGGGGAAATAAAAGGGTTTTTTTCCACCAGGGCTGAAGAGAAGAGCAAAATATCTCTTTTTTTTTATTATTATTATTATTTGAAAAGAAATCTCGTGGGTTTAGTTTTGGCAGGAGGAGCTACAGCAACACAGGCAGAGGGAACAGGAGTTTATTGATGTTTTCTCTTAATCAGAGGCCATGAAGGTGTCAGAGGGTGTGACACGGACACATCTGTGGGATTTGGGGGCCAAAGCTGCTCTAAATTTCCAGGAAAAGGAGTTCTGAGCTTGTTCAGCAGCTGATTTAAGCCATCACTGGGGTGGAGGAGGAGCACCAGACCCGGACAAGGCCTGGGCTGGGTAATGGTGTCACCAAGAACTCAGGGCTGAGTCCAACTCTAACACTGCTTTTAGGATTAGGAAGCAGCATTCCTTTATTCCCAGTGCTGGGTGCTCCTCAGGTCAGTCCCAAACACACCCACTCTCAAAACTCACTATTTACACATCTTAACAAATACAGAAATTAACGTTCTATAAAGCAAATTTGGCTATAAAGCAAATCATTATCTTCAGTAATTAGTATTCTGTTCTCTATTATCATGGATTTCTCACTCCTCGTGTTAATTAGCCCACATTTTCAGTCTCTTCATTATCTTTTACCCAGATAAGGGAGGGTTTCAGCACAACTCTGAATTGTCTTGGTGTCTTCTTTATCTCAAAAAAGTCCTTGTGGTCCATAAATCCTGCATTCCTTATATCCAATCTTAGCAATATATATATATATATATTTATAATATATAACGTGGTTTATGCCTCCCCCAGGCTTGGCTCATTGAAGCACGTCAAGGTTGGTTTGGCCAAATTTAATTTCCACAAATTAAGTCGTTTCCCCAAACTGTGTTCCCACAACAAAAGCTGCTGACAAAGCTGGCTGAGTGCTGGAAAATCAGAGTGCTCAGTATGAATTAAAACAATAATTAAAGCAGTTATTAGGAATGTTATATCCTCTCCAACGATGGGTGCAGAAGGGGGATGTGAAGATGGCCTTGAAGACCATCTCATTCCAGCTACCTGCCACGAGCAGAGAACTTACTGCTGGCTTTTCACGGAGAGGTTATTTCAGCTTGGAAAAAAATCTTCTTTTCGGGGCCGCTGGGAGGAAAAACCTCCCGGGGTTGGTTTTGGCCCCCTCGGGAGTTGACTCACAGCTCCCAAAGCCTCTGCTCGTCAGCGCTCCCTCCCCACCATGAGATCCTGCTCGTTCGCAAGTGCTGGCCTTTGGTTTAATTAAATGACGGGCTCGTTCCGGGCCGGCAGCCCCTGCCAAAAGCGCTCGAAATGAAGATTACGCGGAGATGATGCCGAGCGCCAACAGCCCCCGCTCGCGAGGCTCGGAGCAAATGAAATGAGCTCGCCTAAATTGGATGATTGCTCGGAGCGATTTAAATCCAAATCCATCTTGCCGGGGTTGCCTCTCTTTTTTTTTTTTTTTTTTTTTCCTTCTTTTTCCTTTTTTTTTTTTTCCTTTTTCTTTTTGTTTTCCTCCCCTCCTCTTGGTTTTTTTTTTTTTTGGGGGGGCGTTGTTTGGTCCAGGATGTTTCCAAGCAATTAACGCCTCGTTATCTGGGAGCGTTGATGTGATGTCGCAGCGGTGAAGATGATGGGGGGGTTTAGAGTCCTCAGGCCTTGCTATGAGGGAAATTTAGGGATAATTGAAATGGGAAATGGGGGGATAATTTTGCCATCCGGATCCTGTGCAAATACCTACTCAAAGCTCTTCCCTGAGCGCTCTGATCCTCGCCTTGGATCCTTGGGGTGATGTTGACACAGGGAGGGCAAACAGCACAAAGCTCATGGGGAGTCTCCCAGTCTCCTGCAAGGGAAATTTAGGGATAATTCGGGCATTTAGGGATAAATTTGGCACCCAGGATTCTTTGTTCCATGCTCTTCCCTGAGCAGTTTGATGGGATGTCAGAGGTGGAAGGGAAACAGCACAAAGCTCTTGGAGGGAGGTGGAATCTCCAGGCCTTGATGTCATGGAAATATAGAGATAATTTGTGCACTTAGGGATAATTTAAATGGGAAATTTAGGGATAATTTTGGCCTCCAGGCTCCCTGTAAATACCTTGCTCCATGCTCTTCCCTGAGCAGTTTGATGGGATGTCACAGAGGTGGAAGGGAAACAGCACAAAGCTCTTGGAGGGAGGTGGAATCTCCAGGCTTTGATGTCATGGAAATATAGAGATAATTAGTGCATTTAGGGATAATTTAAATCAGACATTTAGAAATAATTTAGGGATAATTTAAGTCGGAAATTCAGGGATAATTTAAATCGGAAATTCAGGGATAATTTCGCCATCCGCGCAAATATCTGCTCCACGTGCGTCTCCCCTGAGCACTTTGCGGCTCGATTCCCAGGAATCCAGCCTGATTCCATTCCTTTGGATGAGCAGAAGTGTTTTTTGTGGGTTTTTTTTAGCAGGGTTTACTTCACTGCTGGTCGACACCCTGCTCGAATTCCCACGGAAAACTTCTTCCCGCTGCGTGCCCGTGTTTTTTTATTTATTTATTTTGGATGCGCCAAACCCCGCCAGTTATAATTAGCTGACTGGAATAACAAAATCCCGGGATTCCCTCCTTAAAAAAGCGTTTCCCGAGGGCGTTTGAGGCGCTGCCAGGTTCGAGCAGCGCCGGGGGTTGTCAAACAAACTCCGCTGTTCCCCCCCAGGGTTGGGCTTTGATGTGTTTTTTGCTCCTAAAAGAGACGCAGCTCGGGCTGTTTTCCAAAGGGAAACGTTGTCCTTGGAAATTCTGGCACTGGGGTGGGAATGGAGGCGCCTGGAGGTGAGTTGGCATCTCCTGCTTCTTTCTTTTAGGGTTGTTGGTGTTGTTATCCCCCAAATTCCTCCCCCAGTCCAAGGTCTCCCCTGGGAGGGGGAATGTCCCTAAATCCCCCCAAACCACCTCAATTGCCCCCAGTACCCCTGAAATCTCCCCAAACCCCCCAGTATCCCCCGGCAAAGAATCTTAATTGTCCCTAAATCCCCCCAGAAGGCTCCCAGGTATTTGGGGACCAACCCTCCCAAATCCCCCAGTATCTCCCTTAAATCCCCCAAATCTCACCAACCCCACCAAATGCCCAATTCCCCCCAAGACCCCCCCAAATTCCCCACAACCCCCCTAATTGTGTGCCCTCAATGCCCCTTAAAAAAGGCCCCAGGTGTCCAGGGGGTCCCCAAATCCCCCCAGCTCCCACCACGAACTCCCAAAATCTCCCCTAACCCTTCCAAACCCCCCCAAATCCCCGCAAAGTCCCCTCCCCCAGACACCCCAAATTTTCCCCAAATCCCCAAAACTTCTCTTCAAGACCTTCCAAACCTCCCAAATCCCCCTGAGCTCCCCCCAAAATCTCCCCCAACCCCGCCAGTGCCCCCCAAAAGAGGTCCCAGGTTCCTGGGGAGGGGGAATGTCCAAGAAACCCCACTGTGTCTCGAGTGGGAATTTGTGGCTTGAATGGCTGGAAGAAAAACGTCTTAAAATGACAAATTTCCTGCCCTGGGGGAGGGGAAAAAAAAAAGGTAAAAATGAACTTTCCCTGGGGATTTGCAGCGTGATTTCACATCCTGATGTCGCCAAAGGCAGCAGAGGAAATGCTGGGGGGGCAGGGGGGGCTCTGCAGGGCAGGGTGGTGACAAAAGGGACATCGATGGCACCTCAGGAGGGCCCCCGGGCTTTGCCTCCTCCTCTCCCTGCAGGGAGGAAAGGCTTGAGGAGATAATTGTATCCATCTGCCCCGATGGATCCAACTCCCAAAGGCAGGAGATGGAGAGGATCTTAATTATTCCCGTGGGTTTGGAGTCATGGGAAATCCTGGGATGGGTGAGGATGGAAGGGATGAGGGGATGGAAGCAGCCAGGGGAGGGTCAGAGATGGATTTACGGCACACACAGCCATCAGTTTATGTTTTCCACTTCAGTTTTGCCTCGGGAGGGAGCGCAGGTGGTGGATAATCCGTGATTTTGGGGTCCCTTTGGGCCACACTGGGGGTTGGGGCAGGAGAGCTGCTGTGTCCTTGGCCAAACCTGCCTTGATTTGCTCTGTATCTCCTTGGATTTCGGGGGGTTTCTTCTGAAATTTGGGGGTTTTCCCCTGTGGCTGCTGGGACAGGAGAGTCACATGTGGGAGGAGTTCCAGCTGGAAAAAGGGCAAAATTTCATTGTAGAGGAAAACAACTGCTGGACAAGCCCATCCATCAGCAGTTCAGGATTGAGCAGGGAGTCTGGAATTCATTCCAGCCCTCGCTTTAATTTTGGGAAAGAGGGTTTTGCCAGGTCAGGCACTTCATACACAGAGCTGAGCTCGCAGGCTGTGTTTTATCCAGCAAGGTTTGATTAGTGCTGACATAGATGACTTGCAGCTCTAATTAATCTTAATAGCTGGATTCTCATCCAGCTGGTCATTAATGGCAATTAATACTCCCCCTGGTGCTTCCCCAGATCAACTTCTGATTTAATACAGATCAACCTCTGATTTAATACAGATTTAATACAGATTAAATCTGTGATTCAACACTCAACAGCAGTTTTCTCTCCAGAACCCATTTTCCTCCTTATTGGGGATTTCATCTCTGACAGCACAACTAAACATATGCTTGGAGTGTTTATCCAGAGGCTTATCAGGATCTGATGTCTCTTGGCTGTGGATTTATAAAACCTTCAGTGCTCTCGTTATTCAAAAGCCCCAGTCGAGGCTCTGGGCCACCAGTGCTCTCAGTCTGTACTGGTTTGCACTGGGAAAAGCTGGTGGGGTGGCTGCTTGGGTGACTCATTTTGGGTTTATCCCTCCTGCCTCACCAGGGAATGTTTTTCAAGCTCTGTCTGCAGATTTAATCCGTGTTTTTTCCAGCTGTGGGAGGACTGTCCTCGTGGCAGATCCATTTGCTGCAGGGATGCAGAGCAGCACTTCTGGGGTGTGAGAGGGGGAGAAAAAAGCCTTGAAGAAACCAAGCTGAGTTTAATATTTAATGCTGGAATTCACCTCTGGGTGATATCCGAGTGTTAAGCCAAGGATTAAAGCTGGAAGGTGGATCCAGGTCCTGCTTCAGATCCTCCAGGTGTGCAAGGTGTGAGGGTTTGGAGGCAGCAGGATTGTTGGGAGGAGGGGAAATAATTATTTTTGGGGGCTGATTCCACGTGTTATTCTGTGCCACAGACTCTCTCCAGCCTGTGTGAACCCACCCACCCACCCATGAGGGGAACCAAGACCCAGCTCTTCTCCCACATCACTCAGCAGAAAGAACTGGGGCCTTTTCAGCTGCTTGCAAGCAGCAGGTCTGCAATTAAACCCATTTATTCTGCATAAAACCCGGTTTTAAAATAGCAAACTGCTGCAATCTGCATGGCTTTCCCCTCCCTGGAGCTGGGGATGGACAGAGGCTGCAGGAAGGTGACGCTGGAAGGATTATTTTTAGCAATAAGCTCAGTCCAAATTCCCTCATGCTTGGCCTGGAACTCTCTCACAGCGTGACTGACACATTAAGGAAGCAGCAAGCGAGGGATTGAAACGGTTTTGGACATTTATTGGGGAGAAATTGCAGCTGGCTGTGGTGTGTGGCCGTGGGCACCTGTGGCTTGGTGAGCTTTCTGTTCTCCTGAGGGTGTGAGGGGGTTCCTGGGCAAGGGATTTGTATTTTCTGATGCCCCAGATGCTTTGTATTGCCTGGGATTCACATCCTCCCCTCCTCACCCTCACCCTCTTTTCAGCTACAGCCACTTGGCCTGAAATACAACCAAAAAAAAATCAAAATATAAATGTCAGGGTGACCCACAGGGTGTTTCTGCTCTTTGATGTATCAGCATCCAGCACAATAAAATCTGCTTTTTTGGCTGCACTTCAAGGCATTGTTTGTTCCTGCCAGAACTGAAGCTGCATTTCTGCTCTAAATAATGTGGGAAACACTTCTGGAAACACCTTGCAGTTGTTTATCTGGGTGTTTGCAGCACACAAGGGTGCTTTTGGTGACTCCTCCTTATTCCTGAGGGCTCAAAAATCAGGAGTTAAAAGGCACTGAGAGGTGAGGTGACCCTTTCCTGGGGGGTTTTTTACCCCCCTGAGCAGGTTTTGCTCAGTGACCACCAGCAAAGGCAACATTTTGGAGGTGGAACAAAGCAAACCCCCCACACCAAGATCGTGGTTTTGAGGTGAGATGGTGGCAGTGACACCCCCTGGCTCTGTGGCCTGCTGAGATTTTTGGGCTCTGTCGTTAAATTTTGGATTATTTGATGCACAAACCTCCCATTTACAACTGGTACTGAAATATCTTTGTCCTGCTCGTGGCCAGAGTTGTTTTCTACCACGACATGACGACTTCTTCTCTCTCTGGGGTGGTTGGACAGGGTGTTTAAAGCTGCAGTTGGGATGGGGGTGGTGTTGAGGTTGTTTTCTGGACTGCAATTTGGCTTTTTGGTTATTTAGGACAACTCAGCAAAGGGCCCCTGTTTTTCCCTGTTGGTTGTAGCTCCTCGTGGTGGCTTCAGATGCTCCTCCAAGCTGTGGTGAACACCTTGTGGTGGCTCCAGCTGGGAGCAGAAGCTCTGTGGTGGCTTTTCTACACTTGTCTTGTGATAGCCTGAGGCAGAAAAGCTTTTAAATCTGTATTTTTGGAGCAAAAAACTCATCAGAGGGGTTTCTTTTGGCTGTTGTGTGGGTTTACTTTGGTTCTCAAGCTCCATAATGGTCAAAAGCTGGTTCATGTCTGGTTTTCCCTGCTCTCCATCCTCATTAAATGAAAAATAATTAAAATTGTCACTGCTGCATTCAAGACATGAGGCTCAGCTCCAGAACATGGATAATACCTTCAAGAAAAAAGCACTTTTTTAAAGCTGTTCAAGTGACATTTCTGCTTCTGGGTCTCAAGTGCCTGGGAAATGGGATGGTTTTGGTAGAGGGAGTGATTAAAGCAGTTATTAGAGGGACATAAATGGATTTATCCATGGATTTGGTCCTTGGGGCTGCTCATCATCATCTCCATGGAACTTCCTGGAGATCCCCTGGAGGGATCCCAGCCCTGGGTGTGCAGAAAATCTTTCACTGGGCAAATCATTCAACCCAACCTCCCTTTCCAGAGCCTGTTTGGCTTTTTTCCCAGAGGGAAAAAGCCAATATTCCTGGTTTTGAGGTGCTTGGAAAGCAAGGCCAAGATTTTCTGGGTGCTTTAAATTTCTCCTGGAGGTTCTTGTTGTCTCTCTCTCCCCTCAAAGGTGTCTTTGGTCATCAGCTCCTCCTTGCTGAGCTGGGCATTGATAAAAAGTTACCTGAGCCCTGAGATTATCAGGAGGGAATTTTTCAGATCCCTGGGTTTCTGGAAGGGCTGGGAATGGGATCAGGGTCGTCCAAGGCCTGGGAATGGGATCAGGGTCGTCCAAGGCCTGGGAATGGGATCAGGGTCGTCCAAGGCCTGGGAATGGGATCAGGGTTGTCCAAAGCCTGGGAATGGGATCAGGGTTCTACCCCTGAGCTGAGCAAAGCTGGTTTAGCAGCAGGGCTGGAAATCAGGCTGGAGTTAGAGGGAAAAACCAGGAGCTGTTGAGGAACTGGAGACAGAAGCTCCAAATGGAGGGGGTTTGTTGCTTCAGAGGTTTTTGGGTTGGTTTTATGATGGGATGGGTTAGTCCAGGCTGGGAAGGAGCTTGGAAGGATCCTGTTTTTCTCTCTCCACGGATTCTCCCCAACTCCCAGGCCCTACTTGAGCAGTTTAACCCTTTCATGGAGCAGCTGAGTCGCCAAATATCTCCTCAGTATCTGCTGGGATTTGCTGCAGCTCCCTCTGCAGCCTCCTGACGTCACCCAGTGACGGCTCAATCCATCCTGGAGCCGAGTTTTGGCTGGAAAAAGCCAAGCAAATCCCACGGGGAACATTCAGGGCTGAGATTACAGCTGCTTGATTGTCCTGGCTCCCGTTCTGGGCGAGGCTTAACAAAGCCTGGGGACTTCCAAGATGTTCTTGGGTTTAAAAAAGACAATTTGCACCATTTGAGCAGAGGAAAAAAAAAAAAAAAAAAAGAAAACAAACAAAAAAACCCCCAATGAACAGGGAAAATACTCAGAATAATTTGGGGATAATTAAACCCATCGGCCTCCTCTTGAGAAGGGAGGGAAGGTTGTTTTTTCCCCTCAAGCTGCTGGATGATTTCTGCAGCCCCCACAGATTTATTGAGTGTATTTGACCAGGTATCTCATTAAATCCCCACAGCAGAGATGAAATCTGAGCCCAGCAGGGAGGATGGGGGACAGCAGGAAAATTGCAGCACATCCCTCCCCTTTTCCCAAGTGGAGACTTGGATCTGGATCCCCCCCCCCAGACAACAGGGGTGAGGTACAGAGCGGTTATTTTTAGTTTTTAGTTATTTTTAGTTTCAGTTATTATTAGGTTTTAATTATTTTTAGCCCTGGAAAGCCATGGGATGAGTTTTTTATTTGCTGTGGGTTAATGAGGGAGGATTTGTAATGGAAAGAGCTGCAGTGACTCAGAGTTTGGGGAATTCTCTGGAGGGTTTTGCCCACTTGCAGGGAACAAACTTGCAGAGAAAATGGGATCAAATTCCTATTTTTCAGATTAAATAATTTGTTGAGAGCCTGGAAAAGGCAAATCTGCCAGTGATGAGCCACAACTTCATCTTCATTTCCAGCTGCAGCTTCTCTGCTGGCAAAGCCCAATTTTGGGGGCCACAAGCCCAGCAGTGTTCGTAGCTTTTGGCACTGCCAGCTGGAATTTTCAGGAATATTTTGCTCTAGTCAGGGTTTTTTAACCCGCTGGGCTCTCTGTGATTTCATCCACCTGCACCACGTACATGACCCGAAAGGAGACACCAAAATAGTTAAAAATGGGGGGAAATGGGGAAAAAACAAAGCAGTGTCCCCAGGGAATGAGGCCTTTGGGAGATGCCAGGAAGGAGGGAAAAACTCTGGGCACATTCCAAACCTTGGGAATAGCAGTGGATTATACAGAATAACAGGAATTGCTGTCCTGCCTTCCCTGATGAGAGTGCAGGGCTGGGACTGTGCAGGGGGGAGGTCAGTGCTTCCCAAGGGGGGGGATAATGTGGATTTCTGGAGCACTGCTGTGTCCCAGGCCATTAAAAGTGATGCTCTGCAGATGGATCCACACCCAGCAAGATGCTGGAGTGGGGAGTGAGCAATTCCCTTCTCTCCACATCCCTTTTTTTCCTCGTGGTGTGATGCCAAGGCCTGGCTCTTCCCGGCCCTGCTCCCCCGTCCTCCTCATGTAATCAGTGTTTTACAAATCAGAAAATTGCTCTTTAATGCTCTGGTTTTATTCCTGCTCATCATCTCCCAGCTCTGCCTGCTCATTATCCCAGCTCCTCGGAGCGATTCCTCCTCCCAGCCTCCTGCTGCTCACTTTGTTCCTCGGAGCAGATCCAGCTGTGCCACCATTTGCAGTGGGAAAAATCCATTTTTTTTTGCCACTTTAATCGCTGCCTGGTGCAGGGGGATGACCCTGCTTGGTTCCAGGCACCCCCACCCCAGAGCTGCTCCTGTCACTGCTGCTCTTCCCAGCTGGATGGGAGAGAAAGCACAGGGCAAGGTCCAGGAGTTGGGATAAAGATCAGGAGAACTGCTCTAATGGGGGTGCCTTCCCGTGGGATCAGTCCCTCAGGAACTGCTCCAGGTCCCTTTCCATAGGGTCAATCCCTCAGGAACTGCTCCAGGTCCCTTTCCATGGGGTCAATCCCTCAGGAACTGCTCCAGGTCCCTTTCCATGGGGTCAGTCCCTTAGGAACTGCTCCAGGTCCCTTCCCATGGGATCAGTCCCTCAGGAACTGCTCCAGGTCCCTTTCCATGGGGTCAGTCCCTCAGGAGCTGCTCCAGGTCCCTTTCCATGGGGTCAGTCCCTCAGGAGCTGCTCCAGGTCCTTTCCCATGGGATCAGTCCCTCAGGAACTGCTCCAGGTCCTTTCCCATGGGATCAGTCCCTCAGGAACTGCTCCAGGTCCCTTTCCATGGGGTCAATCCCTCAGGAACTGCTCCAGGTCCTTTCCCATGGGATCAGTCCCTCAGGAACTGCTCCAGGTCCCTTCCCATGGGATCAGTCCCTTAGGAACTGCTCCAGGTCCCTTTCCATGGGGTCAGTCCCTTAGGAACTGCTCCAGGTCCCTTTCCATGGGGTCAGTCCCTCAGGAAATGCTCCAGGTCCCTTTCCATGGGGTCAATCCCTCAGGAACTGCTCCAGGTCCCTTTCCATGGGGTCAATCCCTCAGGAACTGCTCCAGGTTCCTTTCCATGGGATCAGTCCCTCAGGAACTGCTCCAGGTCCCTTCCCATGGGATCAGTCCCTCAGGAACTGCTCCAGGTCCCTTTCCATGGGATCAGTCCCTCAGGAACTGCTCCAGGTTCCTTTCCATGGGGTCAGTCCCTCAGGAACTGCTCCAGTGTGTGCCAGTTCTTCAGGAACTGCTCCAGGTCCCTTTCCATGGGGTCAATCCCTCAGGAACTGCTCCAGGTCCCTTTCCATGGGGTCAGTCCCTCAGGAACTGCTCCAGGTCCCTTTCCATGGGGTCAATCCCTCAGGAACTGCTCCAGGTCCCTTTCCATGGGGTCAGTCCCTCAGGAGCTGCTCCAGGTCCCTTTCCATGGGGTCAGTCCCTCAGGAGCTGCTCCAGGTCCTTTCCCATGGGATCAGTCCCTCAGGAACTGCTCCAGGTCCCTTTCCATGGGGTCAATCCCTCAGGAACTGCTCCAGGTCCTTTCCCATGGGATCAGTCCCTCAGGAACTGCTCCAGGTCCCTTCCCATGGGATCAGTCCCTCAGGAACTGCTCCAGTGTGGGTCAGTTCTTCAGGAACTGCTCCAGGTCCCTTCCCATGGGATCAGTCCCTCAGGAACTGCTCCAGGTCCCTTTCCATGGGGTCAATCCCTCAGGAACTGCTCCAGGTCCCTTTCCATGGGGTCAGTCCCTCAGGAACTGCTCCAGGTCCCTTTCCATGGGGTCAATCCCTCAGGAACTGCTCCAGGTCCCTTTCCATAGGGTCAATCCCTCAGGAACTGCTCCAGGTCCCTTTCCATAGGGTCAATCCCTCAGGAACTGCTCCAGGTCCCTTTCCATAGGATCAGTCCCTCAGGAACTGCTCCAGGTCCCTTTCCATGGGATCAGTCCCTCAGGAACTGCTCCAGGTCCCTTTCCATGGGATCAGTCCCTCAGAAACTGCTCCAGGTCCCTTCCCATGGGGTCAATCCCTCAGGAACTGCTCCAGGTCCCTTCCCATGGGGTCAGTCCCTCAGGAACTGCTCCAACCTGGGTCACCCCTCCATGGGGTGCAGTCACAGCCCTCTTTGGGCACCATTCCCTGTGTCCTGTCCCTCCATCCCTTGTCCCAAATCCCTCTCCAGCTCTTGGAGCCCCTTCAGGCCCTGGAAGGGGCTCTCAGGTCTCCTCTGGGCATCCCCACCCTCCCAGGGATGAATCCCTTCCCAAAATCCCATCTCACCCTGCTCCCTGCCAGTTGAAATCCATTAAAATCAGGCTTGGCTTTCCTCCCTGTCACACCAGAGCTGCAGAAAGCAGGAATTTTCCTCCTCCCTGTGCCACCAGTGGCAAATGATTGTGCTCACCTTGCCCCCAGTTGAGGTTTGAGGTGGCATTTTCCAGGTTTGTTTTCCAGGTTTATTTTCCAGCCTGGAGTGAGTCTGTGCTGGGCAGGATGGATCCCATCCCAGCAGTGTTCCCACGTGGCCAGCCCTGAGCTTGCCTGGAGTGCTGATCCTCAAATTAGTGCTCATCCCTCCTTCCCTGGGAATGGCAGCAGCATCCTGGGAAAAGCCTCACTAATTAATTTATGCAAAGGGCATCGTTAAGGCAGAGAATTCAAACACTGGAGCAGCAAATAAAGGCTGTTCCTGTGTCACTTCCAGCTCCAAACTGGCCATTCCCACCCATCTGGGGGCCCCCAGCAGGAGATGGTTGTGGATCTGGTGGAGCAAGACCTGAGGAGGCCCCGGAGCTGCTCCCAGGGCTGGATCTGCTCCCTCTGCTCTGGAGCCAGGCTGGGACAGCTGGAAAAGAGAAGGATCCAGGGAGAGCTGAGAGCCCCTTGCAGGGCCTAAAGGGGCTCCAGGAGAGCTGGAGAGGGACTGGGGACAAGGGCTGGAGGGACAGGACACAGGGAATGGCTTTAGGCTGAAGGAGGTTGGGGTTAGGTGGGATATTGGGAAGGGATTGTTGGCTGTGAGGGTGTTGAGGGGCTGGGATGGAATTCCCAGAGAAGCCGTGGCTGCCCCTGGATCCCTGGGAGTGTCCAAGGTCAGGTCAGAACCTGGATTAGTGGGAGGTGTCCCTGCCCATGGCAAGGGTGGCACTGGATGGGCTTTGAGGTCCTTTCCAACCCAAACCATTGTAAGGTTTAGGTGAATTTTGGGGCTGTTTTACTCCAGTCCTGGGTGCAGCTTTGGGACCTTGTGCTGCCCAGCCTGGGCCAGGGGCTGGCTGAGAATCAGGCACTGATGCAGCTCAACAAAACCACTGCCTGGATCTCTGCAGGCCTCAGCTCCAGTTTTTTGACTATAAATCCTACCCCAAAATCTCCCTAAGTCCCTTTTCCCCCTCGCTCTGGCTGCTTGCACAGGTGCCACGTGCTTGTTTCTGGACTCCTTTTTACCCCCAGGCACCAACAAATCCTGTTTAAGCTCCTCTTTGTGTTTCTGGAGGGGCAAAATTTCACCGTAAAGGTAAAAGCAGTGAAGCTGAGTGGCATTGGAGTGGCCTTTGGGTGTCATTTGAGTGGCATTTGGGTGGCATTTGAGTGGCATTTGGGTTCCTGGGCTTGTCAAGCTCACCATGCCAGTGATTTCCAGTTCATATTCCAGGGAATCCCACATAGAGGAAGAAGCAGCATCTCCTCTCCTGGTTGCACATGGAGCCAACAGAGCACTCTGAGGGCACCCCTGGGTCCCTCAGAGGGTTTGGGGTGTTCTCCTTGCAGCCTCAGGGGTTTTATTTTATTTATTTAATTTTATTTATTTTTTATTATTTTTATTTTATTTATTTATTTTATTTTTTTATTGTTTTTATTCTATTTTTTTTATTTTACTGGATTATCCCCTGCAAAGCCCAGAGTGATTTTTGGGGCCTGAAGTTTAAACTGAATCCTCATCCTCTGGGAATTGGTGGGAAATCCCTCCAGCAGCAGCACCAACCCCCCCAGAACGGCTGAAACCCTCCCAGATTTTGGCTGTTTGTGGGTTTGAAGGTCCCTGTTGGTCCCGAGCTGAGTCATCCCCTCCTGAGTTAATGATTGCCCAGGGCCTGTTAATAATTAACCCCCCTAAATAAGACATTGAACCACTCCACATCCCCCCCTCAGCTCCTGCAGCATCGCCAGAGCAGGAAAAATATTCAGGAATAAAAATATTCAGGAATAAATCTGTTATTCAGGAATAAACCCTCCGCTATTCCCGCCTCCCTCCTGCTCCCTCGGTATCAACAGCGACGTTTCGAGTCCTGTTTAAATTCGGATTGTGGGATCTTTTGCGCTTGGGATGAAGGTTTTGGGTTTTTTTTTTTAACAGCTCTGCCCTCCCCTCCCTCGTGCCCAGAGGGGCTTGCCCATTATGTGCTCATTCTGGCGTTGTTAGGAAAAATAAATGGATATTTAAGGTCGGTTCCTGCCGACTCATCTCCCGAGTGCATCTCTCTCTGCACCCAACAGGAAAAGCATCCGGAAAAGCTCTGCTGCTTCATCATCTCTTTTGCAGAAAGGGAAGCAGGGAATTCAATTTTATTTGCTTGGGAAAGTAAAAACAAAATAAAATAATAATAAAAAAAATTAAAGGTCTCTGGGTTCCTGGTGAAGGGAATTTTATCACAGAGGGCGTTGGGTTGGGAGGGACATTAAAAATCGAGTTCCACTCCCCCGCCACGGGCTGGGATGGCTTCGAATTATTAAAAAATGGAAATTTAAGTATTTTTAAGGGGAGTAAAATCATTTTGAGCACTCGAGTGGGACTGCAGAGTCTCTGCACCAGCGACTCTCCTGACTCAGGGTCCGAGTGACAGCAAAAATCAGTCCGGGGAGAGCAAATCTCTCCTTTCCTGAGCGCATTAAAAGCATCTTATAAAAGTAGCCAGAGGGTTTTATTGCTGTTCCCATCCCTGCAGGCACAAATCTGGGGTTTTTTTTTTGGGGGGGAAGGAATTGTATGGGATAATTATCCTCTTGTGGAATATTGGGTGTTAATTATGGGGAGGAACTCGCTGGCCTGGTTTATTCTGGCAGAGATTTGGGGTTTTCTGGGGTTTAGGGAGAAGGGGAGAGAGCCTGAAATCCCTGAGACAAACTTAAGTTTTACTGTGAATAATTCCTTTAAGGGTGGCCTCAAATGAAGGTGGGAATTGCAGGTGATCTTGAGCATTTATCTGTGGACCTGAGGCTTTAACCTGCTCTAAATTGCTGCTCTTAACCAGCCCCAACACCCTAAAAGTTCATTTTAGAGAACCAGGCTGCAATGATTTCATGCTCCTAAATGGCCATTCAAAGTTCATTTTAGGGCAGCTTTAAAAAATGGGCAGAAATTTGACTTCTTGCTTTGCTGCAGTGAAACTGTGGCCAGAAATGTCATTTTTGGTATGTGTTTCACCCCCTTGTTCCCTGTGAAGTGTGATGGCTTCAATTTTGGGGGATCTGCTGGCCTCTGATGATTGGAAAACTCTCACCCTTTCCACTTAGATACTGAGAGGAAAGGGATAAGAGCTCTGCTAAGGTGGGAAATCCCAGACTGGTTTGGGTTGGAAGGCCCCTTTTTCTTCCCCTCTTGGACCCACAACAAGCTGAGCTGCAGAAACAAAGGGGTTCCCCTTCTCTGAGGCTCCCCTTGTCCCAAGGTTCCCCTTCTCTGGGGCTCTCCTTGTCCCAGGGTTCCCCTCTGGATGCCCCCATTGTTTGTATGCTCCCCTTGTCTGGGTGTTCCCCTTATTTAGGAGCCCCCTGTGTCTGGATTCTTCCCTTGTCCCAGGGGGTCCCCATGTTTGGATTCTGCTTTTGTCTGAATAATCCCCTTGTCTGGGGACTCCCTTTGTCCTGGCACTCCCCTTCTTTGGGGGTTCCCCTTGTCTGGATCCTTCCCTTGTCCAGGGGTTCCCCTTTTCCCTTGTCTGGATGCTCCTGTTGTGTGGAAAATCCCCTTTTTTGATGCTCCCCTTGTCTGGTTGCTCCCCTTTTCCAGGGTCCCCTTTTTTCTGGGGTCTGGCCTGGTCTGGGGACTTCCCTTGTCCTGTGGATCCCCTTTCCATCACCACAGACCAACTGCAGCCACAACTTTTCCCAGCCCCCCTTTCTGCTCTATTTATTTATCAAACATCCCTTTTACTCTCCCTGGTACATTTTAGGGTTAGGGTTAGGGTACATTTTACTCTCCCTGGTACATTTTAGGGTTAGGGTACATTTTATTCTCCCTGGTACATTTTAGGGTTAGGGTACATTTTACTCTCCCTGGTACATTTTAGGGTTAGGGTACATTTTACTCTCCCTGGTACATTTTAGGGTTAGGGTACATTTTACTCTCCCTGGTACATTTTAGGGTTAGGGTTAGGGTACATTTTACTCTCCCTGGTACATTTTAGGGTTAGGGTTAGGGTACATTTTACTCTCCCTGGTACATTTGAGGGTTAGGGTTAGGGTACATTTTACTCTCCCTGGTACATTTTAGGGTTAGGGTACATTTTACTCTCCCTGGTACATTTTAGGGTTAGGGTACATTTTACTCTCCCTGGTACATTTTAGGGTTAGGGTTAGGGTACATTTTACTCTCCCTGGTACATTTTAGGGTTAGGGTTAGGGTACATTTTACTCTCCCTGGTACATTTTAGGGTTAGGGTTAGGGTACATTTTACTCTCCCTGGTACATTTTAGGGTACATTTTACTCTCCCTGGTACATTTTAGGGTTAGGGTACATTTTACTCTCCCTGGTACATTTTAGGGTTAGGGTACATTTTACTCTCCCTGGTACATTTTAGGGTTAGGGTACATTTTACTCTCCCTGGTACATTTTAGGGTTAGGGTTAGGGTACATTTTACTCTCCCTGGTACATTTTTCACCCTCCAGTCCTTCTCCTTCCTCCTCACAGCTGTTGACAGGGAGGCCCTGCAGGTGACTCCAGACAATTCCAGGCTCCCAGTGGTGAATTCCTCCCAAATTTTGGGCTTCCCCTTCACCCTTTGCCGCTGTGAATTCACCCCCGGGAGAGCCTCAGGATTCCAACACTTTCCAGGATCGCACCACGTTCTCTGTTAAAGATTCATTTACCACCCACCAATTTTTTTTTTTTTTTTTTTTTTTTGGGGGGGGTTAATAATTGATCTAAACCCCAACTTAAGCCGAGCTTTGCTGCAGCTCTTGGGCAGGAAAACCCAGCCCCAACCTCAGCAAAGGGTTAACTTCTCCTTCCCCCTGATTGCTCCGGCTCCTGCCAGGCGGAAGTTGGAACGAGCAGTTCAAGTTCAAGCCTTGTTTCTGTGCTGTGTGATTTTTTTATTTTTATTTTTTCCCCCCTCAGGAACCGGCCAGGAAGGAGCTCCAGGGATGGCCCAAGATTCCCAGTGCCAGAATTCCCACCTCTATTACTACAGCATCAAATTTGCCCTCTCCACCTACTCCACCCTGTTCTCGGTAGGTGCTCCGGTTCCTTTTCCATCTTTCCCGGTGTTCCCCCCTCCAAAAAAAAAAAAAATCCCCCCCTAAGGGTTGGATTTGTTTTTTCAGTGTCCAAATTTCCCCCTCTGAGGGTTGGATTTCCCAAATTTTCCCTTTCCCCCCACCGTGGGTTTGATTTGGATTTTCAGTGTCCAAATTCCCCCTCCTGTGTGTTGGATTTTCCAAATTCCCCCCTCTCAGGTTGGATTTGCTTTTCAGTGTCCAAATTTCCCCCCTCTGTGGGTTGGATTTGGCTTTTCAATGTCCAAATTTCTCCTTCACGTGTTGGATTTGCTTTTCAGTGTCCAGATTTCCCCCCTCACAGGTTGGATTTGGCTTTTCAAAGCCCAAATTTCCCCTTCCAAACCATCAGCTGCTGGTGCAGCGAAGCCCCTTTTGTGCTCGGTGCTGGTTGGGGCCCAAACTGGCAATTTTAGGGGGAAAACGTGGGATTTTGGTGAATTTTAAAGCTCCTGTCTGTGATTTTCCTGCCCTAGAACTGCTCCTGAGAATCTTTTGGGGCCATGAGTCACGTTTGGAGCTTAAAAACCAGGAAATTCAGTGTTTTCACCCCATGGCACAGTCAGATCCCCCCTGCTCGTCTCAGACATGAAGGTGGGGGGAGTTTTATCCACCTCTATAATTTTAAAACTTAAAAATAAACCTGTCTTTAAGCAGTTTGGAATCACTGAACTGTGGCCAGGACTTCCCTGCACCTGGGAGGTGCAAATTGTCAGGGAAGGGGAAGCCAGAAATCCCACATCCTTTTAGGGTCTTCAGGAGATATAAAGGGATTTTTTGTTTTTGTTTTTGTTTTTTTTTTTTAAGGCTCAATCTTACATAATCCTGACTGTATTTACAAACATTTCCTCCTGAGGGTTAAATAACCCTCGTGCCCTTGCTGGGTGTGTGTGTCTAATTGCACAGAAATCCCTGTGCAGGTGCCCAGGGAGGGTGTGCAGGGCTTGAAAATGCTTTTTAATTCTGTATTTATTTATTGTTTAAATGATTTAACTCCTTGGAAAGGGCAGGGTTCACCCTTAATAACCAGAAAGGGGTTTTTTTGGAGAATATCTCACTGATTTCCTCGTGGTGTGGGGGTTGGGAAGGTCCCAAGGGGTGAGGATTTCCTGCAGCATGGCCAGATTGCTGCTCTGCACCCAAAAAGCCCCAAAAATCCACTTTCTTCCCCGATTTCTACAATATTTTATAATATTTTATAACATTTTATAATATTTTACAAGCAGTTTTTGGCTGCAAAATAATCTGTGGGGAAAAGCTGAGGTTTTGGTCTCTCTCAAGAGCCAAGAGCCTCTCACTCTGAGGTTTCCCCAGATGCCTTTGAGCTGCTGGAGAGGTTGGAAGGAGGATTTAATCCTAATTAACCTGCACCCAAAGTTGGATCTGTGCTCTGGAATATGGATTAACCCTGGGATAATTTAATGTCTAAATGTTTATTAATTGCTGAGGAATTGGGGGGGCTCAGTGGGGTGAATCCACCAGCAAGAAGAGACTCATAATTCCCAAAAAATGGAAAATAATCCTAATTAATCTGCACTTAAAACTAAGGCCGTGCTTTGAAACATGGATTAACAATGGGATAATTTAATTTCTAAATGTTTATTAATTGCTGAGGAATTTTGGGGCCTCGTAATTTCCTAAAGGATGGAAAACAAGTAAGAAAAAAAGGCACTTTGAATGGCTCCCACCCTGCCTGCCTTCAGCCCTGGGATGGTCCTTCCAGAGGGATCCTGCTCCAGGGAATCCATAGGGATTGTGCAGCTCCAGGGAGCCTTTCAGCCTGACCTATTTCTGGCCTCATTTGCACCAAATTAATTCACTGGAGCTGTCCAGACCCTCAAAGGTTCGTTAATGAGCCGTGACCGGGCCGGTTTGTCCCTGGAAAAACACATTCCAGAAAAACAAAAAAAAACCAGGATTGAGGAGAAACTTGGATTTCAGGAAGGGTTTGAAATCTCCTGAGTGGAAAATCCAGTGGGATAAGAGTGGGGTTGGTTCACCACGAAGGAATGGGGAGCTTTAAGGGGGAGATCCATCCAAGGGTTGTCCCGGCCTGCAAAAACATGGATGTAGATCCTCGGAATCCTTCCCAGTGCTTTGGTTACAGCTGGAAAAATCCCGAAAAATGTGAGGGATGAGCCTGAAAGTGGATTTAAGCCAGACTTGGAGCAAAGGGCAGAGGGGTTTGGGCATCATGGGCTGGTTTTATCCAGGAGTTTTAATCCTCAGTGAGGATTCAGTAGAGCAAAGACTTGGAGTTTTCTTTCCACAGAGGAACCCTTCTTTCCCTTTCTTACTTTTCCCATAAAATTGAGAAAAGATCTTTTAATTGACCCTTCTAAAAGCCTGTTTTTCACATTTTTGCTCACTGTTGGCAGTTGAGCCTTTATGTGGTGCAGTTAATCACGGTGTTATTAATCCCAAGGTTCTACTTTCAGTGACTAAAACCATCCAGCCCTTCCTAAATCACATTTTCTGAGGCACTTTGGGGACCTCAGCGGGGCATCCTGGTGAATCCACCAGGCAAGGGGAGGCTCATCCTTTCCCAAAGAGTGGCAAATAAACCCCTAAATATTAAAAAGCCCCTGAGAATCCCCCTGGGGAGGAGCAGCAGTGCCCCATGCTGTGAGAATTTGAAGCCTGCAGAAGGTGGGGAGGATGACTCTGCTGTGAGAGGAGGCTTTGCAAATTCAATTTTGCCCTTTCATTTTCGCACTTCTGGTCAGCTTGGCTGGAGAGGGAAGTGATGACCCATCCCCTGAGCTGCTGCTGGACCTGTGCTCTGACTCACACAGTCAGTGTGGGCTCAACAGCACCGGCATCGTGACTTCTGCTGTCCCTGAGCGAGGAGGAATCACTGCCTTGACTCATCCAGTTCATGCCATTCCCTCTGGAATTCCTCACTTTCTTGGGGGCTGGACCTTGGCAGGGTTTGGGGTGGTTGTGCTGGTTTGATCCCCTCGGGGTTTGTGGTTCCTGTTTGTTCTCTCGAGGTCGGTTTTGTCACTTGGGGCTTTGGGGGATGTGGCATCTCTTGGGTGTTGAGTGGAAAGTGGCCTCAAGATGTGGGGCTGGAGCAGCAGGAGGGGCTGAGGGAGCTGGGGGGGCTCAGCCTGGAGAAAAGGAGGCTCAGGGGGGACCTTCTGGCTCTGCAATCCCTGACAGGAGGGGGGAGATGAAGGGGGTTCAGGCTCTGCTCCCAGGGAACAGGGACAGGAGGAGAGGGAACAACCTCAGGCTGTGCCAGGGGAGGGACAGGTTGGATATTGGGGAAATTCCTTCCTGGAAAGGGCTGTCCAGGGGTGGAGTTCCCATCCCTGAGGAACTGAACAGCCCTGTGGATGTGGCACTTGGGGACAGGGGTCAGTGGTGGCCTTGGCAGTGAACTCAGTGACCTTAGAGGGCTTTTCCAACCCTAAGGAGCCAATGGATCTATCCCAGGAGCCAAGGACTCACTGTCCCAACCTCCCCTGAGAGAGGAGGTGGCTCCCTGGGATGGAATTTCTCCCTGGAAAGGGTGGTCAGGCCCTGGCAGGGGCTGCCCAGGGAGGTTTGGAGTGCCCAGCCCTGGAGGTGTCCAGGGCAGGCCTGGAGTGGCACTCAGTGCTCTGGGCTGGGGGACAGGGTGGGAATCAGGCACAGGGTGGACTGGATGATCCTGTTGATCTTTTCCAACCTGAATGACTCTGGGATTCTGGCACCCCCCAAACCCCGCCAGCAGCAGCAGAGCTGTGTGTTGGGTTATTTTCTACCCTTTAATTGCCTCTCATCCCACTGCCAGGTCTCTAAATGACTCTGCCACCAGTGGGACAGTGATTTCCACCAGGAATTCCCACCTTTAGCTCTCCCAGATCCCCAGTTCCTCACCCAGCTCTTCCCTTGCTGTCAGAGAAATGCCTGGAGAGGAAAGCCAGCATCTTTGTTATCCTGCTGGATAACAGACAAAACTGGAGACAAAAACAGCTTTGGGAAAGGGCTGCAAAGGTGGGGAAGGAGCTCCAGCAGCTCCTCAACACCAGGAGAAAATCTCCTTAAACTGTCAGGTTTTTAACAACCCCTCCAGGGGTTGAACTTTCCCTGGTTTCTGCTCTGACAGTTGTTTTGCCTCGTGGTGTCAGAGGGAGCTGCACAAAAGCCTCATCCCAGCGTTGGAACAGCCTGGCAGGTCTTCCCAGCTCCCCTGGGAAAGGTTCAGCTGCGAGTTTGGAGCTGTGAAAATCCTGCCCTGTGGGGAAGGGTCGGTCACAGCAAGCTGAGAAATTCAGGTCTGTAATTTTAGATGCCCAGGAAGGCGACAGGGAGGGGTGGGAGCAGCTCCCGGGTGGTTTCTGTGGGGTGGGAGGGGAGCTTGGACACCCTGGGGCACTTTCCCCATCCCCTCCCCGCTCCCAGCTCCGGGAAGCACCAAAATCACCCAGGGCTGGGGTTAAAATCCAAGTTTCAAAGCCAGTTTATGAAGAGAATTGATGGAGGATGCTTTGGTGGGGGTTCAGCCACCCCCGTGGTGATGATTGTTCCATCTCAGGGTGGTTCTGATGTAGAGATGGGATAATCACCCTCTTGTTAGAGGGGAAAACGCAGATTTCCAGGTTGCAATTCCCAGCTTTCTCTCCTGGCATTTCCACCCCGTTTGGGTGATCAGCGGGCAATTAAGGTTTAACTGCAGAGGATTTAGCAGCAAAATTCCTTCTGTCATCGAGTGTGTGAGAGGGGGGGGAGGAAAAGGGTTGTGATGCCAGGACTCCAAAATATCCGTGCCGAAGGAATTCGAGGCAAAAACATCCCCCCTCCCCAGCCCCAAAAATGCCAATGATGAAAACCAGGACACCCAGGCTTTGCCAGGAGGGGAGGTGGGAATTTTTCCATGCTCTAAACCTGCCAAAGAGGGCTGGGATGATCAGGTTTTTGGGGAAACAAAGGATTTATCATTCCCTCTGTAGCACCACAGGTCCTGGCAAAGGCTTTGACGCTGCTCCAAATCCAGCTTTTTTTTTTTTTTTTTCCTCACAGAAACGCTGCTTTTCAGGGAATGCTTCTCTTTCTCCCCATCCAAATCCCTCTGCCACTCATGCTGCAACATTATTCCCTGCTCACCCTTCCAAAACTCATTATGTTCTGCCTTCCTTTGCAATCTGCCCTGCCGAGAGACTTTCCAGGATATCTGTTCCCTCTGTTCCCTGCCTCGAGGTGTGAGTTGCTTTGCAAGAGGCTTTTTTTTTTGTGTGTGTGCCTGAAGCTGCTTTGAGTAGAAACAACTCGTTATTTTTGTTTAATTGGCACATGTTTTTTTAGCTGGTGGGGTGTGGAGATGGGCAGGGGCAGAGGAGGGGCAGGGACTGAGCAGGGACAGGACCCTGGAATGGCTGGAGCTGTGTCAGGGCAGGGATAGGCTGGATTTTGGGAAAGGTTCTTCCCCCAGAGGGTGGTTGGCACTGAACAGGCTCCCCAGGGCAGTGGGCACAGCCCCAAGGCTGCCAGAGCTCCAGGAGGGTTTGGATGACCCAACTCACAGCACGTTCTGGGATGTGGTTGGTGATTCCCAACCCTCTGACCTGTCCAGACCCTCCCTGCCTTGCAGGGACTCAACAGCTCCTCCCAGCTTTGGATCCAACTTGCTGAGTGTCCCTCCCAGTGCTGTGTCCAAGTCACTGCTGGAGATGTTGGAGAGCACACAGCCCAAGGTGGAGCCCTGTGGGACCCCCCAGTGCCAGCTCACATCTGGTACCACCCCAGCCACTGCCACCCTCTGTGCCCAGCCCTGAGCCCGTTCCTCACCCAGCACCCGCTGTGTTTATCCAGCTGTGGGCTGGACAGTTTGTCCAGGGGGATCCTGGGAGAGCCAGGATCAGAAATCCAAACCCACTCCATCAGCTGGCTCCCCTTGACCAGCCAGGTGGGTCACCTTGTCCTAGAAGGAAATCAGGATGGATCAGCAGGACTTTCCTGTCCTGAGGCCCTGCTGGCTGTGACCACTGACTGGGTTGTCCTTCGGGTGTTTTCCAATCCCTCCCAGAATAATCTTCTCCATAATTTCCCCAGGCACTGAGGGGACACTGACAGGCCTGGACTTTCCTTCTTGAAAATCAGGACAGCAATCCCCAACTTCCAGTGAGCTGGGACCTCCCTGGATTCCCCAGATCCCTCAAAAATCACTGAGGGAGCTTTTGCAGAGTGACATCAGCAGCTCCTTGAGGATTCCTGGATGAATCCCATCAGGCCCCAGAGATTTGGAGGGATGTGCAGCAGCCTCATCCATTCCACGTGCTTCCAGCTTCCCAGGGATGATTTTCAGCCCTGGAAAAGTGATTTTGAAGCAATGGACAACAAGAACCCTTCTGGGTTTCCCTCTTCTCCTGCTGGCAGGTGAAGCTCATCCCAAAGAGGCCCCTTCCTCATCCCAAACAGGCTCCTTCCTCATCCCAAACAGGCTCCTTCCTCATCCCAAACAGGCTCCTTCCTCATCCCAAACAGGCTCCTTCTTCATCCCAAACAGGGTCCCTCCTCATCCCAAACAGGCTCCTTCCTCATCCCAAACAGGCTCCTTCCTCATCCCAAACAAGCCTCCAGCCCTTGAACCCCCTCCTGGTTTTGCTCCATGTCCTTTCCACCGTCTCTTCCCTCCCTCTGATCACAGATGGATTAATTAAAGCAGGGAAAGTGGCTCTGATTGGCACGTGGGGGAATGTTTGGGATTAATGGGGGATGCATGGTGGGTATTAATGGATCTCCCCCTCCACTTCCAGAGCCAAATGTATTTCCTGGGACACGGTAAAAGGGATAAACATGAAATCAAACCTAATCCCAGTGAGGCTTAAAATAGAGTGTAAAGATGAAACTGTGATTAAAAGCCTGTTGTCATTAATGGGCCTTGTCTGTTTAGTTGCTGCCTGTTGGGTTTCTGCCTGTTTAGTTTCAAATAATCGAAGTGTCTGTAAAATATCACGAGTCTAAATGTCAGGTTTTGAGAGATTTTTAGTTCCTTTAGAGCTGAGATGGAGCCTGGAACAAGCAGTGATTGATGGACCTGAAACAGCGACAGAAACACACCAGAAACAGTGGCCAGGCAGAGAAGGAAAAGCTCAACCCCCCCCCAAAAAACCCCCAAGGATTGTAGGTGAAAATTAAGGATTGAATTGTATGTGAATTAGCAGGAAGAGTTTGTGGAGGCTCGTTAGGAGGGGTGAAGGTGAAAGTGATAGAAAAGGAGTGAAAAAAATGGAAAAGGAGGGAGAAGAGAGTGAAAGAAAGAGGAGTGGGAGAAGGAAGGGGAAGGGAGTGGAAAGGAGTGGGGAAAGTAATGAGAAAGGAAGGGAAAAGGGAATGGAAAAGGAGGAGGAAAAGGAAGGGGGAAAGAATGAAAAAGGAATGGGAAAGGGAGGGAAGGTAGTGGAAAAGGAGTGGGAAAAGTAGTGAGAAAGGAAGGGGAAAAGGGAATGGAAAAGGGAGGGGAAAAGGGGATGGAAAAGGAAAGGGAAAAGGAGAGGGGAAAAGGAGGGGAGGAAGAGTGAAAAAGGAGTGGGAAAGGAGGGGGAAGGGAGTGGAAAGGAGTGGGGGAGAGTAGTGAAAAAGGAAGGGAAAAGGGAATGGAAAAGGACAGGAAAAGAAGAGGCGAAAGGAGGGGGGAAATGAGTGGAAAAGAAGGAGGAAAATAAGGGGGAAAGGAGGTGAAAAGGAGCAGAAAAGGAGTATTTTTCTCTTATTTGGAGATGCAGGGTTTTGTCTGTGGGCTGGGAGGGATTTTCCCCAGGATTCTCCCTCTGTGATTTGGGATGGGAAAGGGCTGGAAAAGGAGAATGAGGAAGGCTCTGGAAGCTCCTCGGTTTCCTTTCTGCCCTTGTGAGGTGTCAGCTCAGGGCCGGCTGAGCAGCCACTCGCCCGGGGCGATGGAACAGCTCCTGCCAGCGCCGATCCCTCGGGATAACGGGATAACCGCGCGGGCTTTGATGCTGAACGAGCTGAGCGGAAGCAAAAAGCCCTTTCTGAGCCCGGATTTATCCCGGAGTCGTCAGATTGTCCTTTTGTCAATTAGGGCTGGTTCGTTGGGGGGGGAGGGAGGTTGTCAGAAATAATCCATCGGGATTTTTATGGGGCTTCTCATCCAGGGATCAAAAGCGCTTTGTGGTGGCGCTCTGAGCTCGGGTGGGGGTTCCACTGAGCTCGGGTGAGGGTTCCACTGAGCTCGGGTGGGGGTTCCACTGAGCTTGGGGAGGTGCTCTGAGCTCGGGTTTAATTTGGGGCGGTGCTCTGAGCTCGGGTTTAGTTGGTGGGGCTGCACTGACCTCGGCTTTAATTGAGGGGTGCGGTGTGGGAAGAGGGACAGTGGGGATTAGATGTTGAACATCCCAAAGCTGTGTGAGTTTGGGATTGGATGTTGAACATCCCAAAACTCTGTAGGTTTGGGATTGGATGCTGAACATCTCAAAGCTGTGTGGGATTGGATGCTGAACATCCCAAAGCTCTGTGGGATTGGATGCTGAACTTCCCAAAGCTCTGTGGGTTTGGGATTGGATGCTGAACATCCCAAAGCTCTGTGGGTTTGGGGTTGGATGCTGAACATCCCAAAGCTCTGTGGGATTGGATGCTGAATATCCCAAAGCTCTGTGGGTTTGGGACTGGATGCTGAACATCCCAAAGCTCTGTGGGATTGGGATTGGATGCTGAAAATCCCAAAGCTCTGTGGGTTTGGGATTGGATGCTGAACATCCCAAAACTCTGTGGGATTGGATGTTGAACATCCCAAAGCTCTGTGGGTTTGGGATTGGATGCTGAACATCCCAAAGGTCTGTGGGATTGGATGCTGAACATCCCAAAGCTCTGTGGGATTGGATGCTGAACATCCCAAAGCTCTGTGGGATTGGATGCTGAACATCCCAAAGCTCTGTGGGATTGGGATTGGATGCTGAATATCCCAAAGCTCTGTGGGCTTGGATGCTGAATATCCCAGAGCTCTGTGGGTTTGGGATTGGATGTTAAACACCCCAAAACTATGTGGGTTTGGGGTTGGATGCTGAACATCCCAAAGCTCTGTGGGTTTGGGATTGGATGCTGAACATCCCAAAACTCTGTGGGATTGGATGCTGAACATCCCAAAGATGTGTGGGTTTGGGCTTGGATGCTGAACATCCCAAAACTCTGTGGGTGTGGGATTGGATGTTAAACATCCCAAAGCTGTGTGAGTTTGGGATTGGATGCTGAACAGTCCAGAGTTCTATGTTTTTGGGACTGGATGTTAAACATCCCAAAACTCTGTGGGATTGGATGTTAAACATCCCAAAGCTGTGTGGGTTTGGATGCTGAACATCCCAAAACTCTGTGGGTTTGGATGTTGAACATCCCAAAGCTCTGTGGGTTTGGATGTTGAACATCCCAAAGCTGTGTGGGTTTGGGATTGGGTGCTGAACATCCCAAAGCTGTGTGGGTTTGGGATTGGATGCTGAACAGTCCAGAAATTTGTGGTTTTGGGACTGGATGCTGAGCATCCCAAAGCTCTGTGGGATTGGATGCTAAACATCCCAAAGCTGTGTGAGTTTGGGATTGGATGCTGAACAGTCCAGAGATTTGTGGTTTTGGGACTGGATGCTGAACATCCCAAAGCTCTGTGGGATTGGGATTGGATGTTAAACATCCCAAAGCTCTGTGGGATTGGATGTTGAACATCCCAAAGCTCTGTGGGATTGGATGCTGAACATCCCAAAGCTGTGTAGGACTGGATGTTGAACATCCCGAAGCTGTGTGGGTTTGGATGTTGAACATCCCAAAGCTGTGTAGGACTGGATGCTGAACATCCCAAAGCTGTGTAGGACTGGATGTTGAACATCCCAAAGCTCTCTGAGCTGTCCTTGGACATCTCCCACCTTCACCTCTCCCATCAAACCTCTTCTTTCCCCCCTCGGTGCCTCCCTCGCAGATCCTGGGCCTGCTGATCCTGTGCGTGGGGATTTACGCCGAGGTGGAGAGGCAGAAGCACAAGACCCTGGAAGGGATTTTCCTGGCTCCAGCCATCATCCTGCTCCTGCTGGGGGTCACCATGTTCGTGGTGTCCTTCGTGGGAGTGGTGGGGAGCCTCAGGGACAACCGGACCCTGCTGAAGATGGTGAGACCCTTGGGGTGGGCTGGGGGGTGGGGGGGTCTCAGGGAGGAAAATCGGTGTATCCTGAATCATCACCATGACTTTGTGGGGATTGAAAGCCCTTTCTGGATGGAAATCCTGCCTGGTGTTGCTTCTTTGTGCTCTCAGCTCAACTGTGAATTGGTGGAGAGGATGGATTTAAATTGGTGTAAAATGCCCTCATTTCCTATTTAAATTGTGGGGAAAACAGCCAATTGCCCAGTTTTCCATGGCTGGATCCTTCCCAGCAGGCTGATCCTTCCTCCTGGGACAAGGGGATTATTCTGGGGACTGAGATCCCACCTCTGGTGGAGCAAAATCTCCACTGCTGAGCTGATTTTACCTGTGAGGATGCCAAGAGAAAACAGCTTCGTTTCCTTCCACAGGGGAGCTGTAAACAGAGGGAAAAATCCCTTGGGAATTCCAAACTGGAAGAGATCCAGGACTTTAGGGCAAAGTGATCACTTCCAACCTGCTTTCCAGGGTTTTGGTGGTGTGTTGAGCACCTTCCCTGCAGCTCCTCGAGGGGTGACAGCTCTGCCTCCAGACAGGGGGTTTGGAAGGGGAATTTTGGGGACAAAACTCCTGTTTTGGGTTATTCCCCACGGCAGGAATGAAGCTGCTGAGATCCACAGGGAGGAAATCCCAACCCACAGGGGCAGGATTGGGATTATTTCGTTCCCTCAAGCTGTGCCCGTTGAAGATTTGATTTGTCCAACGAGCCGTGAAACACAAACGAGCTCAGATTTCTGTCGCCAGGGACAATTCCCGCCCTCTGATGTGTCAATTTTCCACTTGCAAATCCACTCTGAGTGCTGGAATCAGGATTGACGGGGATTCAGGGGTGTTAACACAGAAAACAAGGCATTACCAGGAACTAGAAGTGCTTCTCCTGCCTTGGGATCAGCCAAAAAGAGGACCAGGACACTGGAGAACTTGGACAGCAGGTGGACAAAAAAAAAAAAAAAAAAAAGGCAGGTGAAATGTTCTCCACCCCAATAAAAACTCTGTTCTGGAGGGAAAATAATTTCTAGGTGCAAAGTTGTAAAGCAAAGTTGTTCTCTCTCCCTCTCCCTCTGCAACCGGACAGAGGAGAGAGAAAAACCAACAGTGAAGGATTAGAAAATTATCGACTTATATATATATAAAATTATTATAGATTACATTCATAATAATAAAATTATTATAGAGTTATATGTATAAAATAGAGTTAAATGATGGCACAGCACAGATTTTAGGGTTTGAAGAGGTGAAATGATGGCACAGCACAGATTTTAGGGTTTGGAGAGGAGCACGAGGTTGCCAATCAGGGGGCCATTGTGTGGATGGGCAATTGTTCTCCTGGCAAGATAAATCCTCCTGGAGGAGCCTCAGCTCCTGCTGATTCTGAATCAGAGCAATCAGAGCCACACAAGGAGCTCTTGGAGCTGAGCTGGGCCCAGCAGATGGGTTTTTTTCCCTGATTTTATGAGGGGAAAAAGGCCAAAATTAAGGTGGAAAACGTTGTGCCACATCCCTGTGCCAGCCTCAAATCATCCCCAGGAGCAGCTCCTGGAGATGGGGCTTCAAACAGAGGAGCTGAAAAGACCAATAAATAAAGGAATAAATCCCCTCATTTTTATTTCTGCATTTGGAATGGGGTGGAATGGTTTGAAAGAGTGAAATGGTTTAGTGGAATTAGGAAATAATTTAAAAGACTCGCTGAGGAAACAGTTGTGAAATAGTTTTCACAATGGGAGGAGCCTGTGGAGCCCCCAAAGAAGGATTTGCAAAGTCCAGGGTGATATTGGGGATATCCAAGGGGTTTCATCTGCATTAGGAGTTCCCAGGGAATTTCCTGGTGCTCCTTAAAGGATTGAGTCAATTATGCCATTGGAATTATTTCCCTGCTTGAGGGAAAATTTGGGAAGAGGTGAGATTTTATTGCCTGACCCTCCAACTTGGAAATAAATCAGATTAGAAAGGAGCTGCTGCTCCTGGAAGTGGAGGGAAGGAGGGACTAAGAGGTGACATCCATCTCTGTCTGTAAAAATCTCCTTTTTGGGGGAGATTTGGGGAAAATCAGCGTGTTCTGGATGATGCAACCACCCTGCTCTTGAGATGAGGGGGGAGGGTAACAGAGCTACAACCAAGGAAGGGTTCAAAGCAGCCAAAAAGAACCCAGCTGAAAGTTATAAAAGCAAAAAAAAAAGTAGGGGAAAGGAGGTTTTGGCAGGTCTGGTGAGGGGGCAAATTCGGTCTCCAAGAAAAAGGGCAGAGGGGCAACTGCAGGACTTGGATGGACCACCTGGGGCTCCCAGGAATTCCAGTTGGATATTTAGGGTCCCTTCCAGCCACTCCCTGGCTCTGTGCTTCTGTGAGATGCAGGAAGGATGGAAAAGCTCCTGGAATAAGGAAAAACACCAGGGAAATCTGGGATTGATGTTTAATCAGAGCAAACTCTGCCTGGGAAGAGCTGCTGTGATGCCACAGCCCGGCCAGGGAGAGCCACTGGCTGCCACCCCCCCAAGGAAAACAATCACCAAAACACCAAAAATCTCCCCAAATCCTTCCCTTCCACCCACCCCAGCAGCACCTGGGGGCTCAGAAAGGAAAATATTTGCTTTATGATGCTCCATTTCCTTGAGATAACGAGGGTGGTGATTTCTGGAGAGCCCAGGAAATAACCCCAAAAACCACAAGAAAGGAACCCCCAAACACATTCCCGGGGATTTTGCAGCAGGACATCTGGGATGCTGAGGCTGGAGATGCTGCTTTTGAATCCTGAAACATGAAAACACCGCAGGCAGAGCAGAAACTGCTGCTGAATTCCAGAAATCCGGCGGCTTTTTGGCTGAGAAAAAATTTAATAATGCTCAGGCCTTAAAGAGAAGGTGCCACAAACCCCACCCAGGATGAGATTTGAGAGGGGTTGGAGGGAATTTGCTCCTCACTCCAAGCCTGTGGGAACAGGTACATTCTGTCTTCATGCAAATAACCCCAAATATTTTGATTTTTATCCATTTTCAGCATCACTTCCCCAGCAAAGGGGCCACATGAGCAGCCTTTGAACGCTGAGCTTGGTGATAAATAAACCTCTCACTCCTCCTGGGAAGCCACTAAATCATCTTTTTTGCCTTCCAGAAAGGTGAACCTGGATCCTTTTCCCCCCAAAATGAACCTTTAAATGATGTTTTTGAAGCCACCATCTCTCCCTGGTGTCACCTGGCCCTTCCTCAGGCTTGGCTTTGCTGCTCAAGGGCTGTTCCCTCTGAAAAGCTCCAAAATCGTTGTTTATTCCCACAGAGAACCAGCTCTCAGAGCTGCTTAAAGCAAGAAATAAAAAAAACAAACCTCAAACCAAACCAACACAACCCCAAAATCTGTCAGGGATGGCTCTTCCACAGAGAAAAAAACGAGGACAACAAAGCCCAAATGAAGAGATTTGGCAGAGCAGCTGCTGTTGGAGCAGCACAGCAACAGCTCCCTGTGCCCAGGACACTCTTCCAGCCATAAAAACCCCACATTATTTTATTTAGGGAACGTGCTGAGCTCCTCAGATGGACCTGGCTGGGCCCCACTGCTTATTTCATAAGAATTGAGCTTTAATTTTAATGAGAACAAAGCAGCTCTTTGCTGGCCTTGGGGGAGATCGAGGTTTGGGTGGGGAGCTTCTCTCCCTGAAAAAAAAAATTGGGAGTGGTGGGATGGGGGAACATCATCTTTCATCCTGATTATTATTTTTTCAGTTGATTTATGATTCCCAACTTGCTGCAAACTTAGGGCAGCTCCGGGCAGGATGAAATGCTGTTTAATTGGAGGGTTTTTGCTCTTTTATTTTGTTGCTGGAGGCTGTTTAAGGTAAAAAATGCTGATTTTTAAAAATTTATTATTACTTTATTTATTATTAATATATAATATATGAGACTAACATAATATATTATATATCCTATCAGATAATAACATGATGTATGTTATATATTATAATGAGACTAACATATATATAATATGTAAAACTAACATAATATATATTATATATACTATATAAGAGAATAACATGATATATATTATATATAATATAAGACTAACATATATTATGTTATGTATTATATAATATATTAATAATAAATTACAGATACTGTGATAATATATCTTCCTATTGTATATTCTTTATTATATTTTCTTTATTACATTATATATTGCTATAATAATATTGTTCTAGCAGTATTAGAATATTGCTAATAACATATATAACATTATTATAATAGATTACATATTATTACTATATTATATATTATATTCTATATTAAAACATATTATTGTTATACTATTATAGTATATATTATTACTATAAATTATTATGTGACTATTTTATTATAATATATATTATTACTATGCATGATTATGTGAATATTTTGTTAAATCATGTGGATTTCTGAAGGTGAGGTTACAAATTGTGGGGTGTCCAAGGGGAACTGGGAATAATTTAGGTGACATTCCACATTTTGTTTCTCCCTTTTTTTAAGGAATCCCAATTCTTCTCCCCAGTTAACATAAGCCTTTGATGAAGTTTTACAAGGAGCAGGAGTTAAGCTCTTTTTTGGGGGCTTTTTCTTTTGGAGAAGGTGATGAAGCAGCTTCACCAAAAGAAGCAGCTTCTTTTGGTGAAGCTGCTCCTCCAGTGGCTCTGAGGACTCAGCAGTGGGTGGGGAATTAAAACCCCAGAGATTTGGGGATTTGGGGGCAGGAAATGATGTTTGGCTGCTCTGCAGCATTTCAGTTTTGCTGAGCTTTGGAGGTTAAATTTTGGCTCCCCTGGCTTTGTCAACTCCAACAGACCAACATCCAAGTTAAATTATGGTAATAAATTTTCTCTCTCCCCCACCCTTTTTTTTTTTAATCTTGTTTTTTGGGGTTTTTTTTTAGCTGGTTGCCATGGGAACCATTCACCTTCCTTTGCCTGGTGAGGCTCCAAAATTGAAATTCCTGCAATCCTTGGGAAAACAACAAAAAAAAAAGGGGACACTTTCTGCTCTGTCCAGGAGGGTTTGGATGCTCCATTCAGGGTTTTTTATTTTTGGGGGTGAAGAAGAGCTGGGGGAGGAAACTTTGGGGAGACAAGTGGGAGCTGAGCAGAGCTTTGTTCCCACTCTTCCAAAGTGGGATTTGAAGCTGGATGGGACCTGTCAGAGAGGGAATAAAGGAGACTGATGGGTAAGGGCAGCAAGAACACCAAACCTCCTGCTTTGAGTCATTGGCTCCACCAGGGTGTTGATTCCCAGCCTAAATTTGTCACCACGGGAGTTACTGCCCGGATTCTGTGGGATGAGTGATCCTCCACTGATTCCAGCTCGGAATCTTCACATCCAACCATCCCACCACACACCAGGACCTGCCCAGGGGTAACATTTGCTCCCACTGCTTCCACTGGGCCTGTTTTCCCACACAGAATTTGGCCACCTGGCTCCTTCCACCCTTCCCTGAAGGGATCAAACATCTTTCCTTGTTAGGACTGAGCTCTTTGGAGGAGATTTCAGAGCCACTCTCAGGTCTCCTGATGGCCCAGCTGGACACAGAGCTGGGCTAACCCTTCTTTTCCTCGTTTCAGTTCTTCTGGGTGCTGCTGGTGATCTTCCTGACGGAGCTGCTGCTGCTCTTCATCGAAATCATCTTCGAGAACAAGGTGGGTGCGGCCAGGAGGCCTCTGAGTGGTGACAAACTCCATCAGCAGGGAGGAAAGCCCTCAATTATCTGTGATTCCTGGAAAGGGAAGGTTTTCATTGCTCTGCTGGGGCTGCTCCTGGTGCTCCAAAGCCTTGGTGAATCTCCAGCACCACCCAGAGCTTCTGATGGAGTCACAGCCAAAAACCTGTGGGTTTTTTTTTTTTTTTCTCTTGAGGACTCATTAAGCTCCTCTCCTTAATTAGGTGAGCTGCTGGCTGCAGTCCCAAGGATGGGACTGAGTCAGAGCTGAGCCTGCAGGACCAGAAATGCTTCCAGTGATGTCCTTTCTGGCCACCCTCCACCTCCTGCTGCAGAAACTCTGCTGGCCCCAATTTCATCTCAGCCCTTCAATCAATCCAGTGATTAAACAGCCAATGCCAATCTCTGCTGGCTCAGGGAATGAACAAAGGAGGGGGGAAAAAAACCTCTGGGATTTCTGATTCCAGGCTCTGAAAATCGATTCCCTGATGGACAAACAGCTCAGTGATTCCAAACCCATCCCAGGGTCCCAGAATGGTTTGGGGGGGAGGGACATCAAAGCCCATCCAGTGCCACCCCCTGCCATGGGCAGGGACACCTTCCAAAGATCAGGATGCTCCAGCCTGGCCTTGGACACTTCCAGGGATCCAGGGGCAGCCACAGCTTCTCTGGGAATTCAATATCCAGCCCCTCAACACCCTCACAGCCAACAATTCCTTCCCAATCTCCCATCTCTCCCTGCCCTCTGGCAGTGGGAAGCCATTCCCTGTGTCCTGTCCCTCCAGCCCTTGTCCCCAGTCCCTCTCCAGCTCTCCTGGAGCCCCTTTAGGCCCTGCAAGGGGCTCTCAGCTCTCCCTGGATCCTTCTCTTTTCCAGCTCTCCCAGCCTGGCTCCAGAGCAGGGGGGCTCCAGCCCTGGGAGCAGCTCTGGGGCCTCCTCTGGACTCTTCTCAGCATCTCCAAATCCTTCTGATTGTGGGGATTCCAGGGCTGGAGCAGCTCTGCAGGTGGGGTCTCACCCAAGGGGGCAGAAGGGGCAGAATCCCCCCCCTCATTTGCTGCCCAGGCTGTGGGATCAGCCCAGGAATTGGGATTTGGGATTTCTGAGCCCCAAAGGTTGTGGGGGATGACTTTGCCTTTGGGGTGCTACAACCACTCCCCAAACCCCTCTGATCCCTGAATCCTCAGCGCTGCTCCCAGGAAAATCAAATTGCCTGAGCCCACAAGCAGCAAATCCAAAGTGCTGCCACTTGCACAGTGTTTGGGGTTTTTTTAATGAAATTAAGAATTAAATGCTCTGCTTTGCTCCAAATCTGAGGCTCAGGATGGTGCCCAGCACCCACCCTGCACTGCCAGGGATCAGCTGGGGAAGGGATTGAATCCTCCTGATGAAACTCCTGGATGGAGCAGAATCCACGAAGGCCTAAATTGTCCCTTAATTTAAATTAAGCGGGCGATATCAAAACCTAATTAAAAAAAAATCAAACAACGGGGGGGGGGGGGAGGGAGGAGAGAAGGGTCTGACAAGTGAGGAATCCACTTGACCTGAAATTGGTTGGAGGCACAAAATCACATTTGGAACAATGGCTGTTTATTAAACTCCTTAAAAACGTCGTTAATTGGATTTGGGGGTAAATAAGCAGTGAGGAGGAATTAATTTAGTGGCCCTGGAACTGCTGAATATTGAAATATTGTGGAGATGCAAATGGGGTTTGGAGATTAAAGGGGTTGGAGGGGTTTTATGACATTTCTGTCCCACCTTAAACCCAGGATTTAATTCAGGAGGTGTCCTGGGGGGCAGGAGGAGCCTGGGATGAGCCTTTCTGGGGGAAAAACAGGCAGAAAAGGGTAAAAACTGGGTGTTTTCTGTAGTGTTGTTAAAGAGGAGCAAACCAGGAATTCAAATCTTAATAAATGGAATTAAAATCTTACTAAACTGAATTAAAATCTTAATAAAACTCCCACCCGAGCTGTTTGAGCCCCCCTGGTGGTGTTTTCTTTGCAGCTCTGAGGTGCCTTCACTCCTCTTTTTTTCCACCTTCTTCTCCCTGTTCCTGCTCTTCCCAACCTCTAATTTTCCTGTCAGAGTTAATTTATGCAAAGTAACGTTTCCTCCCCCCTCTTTCACCTGTTTCTAACTCAGAATAAAGTTCTTTTTTTCCCCCTCTCATTGATATTCATGAAAAAATCAATAATAAGGGGGAAAAATCAATAAAAAGGGGGGAAAATCAATAATAAAGAAGTCAATAATAAGGAAAAAATCAATGGCAAAAAGATCAGTAGTGAGGAAAAATCCATAAAAGGAGAAAAATAATTAAAAATCAGCAAAAAGGAAAAAAAAAAAAGGAAAATAATTAAAAAGTCAATAATAAGGAAAAATCAATAATAAAAAATAAATAAAGGAGAAATTATCAATAACAAGGGAGAAAATCAATAAAAAGAAAAAAGAAACAAGAGAAAATCAATGAAAAGGAAAAAAGAAATATTAAAAATGGACAATAAGGAAAAAAATCAATATTAAAAATCAAGAATAAGGAAAAAATCAATAAAAGGAAAAAATCAATACTAAAAGCAATAAAAAGAAAAAGCTCAATAGAAAGGAAAAAATCAATCATAAAAAATGAATAAGGAAAAAATGAAAAGGAAAAAAATTGGTAATAAATCAGTAATAGGAAAAAACAGCAATAAGGAAAAAATCAGTAAAAAGGAAAAAATAAATACTACCCATCAATAATAAGAAAAATTCAGTAATGAAAAATCAATAAGAAAAAAATCAATAAAAAGGAAAAGTAAATTTAAAAATCAATAATAAGGAAGAATCAATAATATAAAATGGGTAAATAATTAAGAAGCAAAGGAAAAATAATGGGAAAAATAATGGGAAATAATAAAAAGTTGAGAAAGGTGGATGGCTCTGCTTGGATGTGCAGGGAAAGGACCCATTCCATGGGAGCTCCAACCCTGAGAGCTCAAAAATTATGGAATTTGCTCCCCAAAAATAGCCTTTTTCCAGGGTGAAATTCCTCCTCCAGCCACAGCTCTGAAAAAACAACCTGATGGTTTGCAATATTTTCCATCCCTGAGCCGTGGTTTTGGGATTTCTGTCCCCAGATGAACGAGGTTTTCCACTCCAACATCCAGGAGGGCATCAGGCACTACTACGACGACCTGGACTTCAAGAACATCCTGGACTTTGTGCAGCAGAAGGTTTGGTTGGAGGGGGGGTCTGAGGGAGGGTTTCCCATGGAATTTTCCATGGAATGTTTGGCTCCACTCAGCCCTGAAGCACAAACATCCCTTTTCCCTGTGCTTTTGGAGTTTATTCCCATCCCTTGGCTGCTTTGCTTGGAATATCTTGACCTGGTTGGGTTTGCAGGAAGGGGGGGTGGGGTTTGTTTCTTTTTTTGGGACACTTTTGCTCCCCAAGAGGGTTTTTTTGGTGAGTTCTTCTGATGTCTGCACGGCTGCAAAGAGAATCTCCTGCTCCTCACTGTGGGAAACCTGGAGGTTTTCTGGAAGAAGAGGTGACCTCCAGCCTCCCCACAGACCCACTGAGGTGGGAAAAGCCCCCTGAGATCTCTCCAAGTCACCAAATCCCGGAATATTCCAAGGTGGAAGGGACTCCCCCCTAAGGATCAACAGCTCTTAAGTCCAACCCAGCCCTAAACCACATCCCTGAATTCAGGGGATTTGGGTTTGCTCCTATTTTGAGGATATTTGGGTTTAACCTTTATTTGAGTCACCCTGGAGGGATCAAGGGATCACTTGGCTCAAAGCATTTGATAAATGGGAAAAAAAAAAACAAAACAGTGGAAACCTCCCAAAACTTGAGGTGCAGGAGAGGAATTTCAGAGGTTTTTATGGCTCCTGGTTTGGCTTTCCCAGCAAAGCTCCTTCCAGGTGAAAGCTGCCTTCTCCCCCCAGCCCAGTTTCTCTCCTTTCATTATGAAACATCCCCCAAATCTGGGAGTCTTGTGCTTTTCTAGGAAGAAAAAGAGATTGGAAGCTCCTTCCTCTGTGATGGGGTTGGAATTTAAGGGCTCTCTGAGCTCTCCTGTCTTGGGTTAAATTCCTGCCCTTGCCTTTGGAGCCAGCCTTGCTGTGCTGAGCTCATCAATCAGGCTGAGAACCCTCTGAAGGTCTCAATTCTGAGCAAGATCAGAGGGTTTTCTGAATTTTACTCCCACCTCCCTGAAAGGAGGCTGGAATTCAGACCTCTGGATGATAAATGGGGGCAGAAAGTCCTTGCTGGAGTCACCCTGGAGGAGCCTCGGACCACAAACCTGCGGATAAATTGGATTTATTTATGGGATTGTTCCTGGATCTCCAAACCACCGAGGTTCAGACTCTTATCAAACAATCTCTCCTTTCTTTTTTACAACATTTTTCCCCTCTACTCCTTCCCTTGAATTATTATTCCCCTTTTTATTATGAGTTTTCAGGGGAAGATCCTCATCCCCAAGTCTCTTTCTATGCTAAAAGTTGTGGCCCCTTCCACGTAAATCTGGCCTTAAAAATTAATTTATCATTAATAATGAGCTCATCCAAGGGTTTCAGTGAGGCAAGTGGCAACAATTCACAGTAAATGATGGTCACAGGCAGCTCTGGGCTTGTGTTTTACCCAAAAAAAAGCAGCTCTGGGGGTGATCCCTCCGTGCTGACACCAAGTTTTCAGCCTCTCAGAGTAAACTGGGCTGCTCAGGTGCCAGAAAATCAACTTTCCTTCTCTTAAAAGGCAGATCCAGCCAGGTTTGGTGCCAGCCACTCTCTCAGTTCTCCCTCTCTGATCATTTTTAATGGTTTGCTGGTACAAGGGGAAGAGGGAAGTTCCATTTGAATTTCAAAGGGCTGCCAGAGCTTCAGTTCTCTCCCCAAAAACTCCGAGTGAAGCTCAGAGAGATGAGATGTTGTGTCTTTAAACCTCCTCCTTTCTTCTGGGAAGGATTAAAGGCAGCTCTCCCAGCGGGGCTCCTTCCAGGGGGATGGCAGAGCTGGAATAAATCCTCATTTCTCGGGGGGTGGGGGCAGGTTTGGACACTCAGAGCTGCTCAGGTGGGACCTGGGAGCTGCTCTTCCCTCACTGACACGGGTGGGATTAAAAACAACCGAGGGATTAGAGGTGGGAAGTCAGAAATTAGCTGTAAATTGGGGTTTTTGTGCATTTTGGGGTGGGAGACCCCCCCCAGAGTTGTGGCTTCTCCTCCTCCCCCTGGCCAAGTGTTATCCCTTGGGGGGAGCAGATATTTAGAGGGTTAATCCTCTGCAAAAACTGCTCCTTGGAGAGTTTGGTGCTAAAAAATTGGGGAAAACCCGGTTTTTTTTCCCTCTCTTACCCCACCCCCCCCGCCCCCTCCTGCCCCTCCAGGCTTTTCTTTCGGGGGGGGGGGGAAATGCAAGGATTCAAATTTATTTGCCACAAGAAGGGATGATTTGCTTTGCAACAAACCCATTTTTATTCTGGGGAGAACAGAGAATGACTTTCATTAATTTTTTTTTTTTTTTTGCCTTCATTGTGGGAAGAGAAGAAAAAAAAGCAGCTTTTTTTTTTTATTCTATTTTTTTTTCCCCTTTGTAGCTGCAGCATTTGATCCCTAATTTAACTTGACAGGAGGAGAAATCCCTGCTAGATTTCGGGAGCCTTATTAGCATTGAATGGCACCAACTGAGCTGCCTCCAAGAGCCAAGAAATCTGTTCATTCAGGGGCTGGAAGAGCCATCTCCCCTCGGGAATAGGCTGGATTAATCACCTGGAATTAAATCAGTCAGGCTTGAGTGAGCCTGAGCTTTGCTGGGCTGCAGGCAGAGCTGACTCTGATGGCACCTGCAAGTGCCACAGGTCCTAAATCAGGATTGCCAAGGGCTGAAGAGCCATTCTGCTGCTTTGACAGGGGATCTCCAGCTCCTCATTTGGGGGTCCTGAGAGCAGGAGATCGCTGGGGATGTCAGGGGTGGGGATGGAGGGGAAGGGAAGTGAGGGGGATGTGGGGGAGTTTTGGAATGGGTGGGGTTGGATGGGAGCTCAAAGCTCAGCTCATTCCCCACTTTTCCAGTGGGAAGCCATTCCCTGTGTCCTGTCCCTCCATCCCTTGTCCCCAGTCCCTCTCCAGCTCTTGGAGCCCCTTCAGGCCCTGGAAGGGACTCTCAGCTCTTCTCTGGGCAAGCTGTGCCAGCTCCTCCCCACCCTCCCAGGGAAGAATCCCTTCCCAAAATCCCATCTCCCCCCTCTCCCTGCCAGTTGAAATCCATGACAGTGCCAGGTTAATCCCAAGTCTTTCAGCTGCCTCTGGGCTGGAGCTGAGGAGGGTCTGAGACCCCCCAGTGCTGCTGATGGGACGGAGCTGGAGCTGCCAGAGATGGGCAAGGACATGGAATTGTTTGGGTGGGAAGGGACCTTGGAGATCACCCAGTGCCACCCCCTGCCATGGCAGGGACACCTTCCATGGATCAGGATGCTCCATCCTGTCCTTGGACACTCCCAGGGATCTGGGGACAGCCACAGCTTCTCTGGGAATTCCAGCCCAGCCCCTCCTAGGGAAGAATCCCTTCCCAACATCCCATCCGACCCTGCTCTCTTCCAGGTTAAATCCACTCCCCCTTGTCCTGGCAGTTCATGGCCCTGGAAATGTTGGCTCAGCTGCCCCTCTCACCCTCTCCTCTTCCTCTCTGTGCAGTTTTCCTGCTGTGGTGGGGATGAATATCGAGACTGGGGGGTCAACCAGTACCACTCCTGCAACAGCACCGGGCCCCTGGCCTGTGGGGTGCCCTACACCTGCTGCATCAGGAAGGTAAGGCACACAAGGCACAGAAAATGCCTTTATTTCACTCAATATCCCATTAAAAAACCACCTTTTCCAGCTAGTTATCACTGCATATTTCTGCACTGAAGGGTTTCTTCTAAACTGCATTTTCAGCCTGGCACAACAGCAGGGTGAGACGATAAAGAAGCTGTAAAATATATATATTTATGGACTGTTTTGGATGTATTTTTGCTCTGCTGTTTTACTGGAGGGCAAAGTCCTGGGTTTGTTTGTGTTTGTATTATCCAAGGAGTTGTTAGAAATGCCAGGGTTTTCCACTCTGTGACATCAAATGGTTTGGGGGATTGGTTTTAAAACAGCATCAGCACCACAGGACTTGAGGATGGTTGTGCCTGGAGAAGGTTCCAGGGAGAGCTGAGAGACCCTTGCAGGGCCTAAAGGGGCTCCAGGAGAGCTGGAGAGGGACTGGGGACAAGGGATGGAGGGACAGGACACAGGGAATGGCTTCCCACTGGAAAAGTGGGGATTTAGATGGGATATTGGGAAGGAATTGTTGGCTGTGAGGGCGTTGAGGGGCTGGGATGGAATTCCCAGAGAAGCTGTGGCTGCCCCTGGATCCAAGGCCAGGTTGGAGCAGTCTGGGCTGGTGGGAGGTGTCCCTGCCCATGGCAGGGGTGGCACTGGATGGGATTTCAGGTCCTTCCCACCCAAGCCATTCCATGAATCCATGACCTGGCTGCCCCTGGAAGGTGACATCTCCAACCCTTTGGCTTGGGCAGGGCTGGACTGCAGAGGGGAGTGGATTTGCAGAGCCAGGAGGTTCTCCTGAGCTGATTCCCAGAGCTGGAAACCAAGACACCCCCCTGCAAGCAGAGATCATTTAATCCAAGCCTGCTCCTCGCTGTCATCAATCCAACGCACGTGGGGATAAAATCCCAGGAGCTGGGCCCCAAAACAAGCCCCCAAACCCCTGATTGTTGTACCAGCAGTGCTATCAACTTCCAAACAGGGATTTTGCTGAGCTTAATCCTGGTGGCAAAACCTCCTGGGGGTTCAGGGCGCTCCCAGCCTTGGCCTTGCCCCAAGGATTTGATAAGGAAAATTTATCATCATCAACCTTTTATTGTTGTGGGGGCTTTTCAGTGGGGGAAAAGGGTGAAATGTGAAGTGGTTTAATTATCACTGGAAGTCTGACATGCAAATCAGCTGCAAAAATAATTGTCAGCTCTAATCAGGGCATTGATTAAGAATCCTAAAGCTCCTGGAGGTGGAATTAGAAATCTGTGGCTTGTCCTTTTGTGTGATACGAGTGGGGGATGTGTTGAAGAAATCCAAGTGGATTTTTGGGGTATTTTTACACTCCCCAAGGTTTTGGGTGAGATTTTGGCCTAGAAAAGACCTTGGCAGAGAAGAGAGAGAAAAATCCCCGGTGATTAATGCAGAGGGGAAGGAATAATCATGGAATGGTTGGGGTTGGAAGGGACCTTGAAGATCACCCAGTGCCACCCCCTGCCATGGGCTGGGACACCTTCCACTGGCCCAGGTTGTTCCAACCTGGCTTTGGACACTTCCAGGGATCCAGGGGCAGCCACAGCTTCTCTGGGAATCCCATCCCACCCCTTCACCATCCTCCCAGAGAGGAATTCCTTCCCAATATCCATCCAACCCCCCCTTTTGGCAGTGGGAAGTCTCCCTTTGGCTGCAGCTCTTGATCCATTTTATTTGGCCACCAAAGATCTCAGCCTTGGGGATGCCCAAAAACCTTTTGTTTCTCCCCAGAAAATTCCCCAAGCCTTGATTTCTGGAGAGCCCAATACCTTCAATCCCTGTGAAATTCCATTTATTCTGAAGGGGAGACACAGCTGGAGGTGAAAATCCAGGGAATGCTGGGAAAGAGCTGCTTTACAGGAGCCCCTGGGATGTGGAGATGCTGATGGCTTAAATCACTGGGAGAGGCTTTGGGGGCCTGAACATCCTCCAGAACAGCAGCAAACAGAGAGAAAAGGGGGTTTACAAAATATAATTAAACTACCCCAACAACTTCCTGCCCAAATTTCCAGTTCAGGCATCAACTCTGGACAAAAAAGGGCCCCGAGGTGACAACGGGAGGTGTGAGGGGTTGGTACCTGCCCGACTTCTGCTGCTCTGAAGAGGCCCAGATGGGGCAGCTCTTCTATTTCTCCTTTTTAATTCTTATTTCTTGTATTTCTCTGCGTATTTTTGGGTTGCTCTGGGATGAGTTTGTTGCACTTTCTCTGCCCACAGGCCCCTGGAGAGGTCGTGAACACCCTCTGTGGGTACAGGACGCTCGACAAAGAGGTGACTTTTTGGGGGGCTTTGTAAGAGATTTGCTGCTTCCTCTTCCCCAGATCCCTGCAAAAAAAATCCAGTCTGGAGGTACCAGCTGGCAGAAATTCCCTTTCATTGCTTTGCCCTGGATTTTTGGGGGTGTTTCTCAGGCCCACAGTTTTTTTTGGCAAGATCCAACCCAAGAAATCAACTCCCAAACCTCCTCCTGCCTTTTCTTTGCTGTCCAAGGAGAGGCAAACACAGGGAACAACATCCCCCCCAAACCCAAGAGCTCAATCAATCAACCCCAGGGATGTTTCTCACCCCCTTTTGCAGCTCCTGGAGCTGCTCAGCATCATCCACATCCAGGACTGTATCCCTTGGACATTCCTGAACCACCACACCCCCGGGGTGTGTGTGGGATTTACTGGTCCCTTTGTGGAACTGCTGGTCCTGAGCTGGGTTTGGAGGTTTGGGGGTGGGAGAGAAGCTGGTTTTGATGCTTTTTTGGGGTGACCAGGATGTTCCTCTCCCCCTTTTCCCAGCGCCTGGAGCTGCTCAGCATCATTCACGTGCGGGGTTGCATCCACGCCGTGGGGCTCTGGCTCAAGGACAACTTCGAGGCCACTTTGGGCATTGTTTGCTCCCTGTTGCTCCCCCAGGTAGGTGGTGGATCCCATCAGAACCCTCCTGGCTTTTTTTTTTTTCCCCCTCTGCTGGAGGAGGAAAATAAATTCCCTTTTAGTTATTTTTTCCTCCTCCATTTTTCCATCTGAAACTGTGACCTGTGTAGGAAAATTATCACGGGGCGTCCTCGGGCAAATGAACAGTTGATGACTGCGGTGGCTGACTCAGAACACTCCTGAAATCTAATTATTGATCAAATCACAGCCTCTAAAAGCAAATCACGCCCATGTGAGCAGAGCAAATCCTCCTCTATTTGTTTTTCACAGCCCTGCTCAAACAGAGCAGAAATATCACCCAAAATGAAGCATAAAGGTAAATTTAGTTGTGTTTGCCTCAGGAAATCCATTAAGGCTGCCTGAGGATCCAAGTGACTTTCCAGGTAATGAGGCTTTTCATCACAGATAATTAACAGGGAGAGAAATTCGGGATTGGGGTTGGGACTCTTTCTGCAACGCTGTGCTGGCCAGGAGGGGGATCAGACCTTCCCAGAATTATTTTGGACAAAACTCTGATGATTTGGGGCTGATTTGATCGTTTTTCTGATTCATTCCAAGGCCCAGACGCAAAATCTTTCTTTTTTTTTTTTGTGGGTGGATTTTGGGTTTGCTGCCGAACTGGAGGGGTTTGCTGATGCTTTCCAGATAATGGGGTTTTATCTACATGGGAATGAAATGATTTCCTGTTTTGCTGTGTTTCTGCTTGAAACAAAAGGTGGAAAGTGGTTGGGAAGAGCAGGAGCTGCTGGGGAAATAGGAGAATTTTTCAAAGGATGGATTTTGCCCTCGAGCTCTCGGAGGGTCCAGAGGAGAAACCGGGGTGGGGGAGGATTTTGTGCTCAACCCTGGCCGTGCTCCCTGACTTTTCTAAAGTGATGCCATTAAAAACATGCAAATGAGCCCTGGAATTCTGCTGTGCTGCCACCAGGAAACACAACAGGCACAAGAAGGGGGCGAAAAGTGGAGGCAGGACGTGGAGAGCCCATTAGAGGAGCCGCCCGGCGGGTTCTCCATTAATCTGCCAACGGGAAGCTCTTCACTGGGAAGGGTGGGGAGCAAGAGCAGGGGCTGGCAGCGAGGATTTCTGAGCCCTGCTGAATCTCAAGTGCTGTTGAGGCAGCTCTGTGGTTCCTCTGCCGTGCCATTAAAGGCTCTTCAGATGCAGAACCTCGTCCGTCCCATCTGCTCGCCGGTTTTAAATATAAATCAGATTCGATTCTGTCGAGTTTTGGAGGGGATGAAGTTCCATCTGTGTTGCCAGGAGCTGTCAGCCCAGGCACAGCTTCATCCGCAGCAGCTGCCAGGAGAAAGGGGAGTGAGAGCTGGTGATCCAAGGGGGAAAAGGAGGCGACAGTGCCCTGAAATTTGGGAAGAGGGAACGTCCCATCTCTGCCTTCGTGGGTATTTTTTGTGTCCCACTTGGAACACGGGGTGCAAACCATCCAGGATGCTCAGAAGGTTGGGATTGTGACCCAAATCCTGAGTCCTGCTTTGGCCTTTTCCCAGTTTTCCTCCTTGTTGCTCTTCCTTAGGACCCCCCTTCAGGCCTGCTTGGCCTCAGGGGTTCAAAGGCTGAGGATCTGAGCTTGGTTGATGTTGATCAAGACTCATCCAAGATTTCTGCTGGGATCTGGGGGCACCAACTGGCTTTTGTCCAGAAAAAAAAGGACCCAAGAGGAGTTTTGGGTGATGGAGAGCAGGAAATGATCACTCTCCATGTTCTCCTTCCCCCATGGAAGGTGCAACAGAAATCAGGGATCTGAAAAATTCCCTCCTGACAATCTCAGGGCTCAGGTAGCTTGTTATCAATGCCCAGCTCAGCAACGAGGAGGTGATGCCCAAAAACACCTTTGAGGGGAGAGAGAGAGAGAACAAGAACCTCCAGGAGAGATTTAAAGCACCCAGAAAATCTTGGCCTTGCTTTCCAAGGTCTTCTGCACACCCACAGCTTCAGGCCTGGGATCCCTCCATGGATCTCCAGGAAGCTCCATGGAGATGATGAGCAGCCCCATGGGCCAAATCCATGGATAAATCCATTTCTGTGTTTTTAATAACCCTTAATAACTGGCCACATCACTGCAGCTTTTCCCCTCTCCCAGCCCATGCAAGGCAGGGCAAGTTTGTAATTCCATCATCCCTCCAAAATCCTGAGTGTCTCCTCCTTTTTAAACACTCCATCAATCAGTGGGGATTAAAAAACCCCCCATGTGAGGAGCGGGAAGTGGTTTTGTTCGTTTCCCTTATTCACACACACCACCTCAACCATTTCCCTGCCTTTGCTTTTACCTTTCATTCCCTTTTTCCTCTTTCCCACTTCATTCTCCACAATCCCCTCTCCTTTGCCCTTCATCTCAGCCCAGCTCAGGCAGAGGCCAAGCTGTCCCACCTTTCACATCACCCTCCAACAGACATTTTATAATTCAGGCTCTGACAGTCCGAGGCAAATCCCTGTTGATGTCGGTGGCCTCGCCGTGTTTAATTGTGGAGCAGCCCCAGATCTTTCGGCGGGGGCAGCAGAGCACAGGAATTCCTTCCCTGCTCGCTGCTCCCTCCCCTTCCCTGCCTGCAGCAAGATTAGCCGAGGAGTTTTAAATGTGCAGGAGACGTGTTTGGGGTGCAAATAAGGCACAAAACCTCGTGCCTTGTTCTTGCAGCAGCTTTTGGATGGGAAATGCATCTCCAGCTGCTTCCTTGCAGGGGCTTTGGCAGGGAGGTGTTTGCTGGTGGCACCTTCCACCAGCCCAGGTTGATCCAATCTGCCCTTGGACACTTCCAGGGATCCAGGGGCAGCCACAGCTTCTCTGGGAATTCCACCCCAGCCCCTCCCCACCCTCCCAGGGAAGAATCCCTTCCCCAAATCCCATCTCAAGCCACTGCCTGGCAGTTGAAATCCATTAAAGTGACAATCTCCCTGGAGCCTTCTCTTCTCCAGGCTGGCCATTCCCAGCTCTCCCAGCCTGGCTCCAGAGGAGCCCTTGGATCACCTTCCTTAGCAAACTGCAATGAGGCAGAAAGAAGAGCATGAAAAAGCTCCACAACCCTGTTTTGTTTTTCCCCTAGGAAGTTTTGGGGTTTTTTTCAATCCTAAAGAAGCAGAAAGTGATACAAGTCCAATTAAAAAGGGAAAAAAATAAAAATCCCTGGGAGGTCCCTGCCAAGGGTTAAAATCCATCGACTCTGTGGAGCAGAGTGAATTGTTTCTACCTCTGTTTCGCTTTGTAATTCCATCCATCTCCAGAGCTCTGCTCTGGGAGCATCCACAGAGTAATGGATTGTCAGTGCAGGGGTAGATGTTCCCTCCTCTGAGTATAAATCCACAAGATCAACTATTTCATTCCCTAAAAAAAAAAAAATGCAAAATTAGAGTTTCAAGAGGTGTTTTGCAGCTTTGGCGTCTTCATCTCCCGCTGCCAGGGCTGGTAAATGTTCCTTTGTGCAAAGGGCATCCAATCCACCAAAGTTCCCTTTTCCCTTTGCAAGATTAATTTGGGTTTTGTTTGCTTTTTAATATCCCCGTGGCTCCAGGGGCTGCTGTGTTCTCAAGTGGCTGACATGTGCTTAATGGAGTAGAAAAAGGGGAATAAAAGGGATTTTTTCCATCTCCAGCCCGTGACCCCGACGAGAGGCTGCTCTATAAATACCAATTTATGGGAGGAAAAGTCAATAAAAGAGAAAGGCTTTGCTTTTTTACTTCGTTAGCGCTGGGAAAGCCTGAAATGATGCAGTAATTCTGGTGAGCAGGATCCAGGTTTGCCAGCCCCCCAGACCTGGAGATACTTGCATGGAAAAGGGTTTCCTGGCAGGAAGTTTGGCCTGCAAAGCCCCCTCCTTGGGCTGCTGGCTTCGTTTTCTCCATGGGATTTTTGGGATTGTGGTGCAGAGGGATGTGCTTCATCCTACCAGGGCTCCTGAGCATCCTTGGCTTCCTCTTCTCCATCCTTATTTTTTGCCCTTGTGAAGCAAAATCCAAAGGGATCCTGCTTTGTTCGGGGAGGGAAAGGCCCAGGGAAGGGCTGAGCTGCTTCTGAGAGCTCTGAAAAGCCCCAACCTTAAAAACCATCTAATTCCAACCCCTTTCCATGAGCAGGGACACCTTCCACTGTCCCAGGTTCCTCCAGCCTGGCCTTGGGAACTTCCAGGGATCCAGGGGCAGCCACAGCTTCTCTGGGCAAGCTGTGTTGGTTGGAAAAGACCTTAAAGACCCCCTCATTCCAACCAGAGCCATGGGCAGAGACTCCTTGGGATTTCCCAGTGGATTGTTTGTTGATCTTTATTGATTCCCTCGATGTCCAGAGGTCTTTGGATTTATTGGCACCCTGTGAGAGCAGTGACTTGATGGGTTTGCACCCCCAAAAAACCTTGGTTTTGCAACCCCTGGGCATTGAAATCCCCCCCAAACCAGCACAGGCAGAGGCAGAGCCGAGACCTCCCGAGGCCACAGCGGATTCCTGAATTCCAGTCAGGAAGAGCAGGCAATTTTCTGACTCGAAATGACCCTCAAACAGCAACTCCCCCGTGCTTGGGGCTGAGTTACCATCCCAGGGCTGGGAGGAAAAGCAGCTTTTTTTTATGTTTTCAGCCTCCTCTTTGATACATTTTGTTACCATGTCCCTGTGCAGCAACTCCTGCCTTCATATTGCAGAGCAATAAAATGAGCGTTGGCATCGAAATTCTCCTCACTTCTGGAAAACACGGGGCCCTTGGTGCTGGAGATATTGGATCCATCGATATTCCTGACAGCTTTTTCTCTTCTCATTAAGGGAGAGGGGATATTTAGAGGCAAGCTGGGATGGAGGCTGGTTCATAACTCAGAGGAGGGTGAGGGTTGTTGGGATTCTGCAGGGCTTGGGCTGGTTTTATTCCCTCCAAAAGATCCCCAATTTAACCAGGACACCCCTGAGCACGAGGGGTGATGTCCCCAAACCTGTCTGGCCCTGCAGGGTGGCCTCGATGGGCGTGAAAATCACTGTAAACACAAACCAGTGTTTGGTTTAGGGAGGGAAAAGTGACACGTTTTCTTTCCAAGCTGTCACTCCGGGGGGTTCTCCTCGCTGGGGATTTCAATCTGCCCACGGTGACAAGTTAATAACAGTAAATAATGTGAAGCTTGACATGCATTTAAATAATATCTTAAAACTTCCTAAATCCTGAAAGGCTTTGCTGCTGAATATGGATTAGGATAATCTCATTATCTGAGGGAGGGGAGAGCAGCATCTCCGGGCTCTCCCAGTTCACAGATCCATCCCCAGAATTCCCAGGAGCTGTTAGATAACCTCATTTCAGGCCACTTGGATAACACAAGGAGATTCCAAGATACTCCCAGGCTCCAGTTTCCCTGCCAGCATCCCTGCAGATGTCCTTCCCAGCAAAAGAGCCCCAGTGGCACAAACACGGCGTTCCCGTGTTTCCCGAATTTCTGGGAAAGCCCTGGGAGCCAAAACACTCCCCAGGCTCCCACATCCTGCCTGTTCTTCAGGTGATTAATCCCAGGATTAATCAGGGATGAGGTGGAACAGAAAACAAGCACTGACCTGAGGATCAGTGGGTGCAATCAGGGAAGCGATCCGGGAAAAATTTGGGAACGGGGAAAGATCCAACAGAGGCCTCCAAGGAAGGGCTCGGTGTTGGGAGGTTTTTCCCCTCCTTCAGACTTATTGAAGCTGTTGATCCCTTGGGATCCACCTGCAGGTGAATTCAGGCAGGGAAAATCAATGCTGAGCTGGTTTGGGGTGACCCCTGTGCAAGGCCAAGCCCTCCGTGGAATTTTTCCATCTTCAAAAGGCAAATTCATCAACCCCGGAGATGTTTGTTTGGCCCTTCGCTCTCAGCTCGGTGGGGGACACTTTCAGCTCTCTGGGTGACACTTCTCTGATCAGTTTTTTTAACTCCATTTTCTGCAGCAAACACTTTTCCCTTCCCAGTGTGGGACAAAATGGTCCCTAATTTGTGTTTACAACCCTTTGTTCTCATCCCCATTTATCTTCCCCTAATGTTCCCACTTTCTAGGCTGTTTCAGGAATCCACTAAGGGCCCAGAAAGATGATTAATAGTATTTTTCAGCTCCAAAACCTGTGCAGGAGTTTCCAGCTGATGGATGGGTCAGGTGGGGCTGGTTATTTATCGACTCTTTGATGTAAGAAATGGTCCTGCAGTGCCCATTTGCAGCCTCAAAAAAATGGGAGGAAAAGCCCTGAGGCTGAAGATGGTCTTGTCCTTCTCCATCCCACCTATAATCCGTGTCTAAACTTTGGGAGTTTTGGGGGGTGAGAAGCTGGAATTCCCAGAGAAGCTGTGGCTGCCCCTGGATCCCTGGGAGTGTCCAAGGCCAGGCTGGAACAACCTGGTCTATGGAAGGTGTCCCTGCCCACGGCAGGGGGTGGCACTGGGTGGGCTTTAAATTCCTTTTCAACCCAAACCATCCCACAATTCCGTGATCTGGGGCTTGCAGGGAATGAATTCCCTGTAGGGAATAATGATCCTACAGATCAGTGCTTAGGGTGGGGAAGGGGTTGGCACAGGAGGTGCAGTTTGTGTTGCCAGTGCTCCAGCTGCCCCATTTCCCCCTCAGTGTCTGAGCTGCAAATCACTCCTGGCCACGACTTGTCCTGATGTTTCCAGCCCCCTGCAGTGAGGACCCATCAGGTGAAATCAGAGCAAATTGCTTGAAATCCGGCTCTGATGAAAATCCTCCCCCTTCTTCACCGTCCTCCCGAAGATTTCAAGCCTAATTTTTAATTCCCTGCCGGCCAGCAGGGAAATTGGAATGACCTGTGTGACACCAGCCTTGCAGGAATGTTCTATTTTTAGCAAGGGCTGGACCTGTGCAACGCTCCTGGTGATGTCCAACTGATCCCCATCCCTCTGTCAGGGAAGAGGGAATTTGGAGATGGATTTGGGCAGTAATGAGTGTAGTGAGGCTGTTGGTTGGGTGGCAGATCCTCCCCTGTGCTGGGCACTGGTGGGACACCCAAAATCCCGGGGCTGTTCTGGCTCCTGGTGACAAGACATTGAGGGGCTGGAGGTTGTTCCCAGGGAAGGGATGGGAGCTGGGAAGGGGCTGGAGCAGCAGGAGCGGCTGAGGGAGCTGGGGGGGGCTCAGCCTGGAGAAAAGGAGGCTCAGGGGGGACCTTCTGGCTCTGCAATCCCTGACAGGAGGGGGGAGCTGGGGGGGGTCGGGCTCTGCTCCCAGGGAACAGGGACAGGAGGAGAGGGAACAACCTCAGGCTGTGCCAGGGGAGGGGCAGGTTGGTTATTGGGGAAATTCCTTCCTGGAAAGGGCTGTCCAGGGGTGGAGTCCCCATCCCTGAGGGGACTGAACAGCCCTGTGGATGTGGCACTTGGGGACCGGGGTCAGTGGTGGCTGAATTGTTGGCTGTGAGGGTGGGGAGGGGCTGGGATGGAATTCCCAGAGAAGCTGTGGCTGCCCCTGGATCCCTGGGAGTGTCCAAGGCCAGGCTGGACAAGGTTTGGAACAACCTGGGACAGTGGAAGGTGTCCCTGCCCATGTCAGGGCGTGGGAATGGATGAGCTTTAATTTGACCTCCTTGGAGAAGCTCAAATCCACTGCTTCTTTAAGATGATCCCAAGGCAGCTTTCCTGCTGCTAAAACATTTTGGGGCTAAACATTTTGCTAAAGCATTTTGGGGCTGCTCCATGAAAAATTCCCAACCCAGAGACAACCCCAGGGAGTCAGGACGAGCGAGGAGGGGAAATTCCCAACGGGATTTGCGTGACCACGGGGCAGTTTTAACCCTCCCTGTTTGGCAGGTGGTGGGGCTGGTGATGGCCTGGCTCTACTGGCAGAAGCTCAACGAGATCTACTCCAAGCTGGACACCGTGGACTTCAGGCTGCTGGAGCTGCGGGATTTCAGCTTCGGGGCCGTGGATCTCAGCGGTGCCGGCTGGTGCTGGTGCCTGCCCAGGGAAGGGGGTTACATCCCTGTCAACCCTGGGGGTGAGGAGGAGGAGGAGGAGCAGGAGGAAGGCAGAGCCTCCCACAGCAAGGTGTGAGGAGCTGGAGGACTCAGCGAGCTCTGGAGGAGGCGGCGAGAGTGGGAATGATGTGATTTTATCTTCTCAGGTTCTGGAGGTGCTTTTGGGGAGAGAGGAAGTTTTGGAACCTTTGGAAGGTTCCAAACCCACCCTTTGGGCACTGCAGGTCCCCCCGGGGTCCTCCTGCTTGGCCTTTTGGAAGTGTTTGTGCAGCTCTGGGTTGGGGTTTGGGTGGGGTTTGGGGTTTTTTTTTGATACAATAAATGTGAATTCTGTGGTGTTTTGCAAAGTTGTTTCCACTCCACTCTCTGGTTGGGCTGTTGGGGAGGGGCTGGAACATTCCCTGTGCTCTGGGGGGGCCTTTAGGGTTGTATTATCCCATTTTCCTGAGAAATCGTGGCTTGGTGAGAACTCCCCAGGTGGGCCCAAACTCCAGGAAGGCAGAACAGAAGGAAAAACCGGAGCAGCTTTCCCAGGGAGCTTTTCCAGGAATGCCAGGGAAGCACAGCTTCCATCTCCGGGATCACACTGGGCAACCCCCCTTTCCAGAGGTTCCCAGCTCTTCTCCACCAACTGGGGCTTCAGTTTTCCTTCCCAGGCAAGGAAAAGGACGTTGGGATGTGGAAATTTTGGAATTTTGGAGGGTTTTCCACGTGCTGCCCCCGGGGATGGAGGTGATTCCAACCCCCCTCCAGTGCCCAGGGAAGGAATTCCCTTTGCCAATATTCCCTTTTTTCAGCCCAGCTTGCTGAGCAAGGTTCCCATTCCCTCCTCCTGAATCCCTTGGGAATTCAAAAGCTGGTTTTATCCAACCTTGAAGGGGGAAAACTGAGGAATTGCAGAAATAGGTGTGTTTTTACCCCAAAAAAACCCACCCCAGAGAAACCCCCTGCTGTGGGTAACCCACCCGTGGCAAAGCTTCCCGAAAAAGCAGCCGGGAGCCAAATCAGAGAATAAACTTGGAGCAGGGAAGGGAGGGAGCTGCTGTTGGATTGCCGGGCTGTGTCTCCCTCTTGTGACCGATCCCGGGCTCTGCTTTTTAATGAAATGGGAAAAATTCCCCAGCACAGGCCGGGAAAAAACACTTTTGGAACGGGTTTTTTCCCCTTTGAAAATAGAGCTGTGAGGAGCTAAGCGGGACATTACTGGTGGTTTTATTTTTATTATTATTATTTTTATTTTATTTTTTTAATTTTATTTTTAATTTTATTTTTAATTTTAATTTTATTTTTATTTTTATTTTTAATATTTATATTTATATTTTTATTTTATTATTACTATTATTGCTATTATTACTATTATTATCAATATTCTCGTCATGTAATCACTATTATTATAATAATGATTATTTATGTTATAATAATGTAACATCATTAGATTACTCTAGTGATATCCCTTTTATTAATATTAATACAATCACTATCATATCTATCATTATAATCCTAATTATTGTTGTATTATCATAATATATTCATATAGTAATAATTTAGCATTTTTATAAAAATATATTAAGATTATTATTATTAATGGCGTTATAATAATCGCAGTTATAATGATCATTTTTATTGATGTTATTAGAATGATTTATTAGAATAAAATGTTATAATAATTGTTACCATCATAATCATCATCACTATTATTATAATCATCATTATCGTTGTTATGATCTTAATTTATTATTATTGTAGGAATTTAATATTATTATAATAATCTAATATTATTATCCACATTATTATCATGCTCACAGTCACTGTTTTTTATTTTTATTATTATTATCAGAATTTATTACTATTATAATAATGTAGCATTTGTACATTGATAACATGAATAATAATAATGATTATAAATATATAAATATTATTATAAATATAATATAATTACTATAATATTAATAATATTAATAATATTATTTATGACAATAAAATTGTTAGTATCCCCACAATCACCCTTATTATAATCATCATTACTGTTCTTATAATTTATAATAATTCATTAGAATAATTTGTTATAATTGTTATCATCATAACCATCATCACTATTCTTATGTTCTTATTATAATCGTTTATTGGCAATATAAGAATTTACTATTATTGTAATAATCTACTATTATTATCTTCATTATTATCATGGTAATAATCACTATTATTATCATAATTTATTAATATTATAATAGTTTAGCATTTTACATCAACCTAGTGCATTATCATAATCTCTATAATAATAATAATTAATATAATAATTTATTAATATCATAATAATTTAGCCTGTTAAACTAATATAATAATATTACCAGTAATATAATATATTTATTATCATAATATAACCATTATTATACTAGTAATTATAATTGTTATTGTCATAATTTATTAGAATAATTTTTATGTGTATCATAATAGTTATAATCATCATCACTGCTGTTATTATTATAATATTTTGTTTGTAGTATAAGAATTTAACACTATTATAAGAATCCATTATTGTTAATAGATTAATAATAATAAAAATAATAATAATAATAATGCTATTACCAAAACTGGGGAGTTTTTGCAAGTGGAGGAGGTAAAATCTGCAGCCCAGGAAAACGGGATGAGCCGGATATTTCAGGAATAACAGGACTCCTGCCTTCACTCAGCTGATGGAATTTTGCTTTTCTTCCTTCTCCTCCCTCTCTCCATGAGGGGTTTAATAAAACCATCAGAAATCCAAGCTGAGAAATTCAAACAAGTTCCAATAAATTTCCATGGAATTGGAGGGAAAAAATAGCGAATCCCCTTTATTTTCCCTTTCCTCCCAGGAAAAGCAGCCCCAGCCCCTGGATTCCCTTTTCCTGGAGCCCAGCACGGGATGGGAGCAGCTCTCAGTTCTCATCCTGGGATTAATCCTGGGTTTTTTGGGGCAGATCCAGGATTCCCATGGACAGCCGGGCTGTAAATGCCTGGGAAGTGGGGAAGGTGGATTTAAGCAAGAGCAGGAAAATGTCGATTCCCTTTGGAAAAGGTTTTCCCAACATCCCAACATCCCATGTGCTCATTGCTCCAAATCAAGGGGATGCCAAAGACATTCCAGAATTCCCATGAAATCTTGGAAGTGCTGCTGCCTCAGACCAGACCTGACCCTGCTCCAGACCTGACCCTGCTCCAGACCTGCCCCTGCTCCACATGTAAGAGCAAATCCAACAAAACAGGAGCTGGGAAGAAAAGCGGAGCAGGGATAAAGCACCAAACAGGTTTCGCTTTGGTTATTCCAAGCCTCTGGACCGTGCCATGGAATAACCCCCCGGAGGGGAGAGAAAAGCCCCGAGTTCAGAGACGATTTCAGGCTCAAAATCCGATTTTCCCAGGCCTTTTTTCCCGCCTGACAAGGAGCCCAGCTCTGCTGAGCAGGAGCCAGGAGCTGGTCGGTGGAGATTCATTGACACCCCCGTTCGAAGGCCGAGCGTGGAATGGGGGCAGAGCTGGGGAAGCAGAGCTGGGAGAGCTCCCCTGGTCCTGAGTTTGCTCTTCATGGCATTGAATTCACTCGTGGTCAGCAAAACATGGAATTGCAAAAGGATTCCAGGTGTTGAACTCTCCCCCAAGCAGCGTTTGGTGCCCCAGGGGCTCAGCCTGCTGTTCCCAGGGGGTTTTAGGAGCACCTCAGCCATGCTCCTCTGCAATTCCCCGAGGAATTCCCTCCTTAAAATCACGGAATTGCACAGAGAAAAGACACAGCAGCAGTTCCCTCCCCAAATCCCTGGGTTCTGAGCCAAAATCCAGGAACAAAAAGCCCCCCAACAGCCCCGTAAGACACCAATCCCACAGGCTGGGCAGGGACAGCTCGGATTTTCCACGTCCCGGTGGTGTGACAGCCCCGTGCAGGGCAGGACCTCTGCTGGTTTGATGTCCCGGCCTCTGCCGAGGTCTCTCTGCATCCCATGATGCTCCTCTGATCCCAAAAGTCGATCGGTGGAGCCCAAAATACATTTGGAGCCGGGAGCTGCGGGGCGTTTGGCAGTCGGGCGTCGATAGGATGGTGGGAAGAGCAGCTTCATCCCAAGGCAATCTGGGCTCCCGCTGCCACCAACACCCCTAACTCTCCTCTGCCAGCCCCGTCCTCCCTCTGAACCTCTTTATTTTGGGAGCTCGAGGTGAGTTTCTTGAGGGGGAAGCTTGTTTTTTGTGGAACTGGGAGCTGGGGAGGGGGAGAACTGGGTTTGACTGGGAGAGGTGACAGCGCTTTTCTTTCTTTCCCTCCTTTCTGCTCCACTTAAGATCAGGTTTTCCAATAGTTCTGTTCCGTGTTGTGTTTGGATGAAGGAATTTGGGGGTGGGGGGAAGCTTGATGTGTAAAATATCAGAGGGAAAACCCCCCCAGGATTTATTACCCTCGTAAATCAACCATAATTAACCAGGAGGTTTCATTTCTCCTATCAACTTGTTTATCCAGCGGGTTATTTTTGCTGTCCAAGCAGAGATGTGGAAAAACTCTGACCAACCAACACAGGCTGCAAAAAAAAAGTCCTATTTCATCCCAATATTATCCCATTTGGAGGGTCCTTTAGCTCCATTCATCACCCCTAACCTGCCACTGATGGAATCTCTTGTGGGACGTTGTGAAACTTCCTCTCTTGGAAAGTCATTTTTGGAGCAAAAATATTTCTGCCTGAAGCTGGAGAGGGGAGGGGAGCGTATTTTGCTGCTTTTCCTGCCACCACCACCTTCCCAAACCCCTCAGAATTATCTCAATAATGTTATTTTCAGGAAGCCAAGGCTGCTGTTGGTACACCCAGATTTTGGGGCACAGTCGCCCATCCAGAGGAGTTTGTCCCTAAAATAAAAAAGTGTCAGGGGGGTAAAAAAAAAAAAAAAAATCCAAAATCTTTTTAAATCAAGAGGTGCCTTTAAATATCAACTGGGGATGAGGCTGGAACGTTGACTGGGACAAAGATGGTCTTCGCCTGGGGGAAAATGGGACAATAAATCAGGAAGCAAAGCAGAGCCAAGCTGGGCACCCCGCGGCCCTTCCAGCTTTTTTTTTTAGGTTCACACCCTGTTCGCTTGACATTTTGAACCTCTTTGCCTTGAGCTGGGGTTTTTCTTCCCTAAAATAGATGGATAATGGTGCGGTTTTGCCATGGATTCCACGAGCTGGAACGGGGGACACGGCGAGGCTGGTTCTGATCACTCTCAAAGTGACTTTGGGAGGTATCGACCGGGCTGCCAGGAATAGTAACCGTTCTGCCGCCCCAGTCAAGTGTGAAAGGCAATCACTGGAGGTCAGATAATTAGGGGAGTAATTAACAGAGGGGACAAAATGTGAAGGAACTCCTTGCGGGGTTGTGGGGGGGGGAGATAAAGAGGAAAGGGATCTGGAAGCGTAGGTTGTAAAATCTGTGCTCAGGAAAGCGAAGTTCTGAGTCTGCAAAACCCCTTTCAGCCGTGAAAAATCCCTTTTATCTGGGCAGGTCCCCCACAAAAAAAAAATAAATTATTAAATGGGTGTTTATTGGCAGCAAATAACCTCTATGAGCTGAGCTCGTGTCCGTGATTGTGGCAGAAAATCTCCATAAAAATTCCCTGCGCTTCGCTCTCCCCCCACACCCTGCTTTGGGCAGCAGGAATCGGAGCCTGGAGAGCAAATTTATCCCGGTTTTCTTCAGCCTGGGGAGAGTGGAGGTGGAGCACAGGCAGGGCTGAGCTCACATTCCAGAGGGTTCCCGCTGCTTCCATTGGGAAGTCCCGGCTCTCCCGGCCGGGAAGGATCCTGTGGTTTCCACAGAGAGGCTCTTCCCTGCCCAACATCCCTGAAAACCTCTCTCCTTTCTCCTTGCCGGGCTCAGCTCTCCCGGAGCAGCGGGAATATGCTGGAAGATGAGGATGGGATGAGCGAGAGGGGGCTCAGCAGCTCCAGGAGGAGATACGAGGATGAGGAAGGTGAGTGAAACCTTGGGAATACTCCAAGGGCTGATCCATCGGATCTCCCGATGCTCCACCATCCCATGGAATAAACTCCTGGGTGCTTTAAGCCAGGTGGGAAGATGGGAAACACCTCCCTGATTCTGAAACTGGAATTTTTAACTGGAAAGTGAACTTTTTTTTTTCTTTTTTGGTAACTGGAAGTGGCACATCCCAGATCTGCTTTTTAAAGCTTTTCCCCCTCTCTAGATCTCTCCAGATCATCCCATGGAATAAACTTTAAGCCTGGTGGAAAGATGGGAAACACCTCCCTGGGGGTTGTTGGTTTATTTATTTATTTTTTTTTTAACTGGAATTTTTAACTGGAAAGGGAACCTTTTTCTTTTTTCTTTTTTCTTTTTTTTTTTTTTTTAATTGGAAATAGGAAATCCCAGGTCTGCTTTTGAAACCTTTTCCCCTCTCTAGATCCAAGCACATCCCATGGAATAAACTCCCGTGTGCTTTAATCCTGGTGGGAAGATGGGAAACATCTCCCTGGGCTTTTTTTTTTTAACTGGAAGTTTTAACTAGGAAGTGATTTTTTCTATTTTAATGGGAAGTGAGAAATCCTATATCTGATTTTTCAACCTTGTCCCCCTCCCTCAATCCACAACATGGAACAAACCCCTGTGTGCTTTAATCCTGCTGGAAAGGTGGGAATCGCCTCCCTGGCTTTGTAAAGTGGAAGTTTTTTTAACTGGAATGTGAACTCTTTTTTGGAACTGGAAATGAGAAATCCCAGTTCCGTTTTTTTCCCCCTCCTCCTCTCTGGATTGGGCACATCCCGTGGAATAAACTCCTGTGTGCTTTAGTCCTGATGGGAAGCTGGGAATCATCTCCGTGGCTTTTTTTTTTTTTTTTACCTGCAAGGTTTATAACTGGAAATTTTAACTGGAGAAAAGAACTTTTTTTTTTTTTTTTTTTTTTTTTTTTTTTTTTTTTTTAATTGGAGAGTGAACTTTGGTTTTGAGGTTTGGGTTTGTTGTTTTTTGTTGGTTTTTTTTTTTTTTTTAACTGGAAGCTTTTAAAGCTTTTCCTCATCTCCTCTAGATCCAGCACATCCCACGGAATGAACAGCCCGGTTGGGAAGATGGGGCTTTTTTAATCGCGAGTTTTTAAACGGGAAGCTTTAACCAGAAAGTAAACTTTATTATTGTCGTTTTCCTGGAAGTTACACATCCCAGACCTGCTTTTCAAGCTCTCCCCTTCCTCCTTAGATTACCACTCCATCTACATCGGGGTGCCGGTGCCGCGGGGGTACCGGAGGAAGCGGCGCCGCCGGAGATCTCCCGGTTCCAGCCGGGACCGCAGCGAGAGCGAGCGGCACTTCGAGCGCCAGGACCACTCGGACACCGACGACGGCGGCCACGGCTGCTACGAGAGCGGCAATGACAACGCCAGCAGGACCAGTGAGTGCCCATCGGCTCCCCAAAAAAACCGGGAGAGCCTTTGGAGCATCACTGATTAAATCCCAACCCCGCGACGCGCGGCGCTTCCCAGGTTTATTTTTCCCAGGGTGGGATCTGGGTGGTCCTTGGGAAGCTGCCCACGAAGGAAATCGGGAGCGCAGACAAACCTCGGGCATCACACCTTGTTCCCGACGGGCTTTTGCCCGCGGCTTTGGCCGGTCTCGGTAAATCTGCTTTCGGATTAAAGCGCAGATTAACATTTCCCGCAGCAAAGCAGCTGCAGAGCCCTCGGCGTGGGTTTTTTTCACCCCCCCTTCCTATAGAAACTTGCGTTCCGGGTTTAGGTCCAGCTCAGCTGAGCCGGGCTCCGCTTTTCCTTATGGAAGGAAAAGTTTTCCTGGGTTTTTTTTAGGGCGTGGGGAGAGGTTTTTGTTTGCAGGGGGCTCCACTCGCAGTTTTGGTGGAAGCGGGAGTTTCACATCCCCTCCTTTCCACAGGCGGTAAATGCCACTGGGATAAACCCCTGGGCCGGTTAGGGGCGAGAAAAGTCATTTTACTGAGAAAAATCACCCGAAAAAACTCAGAAATCCTCCTTATTCGGACTATTTTTCCCTTTTTTTAAAAAAAAAAAATCCACTCTGAGCTCGGAGAGGATTTTCCCACCTCCTTCCCGATGGGAAAGGAAAGCCCTTGCAGGAAATAACCCCGAAAGCCGTGATTTCTGCCCTCCCAGCGTTTCTCCCTCCCCTTTCTCCCTCTCTCCATCCCGCTGCCTCGCAGGGATCTCACCTCTCCCACTCGCATCCCGGTTGATTTGGTAACTTCCCGTCATGGGAGCCAAAGGGAAAGGAAAGTGCTTTATATTCTCTGTAATCTGCTCCTTAAGCCTCGGGAGTTTAACAAGCCTGAGTGGATAAAGGAGGAAGTTCGGGGGTTTGGTGGTTTTTGGTACCGAGCAGCGAAGGTTTGGTTTGGCCGGGAAGAAATGGGGGAAAAAGTGGAAACAACTCCAGGTAGGATTTTTTTTTTTCCCCGGCGTTTCGTGGCAGCCGCCGTTGGGGGAGAGGGAGAGGAGGGGGAAGCTCCAAGGTTGGGGGTTTTTTAGGTTTGTTTTTCCCTTCTAAGAACAATTTTTTTTCCCCTTGTAAAAGCAGCCTGGGAGCTCGCAAGGGAGCTCAGGGCCCAGAGCTCCAAAGCTCATCCCTAAAAATATCCGGGGGGAATTCTCGGCCCCTGTTGCTCCCCAGCAGAGGGGGAAGTGGAAAAGGTGATGTTGGGAAGGGTAAAAGGTCTCCCAGATTTGCAGGTTTCCTGAAAAGGAAAAGAGCATCTAATCCCAGGGGATGTGCACCCTCATCTCCTCTCTTTTTCTGGGAGATGGGGATCCGTCTGATCCATGAAAAGCCAGGGAAAGGCTGCTGTGGATCCAGAGGGGCCACGACAGCCGATGGTTAAAGTGCTGGAGCCTTAAATCAGGCTTAGTCCTGCAAACCCCAAGCAGCACCACATTCCCTTATCCCCAATTTTATCCCTCTTTTTTTTTAAATTATTCTACCTTAAGCCAGAGTGGGAATTTCAGTTTGGAAAAGCATCTCCAGGGCAGGTTTTACTGCAGGGCTGTGAAGGGCTCTGTGGACCTGGGACTAAAGGAGGTTTAAATCATTCCAGCTGGTCTGTCCTGTCCCATTTCCCAAGGAAACGTGGGGTCCTGTGTGTGTAGAATTATCCCAGATATCCCAAATATATCCTGTAGAGCCTAAATATTCCCAGGGTTGATGCTGAGCTGGTTCTGGGCTCCATTTGGATCCACTGTGGCTGAAATCACAGTGCAGGAATTGCAGCTGGAAGTGTTTTCCCATCCTAAAAAATTGGTTCAGGGAGATCTGGATCTTCTCTGGGCACCCCTTGAACTGTCTTGAAGAAACAGCTGTGGATTTTGGGGTTTGGGGGGGGGGGGGATTTGGCCACTTCCCTGCAGATATTTTACTTTTGAGTTCCCAAAAATGCCAAACCTTAAATGCCACTATCCCATATATCCTCCCAAGCAAAAACCTGCTACTTCCCAGCATTTTTGGGTGCTGGATCAAATTTCCAGGTGAAAAAAAAAGAACAAACAAACAATCAGGGAGCCCTGGATGGTTTTCCCAAAGTTCTCCAGGTGAATGAATCCCATGAATTTTCTGTGTGGCCAAACAGAGGCCACTATCCAAGATATCCTCCCAAGGAAGCACCTGCTGCTTCCCGGGATTTTCAGGTCCCGGATCAAACTTCCAGGTGGAAAAAAAAAAGCAAAACCAGGCAGAGATTGGTGGGTGCTTTCCCAGGGTCATCCAGGTGACAAAATTCCCTGAATTTCGGCTGCCAAGCCCTGGTGGTGTCGGTTTAACAAGGGGCTCTTGGGGGAGCAGGGGAAGACCCTGCTGGGAAGGAGTGGAAAGGTGGATTTTATTCCCTTAAAATGTGGGGAGGATAAGGGGGGGAAAAGCTAAAAAAAAAAAATAAAAAATCTCATTGTGTCAAAGCTTCCCTTTGTATTTCGTGGTTCCCACAGTTCCCAGCGTGGCACAGCCCAGACATCCCAAAAATGACTCGCTGGGAGGACCCTCTGGAAGGAGGGAGAAGGAAGGATCTGCCCTTTAGCACCCAAGCAGGGAATTTGGGAAGAGTTGGGATCAGCTACACCCAAACTGAGGGTGTGCAGAGCTCCAAGCCCTCCTGCAGGATTGCAAATCCCCCTTTTTTTTCCACCCAATTTCCCCCCACCCAGGACAGAGATTTCCAGCAAACTCCCAATTTTTGTGTTGTTGTTCAGCTCATCATTTTTGGGATGAATTTGGGGGGGTTTGGAGGAAGTTTAGGGTTTGAGAGCAAAGGCTGAGGGGGGTGTTACCAGCACTGTTCCCATTTCATCCCTCTTCCCAGAACAGCACTTAGGCTTAAAGAGCCTGAAACCCTCCAGGCAGGGAGCCCAGCTCTAAAATTAACAAGAATATTTAATAATCATAATAATGGAGCTTATGGAAATGAAGGAGGACTTGACAACAGGGCTTTAGTCTGGGTGGTGGGGGCTTAGAGGGGCTTAAGTGGTTAAGCAGGCTCAGCCTAAAGGGACATCCTCTTCTTCCAGGGCCCACACGACTTGGGGTCGTCTCCTTTGGGGGGGAAAAAACGGGAATATTCCCATTTTTTTCCTCTGCTCACATGTGGGAATTTAATTACCTGCCTTTTTTTTTTCTTTTTTCTTTTTTCTTTTTTTTTTTTTTTTGGGGGGGGGGCACTTTATTACCCAACTTTCTTATTCCTAAGTTTGAAAATGGGAGGATGCTTCTAAAAAAAAATTTTAAAAAATTCCATTTTCCAAGCTGGGTTAATTCCTGTCGGTTTAGGATACTCGGGATTGCATGAAAATACACCAATTTCCGTGGATTTTATGTGGATTTTAATCTCTTTGGAGCAACTTGGGACCATCCCCATCCATGGGAGCATCCAGGTTCATACCCAGGTGTCTGATTCCTCCCCAGGACCGAAATGTCTCGAGTTTTTTTTCCTGGAAAATGGATGGAGAGGGTTAAAAGCAAATCCATCCAGGTTGGATGGGGTTTCTTTTGGAAGAGGAGGAGGTTCCATCACCCTCCAGGAATTCACTGGGGATGGAAAAGCCTTTTCCCACCAGTCAGGAGGTGATGTGTTCCTGTGGGGACAGGTGGAACTAAGTGCCCTCCCCAGCCTGGCTGCAGGAAGTTGGATTTTTCCAGCAGAAATTTGTGTTATTCCCCTTCAAGGATTCACATCCCCTGTGGGAATCCAGTGGGAAAATGTGTGTGGAGCTCTTGTGCATCCCCATCCAGACACTGTAAGGATTGGGTTGCCTGGGGCAGGAGGTTCTAACCTGGCAAAAGCAGGCACAGAAAAATGTGGGATAGCCCTTGGAAACAAGGATCAAAACACTCCTGGAAGGGAATTCCGTGGTATTTTAGACAGGGGTGGCCACATTCTTCAATTCCTTCCACTCATCCTTCCTGCCATCATCCCAGGATTCCCCTCCTGGCTTCCACTCATCCTCTCCCCCATCATCCCACATCTTTGCACAGGGATTTTGGGATGGGATTACTTAAGAGTTTCCCACTCCTTGATATCTCTCACCTTAAATATTTCCCTCAAAACCTCAGTACTTTTTACCCCAGGATCCCAAACAACCCTAAACTTCCTCCAAACCCCCCCAAATTCACCCCAAAAACGATGAGCTGAACAACAACAATAAAAAAATTGGGAGTTTGCTGGAAATCTCTGTCCTGGGTGGGGGAAATCTCTGGATGAACCAGTGGAAAAAAAAAAGGGATTTGCAATCCTGCAGGAGGGCTTGGAGCTCTGCACACCCTCAGTTTGGGTGTAGTTGATCCCAACTCTTCCCAAATTCCCTGCTTGGGTGCTAAAGGGCAGATCCTTCCTTCTCCCTCCTTCCAGAGGGTCCTCCCAGTGAGTCATTTTTGGGATGTCCGGGCTGTGCCACGCTGGGAACTGTGGGAACCACAAAATACAAAGGGAAGCTTTGACACCATGAGCTTTTTTTTTTCCCTTATCCTCCCACTTTTTGAGGAATTTTAAGGGATAAATCCGTGGTTCAGCAGCATCACCTCATCCCCCAGGGATGTTAAAACTCTTTTTCCCCTCCCTCAGTGTCTCCGGCTGCCGAACGTCTCCGCTACATCCTGGGGGAAGATGATGAACCTCCCAATCCCACCCTTTTCACGGAGATGGACACCCTGCAGCACGATGGGGAGGAGATGGAGTGGAAGGAATCAGCCAGGTGAGGCGGGGAAGATGTTGTGGGGTTGAAAAAATTCAGGGGGGAGAAGAAAATCCCCTCCTTAAACACGCCCCGGGTAGAAACAGGAGCAGGGATTGAAAGTCTGTTCCAAAAGGCGTTCCTGGATGAGGGAAATGAGGAAAATGTGGCATTTTAAAGGTAAAAAAATTGGGATTTTACACAGCCTGGAAGGAGGAGGGAGAATTCCCATCTTGGCCTGGTTTTCCTCGGGGTCTGTCCTTGGATCAACCCCAAAGTTGCAGCTTTTCCCACTCCCGGTGACCCAAGTCCTGCAGAAAGGGCTGAGAGGGGGAAAAATTGGGATAAGATGCTGGGAAAAGGGAGAATTAGAGCTGGGGAATGGGAATAGAGGACATAAAGAACGTTTTTCCCACCACCAGCACCACCTTTTTCAGGCTGGGACAAGAGTTAAACTCTTCCCACCCTCCATCAGTCATAACAAAACTCCACCTGCTCCATCTGTAATCAAATTATTAGAGGAGTTGCAAGAGGAATTTCCTTTATTGAATCAGGAGTTTACCCAAGGGAATAATCTCCAATCCAAGTGGGATTTTTCTCTTCCTGACCTCAGTTTTGTGGAAAGGCCAGTGGGGTTGAGGCTTTTTGGGTGAGCTTTGGGAAGGGAATCAGGGATGCTGATGGGATCCCAACCCTTTAGTTTCAGTTTGAGAGGCAAAAAAATCAATGTATTCATTGGGATTTTCATTAGGGAAAGGTTGAGATGGAGGTTTCCAAGTTCCTGCTGGGAGAAGGGAGGTTTTTGTTTCCCCACTCCCCAAAAAAATGATGGAAAGGGAAAAAAAAAAATCAACATTTTCATTGGGATTTTCATCAGGAAGGTCTGGAGTTGGAGGTTTCCAAATTCCTCCTTGGAGGATGGAGGTTTCTGTATCTCCCCATCCTTCCCCACTCCCCCCAAAAAAGCTTGGAAGGCAAAAAAATTTCAACATTTTCTTTGGGATTTTTATCAAGGAAAGGTTGAGATGGAAGTTTCCAAATTCCTGCTGGGAGGGTGGAGGTTTTTGTATCCCCACTCCCCCAAGAAATGTTGGGAATGGGAAGGCAAAAAAATCAACATTTGCTTTGGGATTTTTATCAGGGAGGTCTGGAGTTGGAGGTTTCCAAGTTCCTCCTTGGAGGATGGAGGTTTCTGTAGCTCCCCATCCTTCCCCACTCCCTAAAAAAGCTTGGAAGGCAAACAATCAATGGTTTTTGGGGGATTTTCATCAGGGAGGTCTGGAGATGGAGATTTCCAAATTCCTCCTTGGAGGATGGAGGTTTCTGTAGCTCCCCATCCTTCCCCACTCCCCCAAAAAAAGCTTGGAAGGCAAAAAAAATTCAACATTTTCTTTGGGATTTTTATCAAGGAAAGGTTGAGATGGAGGTTTCCAAATTCCTCCTGGAAGGAGGAAGGTTTCTTTCTCTCCTCATCCTTCCCCATTCCCCAAGAAAAGCTTGGAAGGCAAAAAAAAATCAACACTTTCTTTGGGATTTTTATCAAGGAAGGGTTGAGATGGAGGTTTCCAAGTTCCTTCTTGGAGGATGGAGGTTTCTTTATCTCCCCATCCTTCCCCACTCCCAAAAAGCTTGGAAGGCAAACAATCAATGGGGGTTTTTTTTGGATTTCCATCAAGGAGGGATTGAAGTGGAGGTTTCCAAATTCCTCCCTGGAGGTTTCTCAAATCCTGATTTCCGCCGCCTGGTGAGGAACTTCTTTAACCACAGGAGAGCAGCTCCATGGTGGGAACAGCAGGTGGGAGCAGCTCTAAATCCACAATAAATGGGGAAAAAAAAAAACCAAACCAAACCTGGCAGTGCAGGCCCCGAGCCCGGCAGGGGGATGAGATTTTGCCGCGGGCTCGGCGAGAGCGTCACGGGATGCTGATCCTGGGAAAAAGGCGCCGCTGGAAACGTGCCCTGAGAGCCCTGTGCTCCAACCCTGAGCTGCCACCCCTGTCTGCTCCCTAATGACCCACTTTCCTCAGGAAAACGGGGCAAAAAAAGGAAAGGAAAAGTGACCTAATCGGCTTTGGGCTCGGCGGGAAGCTTGAACCGCAGCCCCGGCCGAGCAGCGTCGGTGCAAAGTGTTCCTCCAAAGGAATTGGGATGGGAAGCCCTGGAATGATGAGAATTAGGGTTAGTTATTATCATTTGGGGGTTTGTCCCTGTCACAGACCGTTCCTGGTATTGCCAGGTGATATTTTGGGGGTTTAGGAAACCTCCCAAGTCTCCCAGGAGGGATTTGAGGAGGGGGAAGTCCGAGGGGTTGAGTTCACTGGTGGGGCTGAGAGGTTTTGTCTTCACAATCACAGAAGCAGCTCTTTGGGTGGTGTTATTGGATTTCTCCATCCCCATCCTGAACAACACTTGGCATTTTGTCTTTGGAGCAGCATTTCGGTGCAGCTGATCCGACACAGAGCTCTCCCCACCCTTGTCCTGCAGCTGCTTCCCAAAACCTTTCTCCTCCCACATCCTCTCTATCTGTCCCCTCTGGGGCAGCAGGAGCCCAAATCCCAGTTGTACCAGTTCAAATTGGTCAGGTTAAGCTCGGTGAAGGCTAATCCTGGAAGTCTCCTGGAAAGGAAAAGCAGCTTTCTTCCCCAAATCGACGTCGCTGCCCTTCCAGGAGTCTGAGCCCTGTTCCCAGGGAGCTGGGAGAAATCAGCCACCCTTCCCAAATTTGCTCTGAAGCCTTTGGTTTGTGAAATCAAGGAGCAGAGGTGGAAGGGCTGATTTCCAACTGTTGGTTCCCAAGGGTTTGCAAACCCATCTCCCACCGTGGGAATGAGTGGCCCAGGTTGAGATCAGAGCATTTACTAAGGAATTAAAAAACCTTGGGAATGCCGAGGTGTTTGCTCTCCTGGGTACATGGCTGGGCTGTGGAGGTGCAGATCCTGGCTAAGGCAAGGTCATCTCCATGGGGAAACCTCCCAAATCTCCCAGGAGCAATTGGAGGAGGGGGAAAATCCGAGGGGTTGAGTTCACCGGTGGGGCTGGAAGGTTTGTGTCCACTCTGCGGTCATGGAAGTAGCACTTTGGGTGATGATGTTATGGAATTTCTCCATTCCCATCCCGAAGAAGAAGCAAAAGTGTCATGGGATGGATTAAGCCGGGCTTGCAAATCCACCTGCAGGAAGGAAACTCCACGGAAAGAGCCGTCCTCTTATTCCCTTCTCACCCCCCACTCCCGCTCTGCGCCCACCCAACTCTCGTTGCAGGTGGATCAAGTTTGAAGAGAAGGTGGAGGAAGGTGGGGAGAGGTGGAGCAAACCCCACGTGTCCACGCTGTCCTTGCACAGCCTGTTCGAGCTGCGGACGTGCCTGCAGACGGGAACGGTGCTGCTGGACCTGGATGGCTACTCCTTGCCCCAAATCATAGGTAGGAGCTGGTGGATGCCCATCCCAAACCACCTTCCCCCCCGTGCCCCAGAGTGCTGGGAATGGATTTTTTAAATGGATTTACTGCTCCACAAACCGAGCTGTGTGGGAATAAGCAAAGACAGGAGTTGAGAGGCACCGATTTAGCTGCAAGAATTGTTGTCCTGAGCACTCCTGGGGAGGATGGGGGGGTTGCAGTGGGGTAACCCACGGGCCTCCCTTGCAGATGATGTCATTGAGAAGCAGATCGAGGATGGTCTGCTCAAGCCAGAGCTGAGGGAGAAGATCAGCTACGTGCTCCTCAGGAAGCATCGCCACCAAACCAAGAAGCCAATCCACCGGTCCTTGGCCGACATCGGGAAATCCGTCTCCTCCAACACGTGTGAGTCCCTGGGGCCCATCCTGGTTGCACCCTTGGGGTCTTGGGGAAGAGTGTCTGAGGAGAAGGGAAGGGGGGAACCCAACCATTTGGGACACCCAGGTGTTTGCTGCAGTGAGAAGGAGCTCAAAAGGTCTGCTGCTGGTGGGTGCAAGGGTGGGGGTCACCGGGAACTGGAAGCTGAAGAGGTGTTTGATGAGATGGGCGAGGTTGTGAGAGGAGAATGTTGTCATGTGAGGGACAATGTCATTGTGTGAGGGAAAACATCACTGTGAGGGGGACAACATCGCTGACTGAGGGACAATGGTGTGTGTGAGGGACAATGGCACGAGGGATAACTCTGTGGGGTGAGAACAACATCACTGTGGGAAGGGACGTCACTGTGAGAGGGACAGCGGCACTGTGGGAGGGACAATCTCGGTGTGAGATGGACAGCGTGGTTGTGTAAGGGCTGACAGGGTTATGTAAGGGACAACATCGTGGTGTGAGGGGAAACATCATCGTCAGAGGGACACCATGATTGTGTAAGGGACAGGGGGAGAGCACAGTGTCATTGTGAGGGGGACAGGGGGAGAGCACAGTGTCATTGTGAGGGGGACAGGGGGAGAGCACAGTGTCATTGTGTGGGGGACAGGGGGAGAGCACAGTGTCATTGTGTGGGGGACAGGGGGAGAGCACAGTGTCATTGTGAGGGGGACAGGGGGAGAGCACAGTGTCATTGTGTGGGGGACAGGGGGAGAGCACAGTGTCATTGTGTGGGGGACAGGGGGAGAGCACAGTGTCATTGTGTGGGGGACAGGGGGAGAGCACAGTGTCATTGTGTGGGGGACAGCATCTGAGAGACAACATCATTAAGTGAAGGACAATGACATTGTGTGAGAGGCAATGTCGTTGGTTAAGGGACAACATCATTGTTTAAGGGACAGTGTTGTTGTGTGAGGGACAATGCCACTGTGTAAGGGACAATGTCACTGTGTGAGGGACAATGCCACTGTGTAAGGGACAATGCCACTGTGTAAGGACAATGCCATTTTGTGAGGGACAACGTCATTGTGTGAGGACAGTGCCATTGTGTGAGTGATGTCACTGCGTGAGGGAAAACGTCATTGTGAGAGGGAAAACGTCATTGTGAGAGGGACAACCCCACTGTGAGAGGGACAATGTTGTTTGTGAGGACAATCCCACGACGTCACCGTGTGGGGACAATGCCGCTGTGTGAGGGACAGCGGTGCTGGCGGTCTCTTGGCCAAGGGGTTTTCTGGCACAGCAGCCCACAGACAAATCCAGTCTGCTGGGCGGCTGAACCCGCCTATTTTCCAGCCATTATAAAAGGGGATTTGTTTGCTTTCACGCCTGATTATTTTCTTAGGTTTAAATGGAGGTCATTTGGTGGAGCCCGGGATTTGCCGGGTCTCAGCTGCTCCCCAGGGAGGCTGAAACAGCAGCGCCCAAGCTGAGCATGGGAGAGGCCATCAATAATATTCCCACCCCGTGGGCATTCCCGTGGTTCAGAGCAGCCATCACCCGTGTCCAGGGCTGGATATGGGAGCCAGGATTTACCCAGAGCCTTCAAAGCAGAGCCTGACTCGGAAATGTTGGGGTTACTGCCTTGCTGAGGTGGTGGCACCTCTTGGGGTTTGGAAATGATGGTCGTTGGGAGGAGCAGAGGGTTCTCATGACACCGAAAAGGGGTCGTGCCCAGTGGGAATCTCATCATTATTTTTGTTGGGTTTAAGAATAAAAAAAGGGAGGAGGGATGGTGTGGTTGCAGGTGGTGCCTTGGAGTTGTGCAGAGCAGCCCAGCACAGCTGGTCCAGATGGTTCTCCAAAAGGAAAACACAGTTTGGGGGAGTTGAGGAGGTTTCCTGAGAAAATCCACAGAGGAAGGGAAAGTCCTCGTGTCAAGTAATTCAGCTCAAACATCTGAGGTTAACAAATGGGACTCATCACCAGTTTAGGGGGGAGAAACATGAGGCTTGGTGGTGTCCAATGGAAATATTTGGCAGTGTGAAGTTCAAGGGCAGGTTCCTCTGGAGAATTATCAGATTAAAAAGCCAAATAAAGTGTTGGGTCTTCCTAAGTAGCAGGAATTGCATTTCTGGACCTACTGATAGCCAGGTAAAGACCATTGATGGGGCCTGAGGTGGTGCAGGAACATTTGGGGTAAGACAGTATTTCCCTTAACATTCCTTTAGTGCCAGGGAATTCTTAGATTAAAAAGAGAAACCAATTTTCAAGTCTCTCTACTTGCTCTTCTGAACCCATTGCTGGCCTCGAAGGGAGTGGTGGTTGGGTGTGAGGTGGTGCAGGAAGATTTGGGGTCAGACAGTTTATTCTGATATTTCCCTTAACATTCCCTTATTGCCAACGGAAAAATTCCTGTGGGTGAAATAAAAGTGCAAACAGGAGCAGGAGGTAAAATCAAACTTCTGGCATTTTGGTGCTGGAAGGGTTATATCTGTGTTCAGCAACTGATTTTCATCCTGGCCTCTGACCTTCAGCATCATCCAGCGTTCCCCACAGCTCCTCTAACAGCTCCTTTGTCCCAGCCTGCAGCCCTGTCCAGGGAATTATTAGATTAAAAAGCCAAAGAAAGTGTCGAGTTTTCCTCATTGCCGGACCCACTGACGGCCTTAGAGGTGTGGCTGGGTGTGAAGGAAGGTTTGGGGAGCAGAAGATTTGGGGGTAGGACGGTTTAGTCTGATATTTCCCTTAACATCCCCCTGCTCCCAAATCCCTCCGGGTGGGATGAAAGCGAGAACGAGAGGAGGAGGGAGGAGGGAGAATCAAATCGCCGGTGTTTTGGTGTCATGTGTGTGTTGATGTTCATCCTGGCCTCTGGCTGGCCTTCAGCACCACCCAAGGTTCCCCTCCTGGCTCCTCTGACACCTCCCCTCTCTCCCAGCCCGCAGCCCTGTCCGGAGCCCGGCCAGCGGAGCCGCCTTCCACCGCTCCACCGAGGACCTGCGGATGCGGCAGAGCGCGAGCTACGGCCGCCTGCGTAAGATGGGGGGCTGGGGCAGCCCTAAAATCAGGGTGGAGGACAAAAAAACCAACAATCTGGAGTATTGGAGAGGGAGATTTCAATGAGAAGGGGTCCCATCACAGCCGTAATGAGGTGGTTTGGGTGACAATTGATGTGGGAAGGACTCAAAAGTCGTGGAATGGTCAAGGCAGGAAAAGCCCGAAAAGATCGTCGTGGAATGTTCTGAGTTGGAGGGACCCACAGGGACCACTGAGTTAGAAGTGACCCACAGGGATCACCTTCTGGGTGAATGGCCCATGCAAGGGTTGAACCCATGATTTTGGCATTATTAGGTCCAGGTTGTAACAAACTGAGCTCTTCTCGAGGTCAAGTCTGACCATGAACTCTGTCGAGTTCACCACTAAACTGACCTGGACTCAGTGATCCTTGGGGGTCCCTTCCAACTCGGAATACTTGGGGATTCTGTGAAACCCTGTCCCCAAGTGCCACATCCACAGGTTTTTTAAACACTGCCAGGGGTGGTGACTCCACCAGTTTCTCAGTGAAGGAATTTTTCCAAATTTTGGGGGGTTCCTCTTATTGCACCTGATTTGGAAGCCCAGCTATAAAAAATAATAAATAATATAAATAATACAGTAATAAGTAATGTTTAATTTCTTTGCACAAAGTCCTCCCACTGTGTTTCCTCCTCACACACAAGGTGGTTTCCTCACCTCCTCTCCCTCCTCTCCCTCAGGTCACGCTCAGAGTCGGAGCATGAACGACATCTCGGACACGCCAAGCACCGACCAGGTAACCACTCCAAAAACCTCAGGGCAGTGCCATCAGGGGCATTTGCACCAAGCCCATGGTGGAGCTGTTCCCATCCAGTCATCCAACCCATTGGGGCTGTTCCCATCCAACCCCATGATGGGGTTGTTCTCATCCAGCCATCCAACCCTGAGATGAGGTTGTGCCCATCCAACCCCATGCCCAAAATGATCCCTGTAATGGAGTTGTTCCCATCTAACAATCCAACCCTGGGATGGGGTTGTTCCCATCCAACCATCCAGCTCGATGCAGCTGTTCCCATCCAATCCCATGAGGTTCTTCCCATCCAACCATCCATTCCCATTCCTGTGATGGGGTTATTCCCATCCAACCCCCTGAGATTCTTCCCATCCCAAACATCCATCCCCATTCCTGGGATAGGACTGTTCCCATCCAACCATCCAACCCCACAATGGGGCTGTTCCATCCCAACCTGAGGGAAGGTCCGTGGGGGCCAGCTCGATATCCCCACAAATTCCTAATTTGGGAAGTCAAGGCCTGGATTGATCCCTGTGAACTTGTGGGGAAGCTGTGCCAGAAGTGACACCTGTGCTTGCAAGTTCAACAAAGGATTAGGGATGTGCGAGGACATCGATGGAGCTCGGAATCCTTGGGGGAGGAGAAAAAAAAATTCCTTAAAATCTTTAGATGGGAAAGGAAAGGTGCTTGGAAGAGTGAAGGGCTCCCTGAAGAGCCTTTTGCTTGGTAAGGGAAGGTTGCAGGGGGTAAATCCCATCCAAGCACATCCCGTGCAAACACGGATTCAGCTCTGGAGAGAAAGGTCTGGAAATTTGCACCCTGATGGTTCCTTAATGCAAAGCTCAGCTGAGAGGACATCAAGGGCTTTTCCCTCCTGCTTTGCTTCCATGAGGGAGCTGGGAAGGAGATCCAGCTGCTCAGGCAGTTTGTGGGCAGATCCCTGCTTGGCAATGCAGGCTCATCAGGATTTTGTGCCGTTCTTTTCCTGGATGTCCTGTCCCCATCCCGGGCTCTTTATCTGGGAGCTGCTGCTGCCTCATATGGGCTTTGTTTTGTTCCTGTCTGGGCATGATTTCAGCATAAAACCAAAGGGAAAACTCCTGGCAGTTTAGGGGATGATATGGGACAACCACTTGCTTTTCCCCAGGGATGTCCTTGCTGGCCTTACCTTGGGGTGATGCAGCTGGAAATCCATGTGTTGTTGGGAGCCACAGGACAGGGACACCACCACACCAGGGCAACCAGAAGGTTTCCAGGCCACCTTCCAAAACGAATCAAGCCAGCTGAGGCACCCCAAATGTCACCTCCAGCAATGGGGTTTGGAGGGTTAATCCCAAAATATGCAAAGCATTTAGGTTTAATCGCCCTATTAGACCCACTACAAAGGGACTTTTTAAGTGTTACATGAAGCTTAGTGGTCACCATTAACTCCTGCTCTTATTCCAAGCTGCAGTGGAGGAGTTGCTTTATTATTATGATTTTTTTTTCTTTTTTTTCTTTCTTTCTTTTTTCCATTCGGGTTTAAAAGATTAGGAAGGGGAGAGCTCCTGCCCGGCTCACATGCCTCCCCTCATGCTGCCATATAGATTAGAATAACACCCTGCCTGGGTTGGTATTGAACCCTTTTAGACTCATAATGAAAGAGCTGCAGGGGAGAAGAGACCCCGGGGGGAATAAATCCCTGAGTGAGGCTTCCTGCTTCCATTATTTGTTCCTGCTCCCAGGATGAGGCTGGGGAGGAACGAGCCACAAAAACCTCGGAGCCCCGGGGGTGCTGAGGGTGGGGAGGGGGCATTCTGTGTTGTGCAGGGTTTTGGGGGAGCCCTGGGCCTGCAGGGCTGAAAAGAGGCTTCAAAAAGGCATTTTTGGCTTGCTCCAGGATCCCTGGGGGGTTTGGCTCAGATGTTCCACAGAGGGGGGATTTCAGGGAGTTTTCCATGCCCAGAACCCCAGAGTGGCAAAGACCCCGTTGTCCTGCAGAGCCCTGAGGGTGTGGCTTAATCTTGGTTTAGTGATGTTTCTGAGTAAAGAAGAAATCCAGCTGTATGAACTTTTCCTGGCTTATTCTTGGGTGTGGCTCTGGAATTCCCAACTCTGGGACCGCCAGAGAGGAAGAGGTTCTGTGCTTTTGTGTTTGGGGTGTGGAAGAGAGCGGGAAACCCCAAATTTTTGGCGGCCACCCCTTCCCCACCTTTGTCTCTCTCCACCAGCTGAAGAACAAGTTCATCAAGAAGATCCCTAAGGATGCAGAGGCCTCCAATGTTCTGGTGGGAGAAGTGGAGTTCCTGGAGAAGCCCTTTGTGGCGTTCGTGCGGCTCCTGCAGGCGACAATGCTGGGGGGGGTGACGGAGGTGCCCGTGCCCACCAGGTGAGTGGAATTCCTCGGGGTCCAAAGCACTGAGTGGCCTTGTGACAGGGAGGATGGTGGTCCAAGGTTGCCAACACAGCACCTTCCCCTTCCCAGATTCCTCTTCATCCTCCTCGGCCCCGCGGGAAAAGCCAAATCCTACAACGAGATCGGCCGAGCCATCGCGACCCTCATGGTGGACGATGTGAGTAGATGCCACACCCGGCCATCCCTGGGGACCCCCTTGCTCAGGACCCAGGAAAAAGAAAAAAAAAAAGCTATTTTCATCCTGTCATCCCCCAAAAAATGAGCTTTAAAATCCCATAAGGACAGGTGGGTTGACACCTCTCCTGTGCCCACCCCCAGCTCTTCAGCGACGTTGCCTACAAAGCCCGGGACAGAGAAGACCTGATTGCTGGCATAGATGAGTTCCTGGATGAAGTCATCGTCCTGCCACCCGGAGAGTGGGACCCCAACATCAGGATTGAGCCTCCCAAAAAAGTGCCCTCAGCTGAGAAGAGGTGGGTGGGAGGTGTGGGGCTGGACCACCCCTCCGTGTCTTGTGTTGTGGAGATGCTGGAGGGCATCACCTTGGGGTGCCTTCATTCCCAGAAATAACCTCTGCAAACGTTCCAGAAATGCTGATTTTCAGCAATTTTTACCCCCACTTAGCAGGGACAGCTGCCAGTGGGAGGTGACCCCACCCATGCAAGGGAACGATCTTTAAGGTCCTTTCCAACCAAGCCATCCCACAATTCCAGGAAAACCTTCATTAACCACCAGGGTGGAGCAAATCCAGCTCTTGATCTTCCCCAAAGTCAGCCCAAACCCAAGCTCTGGTGCAGGCAGAGCTCCCCCAGGGCCTCAGGTGCCACGAGTGGTGTCTCTGTCCCGCAGGAAATCGGTTTTCTCCCTCAACGAGGTGGGGCAGATGAACGGCACTGCCGGAGGCGCCGGCGCCGGGGCGGGAGGAGGAGGCAGCGAGGACGGGGAGATGCCCGAAGTTCATGAAATCGGGGAAGAGCTCGCGTGGACCGGCAGGTGAGAGGAGAACTCAGCACCCAAAAACCTCCTGAGGGTGCCAGCACCCACCAGCAGCTCCCGCTGGATCATCCCGTGGCCTCCCGGGACAGGGAGGGGTGAAATCCTTTTGGGGCAGGGAGAGGTGAAGTTCTTTGGGGGCAGGGAGAGGTGAAACCCTTTTGGGGTACAAAGGGGTGAAATTTTTGGGCACAGAGGGGTGAAACTCTTTTGAACACAGAGGGGTGAAATCCTCTGGGGGCATGGGGTGGGGGGAAATCCTTTTGGGCACAGAGAGATAAATATATAAATTATATATATATAAATAAATAAATAAATATAAAATTAAGTATATTGATAAATATAATAGATAATAGAATGTATATTTATAAATAAATAAAAATACATATTAATATATGTATATATATATATATATATTTATGTCTCACAGCCACCCAGAGAAGCTGTGGCTGCCCCTTCTCTGGAAGTGTCCCAGGCCAGGTTGGAAGGGGCTGGTGGGAGGTGTCCCTGCCCATGGCCACAGAGCTAAATGGTCTTCAGGTTCCTCCCAACCCCACCCATTCAGTGTTTCCGTGGCTCAGTCCTGGTGGAAGTCACGTGCCTCTGGTGCTCGGTGGTGTCTCCCCAGGTTTTGTGGTGGCCTCTATTTGGATATCAAGAGGAAGCTGCCCTGGTTCCCCAGCGACTTCTACGAAGGTTTCCATATCCAGTCCATCTCTGCCATCCTGTTCATCTACCTGGGCTGCATCACCAACGCCATCACCTTCGGGGGCCTGCTGGGGGACGCCACGGACAACTACCAGGTCCAGTCCAAGGGCAGGGGGTCCCTTCGGCTTGGGAACACAAATCTGGGGTGGGTTGGGGTTCCCCTTCCTTGTGCCTTGCCAAGCTCTAATGCCAGGGCTGGAAATTCATCCCCAAGCGGGACTGGCACTCCTGAAATACTTCCAGGATGGGAAAACCCTCCTCAGTGGGACAACCAATGGGACCCATACGAGTCCAAGCCAAGGTCCTTCATTCCCACCTCCATGTGGGGTGTCCATGGGGATGTCACTGGTGCAGCATCACCGTGACCCCAGGGTCTTCTCCACCCACAGGGTGTCATGGAGAGCTTCCTGGGCACAGCCATGGCAGGCTCCATGTTCTGCCTCTTCGCTGGGCAGCCCCTCATCATCCTCAGCAGCACCGGCCCCATCCTCATCTTCGAGAAGCTGCTCTTCGACTTCAGCAAGTAGGTGATGCCAGGGGGAACTGGGTGTTATTGATCCAGTTATGGAAATTATTGGAGAGAAGCCTCTGCTCAAATTGATTAATTAATTCCCCAGGCAGGGGAGAGAAACCTGTGGCAAACCCGGGGTGAGATTTCACCATCACACACCCAAAGCCCTTCTCCTCCACCCGCCAAGCCCGGCTAGGGCTGGTCCTTCTGCTGAGTTTGGCTTTCTCTGTGGACACATTCTTCTTCCCTGAGCCCTGTTTACCTCTCCTTGGACCTGAGATAATCGGCCAAACAGTCTTATCCCAAATCTCCCAGTCCACATCCCGGTCAGGGGGCACGTTTGGGAGGGGGGTTTGCAGATGGGCAGTCGGCAAAATGTCTTTCCACGATTTTGACAAGGTTTTTAAGGCATTATCAACATTTCAGTCTCTCACACCATCCGTGCCAGGATGGGAGGTGTCCTCCAGCCCACCGCACGGTCTCAGGGTGTTGCTCTTTCCTTGTCCCGATTTTCAGAGGCAATGGCATCGACTACATGGAATTCCGCCTCTGGATCGGGCTGCACTCGGCCCTACAGTGCCTTATCCTGGTGGCCACCGACGCCAGCTTCATTATAAAGTACATCACACGCTTCACAGAGGAAGGCTTCTCCACCCTCATCAGCTTCATCTTCATCTACGACGCCATCAAGAAGATGATCGGGGCCTTCAAGTACTACCCCATCAACTCCGACTTCAAGCCTGACTACGTGACCATGTACAAGTGCGAGTGCATTGCTCCCGACCCAGGTGAGTACAACTCCTCCTCGGGGCCGGCCAGGGAGCAGGAACGGGGTGGGGAGGGTCCTGTCGTGGATAAATCCCACCGAGAACGCGGGAAGAGGCAGCAACCCCGTCGGTGCGTGGTGGAGAGACACCGTCCTCCCTCCCCCCTCCTCCTCTGAGCGGGGTTCTGAAGGTGGAAGAGGAGCTTTGTCCCTCGTGGGTGAAGGTGTTGGTGCCCTCTGGGACACAGCAAATGGTGCCAAGTGGAGAGACTCGTCCTGGTTCCCCCTCCAGAGGTGATGTGGGAGATAGAAGAAGAGCCTGGTCCTCCGTGGGTGAACACGGTGGTGCCTTTTGGGACACAGTGAATGGTGCTGAGTGGGGACACCTCGTCCTCATCCTCCTCTGAGGGTGATTTTGAAGATGGAAGAAGAGCGTTTTCCCACGTGGATGAACGTGCTGGTGCTTTCTGGGACACAGCAAGGGGAGAGACTTCACCCTTGTCCTCACCCTCCTCCTCCCAGGGTGATTTTGAAGACAGAAGAAGCTCCTTGTCCCCCAGGGATGGACACTTTGGTGCCTTCTGGGACACTGGGAATGGTGCTGGAGAGTTGGGATCTCAGCCTGGAGCAGCCAGACCTGGATGGATAAGAAGGAAATACGGGAACAAAAAGACATTTGAGATCTTTCATTCCAACCTGCTGCTGATGGGAACTCACTGTCCAGAAAACACCTGGAGCAGCTGAAGGAAGCACCTGGAAGGGAGTGGGGATTTTGGGCAGGGCCCACCTGCTCTCAGAGGAGCCGAATTGATTTAAAAGGTCTAAATAATAAAAATCTGGGGGAGTATCAGCTGCAGATAGAGGAGGCTGGTGGGGAATGAAAGTGATGGGGAAGCTCTTCCCAGAAATTAAAGCATCCAAGACTTCCTACCCAGTACACTCCCAGTACCATCCCAAGGAGACATCTGACCTCCATGATGGGAATAACGTTGATTTGGTTTAATTTTGCATTTTTCCTCAATTTCCACTCATCCACCGCCCGCCGAGTGACACCATCCCTCAGGATTTGAAAGCCCAGAGGAGCATCCAGAGGGTTCCCAATGAACCTCCCCCCCAAAATCCGACCTGAGGGAGGGCAAAGGCCCAGTGCAATTCCCAGGAGCTGAAATATCCCGCTGGGAACCATCACCATCCGCCCGTGCGTGCCGGGATCAGCCCTTCAGCCTCCAGGGAGGTTTCCCCCTTTTCCAAATCCCCTCCCCAAAAAAAAAAAATCCCGAGAAACCGAGGGGCATTTGCACCCCAAAAAACCTCCAACCTCTTTGCAACCCACTCCTCGCCCTCGCTGCCACGTTGGAATCCAACATGGAAAATCCACGTTGGATTTTCCACTCCTCTAGATAATGAGAAATTCTGTTTATTATTACCCCCTCCATCCTTTTTTTTTAATCATCCTTTTTTTTTTTTTAATTAGCTCTGATTTTTGATCATTATAACTGATTTGTCCCATATTTGTCTCTGCTGCACACATCAATTTGGGCTGATTTCAATCTCAAGTGAGTATCACCTTCTAAATATTAAAATTATTTTAATATTTGATACTCTTCCCCCGTGAGGGTTTTGTTGTTATTTTTTTTTTCATGTATTTTACTTTTCTCTCTCTGCTAAAAGGGTTTGTGTAGCGCCCTTAGGGGTCCTCTCTTAAATACCTCACCATTGCTGTGCTGCCCTTTAAGTTGTAAAAAAAGCACAAATCAAGCCGGTTTCTGAAAAAAAATAAAAGGATGTGGAGGGGAAAAAAAATAATAACATTAATAATAATGTTTTTAGCGCTGGGTTTTGGCAGCGCCGGGTTTTGGCAGCGCTCGGGTCTCTGCTTCTAACCCAGCAATCGCTTCTCCTTCATTAATCCTCGGGGATGGAGCGGCAGGTCCGGGGCAGCCGAAATTCCCGCTTGGCACAGGAAGAGGATGGACCGGAGGGAAGAGGGGAGGGCAGAGCAGTCCCGGACCCTTCTTCGGGGCACCCACAAACAACGTGGGCGCTCCTGAAGCCGCCGAGCTGCGACCCCTGAAGATCCCGGAGCCGCTTTTTGGTTTTTTTTCTTTTTTGTTTATCCTGGAGGAGAAGGCGCCCGGGGCTGGAAAAGATGGATTTTTGCAGTGAGAGACACCAAACCCACCCCTAAACTAATTTTTTTTTTTTTTTTAAACTACTAAACCAAATTTCAAAAGGCCAATTGGGAAGCGTTGGGTGCCGCCTCTCCAAAAAGAACAGGCGGCTTTTTCCCAAGTCTTTACCCCCGCAGTTTTAAGCCGCGGGGGTCGGGATGCTCCACACACACCCCCCCTCCCGCCCCCCCTGCCGGCGGCTTCCCCGGGAAGCTCCCACAAAATTTTAGGAGCTGGGAAGCTCCTAAAACGACCCCGGCCCTCGCCAGCCCAGGAGGGAGAATCCGCCGCGGGAGAAGCCGCGTCCTCCAGAGCCGCGCGGGATTAATCAGGGAGAAGTCGCTGCGGGGTTAGAAATTGGGGGGTTTCTCCCCAAATCCCTGCCAGGAATTGCTCCACCCACCCCACTTTGCTTCCCGTGCTGGTTTGAATGCCCCCCCCACCCCCCCAAAAAAAAAAACCCTCGATTTTAGCCCAAAACCTCAATAACAAACTCCTTTCCCGCAGCCAACGCGACCTTGTTCGATGCTTCAGCTCCAGTGGCACCGAACACCACTAACGTTTCTCTGGTAAGCAGGGTTTGCTCATCCCACCGGGAATTTTGGGACAGGGGAGGGTGGATCTGAGGCGTTTTGGCATCCAGGGAGTGAGCTGTGCTGGTTTGGAGTGAGGGGAAACTTGGATTTCTGTTGATTCGGGTTCAGCGCCTTTTTATGGCCCAAACTGATGTCAGCTCTGGGGTTTTCCCGCTGGTTTGGGGGCTCCCAGTGGAAGCAGCCCTGGGAAATGCCCCTTTCCTTGCATGCTGGGATTACCTAAATTCCTAATTTTGGGGGTTTGGCCAGGAAATGCCCCTTTCCTTGCACACTTCAATCCCTTAAAGGACTAATTTTGGGGGTTTGGCCACAAATTACTCCTTTCTTTCTATTCTGCAACTGCTGAAAATGCTAATTTTGCCCTTTTGGCAATGAAATGCCCCTTTCCTTGCACACTGGGATTCCTTCAAATACTAATTTCGGTCATTTGGCCAGGAAATACCCCTTCCCTTGCAAGCTGCAGTTGCTAAAAATGCTGATTTTGGTTGATTCGGTTGGGAAATCCCCCTCTCTCCACGCCCTGCAGTTCCATCAGGCGTTAATTGAGCCTTTTTGGGCTTTCTCCCCAGTCCAATGCTATTAACCTCACAGCTCTGGACTGGACTCAGCTCAGCAAGAAGGAATGCCTCAAGTACGGCGGCAGCTTAGTGGGCAAATCCTGCAAATTCGTGCCCGACTTGGCCCTCATGTCCTTCATCCTCTTCTTCGGCACCTACTCCATGACCTTGACCCTGAAGAAGTTCAAGTTCAGCCGTTACTTCCCCACCAAGGTAAGGAAAGCACCGGGGTTTTTTTGGTCCACTTTTCCTAAAAGGAGGAAAAAACGGGAGCTGTCGGCCCAGGGAAGACAAATCCGTCATTTTTAGGAGGTGTTGGAAGGAATTGGAATCTCCTCGAGGTTTTAGTCACTGTTTTATGGGCAAGAGCCTTTGAAACAGCGCCCCAGAACTCTTCACACTGGAGATTTTAATGGAGTTTTAGATGGATGAGGGTAAGGATAAGGAATGGTCACATCCAGAGGGAAATGGTCAACAGCTCAGAGTCCTTGTGGACACCAGTGACCAGTGGCAACCAGTGTGACTTAATAACTTCATTAGTGATGTAAATGAAGGGGTTGACACCAAGCTGAGGGTGCAGGTGCACTCCCAAAGGATGGGATATGGGGAAGGAATTCCCCCCTGTGAGGGTGATGAGGGGCTGGGATGGAATTCCCAGAGAAGCTGTGGCTGCCCCTGGATCCCTGGAAGTGTCCAAGGCCAGGTTGGACAGGCCTTGGTGTCCCTGCCCATGGCAGGGGGTGGCACTGGATGATCTTTAATATCCCATCCAATCCAAACCATTCCACGATTCTATAACTTGATTCTCACATGCTGAATAACCCATAACCTTGTGATGAAAGGGGAGAAAAACTTGGATTTTTGTGGGTTATTTTTGTGGAGTTGGAGACCCCCAGGGAAAAGACCCCAAAGCAGGAGCAAACCCCTCCATCCCATTCATTTTCCCCTCCATCCCATTAATCACCCTTTCCACCCCCGTTTCCCTGTCTTGCCTCCAGGTCAGGGCTTTCATTGCTGATTTTTCCAATGTCTTCTCCATCCTGATTTTCTGTGGAGTGGATGCCTGTTTTGGACTGGACACCCCCAAACTCCACATTCCCAGTATCATCAAGGTTTGGCCAAACTGGGTGGGACCCCTCACCTCTCCCACATTCTCTTTCCAGCTCCTCACTGATTTTTCTGGGGGGGAAAACCACATCTCCTGCAGTGTCCTGGCACCTTCTTAAAAGCTGCTTTGTCTTTTCTAAGGAATATTCTAATTCTGTGACTTTCTTTCCTCCCTTTTTTTATTTTTGTTGTTGTTTTTCCTCCCTTTTTTTCTCTCTCTCTCTCCCTCTCTCTCTCCCTCCCGGCAGCTCCGTAAACTCATTAGTGATTTCTCTATCTTTATGTCCATACTAATGTTTGTGGGGCTGGATGTGCTTTTTGGACTCAACACCCCAAAGCTCCAAGTGCCTACCGATTTTAAGGTAAAAAAAAAAAAAAAAAAAGGTGAAAAAAACCTCATTCCAGAGGAATTTCTCTTCCCTGATTTCTCCTCCCCCATCCAGGGGAGACCCAAGGGCAGAATTCGGGGTGGATTGTGGATGCTGGGGGTGGTTTGGGTGCAGAGGTGGATTCAGGGATGGGGTGATGGGGTGATGTGGGGGCTTCCCAAAATGTCAGTGTTTTGTCCCCCTGGGGTTTGCCCCCCTCTGGTCCAACCCCGCTCTGTTCTCTCTCCCAGCCCACCCGTGTGGACCGAGGGTGGTTCGTGTTCCCCTTTGGGAAGAACCCCTGGTGGGTTTACCTGGCCAGTTTCCTCCCTGCCCTCCTGGTCACCATCCTCATCTTCATGGACCAGCAGATCACGGCCGTCATCGTCAACAGGAAGGAGCACAAGCTGCGGGTGAGCCGGGACTGGGCCGTGGCACCCCCTGAGCACCCGGTTTTGGGGGGTTTTGGGGGGTTTTTGGGGGGGCTGCTGCAGGTCAGGGGAGTGAAGGTGGTGCAGGGCCTTGGTTTGAAGGCATTGAGGATGCTGAGGGCACTTGGTGTGTTCAGCTGGAGAAGAGGAGACTGAGGGGAGACCTCAGTGCAGTTCCAGCTGCCTGGGCAGGGGCAGAGGAGGGGCAGGACTGAGCTCTGCTCTGGGGGGAGCAGGGACAGCCCCCAGGGAATGGCTGGAGCTGTGTCAGGGCAGGCTCAGGGTGGATCTCAGGGAAAGGTTCTTCCCCCAGAGGGTGGTTGGCACTGAACAGGCTCCCCAGGGCAGTGGGCACAGCCCCAAGGCTGCCAGAGCTGCAGGAGGGTTGGGATGATGTGGGGTGATGTGGGGGTGATGCAGGATGCCCCATGTGCATGTGGGGTGCTCCAGGGTGGTGTGGGGTTCACCATGGCGATGCTGGGTGCACCATAACAATGTGGGGTGCACCATAACAATGTGGGGTGATGCCAGGTGCCCCCAGCAGCCTGTGGTGCATGAGGGTGCTGTGGGTGCCCCGTGGCACTGCACGACCCTTCAGGGGGAGTGCACATGGAGGGAGGGGGGGACACCCCGCCTTGTCAGGCTCTTGGGGGACCACAGGAAGATCCCCCAACACCCCCTCCAACCCCCCCTGGGTGTGCTGTGTTGCAGAAAGCAGCGGGTTACCACCTGGACCTGTTCTGGGTGGGCATCCTGATGGCCGTGTGCTCCTTCATGGGGCTGCCCTGGTACGTGGCCGCCACCGTGATCTCCATCGCCCACATCGACAGCCTGAAGATGGAGACGGAGACCAGCGCTCCCGGAGAGCAGCCCCAGTTCCTGGGGGTCCGGTGAGGAAGGCTCGGCCCTCCCCCTTCCTTCGGGGCGGGGAGGGATTGGGGGAGGGATCCCAAACGCAGCCGGGGCTTATCCCGATCCTCCCACTGTTCCAGGGAGCAGAGGGTGACCGGGATCATCGTCTTCGTGCTCACGGGCATTTCGGTCTTCCTGGCCCCCATCCTGAAGGTAAAACATTCCTGTTTCCACATCCCTCCCTGAATTAAAAACTGGATTCTTCCCCCTCCCCGTGGCCCCCGTCCTGGGGGTAGAACATTCCCATTCCCACATCCAGGGAAATCTGGATTCTGGCCCCTTTCCACGACCCCCACCCTTAAGGCAAAATATTCCCATTCCCGAATTCCAGCTCCTCCCCGCAAATGTCCAGGAAAAGCTGGATTCTGCCCCTTCCCCATGGCCCCATCCTGGAGGTAGAACATTCCCATTCCCACATCCCAACTGTCCAAGGAAAAGCTGGGGTTTTTTCCCCCGAGTTGGTTCCTGGTCCCTGGGAATGAGTTCCATGTTTTTTCCATGTTCCCAGTACATTCCCATGCCGGTGCTCTACGGTGTCTTCCTGTACATGGGGGTGGCGTCACTGAACGGCATCCAGGTGAGTTCTCCCCCTGCTCCTCCTCCTCTTCCTCCTCAATGGCCCAGAACTGGGGGAGAAAGGAGGATTTTGACCCCCAAATTTCCATGCATCCAATGTTTTGACCCCAAAATTCCCATGCTTCCAATATTTTGACTCCACAAGATCCGTGCATCCAACATTTTGACTCCAAGCTTTCCGTGTGTCCAATACTTTGACTCCAAAATTTCTCCGTGTCCAAAATTTTTTGAACTCCACAATATCCATGCATCCAACATTCTGACTCCTGAATTTCCACACTTCCAGTATTTTCTCTGCACAATATCCGTGCATCCAACATTTTGCCTCCAAACTTTGTGTCTCCAATGCTTTAACTCCAACATTTCTTTGCATTTTGACCCCAAATATTTTGACCCCAAATTTCTGTGCTTCCAACATTCTGCCTCCAAAATTTCCATGAACCCAAAATTTTGACTCCAAAATTTCTGTACCTCCAACATTTTCACCCCAAAGTTTCCATGCTTCCAATATTTTGACTCCAAAATCCCCATCCTTCCAATATTTTGACTCCAAGCTTTAAATGTGTCCCATACCTTGACTCCAAAATTTCTTCATGTCCAGAACTTTTTCAACTCCACAATATCCATGAATCCAACATTTTGACTCCAAACTTTTCACACTTCCAATATTTTGACCCCGGATTTCCGTGCACCCAAAATTTTGACTCCAAAATTTCCGTACCTCCAACACTTTGACCCCAAAATTTCCATCACCCCACACGTTGCGGCCACAAAACCCTCTGAGAAACACCCAAAAAGAAAAAAGCAAAACACTCAAATCGTCCGTTTTGGGGACTCAAAGAGGGTTTTCCTGGGATGGGGGGTGAGGATTAACAGGGATCCTCCTCCCCTGGCAGTTTTGGGATCGGTGCAAGCTCTTCCTCATGCCGGCCAAGCACCAGCCCGACTACGTGTTCCTGCGGCACGTCCCCCTGCGGCGTATCCACCTCTTCACCCTGGTGCAGATCATCTGCCTGGCCGTGCTCTGGATCCTCAAATCCACCGTGGCTGCCATCATCTTCCCCGTCATGGTAACTCCACCTGGCTTGGACCGGGTTTTTTGGGGGGATTTAAGGGGGTTTTGGTGACTCCCATCCCCCCCGCCAGGGCTCGGGGTGAGAGGTGCCAGGAGGGAAGGGCAAAAATGTGCTCCTGTGTTTGTGTGGTCTGGCCAGCGTGGCCACCCCTGCCGTGGTGGGACATCTCACAGAGGGGAGGAGGGCTCTGCAGAGGGACCTGGACAGGCTGGAGAGATGGGAAGGATCCAACGGGATGAGGTTCAACCAGACCAAGGGCCGGTCCTGCCCTTTGGCCACAACAACCCCCACGGGCTGGGGACAGAGTGGGGGGACAGAAAGGGACCTGGGGGGACTGACTGACAGCAGCTGAACGTGAGCCAGGGGTGCCCAGGGGGGCGAGAGGCCGATGGATCCCGGCCTGGCTCAGGAACAGGGTGGCAGCAGGAGCAGGGCAGGGATTGTGCCCCTGGCCTGGGCACTGGGGAGGCCACCCCTCGAGTGCTGTGCCCAGCTCTGGGCCCTCAGTTTGGGGAGGATGTTGAGGGGCTGCAGCGTGTCCAGAGAAGGGCAACGAGGCTGGGGAAGGGGCTGGAGCACAAGTGCTGGGAGGAGCAGCTGAGGGAGCTGGGGGGGCTCAGCCTGGACAGGAGGAGGCTCAGGGGGGACCTTCTCACTCTCTGCAACCCCCTGACAGGAGGGGGAGCCGGGGGGGGTCGGGCTCTGCTCCCAGGAACAGCAGCAGGACAAGAGGGCACAGCCTTGAGCTGCCCCAGGGCAGGGTTAGGTTGGACATTGGGAAGTTCTTCCCAGAGAGAGGGATCAGCCACTGGAAGGGGCTGCCCAGGGAGGGGGTGGAGTCCCCGTCCCTGGAGGGGTTTGAGCAGAGCCTGGATGTGGCATCAGTGCCATGGGCTGGGTGACAAGGTGGGGTTGGGTCACAGGTTGGATTTGATGATCCCAGAGGTCTTTCCCAGCCTGGCTGACTCTGTGATTCTGTGATTCCACTCTCATCTCTCTGCCCTCACAGATTTTAGCCCTGATCCTGGTCAGGAGGCTGCTGGATTTTGTCTTCTCCCAACACGACCTGGCCTGGATCGACAACATCATCCCCGAGAAGGAGAAGAAGAAAGAGGACGACAAGAAGAAGAAGAAAAAAGGCAATAAAGGAGACAGCAGCAGCGATGAGGAGGTGGGTGAGGGGCTCCTGTGGGCAGTGGGGACTTTCCAGACCAGTGGGAGGGGAAGGTCCCATTGAAACTTCCAGGTTGGTGGGTTTGGGATGCAGATCTTCGACTCCTGGAGGTATTTCTCATTAGAGAAGCCTCCTGAGGTGCAGAAAGGACCCCAGCACCCCTCACAGACCCCCACAAACCTCCCAGGACCCCCTTCCATTCCAAACTCCTTCTCCCAGAGGAGCCTGGGGGTTGGCTGGATCCAATCTTAGCCTTGGATTGTGTCAACTGCTTAAATTTAAGGAATTATATGGAAGTGTGATTGAACCACTCCTGTCCCACAGGTCTCAGTGAAGACAAATCAGGCATTTATATAATATATAAATATATCATATATTCATTTATATAAAATGAATTATTTATTATGACAAATGGACAGATGAAGGGCCCTAATCAGAATTATTTACTACACAGTGTAAAAGCTAAAAACAACTAGTAGGGTACAATATAGCATCAAATTACACTAAAGCAATTTTATCAAAGCTGATATCAAGCTGATATCAAGCTGATATCAAGCTGGCAAAAAGAAACAATCATTAAGCAGAGATTGATGGAACTCAAGGACAGTGGGCAGATCTCTCACAGAACTCCACGAAGAGGTCATGGGAGGAGCTCCCCACGCCCCAGGAACGTCTGTGAAGAAGAATCTGCCCTGTGAAAAGCTGGACTGGGCTTTCAGAGTTATAAAATAACTGCCTGCAGGTCAGCCAGCAGCTCATCTGCCAAATCCTGCCCCAAAAAGCAGGAGCTGGGGTTGAAGTTTGAGCCCAATTCTACACCAAAAGCAGCCTCTCGGCACCAGCCACAGCTCAGAGAACCAGCTTGGGTTGTTTGGATTCTGGGCCTGGATTCCAGGCCAAACACAGCACCCCAAAACTGGCTCCTAAAGGAAAAAACCCCAGACAAAAATTATCAGCTTTAGGAAGCAGCAATTCCTTTTGTTATGATGACATCAGATCTAATTTCTCCCAAAGCGTGCAGGCAGAGGCCCAGAAGCCTCTTGCTTTTATTTAGTTGCCTAATTAATTCATCAACAGAATTAATAATTCAAACCTGATCCTGTCCCTTCCAAATCCACCCCTCCCTTGACAAACCTCCCAGATTTGAGTTGGAGGTCCCAAAGACCCCTCCTTCCTCTTCATCCTCCTCTTCATCATCCCCTTTTGTCCTTCCTGGAACAGTTTCAAGGGTCTCCTGAATAGTTTTGACCTGGTTATATCAAGCAGTGGGCCTGTTATGTCTTTACCTCACTAAAAATCTTTTGCCTTGACAAGAAATATTAAACAAAAGGTACTTCAGCTGAAAGTTCTGTTCCAAAAGCGCTGAAAAGCTGCCCTGAAATGGATATAATATGGATTTTAAGGCATCACCTCCCCAGGGCAGAGCCTCCTGCTGGAGGATTCTGGATGAGGAAAACAAATCCTTCTCCTCCTGCGCCCTCCTCTCCGGGTTCTGGGCGCCTGTGGGTGCTCCACGGTGGTCTCAGAGCCCACCCAAGCACTGCTTTCACCCAATTTCCCCGTTTTTTCCCCCCAGTTCCCACCTCCCTCAGTCATTAAGATCCCCATGGAGCCCCTCCCAGCGCAGCCCCGAAACGGGGGCCCCCATTGCCTCAGCCGTAAGTAACGGGCTCAGGAGCCTCTCCCGCCTTCCCTGCTGCTTCCTAACCCCTGCCACAGCACCCACGGGGCTTCCCACGGCACTAATCCTGCTGGAAGACGCACCCTGGAGCCCTCCTGCTCCTGCTCCCCCAGGATCAGGGCTAAAATCAAGGAGCATCCCAAAGCATCTCTGACCCCAAGACCTGGGGACCACCGAGAGTTCCTTAAATCCCACCAAAAAGCCAGAGCTCTCCTGAGTTTCATCCCTCACAATGGGGGATTTTAAATATATATATATATATATATATACACACATTTGGGAATGTTTGCAGCAGCCCCCCCCAAAAGCAGGGGGTGCAAGAGCTCGTGTCGGAATTCCCCGGATTTGCTCGATGTGGCTCAGCCTTCCCAAAAACCACGCAGGAGAAATTTTTGAGCGGGCTTGCTCCAGGGTGCATCTTGACTCCAGCAAGTTTTGACTGGTTGATTCACTAATTGGGTCCTCCCCTTGCTCTTGGCAGGGCTGGCAGGGCCTTGTCTTTAATCACCCCCCCCAAAAAAAAAAAAAAAATCAGCATTTCCCAAGGAGCTTTTCTCCTGCTCCCACCGCCCGGAGGAGGCAGGACCCGGTGGTGGCAGGTTGGAGTGGGGGATGAGGGGGGTTTTTTGGGGGTTGTTTTCTTTTTTGGGAGGGTTTGGGGGGCAGATTCTGCCTCACCTGGGGAACGTTTCACCTCTGTTTTCCCCCCTCAGGAAAGAGGGCCTCCACCTGGAGCTTTGCGTTCTGATTCCTCCCCGAATGGTTCAGACATGGATCGCAGGTAAACAGCCCCAAAAGGGCTCCCCCATCCCTGGGATGGACACACACACATTTTTGGGATAACCCACCACTGCTCCTGGCCGGGCATCACCTTCTCCAGCCAGTTAGCACCACCCCAAACATGCAGGTTGATTCCCACCCCAATCCCTCTGGATTTGGGGTGGTTTCGTTGCCAAAAGGGTTGTTGGGAGCGAGGCTGCATCGGAGGAGCCGTAAAAACACTGCTGAGAAACAACCACAGGGATTTTTGGGATAGGGGGTGTCTCCAAATCCTGGAATTTGGGGTTATTCCCTGCAGATAAAAGGCAAAATATAAGTTTTAATAATTAATTTATTGGCGGAGGCTCCACACGGGGTGTTTTCCTGAGGGTCCCCAGGGTGGTTTAGGGATGGATTTTACCTCCGAAATTTCCAGGCATCCAACATTTTGACTCCAAAATTTCTGTGAATACGCTATTTTTTTCTCCAAAATTTCCACATCTCCAATACTTTGACTCAAAAATTCCTGTTCATCCAACATTTTAACTCCAAAATTTCCATGTATACAATACTTTGACTCCAAAACTTCCATGCATCCAACATTTTGGCTCCAAAATTCCTGTTCGTCCAACATTTAGACTCCAAAACTTCCACATATCCAGCATTTCGACTCCACAGCATCCATGCATCCAATACTTTGACTCCAGAATTCCTGTTCATCCAACATTTTGACTCCAAAATTCCCACATATCCAACATTTTCACCCCACAATATCCGTGCCTCCAGTACTTTGACTCCAAAAACAACGGTGCATCCAGCATTTAGACTCCAAAACTTCCACATATCCAATATCTTGATTCCAAAATCTCCATGCATCCAATACTTTGACTCCAAAATTCCTGTTCATCCAACATTTTAACTCCAAAATTTCCACGTATACAATACTTTGACTCCAAAACTTCCATGCATCCAACATTTTGGCTCCAAAATTCCTGTTCATCCAACATTTTAACTCCAAAACTTCCACTTATCCAACATTTTGACTCCACAGTATCCATGCCTCCAATACTTTGACTCCAAAAACAACGGTGCATCCAACATTTGGACTCCGTGGTATCTCTGTATCCAATACTTTGACTCCAAAATTCCTGTGCATCCAACATTTGGACTCCAAAACTTCCATGTATCCAATACTTGGACTCCAAAATTTCCACTTATCCAATACTTTGACTCCAAAATTCCTGTTCATCCAACATTTTGACTCTAAAATTCCCACATATCCAACATTTTGACCCCACAATATCCGTGCCTCCAATACTTCGACTCCAAAAACAACGGTGCATCCAGCATTTGGACTCCAAAACTTCCACATATCCAATACCTTGATTCCAAAATCTCCAATAATCCAATACTCTGACTCCAAAATCTCCATGCATCTGACAGCTCTGGCCATTGACTCCCCTCTGTCCCCCTCACATTCCCCTCCTCCTGGGGATTTCCTGCCCATCACCCGGAGCGTTTCCCGAGGGTCTGGGCGTGGATTCGGGACAGGGGAGGGATCAATCAACACTGATTCCCGTCTCTCCTCCTCATTCCCAGTATTACCCTCCACCTGAAGATTTCCTGCCCGTCCTCTCCTGCCTTTAACTACTCTCGGAGCCCGATCTGTGCCGTGCCCCAGGTGAAGATCGAGATGGAGTCGGATTACGAGGACACGGACACGGAGAAGGCCCCCCGGGACATGGGCAGTGAGACCACGTTGTAGCCCCCCAGCCCCGGAGGTTTATATATATATATATATATACACATACAGAAACATCTGCAGACCCAGAGATATATATATATAAAGGAAATGGGGCTTATTTTTCGATGGCAGGCTGGAGGCCCCCGGGGTTTTGCTCTGGGGGAAGTGGGGGGTTGTGTGTGGATTTTTTAGTGCCGTGAGGTGTTGGGTTCCCGCCCCTTCCCGCTGGGAAACGGGGCTGGAAAGGTGGAGCAGCTGGAGGGGGTTGGGATGTGGGAGCAGCTGGAGGAAAAGGAGGTGTTGTTGTTTTTGTTTTTTTTTTTTCTTTTTGGGGTGGGGGATGTTGAGTGGTTGAGGGGCCCTGCTCCCAAATCCCTGGAATCACAACGTGGCTCTTGGGGAGGCTTGTTTTGGGAAGGAAGGGGGGGGGGGGGTGTTGGCAGGAGGGTGCTGGTCCAAAGGGGTAGGGTCCTCTCCATGGGATCCCAGGTGTGGTGGGAGCGTCCAGGGGGACCTGGATCTGCTGGGATTGGGTGGAGGAAGAGGAGGAAGAGGAGGCACAGAAGGATGGAGCTCCAGGGAGGGAAGGGAAGGAGGAGAAGCAGCTCAGGGTGAAGGTTGTTGCCACTTGAGGGCGACAACGACGAGGCTGTGGAGCGAGAGCAGGGCAGGGAATGGGGCCTTGGTTTCTGCAGGAAATTGGGAATGGTTTCTGTAGGAATCAGGAACGGGTTCTGTAGGGAAACAGGAATGATTTCTGTAGGAAAATAGGAATGATTTCTGTAGGGAAATAGGAATGATTTCTGTAGGAAACAGGAATGGTTTCTGTAGGGAATCAGGAGTGGTTTCTACAAGGAACTGGGAATGGTTTCTGTAGGATTCAGGACTGGTTTCTGTAGGAATCAGGATAGGTTCTGTAGGCTGCTGGGAATGGTTTCTGCAGGGCAATGGGAACAGAGGCTGCAGTGAAGCCCTTGGGTGGCCCATCCCCACGTCCTCACCACGGCTCTCCAGGGCCACCCCCGGCCCGGGAACAGCCCCATCCCATCCTCTGGGTGGGACTGAGACATTCCCAAGCCGTGCTCTCCCTGGAGGAATTCTCCCACTGGAGGAATTCAAGGATTCTCTGCTGCCCAGCCCTGTCCAAGGGGCTTCACTCCCACTTCAGCTCCTCCATCCTGGTCATTCCCAGCGGTTTCACAGCCGGTGGCTGGAACAGGGAGGGCAGAACAAGCACCTGGAGCAGGGAGGGCAGAGCCAGGACATCCCCCCTGTGCTCCAGGCTCACCCAGTACCTCCCTGCTGGGTGTCCATCAGCATTTCAGCTCCACAACGGGCTCTTCCCACCCCCTGCCGCCTCTGGAGCCTCTGGGAGAGGAAGGGAAGGGAAGGGAGCAGGTTTGGAGCCAGGGAGGCTCCGAGCTCCCTTTGGCTCTGCCCAGCTCCCACACCTTTTTTCCAGCAGCACCAGAGCAGTGCTGAGGCTTTCCAGGATTTTTTCCCTCCACAGACCAAGCCCAAACACTGCTCTGAAACAACCCTCAAATCTGCTTCTTTCACTCTTTTTTTTTTTTTTTCTCCTAGTCGAATTCTGTAATTTTGTTTTCTCTATTTCCAACCTCCCAGAGCCCCAAACCCCTTCCCCCACCAGCAGGACCACCCTGCCTGAGATTTTCACCAGCACTACTGGGGTTTCTGGGCCACCAGTTAAAATATTGCAACTGGTCTGAACCTTTGTGTGGGACAGATCCCTGTAAATAGTCGAAGCCAACAGAGACTTGAAGGCAATTTCCTATTTATAGCAGGTTTTTTTTCTGGTTCAGGTGCATCTCCCGGGGACAGGGGGGTGAGAAAAATAACACAGTGTTACCCTATCACCACTTCAGTGTTAATGAACAGTCAGAACCGTTTCAACTTGAAGGCACTGTGTCTGTTTTGTAGCGTTTTTGTACCAATCCTGTGCCGTAGAAGCGTCCGTAGGCTTATGATTTTAATCGACCGGGTTAATTCGCTTTATCCAGCCCCTCAGCTCTATTTCCATCAGCCCTGGACGGGCTTCCTGGACTCTGCTAGCTGGTCCACAGGGCAGAGCTGAAGCCACTGTAGAACCCAGCTTGGCTTTGGCTCAGTTTGTCTGTTTTGCACCGTGGTTTCTACTTTTTTGTGAGGAGCGAACGGAGCGTCCGAGATCCGACACCCCCAGCCCGGGCCCACTGTCACATTTTGTATTTCTTGGAGAAAACCCAATAAAAACCTCGTTTCAATGAGTCTCAGCTCTCAGTGTGTTTCTGCTGCAGAGCCCCTGAACCCCAAATTTCAGCCCCCCACCCCTCCCTCCAGGAGAGGGGAGGGTTTGGCACCAGCCCAACCGGTACAGGTTGGAAAAGCCTCCAAGATCAGGTCCAGCTGATGGCATCACAACATTCCTGCTCTCAGGAAGGTGGGATAAGTCACTCCAGGGAATATGTGAAGAGAAAAGAGCCCAAGAATCACCTCACTGCCTGTGGATGATCCTGCAAGGAGGTTCTTCCACCCTGCTCGAGGCATCACCTCAGGTAAGGTCGATGTTCCCAGGATTAATTAGAGCTTAAAAACACCCTTCATGCTGTGGATTTGGATGAGTAATGAGACTCGGGGAGCTGAACAGGTTCTGTTCAGGCTTGAAAGGAAGAGGTTTGCTTACTTTTAAGGCCAGCTGGTGCTGGTGGAGCAGTTGTGTCCCAGGTAAGCTCTGGATGGGAGCCAGACCTCCCCCTGCTCTGGGGGAATAGCTCACCTCACAAGTGCTCTGAAAACAACCAGTGCAGCTCTTCTGGAAGTGAAATAGTTGATTAGTAATAATTCCAGGGCACAAACAGGGATATTTTTTCTGTCTCCTCACGCTTTATTTAGTTAGCCTGCATGACTCACTAGTTACACAGCCCAGGGAACCTCCTGAGTGCCCTTTGTGGGCACCAAACCCTCCCCACTCTGTTCTTTGGTTAGAAAAAAAAGGCTTTTTTTTTTTTTTTTAAATTCACCAATCAAACAGAAAAAAAAAAAAAACCCAAAACAAACAAAACAAAACAAAAAATAAAATAAACCAGCTTAGGTGCACACTAGAACATGTTACAACAGCTCTGCCACTGCCCAGGGCCCTGCCCGGCCCCACAGCACAAATATGGCTCCATTTTTAATTTTTCAAGTAACTTCTTCTACAGAAGAGCTCGAACTAAACATCCAGCATTGAGCAGGAGACCAGCACAGGCCACACACTCCAGATCTGTGAGAACAGAACCATCGAGGCTTTTTGTACCCACGGAGCAAATCCCAAGGGATTGCTGAGCGAGCTCCCAGGAAAGCTGCATTCCCAGGATCCCAAACCCCTGCAGGAGCAGGGCTGGCTCACACACAGAGCAGCTTTGCAAGCAGCAGGAGCACAGGAGTGTAGATTGACACACCTCAGGACCACCAAGATGCAGCTGCTTCAGCTTCCAATAAATACCTGCGGCCTCCGAGTGGGGAAAATTCCCCCGTTCCGAGACAATAAATAAAAAAATATTGCATTTTCTATCGGCCTGTTTGGGAGTCAAGTTTGGAATGTTGCTCTCAGTGCTACGAAGGAGAAGGATGGCCCAGGTCAAGCAGTCAGTGCTTCCAGCTCTTTGGGTTTCAGCAGCTTCTTGGCAGCGATGATGGTGTTTTTCATCAGCATGGCCACGGTCATGGGCCCGACCCCGCCCGGCACTGGGGTGATGTAACTGGCCTTCTTCCTCACCCCTGAGGAGGGAAGGCACAGCTCAGCAGCAAAATCAACAGCAGCAACAATTCCCAATCTAAAAAAAAAAACCACCCCAGATTCCTTCAGGATCAGCATTCAGGAGTTTCCCCACGGGGCCTTTTCCCTCATTATCCAACCCCGCTCTCTCCGTCCCTGCTGCTCTAACCCAGCCCAGCTGCTGGGGAACAGCTCAAAGCAAGGACTAAAGGATCTGAAGTCAGGTCTGAAAGCTGGTTTCTAGCACAGAAATGTCAAATCCAAGCCTGGGTGTGGCCTCGATGTTGGTAATTCATCAGTCTGGGCATTCACCCTCTTTTTCGTCCAGGAGGAAATTCCAGGGTCTTTCCCCGGGCTCATCCCAACAGCTCCTGGAGGAGCAAGGCCAGGGAATACAGGGCAGGAGGTAAATTCTACATGGCTCTATTTTAAAAGAAGCTTTGGAATAGAGGCAAAGTGACCCAAAAGGGTGAGTTCTCCTCTGCAGCTTTCCCATGGCACGTCCTGGGATAACATGGAACAATACTGGATGAACCAGGCACCCAAACCAGGAGTTTTCCCCCCCCTTCTCAGCACCCCAAGTGCTCCAGAATCCACGCCCAGAGCCTTTCCATACCTTCAAAATCCACATCCCCAACCAGCCTGGACTTGGCAGTGACGGGATCCTGCACTCTGGTGATTCCCACATCAATCACTGCAGCTCCCTCTTTGATCATGTCAGCTGTGATCAGGTTGGGAATGCCTGGAAAAAAACCACACAACAACCCACTCAGGGGTGTGGACTCAATAATCCTCAGGGTCTTTTCCAACCTAAATTATCCCATGAAACGCTGGAAAAGAGGAGGTCAGACCTCACTGGGGTCTTCAACATCCCCCTGAGGGGCAGCTCCAATCTCTGCTCTCTGTGAGCAGGGACAGGACCCTGGAGCAGCTGGAGCTGTGTCAGGGCAGGCTCAGGTTGGACCTCAGGGAAAGGTTCTTCCCCCAGAGGGTGGGTGGGCACTGTCAGGCTCCCCAGGGTTTGGGCACAGCCCCCCAAACCTGCCAGAGCTCAGGGGTTGTTCAGACAACGCCCTCAGGGACAGGGTGGGATTGTTGGGGTGTCTGTGCAGGGCCAGGAGCTGCACTTGATGATCCTGATGGATCCTTCCAACTCACAATATTCTCTGATTCCAGGTTGCTCTTTAGGGTCTGATCAGGTGCCATGGGTGGGCCAAGCCCCTCCTGCCAGGTGCCACTTCCCATTTCCAAGGCAAAGGCACAAACAGCTCTGCTGGGAACACCCACCCTGCTGCTCCTGCACAGGATGAACCGGCCCCAGCAGCCCCTGGGAGCACCAGGCTCTCCCACGCTGCCAGACAGGCTCCAGAACATTCCATATGCCAAGGATTCCCACCCTCAGTGCCACCAGCCAGGCCCTACCTGCTGCTGCCACCACGATGTCTGCACGGATCGTGTGCTGCTTCAGCTGCTCCTTGGGCGTGTAGCGGTGGGAGATGGTGACTGTGGCATCACCTGGGAGAGTTGATTCCATTGAGATTTCGTTCCCAAACCCAGCCAGTCCTCTGCATCTCCCCCTTCAAGACCACCCCTGTGTTTAGCAGGAACATCAGGGCCTGCTGACAAACCCCAGGAGTCAGAGAGGAGGATTTGGGATGGAAGGGGACAAGGACTTGCTGAAGGAGGCTCCAAAATGTCACAAGGAGGCTCAGGGAAGACATTGTTGGTCTCTACAACTCCCTGACAGGAGGCTGGAGCCAGCTGAGGGGGTGGGCTCTGCTCCCAGGGAACAAGGGACAGAATGAGGGGAAACAGGAAGGGGAAGTTTAGGTTGGATATTGGGGAAATTCCTTCAGGGAAAGGGTTGTTAAACACTGGAACGGGCTGCCCAGAGAAATGGTGGAGTCACCATCCCTGGAAGTGTTCAAAAAGTGTGTGGATGTAGCACTCGAGGACATGGTTTTGTGGTGAATGTGATGCTGGTTGATGGTTGGACTTGATGACCCTTAAGGTCTTTTCCAACCCTAACAATTTTAAGACCATGTGCAGAATTAACTCCCCCAGCCTTGGCCAGATCCCTGAGGAAGCCCTGGGATGGCTCCAGGGGCCTGAGGAGGGCAGTGGGACGGGTTTCCTACCCCCAGGCCGCTCGTGTTTGCCGTCGGTGTGGAGCAGCATCGCGATGGGCATCCCCACGTTCTTCGACCTCCCGGCCACCACCACGTTCTTGCCCAGCGTTGGGATCCCTGCAGAGGGCAAGATCAGAGGATCATGGAGTATCCTGAGTTGGAAGGGACCCAGCAGCATCATGGATGCAACTCCTGGCCTTGCACAGACACTCCAACAATCCCACCCTGTCCCTGAGAGCGTTTCCAAACCCTCCTGGAGCTCTGGCAGCCTTGGGGCTGTGCCCACTGCCCTAGGGAGCCTGTTCAGTGCCAACCACCCTCTGGGGGAAGAACCTTTCCCTGAGATCCACCCTGAACCTGCCCTGACACAGCTCCAGCTGCTCCAGGGTCCTGCCCTGACCCAACCCACGAGCCAGTTCCTCTCCATCCCATAACAACGTTGCCCAGCTGGGAATCCTAAACCAGACACGCCAGCTGGAATTCTGCTGGACAGCAGCCCCACCCTGCAGGAGCAGCAGCTCTTCCCAGCCCTCTGGATGATCTTACCAGTCCTCTTGATGATCTCCCAGACTCCCCAGGGGGTGGCAGGTAACATGGAGTCCTGGTCCAGGCACATGCGGCCCACGTTGATCACGTGGAAGCCGTCGACGTCCTTGTCGGGGCTGACGGCGTTGCAGACCCTGCGCTCGTCGATGTGTCCTGGGGGGACAGACAGGGGGAACTCAGCCTGGAACCTGCTCTGGGCACCCAGACACAGCCTGGGCTCCAGCTCTGAGCCCCAGCCCCGAGCCTGAGTTAGTTCTGAGCCCCAGCCCCGAGCCTGACTCAGCTCTGAGCCTGAGTTAGTTCTGAGCCCCAACCCTGAGCCCCAACCCTGGGCTCGAGCTCTGACCCCGAGGCACCAACCCCTTCAAAATCTGGAGGCTTTGAGGCTCCTCAGCACTTCCAGCTCAAAGCTCCCAGCAGACAGGGACTGGCAGCACTTTGGAATCACAGCCTTGCTCGTGCTGAGGGTATTTTTAGGCAGCCTCCAGGCCACAGCTGAGTTCAAGTTGATACTGGAAGCTGATCCTCCCAGCACAGGAATAGATCCTGTGACCCCACCCCAGAAACCAAACTCCTGCAAGCAGATGGTGCTGAGGGGCTGCAGGGACATCTTTAAACTCCACCAGGGCAGGATCCCACCCCTCACGGCACAGGATTGTCCTTCCAGCACGTGGAAACCCTTAAAAACTTCCTGTAGGACGGAAAGAGGTGGAAGTTCAGCTCCTCACCAGGCAGGGGGAGCTGCACCAACAGCCCGTCCACGTTGGCATCGTTGTTGAGTTTGCTGATCAGATCCAGCAGCTCCTCCTCAGTGATGGAAGCTGGTCTGAGGATGGTCTCACTGCTGATCCCTGGAAATCATCCCAAACACCTCATTAGTGAGCCCAGGCTGTGCACAAGGCAGCAACGTTCCTGATCTGTGTGGATTTAAGCCTCTAAAATTTCGTGGCTCTACCAAATCCCAGGAGTGCCCAGGAGGAAGGGGATGTCAGCCTAAACATCTCACCTCCAAAAATCTCCAATAAAAAAAAACAATCTCTCAGCAGTGCAGAACCCAAGCTAAAATAAATAACACCATTCCTTGCCCCCAACCCTGAGCAGCACCTTGGACTGCAAGCTGGGAAGGAGTCAGAGCAGCGAGGCTGAACTCAGTGACTCCTGAGGTGAGGAAAGGAGGTCAAAAAAGCCCTTCCTGTGCTTTTTATGGCTCTGGCAAGGCTGCAAATCCCAAGCACAGAGCTTGATGTTGTCCTGAAGGATCCCAAAGGCACATGGACAGCATTTCCCAACCCCCTCCCAGGGCAACAAGAACCCAAATTCCAGGTGAAGGTGGATGGGGAGGTGAAAAGCTGCCAAACGCCTTCACCCCAAAAAGCTTCCCCTGGAGGATTCCAACCCCAAACCCCCCTTTTTTTGGGCAGGGAGCCCCACCATACCCACGTCAGCCGCTGCCTTGGTCTTGTTGAGGACGTAGGAGTGGCTGGCCGGGTTCTCCCCGACCAGCACCACGCTCAGGTGGGGCCTCTTGTTCCCTGCTGCCACCCACTGCTCCACCTCGTGCCGGGCTTCCTGCCGGATCTGCCGGGCCAGCTTCCTCCCCGAGATCACCACAGCCTCACCTCTGCAAGGGGGGAAGAGGCCACCACACCATCAGCACCCTCAGCACCAGCAACTCCCAGTTTTGGGACAGGAAAACCGGGAGCCGATCGCAGGCTCTGTTTCTTCTGAGCTCTGTACTTTGGTTTTTGGAGGTTTGTTGTTTTTTTTTTTTGATCTGCAGAAACTCCCAACTCTTGAAGTTACTTTTCAGCCTTTCCCAGCCCTCCCACATCCCTGGATCTCTGCCCATCCTCCCTCCCCAGCACCAAGCCAGGGGCCAGACCTACCCTGTGCCAGCAGAGCTCCCTGTGCTCCCCAACTTGAACAGCTTTGCTGAGCTCCCAATCCCATGAGAAGCACAGGAAACTCCTGTCTCCAAGGCCTCTCCCCCTGCTCAGAGACCCCAGGGAGCAGGATCCACCAGGAGTTGGATCCATGATCCTTGTGGGTCCCTTCCAGCTCAGGATATTCCACGATTTAAGTCTTTCTGCAAGGCCTCCCAACCAGCACCTCCCCTGCCCTCAGATCCAGAGCAGGCACAGATGCTCCTCAGCATTGCTGGTGCCTCCCCAAATTGCAGGAACCAGCCCATTCCTGAAGCAATTCCCAGACAATCTCCATCACAACCCACTCCACTTTCCCCAGGAACTCAGAGACAGCTGATCCACAAGCCCACCAGCACCAAGAGCACCCTCCCTGCACCTCAACATCCACCAGAAAGAGCTGAACCGCTGCAGTTTCTCCTCAAAAATCCATCAGCTGCTTCATGGATGGATCTTCCCCTCCCAGGATCCTGCACTGAGTCCAACAGTGCTTGTTTTCTGACCTTCTACAGGTACAATCCTGGAGCTCTGGGAGTAGCTGGAACCAGGGAAAACCACTCCCAGAACTGCTCAAACTCGAAGTTTTCCCCATTTACTGGGAATTAAGTGTTACTTCATCCCTACCTGCAACCACCCCAGTCAAACCCATTTACCAACCAGTCCCCAGCCCACTGGGTTTCTAATTCTTGTTCCAGCTTCAGAGCTAAGCCCGTGCCAAACTACCAGACGCTGATTTGGATGTCAAAGGGATTATGACAAGTGCCTGGCAAGCCAGGGAAGGGAAAGTTCCTTAAACCAGAGGCAAAACCTGCCTTGGATCTTCCCTGAGATTGGGGTGCTCTGGGCTCTCAGGGAGAGGGAGAAGCACCAGCACCTGGGGGAGCTACGGAGGGGGACAAAGAGGGAGCTCAGAGCCCTGTCTGGGGCAGGGTGGGCTGGTCGGGGGTCTCTGTTCCTCTGAACTTTGGGGGTCTGTCCCCCTCACACCGTTTAAATCCAGGGGCAGTGCCCGAGGGATGCCCAGGGGTCTCTGTCCCTCCGACCTGGGGGATGCTCAGGGGGTCTCTGCCCCTCTCACACCGTTTAAATCCTGATCCTGGGGAATGCTCAGGGGGGCTGTGCCCTTCTTGTCCCGGGGGATGCCCGGGGGGGGTCTCCATCCCCCGCACCCCAGGGGACACCCGTGTCCACCCGCGCACCCCCACGCAAGGCGGGCGCGGGATTTCATCAGCCTGCACCGCCCGGCGCGGCCGCTGGGGGGAAAGGGGGGAGGAACCCGCGCCGCTCCTCGGGCACCGGCACCGGGCGAGAGCGACAACCGCGACCCCCGGCGCGGGTCCCATCCCCGCGGCCCCCTCCTCAGCCCGCACCGGGGCGGGCGGCGCTCCCACCGCCTCAGTCCCACCTGCCGCCCAGCCACCCCCCACTCTTCCCCCCGTGGAGGCGTACCTGAGCGCGCTGAGGTGCAGGCGGCGGTCGCGGGGCCTGAGGGCGGCGCGGCCGAGGGCGCGGAGCGGGCAGAGCGCGGTTGCCATGGCAACGGCGGAGGGGACAGCGATACGAGCCCCTCGGCGACGACACCTGAGAATGAGTGCGGCGCGCGCCGTCCGCCCCCATATATAGGCGCGCGCGCGCCGCCGGGAGCCAATGAGGCGCCGAGCGGGCGGGAGCTGCGCGCTGCGATTGGGTGGAGGGAGAAAGGGAGGGCGCTGTGATTGGTGGGGAAGACCGCGGGTTCCCGCCCTAAATAGGGCAAGAAGCCGCTGATTGGCTGAGGCCTCTCATGCTGAAACAAGGGGAGGGGCGGTGTGAGAGCAGGGGAGGGGCGGAGCTGGGGGCGGGGCTTGCGAGGGGGGAGGGGCTTGTGGGTGAGGGGCGGTGCCAGGGTGGGTGGGGTGGGATTGGGGTAGGGGTAAAAGTGGGATTTTGGTGGGATTAGGGGGGATTGGGGTGACAGAGGGCGGGTATTAGGGCTGGGATTTGAATTAGGGCTAAATCTGGGACTGGGGTTAAGGCTGGAACTGGGGTCAAGGCTAAATGTGGGATTAGGGTGAGGGCTGGGGTTGGGATCGGGGCTGGAATTGGGGCTGGAGTTTGAGTTAGAGACAAATGTGGGATTTTGTTTAGGGCTGGGGTTGGGGTTAGAGCTGTGACTGAGGTCAAGGCTTCAAGTGGGATTAGGGTTAGAGGTGGGGTTGGGTTGGGAGGAGGAGCTTGGTTTGAGCCTGGGATGAGATTAAATACAGGACTGTGTACAAACCTGGACTGAGACTAAGATCAGGGTTAGGATTGGGTTTGGGACTAAGTGCTCCCAGTTCCAGGAGTTGGCAGCTCCAGACAGTCCCAGCTCCAGGCGTTCCCAGTTCCCAGCAATCCAAACCGAGTGTAGGGGAAAGGGGTTTCTCATCCTGGAGCAGGTGCAGGGCAGCCACTCATCAGCCTCCATCAGTGGAGAGAGGAGTTTATATTTATTCTTATTATCCATCATCATCATCCCACTCCACTTTGGAACTCTCCCCCATTCTGGCCGTGCTCTCCACAGGCGGAAAAAAATTGATGGTTTTGCACAAAACTGAGGCCCATCCAGTTATTTTTCTCAGATCTCCTGGTCCGTGGCATCAGATCACATTGGGATGGGTGTGGATGATGCTCCCTGGTATGGAAAGGATTCGTGGAATGGTTTGGGTTGGGACTTTAAGGAGGTTTATCCCAAGGTCATGGAGGGGCTGGAAAAGCCCGGGGAGGTTTTTATTCCTTCTTGATTGTCCAATAAATCCGAGTATCAGCAGCCCCATCCCAGTCCGTGCTGGCAGAGCCGGTTCCACACTGTGCCCATTGTTGGAGCTGGGGGAGGTGACACAAATTACACAAACAACCTCCCCGGGTTTAGTTTAGTTTAGTTTTTAACTCCTCATGGTCACTTCTTGGTTATAAAAGTCATTTTTTAGGGTCAAGAACAGCGGCTTCTTCCCAAGACAAGGCTTGGAGGAGCCGTGTAAGGAGCAAAAAAAAAAAAAAAAAAAGAGTGAAAACCTGCAGGAATCAGCGCTGGGAAAAGGGGTTGATGAACTTTTTTTGATTTTGAGGGGGGATTTCAGCCAGGTGGCAGCTGAGGGAGGGGTGGGGAAGAGCCTGTGAGTTGGGGGGGCTCTAGGCAGAGGGGGAAAGTCCACGGGGGGGGGATGCCCGTGGGGAGGAGGCTCTGAGGGTCCCCAGGCCGATGTGGGGGTCCCCGGGGGTTCCCAGGCTTGTGGGGAGGGGGCTCTGGGGGGTGCCCAGACCCATTTAGGGTCTGTCCAGGGCCATGGGGCGGGACTCTGGAGTGTCCCCATCCCCATGGGAGGTTCTCTGGACAGTCCCCATCCCCAGGGGGGGTCTCTGGAGGATCCCCATCCCCACAGGGGGTTCTCTGGAGTGTCATCATCCCCCCAGGGGGATCTCTGGAGGGTCGCCATCCCCATAGGAGGGTCTCTGGAGTGTCCCCATCCCCTCAGGAGGGTCTCTGGAGGGTCCCCATCCCCACGGAGGGGTCTCTGGAGTGTCCCCATCTCTATGGGGGGGGGGTCTCTGGAGGATCCCCATCCCCGGGGGGGGTCTCTGGAGGGTCCCTATCCCCACGGAGGGGTCTCTGGAGTGTCCCCATCCCCATAGGGGGTTCTCTGGAGTGTCCCGATCCCCCCAGGGAGGTGTCTGGAGTGTCCCCATCCCCGCGGGGGGAACTCTGGAGTGTCCCCATCCCCCAGGGGGGGTCTCTGGAGTGTCCCCATCCCCACGGGGGGGTTCTCTGGAGTGTCCCCATCCCCTGGGGGGGTGTCTGGAGTGTCCCCATCTCTATGGGGGGGGGGGTCTCTGGAGTGTCCCCATCCCCTGGGGGGGTCTCTGGAGTGCCCCCATCTCTATGAGGGGGGGTCTCTGGAGTGTCCCCATCCCCCAGGGGAGTCTCTGGAGTGTCTCCATCCCCACGGGGGGGATCTCTGGAGTGTCCCCATCCCCGGGGGGGTCCCCGTGTCGCTGTCCCCACGCGCGGGGCCGTTGCCATGGTGACGGCGGCGGACGAGGCCCCGCCCCACCCGCGGAGCTCTCGCGAGAGTTGGCGGCGCGGCCCGGGCGAGGCCCGCGGGGGGCGGCCCTGGTGCCTCAGAACGGAGCGGAGAGAGCCGGGATAGAAACCGGGATAGAGACCGGGATAGGGCAGGGATAGGGCAGGGATAGAGACGGGATAGGGCAGGGATAGAACTGGGATAGGGCAGGGATAGAACTGGGATAGGGCAGGGATAGAACTGGGATAGGGCAGGGATAGAACTGGGATAGGGCAGGGATAGAACTGGGATAGGGCAGGGATAGAGACGGGATAGAGAAGGGATAGAACCGGGATAGGGCAGGGATAGAGGAGGGATAGAACCGGGATAGGGCAGGGATAGAGACGGGATAGGGTAGGGATAGAGACGGGATAGGGCAGGGATAGAGACCGGACAGAGCTGGGACAGAGACGGGATAGAGACTGGATAGAGACCGGGATAGGGCAGGGATAGAGCCGGGATAGAGACCGGACAGATCCAGACAGAGACCGAACAGATCCCGCTCCCTCGGAACGGACCGGACCGAGCCCGGACCGGACCGGACAGTCCCGGCTCCCTTCGATCGGACAGAGCCCGGACAGACCCCTCGGAACGGACCGGACTGAACAGAGCCCGGGCAGAGCCCTCTCCCTGATCCCATTCCCTCTCCCTGATCCCATTCCCTCTCCCTGATCCCATTCCCTCTCCCTGATCCCATTCCCTCTCCCTGATCCCATTCCCGCTCCCCGATCCCCTTCCCTTCGCCCTCCCCGATTCCCCGATCCCGGCCTCTCTCCCGGCTCCCTCAGCCCGGCCCGGCCCCTCTCGCCATGAGCTTCCTCTTGTGAGTGCCGGGGCCGGGGGGGACCCTGGGGGGGCTCATGGGGGGATAAAAAAGGGCCGTGGGGACCTTGGACTCGGTCTGTGAGAGGTTTCTGGGGTGGGGGGAAGCGTTTAGGGAGGGTCGGAGGGCTGAGGAGGGGATCGATGGGTTTTTTGGGGAGGCTCTGAAGGGGTTCCTGGGCCGGGGGGGGAGATGGAAGGTGTCGAGGGGAGGGGTCTGGGGGGGTTCCTGAGGGGAGTCCTGGGTTTTGGGGGAGGTTTTGGGGGGTCAGAGGCCCCCAGGAATGGAGGAAAGCCCAGGACGAGGCCTGGGAGGGCTCTTAGGGGAAGGTTTAGGGGGAAGCCCGGGGTAGGATTGGGGTGAGGGGGCTCATGAGGGGCTGGGGGGGGTCCCTGGGTGTGTTATGGGAGCAGAAAATCCCTTGAAAAGTTCGTTTAGGGATGCACAAGAAGGGGCTGAGGAAGAGTTGGGGGGAGGAGGAGGAAGCCCTGGAGGGACACAGCGAGGAGTGGAAGAAACCCTGGGGGGAGTGGTGGGTTTTTTGGGAGGAAGCCTTGGAAGAAGGTGAGGGGGACAGAGGGTCCCAGATGGGATGAGGAGGGGGCTGGAAGCAGGAATGGGGTGACCTGGAGGGCAGGAATGCCTGGAGAGGGGCTTTGGGGTGTTGGGGACAGCCAGGGACGAGTGTGGGGACCGTTTGTGTTTCAGGAGGCTCTGATGTCACATTTTTAGCAGGTGGTTTCACACCCCTGCTTGAGCACTGAGGGTGTAAAATTTGCCCCAGGGACGTGGGATTTTCTTTCCATGACCGGTTTTTTTGGGCCTCTGGGTCAAAGACTTGGGAGTCTTTGGGCCTTTGCACGTGTTTGGGTTATTTCCAGAAGTTTCCAAGTTGGTTATATTATTTCAAGTATATATTCTATATTATTTTATATATTATGTTATACATAGTATAATATATATTACGTAGTATATATTATATATATAACGTAATATATATTATATATTAGGTATATATATTATATATATTATATATATAATATATATATTTATTATATATATTATATAACGTATATATATTATATAACGTAATTATATAATTGTCTATTGTATTGTTATATCATGTGTTATATAATATATACTATAAATATAAATTATATTAAATATATTCTATATAATATAAATATATAATTATACATTATTTAATGTATTATATATAATGTATATATCATGTATATATATTATTTATGTACTATATTATATTAAATTATATATTATATATAATATAAAATATATAATTATATTATATTATATATTATATATAATACATTATATAATGTGTATATAAAGTATACAATATATTATATATAATGTATAAATATTATATACATATATATTATATATATTATGTATATATATTATATACATTATATACTAAATAATGTAGCATGTAATAACATATAATATCTAATTATTATAATTTAGTAGTATAAGTACTATATTATTGTGTGTAATAATATAATATATATTTTTTAATATATTATTTATAATGTAATATTATATATTATATTATACATTATTTCCAAATATATACCATTTCCAAGTTTATACTATTTCCAAAAGGACTTGAGGAAATGGCTTCAGGTCATTGGGCTCCCCTCTCCCCAGGGCAGGTTCAGGTTGGATACTGGGGGGAAAATCCTTCCCAGGAAGGGTGGCAAAGCCCTGGAAGGGGCTGCCCAGGGCAGTGGTGTCCCCACAATCCCTGTGGGTGTTCAAACAACGTGGACGTGGCACTGGAGGGCTGGGTCAGGGACCATCAGCAGGGTGGTGGTGCCGGTGGGCACTCAGTGACCCCGCAGACCTCTCCCAGCCTCAGCTGGACGTGTTGTCTCCTCTGTCCCCAGTGGGAGCCGCTCCTCCAAAACCTTCAAGCCCAAGAAGAACATCCCCGAGGGCTCCCACCAGTACGAGCTGCTGAAGCACGCGGAGGCCACGCTGGGCAGCGGCAACCTGCGGCAGGCCGTGATGCTGCCCGAGGGGGAGGACCTCAACGAGTGGATTGCTGTCAACAGTGAGTCCTCTGAGCTGGGGGAAACCCCCAGAAACCTCGGGCTTTATCCCTGCACAAAGCTGGCACTTCCCCAGGCAACCCTGCTTGGGTGGAATGAAAAGTGCCAGTGGAAAAAAAGGAAGAGACAAACCTGCCCCTGCCGTGGTTTTTGGGGGGTTGGGGGGGTTTCGTGAGCTCAGGCTCTCAGGGGTTATTTTTGGAGTTGGAAGGTTCCTGTTGTTGGCTGCAAAAGCTGCACCAAATAATTCAGGGAGGAAGTGGAGTCTCATTTCCACCGAACTCCAGCTTTGGGGAGTTCCTTTCTTGTTTTCTGTTTCTAAATCCTACAAGTCCAGTTTGCTTTCAGCAGCTGCTCCCCCTGGCCTTGAACTTTGTTTCTTTGGAGGTTAGAGGAGGAAAAAAGCAGTTTTGAAGGAGGGCAGGGAGAGTTCAGCCTGAGGGAGGCCTCTCCTGTTTGTTCAGGAAGCCTGGAACCCAAAGCTGTTATTTCCAAGGACAGGGAATGCTAAGTGGAGCTCCATGCTGTGCATGTCAGGTGGATGTTTGGTTCTTCCAAGAGTTTTTTTTTTTTGGGTGCCCAGGGATTCTCAGAGCCCATTTGGTGTTCACACTTTGAGTCCCCTTGATGCCTTTTCCTTCCCAGCTGTGGATTTCTTCAACCAAATAAACATGCTGTACGGGACCATCACGGAATTCTGCACGGAGAGCAGCTGCCCTGTCATGTCTGCAGGGCCCAGGTGAGGGGTCTGCTGGGGGCTGGGGACACATTCCTCACTGGGGACACGGGTGGGTGCCCAGAGCACTCAGGAGTGTGGAGGAAGAAGCCAAGAAGATCATGGGATGTGTCCCCACGGGCTCCAGGCCCTGCTCTGGTGGTGTCCACCTGCTCCTGGTCACACCCTCTGGGATCTCTGCTTTTCCCTGTCTATCAGCTCCTTATGTCTGGGAGCTGAAGGGATTGGAAAGGTTGGTTTTAAAGAAAATGAGGGATCCAACTCAATTGGAAGAGCCTGGTCTTGTTGTCAAAGCCAAGACACATTTTGGGGCCCCCTCATCAATTTTAGGGGTGAATCCTGCAGGGACAACACCAGCTGTTGGCTCTGCACTCACATTTTGCCAAGGCAGAGCTCCAGCTGGGAATCTCCTCTGTAAAATTGCTCAAGGCTCTCAGTTTTTAAGCCCAGCTTTGTGGGTGCCCTGGAACGTTCCTGCCCCGCTTTCCTCCCCAGCACTGCCACTTCCTGCCTCTATTTTTGGGGCCATTTCCTGTAACAACAGGAAGTGTTTGAAGGGCACTGTTTTCACTTGTTCAGCAAGAGGTGACAGTGGGGGTGGGTCCTGCTTTTGAGGGATTTTGTGGGAGATCTCGGGGAAGGTGGGTTGTGTGCTGTCAGTGCATGTCTGCCCCGGTTTGGGGGAGCCCTGGGATTGATGAGAACATGTGGGGGACTGGATCTGGAGGCTCCCAACTCCTGGGATAGTTAATCACACAAGTCTTGTGTGAGTGCCAAATTCCTGGAGGGTGTCTGGAAGCCAGAGGGGAATTTATCCAGGTGGTGGGTGATGGCCCTGGGCTTCCTTTTGGGCAGTTTTTGGGTCGTTTTAAGGAAATGATGATGTCAGAGGAGGTTGCCATGAAGTTGAGGCTCATTTTTAACATGTGGAGGGGCAGCTCTGATCTCTGCCCTCTGTGAGCAGGGACAGCCCCCAGGGAATGGCTGGAGCTGTGTCAGGGCAGGCTCAGGGTGGATCTCAGGGAAAGGTTCCTCCCCCAGAGGGTGGTTGGCACTGAACAGGCTCCCCAGGGCAGTGGGCACAGCCCCAAGGCTGCCAGAGCTGCAGGAGGGTTTGGACAACGCTCTCAGGGACAGGGTGGGATTGTTGGGGTGTCTGTGCAGGGCCAGGAGCCGGACTCTGATCCTGATGGGAATCAATCCTGTGATTTGGGAGGGTGAAGCCCTGGGGGGGTCAACACCGTTGTGCTGGGCTTGACAAACTCGAACAGGCCAAGAGCTGCTCTTGCTCGCCAGGGCACCAGTGTGGCCCCTTCCTAAGACCAGGAGGAGGTCACAGGGCCTGGAGATGGCCTTTTCCCTGGGGGAGCACAGCCTGCCTGTCCCCCTGTCCCCTGCCCCAGGTACGAGTACCACTGGGCCGACGGCACCAACATCAAGAAGCCCATCAAGTGCTCGGCGCCCAAATACATCGACTACCTGATGACGTGGGTGCAGGACCAGCTGGATGACGAGACCCTCTTCCCCTCCAAGATCGGTGAGTAGTGCTGTGGGACAGGGGATGGCAGCTCCTGAGCAGCCACAGCCTGATGCCCGTGTGTCTGTGCGTGCCAGGCGTGCCCTTCCCCAAGAACTTCATGTCGGTGGCCAAGACCATCCTGAAGCGGCTCTTCCGCGTCTACGCCCACATCTACCACCAGCACTTCGACTCGGTGATCCGGCTGCAGGAGGAGGCCCACCTCAACACCTCCTTCAAGCACTTCATCTTCTTCGTGCAGGTGAGCTGGGAAGGCCTTTCCTGCTCCCTGTTTTAAGGGTTTTTCAGGCGTTCCCTGCAGAGGAGCGGCTGTGCTGGGAGATAACGCCCAGCCCCCTCTGCACCAGCTCTGCTGTTTGTGGCCTTGGGCTTTTTGTGGCTTGGTTTTTTTTCCAGGAAGTGGGGCTGAGTTGGCTGTGAATGCTTGAGTTTCCCTCTCAGGTTTCAGTTATCAAACTGCAGCAACAAACGCAGGCTTAGAACAGAACCTGGGGCAGTTTGCAGCTTAAGAGTCGACTCAGAAGCAGCAGCAGCAGCGCCTTTTTTTCCTGTTCTGTGCACAGCAACGTGGCAGAAGTTTTGTTGCCCCTGAAACACTTGGATTTCTCCCCAGGGAACAGGGAGAGGTGGCTGCTCCTCTGTGGTTCTCCCAGGAGCTGCCCCACGGTGCCTTCCAGAGTGACCAGCCACGTTTTCCAGCAGCTCTCTGAGAGCTGCCTTTAATTTTTGTGTCTCTTTTCCCTTGCCAGGAGTTCAACCTGATCGACAGGAGGGAACTGGCTCCTCTGCAGGAACTGATTGAGAAGTTGGGCTCCAAGGACAGATAAAACATTCCTTGGGGGGACCCTTCTGGCCTCTCCTTTCTGCTTCTTCTTCAGCCACCTCAACGCTTGGCTCCAGGAACGCTGGACACACCGAGCGGCTCCACTCCTGCTGTGCAGCCCCCACTGGGCTCCTCTGCTCCACACCCGTGGGCTGGGTGAAGGTGGAGCAGGTTTTGTCCCTCACAGGGGTGACATTCCAAGTCCTGCACAGCTGCTTCCCGCTCCCAGAGCTCCCCTCTGGGCTCTGCAGCCGCCTGGCCGGGGCTGAGAGCTGCTCAGCTTATTTTTGGAAGTGCTTTTTTTTTGTTGGTTTTTTTTTTTTTAGGATAAGAGGTGCACTTTGGCCCAGAGCCTTAAAGCTCCCCTTGGCAGCAGCACTGAGGGGGGGAGAGAAGTGCCTGGTCCCAGGGGGGTGTCCCTGTCCCTGGGAGGGAGGAGCAGCTCTGGAGTGTCCCCTGGATGGGGGGGACACACAAGGGAGGGACCCTCCTGTGTGGCAAGGCAATAATAAAAGTTTCTTCCTGCTCTTCTTTCAGAGGAAGAAGGGGGAGGGTCTCCTCTTCTTCCCCCCTCCCACAGGTGCCCTGATTGAAAACACGACACTGGCTGATGTTTATCACATCCAGGGAGGCAGAGCCAGAGCAGCCCTGGAGCACTTTATTGTTGTGGAGCAGCCTCAGGGCTTGGGGGTGGAGGTGAAGATGCGCAGCCCGTGCATGTGCTTGATCTCCTCACTCAGGGCCTGCAAGGCGAGCACAGCCCTGGGGTCACTCAGGGGATCCAGGATCCTTGGGGGTCCCTCCCAGCACCCACGAGACACAGCTACAAGTGACACACGGGCACCTCCCAAACTATTTGTGAGGAGAAAAATAAGGAATGGCCACTGCACTTTGTTAGAGGGGAAACGGTGCAGTTTTAGCCCCCCTGCACAGCGTCTGATCCTCTCTGTGCAGGGCACTGTGGCTGTAGCACCCACTTCCAGCTGCCCACTGTGTGTTCACACCCCCCCAGAGCCCACAGCTTCAGAGTTTACTGGGAAGGGCTGGCTTCGTACTGGGAAAGGAGGGAGAGAGGGCTGCGCTGGTTATTGCTGGGAAAAAGAAGGGCTGCAGTGAAAGGCACAGCAGGAATCAGTGTGTGTGGCACTTCAGGCACCGAGCGTGCACAGGTGGCACCAGAGCCCCCAGCTCAGAGCTGCACGCACTTTTTAACTGGTTTGAACTGGGAAGGAGGAACTCCCCAGTCCCAGCGTGTGTGAAAGTTCAGGTGGCCCCGAGTGCCCAGCTCTGTGCTGCTCACACTCACTCGGTGCCCTCCCCAGTGCCCCCTTGGGGTCCCCCCTGACCCCCAGCCCCCTCACCTGGTTGACCATCTGGTGCTGCTGCACCGTCCTCTTCTCCCTGAACTCCTCGGACTCGATGTGGATCTCGTACATGGCCCCGCAGCCCCCTGAGGGACGACACGGGCACCAAATCCTCCAGCACAGGGAGGGATCACTGAGCCCCCCCCCCCCCGCCAGGGCTCTGGGACAGGCCCTGCTCCTCCCCGGGGTAACCGGGAGGGTGGAGGAGGAGGAGGACGGGGGGCTTTACCTGAGATGTCCACGACCTTGATGGAGGAGGCTCTGGGGAACCTCTCCCGCAGCACCCGCGTCAGGCGAGACTCCCCCTCGGAGCCGGAGCTGAGGCTGCGCCAGGAGCGGCAGCGCAGGAACAGCTGGGGGAGGGGACAGTGATGGGGGGGAACTGGGGGACCCCAAACACACACACAGGGGATGGGGAGACCTTGGAGAGACCCCAAACACACACATGGGATGGGGAGACCCCAAACACACACACAGGGGATGGGGAGACCTTGGAGAGACCCCAAACACACACACAGGGCATGGGGAGACCTTGGAGAGACCCCAAACACACACACAGGGCATGGGGAGACCTTGGAGAGACCCCAAACACACACACAGGGCATGGGGAGACCCTGGAGAGACTCCAAACACACACAGGGAATGGGGAGGTCCTGGGGGACCCCAAACACACACACGGGATGGGGAGATCCTGGAGAGGCCCCAAACACACACACGGGATGGGGAGACCCCAAACATGCACACAGGAGATGGGGAGACCTTGGAGAGACCCCAAACACACACAGGGAATGGGGAGACCCCAAACACACATGCAGGGAATGGGGAGACCCTGGAGAGACCCCAAACACACACAGAGGAGCTGGAGACCCCAAACACATTCATAGGGAATGGGGAACCCCTGGGGGGGACACCGAACATGCACAGGGGCTGGGAGGAGGACCCCAAACACACGCACAGGGGCTGAGGGTGGCAGTGGGTGGGGGGCTGTGTGTGCCGGGAGGGAAGGGAAGGTTTGGGAAGGGAAGATTTGGCATGACAAGGCAAGGGAAGGCTGCTGGCACAGGATGGGGGGGAGGCACCGGGAGAGGGGGAAAACTGAGGAGGGGAACCGCGGGGAGGAGGAGGAGGGATGGAAACGGGGCTGCCTTCGGGAGCCCCGGGAGGGGAGCGAGGGGAGGGGGACACATTTCCCGGGGGGGAAACCGCGGGCCGGCACCGGCACCGGCAGCGGGGGGGACACGGACAGGGGGACACAGGGACACACAGGGACAGACAGAGGGACACAGGGACACCCAGGGAGAGGGACAGACAGACGGACACGGGGACAGAGGGACACAGGGACACCCAGGGACAGGGACAGACAGACGGACACGGGGACAGAGGGACACAGGGACACCCAGGGACAGGCACAGACAGACGGACACGGGGACAGAGGGACACAGGGACACCCAGGGACAGGGACAGACAGACGGACACGGGGACAGAGGGACACAGGGACACCCAGGGACAGGGACAGACAGACGGACACGGGGACAGAGGGACACAGGGACACCCAGGGACAGGCACAGACAGACGGACACGGGGACACACAGGGACAGACAGAGGGACACAGGGACGCCCAGGGAGAGGAACAGACAGACGGACACGGGGACAGAGGGACACCCAGGGACACCCAGGGACAGACAGACGGACACGGGGACAGATGGACACAGGGACACCCAGGGACAGGGACAGACAGACGGACACAGGGACACACAGGGAGAGGGACAGACAGACGGACACCCAGGGACACCCAGGGACAGGGACAGACAGACGGACACGGGGACAGAGGGACACAGGGACACCCAGGGACACCCAGGGACACCCAGGGACAGGGACAGACAGACGGACACTGGGACAGACGGACACCCAGGGACACCCAGGGACAGGGACAGACAGACGGACACTCACCGGGCCCCGGCCCAGCCCCGCCGCCATCCCGGGGCGCGCGCCGGGGTCACCCCGCGCCTCAGCCCCAGCACCGCCCAGCGCCCCCTGGCGGCTCGGAGGACCCCGCAGGAGGGGACCCGATCCTCCCTCCACCCCCCCAAAAAAAACCCGGCCTCATCCCGGCCCTCCCTCCCCCATTCCCAAAAGATCCCATCCTGCCCCTCCCACTGAGCCCAATCTTGTCCCCCACTCCCACCCCAACCCTTATCCAGAGCCCCATCCCGCCCCCATCCCACAGACACGGTCCCATCGTGTCACCCCCCCACAGGATCCCATCCTGCCCCCCCATTCCCATTTACAGGGCCCCATCCCGCTCTCCATCCCATTCCCAGACTCCCATACCTGGCTCTCTCATTCCTGCAAAGGCCCATCCTGCCCACCCAGTCCCACTCACCGAGCCCCATCCTGACCCCCATCCCGATATCCAGGGCCCCATCCTTTCCCCTGTTCCCAAATGGCTCCATCCTGCCCTTCTACCCCATCCCCTCTCCCCAAATCCTGCCCCTCCCTCAACTGGACCTGATTCTGCCCCCCATTCCCACACCCAGCGCCCCATCCTGACCCTCCATCCCACAGACCCCCACCCTGCCCCCCATTCCCACATCCAGCCCCTCATCCTGCCCCCCATTCCCATATCCAGCCCCTCATCCTGCCCCCCATTCCCACATCCAGCCCCTCATCCTGACCCCCATTCCCACATCCAGCCCCTCATCCTGACCCCCATTCCCACATCCAGCCCCTCATCCTGCCCCCCATTCCCACATCCAGCCCCTCATCCTGACCCCCATTCCCACATCCAGCCCCTCATCCTGCCCCCCATTCCCATATCCAGCCCCTCATCCTGCCCCCCATTCCCATATCCAGCCCCTCATCCTGCCCCCCATTCCCACATCCAGCCCCTCATCCTGACCCCCATTCCCATATCCAGCCCCTCATCCTGCCCCCCATTCCCACATCCAGCCCCTCATCCTGCCCCCCATTCCCACATCCAGCCCCTCATCCTGACCCCCATTCCCACATCCAGCCCCTCATCCTGCCCCCCATTCCCATATCCAGCCCCTCATCCTGCCCCCCATTCCCACATCCAGCCCCTCATCCTGCCCCCCATTCCCATATCCAGCCCCTCATCCTGCCCCCCATTCCCACATCCAGCCCCTCATCCTGCCCCCCATTCCCACATCCAGCCCCTCATCCTGACCCCCATTCCCATATCCAGCCCCTCATCCTGCCCCCCATTCCCACATCCAGCCCCTCATCCTGACCCCCATTCCCACATCCAGCCCCTCATCCTGCCCCCCATTCCCATATCCAGCCCCTCATCCTGCCCCCCATTCCCACACCGCATCCCAATCCTGCCCCCTCCCCGCCCATTCCCGCCCCATTCCATCCGGGAACACAAAACCGTGGAGGAGCCGCGTGTTGAGTGCAAAAAATAAATATAAAATTTATTAAAACACCCACAATATTTTAAAGATATCAGGAATAATACAGCCCGCGGCCCCGCGGCCGCGCCAACTCAGAATAAAATACAAATTAAAAAAAAAAAAAAAAACCAAAACAAAACAACAAAAACAACAACAGAACAAAAATTAAACAAAAAGGGAAAAAAAAAAAAAAAAAAAAAGAAAACCAAAACCAGGGGGGGAGGGAAGGGGAGGATCCAAACTTGCAATTTTTAGGCATCCTAAAAAATAAATTTACCGAAACACTGGGGAAAAGAAAAGGGGGTTAAGGGGAAATAAAACAACACAAAGAAGGGGGGGGGGGGGAAGAAAGGGGGGAAAATTATACAAAATAAAATTATCAGCATAAATTTACTGTCCTAGAAGTATCTACAGTTTAATACACATTAATCCTATTGCCTTGAGACATGGGAAAAAAAAAATCTACCGGTCCTCGATCCGCCCCGGAAAAAAACTTCATTTCAAGTAACCACAGTCCCGAGCCGACCAAGAAATCTTCAAGTGTGATTTTTCGGAGCCGCCGGGACACCCCTGCGGTGTCTCCTCCCTCCGCCTGCCGCCGTCCCACCTCCCCTCCTCGATTATCCCAAAAAGAAAAAGCCCAACAGAAACGCCAAAATCACCCCCCCACACAAACCCCCTGCCTCCGACCGAATTCCCGAATCCGAGAAGAAACGGCGCCTGGTTTTTAATTTGGAATTCTCGCCTCTTTTTTTTTTTTTTTTTTTTTTTTTTTCCTTCGCGCCGCGGTGCGAAAAAAACCCCACCGGCCAAAGGAAAAAAAAAAAAAACTAACCCACAACAAGCAAAAAAATAACAAACAAAATACCCCAAAAAACCTCCTCGCTCCCGGAATTAAAACGAGGCTGAAATTCCGGCGGTTTGTAAATCCCTGAAGGATGCGGAGAACTGAGGAAAAACCCGGGCGGAAAGTGGAGGGAGGTGGGGATGGGGGGGAAGGAAAGGAGGGCAAAAACAAAGAGGGGGGGAATGAAGGAGGAGGAGGAGACACCGCTGCGAAAGGATCCCTGATTTCGGAAAGATTCACCCCGGACACGCTGGCGGGGGCTGGGGGGGCTGAGGTATTTGCCGTGGGGGGCGCGGGTGGGGCTGCTGCCCGTGGGGAGAGGGGGAGAGGGGGGAAGTAGCACCAATAAACCCCAAAAAATGGAAAATTAAAAAAAAAAAAAAAAAAGGAGGGGGTTGGGAAAAGGGGAGAAAAGAAAGAGAGGAGCGGGCGGGATGGGGGAGGATGAGCGCGGGGAGCTGCGGGAGCGCGGGGGGGATGCGGGGGTGGGTGTGGGGCTGAGCCCGGGATCGCGGGGCTGGTGTGGGTGCGGTGCTGGGTGCGGTGCTGGGTGCGGTGCTGGGTGCAGTGCTGGGCACCAGGGGTGTGGGGCTGCCACGGTGCAGGATTAGTGCCCAGCCAGGTGGTGCTGGGGGGCTGTGCCATGGGGTCAAGGGTGCTGGGCACCCGAGCACCACCGCTGTGCCAGGCGCTTGCTCCGTGCCCAAGTGTCTGTGCCTGCTGTGTCAGCACCGTGCCCGAGCACCGCGGCTGAGCACCAGCACCGTGGTCGTGCACGGGAGCCTGAGCACCGCACCCACACGTGGAACCCCCACGTGGAACCCACACGTGGGACCCACAGCACCACGTGCCCTGGGCCGAGCACCGTGCCCAAGCACCACGGCCACGCACCCCTGGCTCAGCACCACGCCCACACACCACGGCCAAGCGCCGCGTTCACCCCTCGTGGCTGAGCGCTCTGCCCACGCGCCGTGGCCGAGCACCGTGCCCGTGGCACGTGGCCAAGCACCGCTGCCCAAGCTCTGAGTCCATGCAGCGAGTCCAAGCACCAAGCAGAGCACCACGTCAGGGCACCATGTCCATGCACCACGTCAGGGCACCGTGTCCATGCACCATGTGGGAGCACCGTGTCCATGCACCACGTCTGAGCACCGTGCCGGAGCACCATGTCCATGCACCACATCCACACCCCCTGGCTGAGCCCCTCGGTCGAGCACCATGTTCACACATCGTGGCTGAGCACCGACTCCACGCACCGGGTCCAAGCACGGCGGTCGAGCACCACGACCACACACACCGCATCTGAGCACCGCGTCCGTCCGCCGTGTCCGTGACGTGTGGTCAAGCACCGAGTCCAGGCACCAAGCAGAGCACCACGTCCACACAGCATGTCCAAGCACTGTCCCTGAGCACCCCGTCCACGGTGCATGGCTGAGCACCGTGCCCCGAGCACCACGTCCATGCACCGAGTCCGAGCACCGCGGCCAAGCACCGTGTCCACACCCCTGACCGAGCACCGTGTCCACACCCCTGACTGAGCACCGTGTCCACACATCGTGTCCGAGCACCGCGGTCGAGCACCAGGTTCACACCCCGTGGTCAAGCACCGAGTCCATGCACCAAGTCCAAGCACCAAGCAAGAGCACCGTGTCCACGCGCCACGTCTGAGCACCGTACCCACGCATCACGTCCACGGTGCACGGCTGAGCACCGTGCCCGAGCACCATACCCGTGCACCGTGGCCACGACGTGGTCAAGCACCGTGCCTGAGCACCGTGTCCATGCACCAAGTCCAAGCACCACAGGAGAGCACCGAGTCCGTGCATCATGTCTGAACACCGGGGTTGAGCACCGTGTCCACACACCATGTCCAAGCACCACATCCGTGCACCATGTCCACAAATCATGTCCGAGCACGGTGCCTGCCCACCATGTCTGTGGGGTGTGGACGAGCACCGTGCCCCGAGCACCGTGTCCACACGCCACGTCCAAGCACCTCAGCAGAGCACCGTGCCCGAGCACCACGTCCACGATGTGTGGCTGAGCACCCTGTCCGAGCACCCTGTCCGAGCACCAGGTCCAAGCACCACATCCAAGCACGGTGTCCACGCACCACGCCTGAGCACCACGACCACGATGTGTGACTGACCACCATGTCCAAGCACCACGTGCCACGCCCCTAATGCAAGACTGACCACCGAGCACCACGCCCACGGTGTGTGACCAAACACTACGACCCCAGCACCACATCCCCGGTGTGTGACTGACCACAACACCCCAGCACCACGACCAAACACCACGGCTGAGCGCCATGTCCGCACACCACGACCAAGCACGGCCGAGCGCCAAGATCGCACCCCTGACCAAGCCCTGCACGTCTGACCCAACACATCTGAGCACCTCGTGCCACCACCACGCCGGCTCCGCAGGGAACGGCTCCACCACGACCCCGGGACACCTCGGACACGGCAAAAACACCGGTTTGCATCAACCCAACCGGCTCCCGGCACACCTCGAGCTGTCGCTCCGGAAAAGTAAACTTCCTTCTCAACGACATTGTTTTATTTTTTTTTTTTTTATATCTTGGTTCCTTAGTTTCGTATATACATTAGTAGCACCTCAGCGAGATGGAATCAGGCAGAAGCGTGATACAGTTTGTTAAAACACCATAGCACCGTTTGTATTACAAGATTTCATTTAATAAAAATATGCCTTATAGAGCCCACAAAGCGTACTCCAGTATTAAAAGGAAAAATCAGCAATTGAGGCACCTCAGGGATTCTGGTTTCCTTCTCCTTCCCACGCCTCATCCCGAGAGCATTGGGACAGGGGGGGCCCAAAACGCACCCTCTGACGGAAGGAGCCGGTCGGGGCTCCCCGTGCCGAGCTCTCCCCGGGGTTTCCACCACGGGTGTTGTTCTAGCACCATTGTGGCCACGACCTGCTGCAAGAATGAGGTCCCCACATCCCATTCCGAAGCGATTAAAAACATCCCCCCCCGAACTCCGTGACTCCCCCCCCCCGTGGCTTCGGTGCGGGCGGGACGAGCGCAGCCGCCGGGGGCGGGTAAAGGGAAAGATTTTGCTTGGAAACAGCCTCTCAGCAGCAAGGGGTAAAAGAGCTGTGCATAGATTTCGAGTTTTGTGTAGAAGTCTGAAGCGTGCGAATTTTGTAATGACTGAGAGTTGAGGTAGGTTAGACGTTTATGTAGTGTAAAAACGTGAGACTGCAGCAGTTCTCGCTCCCCCCCGACCCGCGGCGCCGGCAGCTCCCGCTCCCCCCGGAGCCAACGGACCGACCCCCCCCTTCCCTGCACCAAAAACACCTCCAAGGAAGCAGGACTTAGACAGGTTACACGGACCATCGCCTTCTCCCAGCGCTCCTTCCCCTCCCGACGCTCCAGGCGAAGCTCCAAGGCACCCCCGCCGCGCCAGCCAGGGACAAACCCCCGGCGATGCCGACGGGGCCGGCACCCGAATCCGGCCCCGCATCCGCCGGGTCCCCTCTCCGCCCTCCCAACCACACGGCGGGTCCCCCGCTGGAACGGGCGTCCCTAAAATCCGACTTGCCGTCGACTCTTACAATCCTGATATGCTATTGGGTATTTATAAGAAAAGCGGGAATAGCTCGTTGAGTTTCCTTGTCAAATATACGCGACTTTACAGATTACGGTTAAAAAAACGAACAAAAAAAAAAAAATAAAATTCATTAATGATGAAGGACGGACAAAGCATGTTAAATATTCTGCCAGTATTTACAGTTCTCCCACGATAATCTTGTTTAAAACATACTGCTTCAAGTTGGGAGGGGGGGGGAAGTGGGAGGGAAGGGGAGAGGGAAGAGGGGGAGTTGTTTGCTTTTTTTGTTTTTTTTTTAAGTTTCGCTTTTTAAATCTAGGTGAAAGTGCTTTTAAAAAAATTCTTTCCCTATGTACAGGTTTTTAAAATCAGACCACGTAAATGTTCAGGCTGTTTTTTTTTTACCGAGATCCTGCTGATCCGTGTCCCGTGCGCTGGGGTGGGGGGGAAGGAGGGTGACAGTAAACACGAGGTGGTTCCCGCACGGTGACGGCGTCGCCGCTGCCTCGCTGGCTCTTCCAAAAGGCACCTCAAAGTGCAAAAGCAACAACCCCCCCCGGGGGCGCCAGGAACGCGGATGCGGCCGCGCCGCGATTCCCGGGGAGCTCTCCTGCCCCTCCATCCGGGCACGGCTCCGGCGCCGGGCGGGAAGTCTCGACAGAGATTGTTCCAAAAGCACCACGCGGTTGTCGTCGTCGTCGTCGCTGGGTTGTTGGTTGGGTTGTTGGGGTTGGGTTTGTTTGTTTTTTTCGGGAAGAACGGTGATCCGTAGGAAGGAGGGATGGCACCCGGGGGGAGTAAAGAGCACCGAGCCCCGGCGGCACCGGGGCCGCCGCACCCGCTCGCCGGCACCAGCAGGGAAGGCGGACCCGGCGGGGTTTGGCCCAGCCAAGTCTTCGGGATTCGCTCTTCCCGGAGCCGATCGCGCGGAGAAAGTCCCCCGGAGACGGAAAGCACCAGACTTTAGCAACAGTGATGTACAGAGAGCAACACTCGCTATTCACAGTTTGGGGTTGGTTTGTGGTTTTTTTTTTCCTGGTTTTTTTTTTTTTGTATTTTTTTTCGTTTCTGTTTCTTTGTCTCGTCAGCTCCTTTGGAGATGCCGCCGCCGCCACCGCTCGCCCCGGGGCCGTCGGCAAAGGAGCCACAAGTCCGAGCCGGAGCGCGGCCCCCCCGGCAGCGGCGTTCCCAGCCCGGACGTGTCCTGAGGTCTCCGGCGCCGGGAAAGACGCCGGCTCGCTCCATCCCGGTGGAGCCGATCCCGCCAGAGGAGGAGCCGAGCGAAGACGGGACGTCCCGGGACGTCCCACTTGTCTGTGGGCTCCCATCGCTGTAAGAAAGGGCTCCTCGAGCTGCAAAATAAGTATTTTTAGGTCCTTTAGGAATAAAAATAATCGGCTGTTCAGCGTGTCCGGCTGACGGTAAAGCACATGATCCCGACAGCCTCGGAGCTGCAGGGAGTCACCTCTTGCCTTTAAGCTGGTTTGGTGTTCAGGTTGGTTTGGATTTGTGTTCAGGGTGGGTTTTTTTTCCACGTTGGCTTCTCTTTCGAAGATCGGCTTCGTCGTTGTCATCGGAGTAAAAAATAAAATAAAATCAAATCCGACAAACAGGCTTTTCCTTGAAGTGGAATTAAAAACCTCTCCTCGCGAAAGGACGCTAGGAAATTCATCTGAGGCTAGATTAAAAAACATGGAGATATAAATAGGAGATTACCTAAAATCATCAAACAGCATCGTTCCTCCTGGGTGTTTTTTTCTTTTTTTTACCCAGTTTTGCTTGGTTTGCCAACTCCTCGCCGGGCGCAGCTCTCTGACGGCGCGCGCCCGCGCCGGCTCCACGCGTCGGGTTCGCTTCCTATGGGTTGGATGGTTTTTTTTGTTTTTTTTGTGGTGTGGTTGTTGTGTTTTGCTTCGCTTTTGTCTCTTTATTTTTTTTTTAATTTTTTTTCTTCTCCCCCACTCCCGAGGAGAAAGCACCACGAAGCAACGCCGGGCACCGGCGCTGCCGAGGGTTGAGGTAAGATGGGGCCGCGGCGGTCACGCCCGTCTCAGATCCAGCGGCTGTAGGGGCCTGTCACCTTGGTGTAGGCGTAGGAGGACACAGTGATGGCGGAGTTGGTGGGGATGGCCACCGCCTGCCGCGTGGGGACCGAGTCCCTCCTCTCCTTGCTGGGCGCCTCGGTCGCCAACGCGCCGCCCCACTTGCGCTTCTTGGCGAAGGCTTTGGCGTCCGGCGGCAGACCCAGGCGCGCCGCCTCCTCCTGCCGGGCCCGCGCCCGCTCCGCCAGCTGCTTCATCTTGGCCTCCCACAGCGCCAGGCCGTGGTTGGGCTGGTTCAAGTTCTTGTGTTGGTAGAAGACGAGGGAGATGCGGGTGGGGTGGCAGCGGTTGGGTTTCTTCAGCGGGGTGGTGGCGTGGAGCTCGCGGCGGGCACACTCAATGAGGATGGAGCCGTGGGCGGGCGCCACGGCCACGCCGCCGATGTTCTCGTCCAGGAAGTTGTGCTCGCTGTCCGACCACTCCTCCTCTTCTTCTTCCTCCTCCTCCTCCTCCTCCTCTTCCTCCTCCTCCTTCACTGCCTTCTCCGGCAGATCCTCCTCCAGGCCAAAGGGGTCCCATGGCTTGTCCCGGCGGGGCCCTGCCGCCCCCTTCTCGCCCAACGCCGCCTCCCACGGCTTCTCCGGCAGCCCCGGGCTGGGCGCCGGCGTCCTGCGCTCCTCCACCTTCACGGAGCCCCACGGCTCCTCGGGGAAGCTGGGCAGCCCCGGCAGAGCCGAGCCAAAGCCCAGCGAGCCCAGCAGGCTGGGGGTGCTCGTGCCGGCCAGCGCCGCCTCCCCGAGCTTGCAGGGGCTCCACGGCTTCGGCAGCAATCCTCCCGACCCGCGTGCCGGTGCTGCCGCCGGCTCTCCCGCCGCCAGCACGTTGGGCCACTGCTTCTCCGGTGGTGGCAGGAGAGCGGCGGCGTCGAAGGCGCTCAGCTTCTCCCGCCCACCCGGTGCCAGCGCTCCCCACGAGCCCTCGGCCGTGTTAGTCCTCTCGGGGGAAGACACGCCCCGCGGCGCCTTGAAGGGGCTCCAGCGCTGCTCCGGTGCTGCACCGTGGGCGGGGATGGTCGGCAGCGTCAGGCCGGCACCAGGCACGGCTGCTGCGCCGGGAAGGGGCTCGATGGCGGGTGGAGGGTCCGGAGGCTCCTGCTTGATGGGGCGGCTGCCGAAACAGTTCTGTGCAAAGGACGGTGCCTCCTCCGAGCCCGGGTTAGTCCTGTGCGCCCCGGCGGCCGCCGCTTTCTGCTGGCTGGCGTAGCGGTTGGCCCGCTCGTAGGTGCGCTGGTGGTGGTTCTTGCTCCGCACGCCGTGCGGGACGGGCTCAGGGAAGGTGGTGTTCCCGTAGGTGTGGTTGAGGTTCTCCTGCAGCACCGACACGTCGGGCTTCTTCTCGTAGCCGTTGCTCACCCAGCTGCTCCCGCCCCGCTCGGGCGCCCCGTAGTTGAGGAACTGCGAGGGGAACACGTGGTTGCTGGAAAAGCCGTAATACCCGAAAGAGGGAAGCGCAAACTTGGAGTGAAACCCGTTCACGGAAGGCAGATTGGGCTGTGCATAGTAGGAATGGTAAGAGTAAACACTGTTCATGCTGTAGGGGTCGGAGGGCCGGCAGCTGCCCAGCACCGAGTAGCTCTCCACCACCGCGTTGCCGTTGTACTTGAAGGCGTTGTAATGGCTCTGGGGTTCCACCTTGATGGAAGGTTTCAGCGGCTGCGGGGGGATCCCGCTTTTCAAGGTCATACCTGCGGGACAGCACACACAGCCCCTGTGACCCGCCGGCCGTGGGAGCCACCGGAGGGGAGCGACGACCCTGAAACACTCGGCCAGGCTCGGGAATCCCACGGAGCACAGAGGTTGGCATCGCCTGGCATCGCCCAGGATTCACACCCGCGCTGCAGAGAGAGCTCCCACCGCTCCACGGCACAGGGAAAAACCCAGGTGACATGGAAAAGCCATCCATGCCATCCGGATAGGTAGGACAACTGGGGACTGGGTGGCTCAGAAAGGAGCATCCCAAATTGCGGGGGGGGAGCACCCCGAAAACCCCACCAGGCTTCTGCTCTTCAGCTCAACACACCAGCCCATCCAACCATATCCCAATCCCCCCACACACTTCCCGGCCGGCTCGGGGGTGGCAGGACCTCACCTGTGCCCCCGTTACCTGCGTTTGGCTGGAGCGTGGGGAGCTCCAGAGCCTCCTGCTTGATCTTCTCCGGCGTCATCAGCTTCTCCTTCTGCAGCTTCTTCTTCTCTGCGGCGGCTTTCCTGGCCTCCAGCTGCCTCTGCCGGCAGGACTTGGCGGGCTCGGGCAGCTTGCGGACCTCACGGGGGAAGGACGTGAGCACCTGGATGGCCCCGCTGCCCACCTTGGCATTTTGGTTCTCCTCGCTGCCGAACTCATCCGTGCTGGACATCTTGTAGAGGGGCAGGACGTGCAGCTGCTCGTCCTCGGGGATTTTGCCCACCACGCGATTGTCTTCCTTGGTCAGCGTGCAGACCTGGGGGCGGGGGGGGCAGGGGCTGTCAGCGGGGTGCTGAGGGGTGTGATCTGCGCTGGATGGGCCAAACCTCCTCCTTATCCCCCCATCAACATGAATCCACACCAGCCTGGCATCCCCTCTGCTCTGGTCCCCAGCTGGCATATGGAAACCTCCTGTGGGTTGGGCAAAAGCAAATGCTGGTCCCTTGTTAGCACCCGAGTCTGGCTGGGGTGGCTTCAGCACCCACTGACCTGAGGTGTCACTTGAGGTGTCACACCTCAAGGACCTGGAGACAGGCTGGGAGGACAGAATATGCTGAGCTGGAAGCAACCCATAATGATCATGAAGTTCAACTCAGGCCTGCACAGGGCACCCCCAAAATCCCACCATGTGCCTGAGAGCGTTGTCCAAACACTCCTTGAACTCCATCAGGTTCGGTGCTGTGACCACTGCCCTAGGGTAGGACAACTGGGAACCCAGTGACTCAGGAAGGAGAACCCCAAACTGGGGTGGGAGCACCCCAAACTTCCCCCCTGGGTGCCTGCTTACCACCGTGCAGCCGTTGTAGAGGTTGTGCTGGTCCTTGTGAGCGTGGGCACAGAAGTCCATACACGCCGTCACCCCCGAGAACGGCCTCCCCTCCTTCAGGCCCAGCCGGCAGTCGATCGCTACGTCCTCGTTGGTGACCTGGTGGAAGGAGGAGAGGGCTCTGGTTAGCCAAAATCTCCCAGACACCACCACCTGGCACCCACTCCTGCTGCCAGGGGGACAAGGGGGGGGTCACAGTACCTGGTTTTGGTAGGCTTGTGGCGCCAGCCTCTTGTATAGCGGGGCAACCTCGGTGGCCAAGTCCTGAAAGCTTCTCCGGAGCAGCTCTTCCTGTGGCAGGGAAAGCAGGAGGATGTCACCCAGGGGTTTTGGGATGGAATCAGGGACAGAGCCCACAGACACCACACAGCACCCAACCCTTCCCACCACATCCAGCACAAAGCACGTGGCTTAAATTCCTGGTGAGGATCTGGCTGTTCAACCTCCAGCCTCTGATCCCGCCGTGCTTTCGCTCACTCAACCCATCAGCCCTTTGGCTTCCTCCTTGGAGCTTCTACAGGGACCCCACTTGGGACTCCTTTCTTTTCCTCACATCTCCCTAATCCATCCAAAATTCTGCAAGGAACCCTATCTTCAGGCTTCACAGGGAATCCTACTTTCAGGCTGCAAAACCTGGAGCTGAAGGAGGTCCAAACCCACCTCGCACCCCCTGCCCCTTCACCCACCTCTTTGGGATTGTCTCCCACCAGCCTGAACTTGCGGGGAGTTTTGCTCCGGGCGTATTTGCAGCCGTTGAAGTACATGCTCCACGAGCAGCCGAAGGAGAAGGAAGCACCACAGGTGTTGGGGTCTTTGCCTTGGCAGGCACAGGTACGGCTGGCAGGGAGGGACACCACGAGGAACATCAGCCACCGGCTGGGTGACAGCAGCTCCGGGAAGAGCAGGGACCCCCATATCCCATTCCCACCCCATCCTATCCTGTCATGTCCCATTTAATTAATCCCCCATATAAATTAATTATAAATAGAATGTTAATCTTAAACCACTCGTAGCATTTAGCAAAGTTGTTGTGAGTTACTTTTGTGGGAACACAGCTTAGGAAAATTGGTGAAACTGATAGTTTTGATAAACTAACTCTGATGTGTTTCAGTGAACTGAAGCCACAAATATGGACTGCTGAAGTTGGACATCTGGAATGCAGAATTTAAGGAGCACAAGGACATTTTGCAGAGAGCATAAGATGAGACTGACAAAGGCTTCCCAACGTGTGTTAGGAAGTCCCTGCCAGACAAAAAAGATACTAAAAGGAGTAAAAATATGGACTAATTAGCACAAAAAGTAAGAAGTCAATAACCAACAGAGAAAACTAATTAATGAAAGAGAATGATGTAATTTAGAACCAATGAACATTCATTTCATTGTTTGCTAAAAATGTATAAACAGGTGAAAAAGTTTTGAATCGCTGCCTGTGTGGAGGCCGGAGGACAAGAGGAAACGGCCTCAAGTTGTGCCAGTGGAAGTTTAGACTGAATTCCTTCACTGAGAGGGTGGTCATGCCTTGGAATGGGCTGCCCAGGGAGGTGGTGGAGTCCACACCCCTGGAAGTGTTCAGAAAATGTGTGGATGTGGCATTTGGAGGCACTTGGTTAGTGCTGACTATGGTGGTGGTGCTGGTTGATGGTTGGACTTGATGATCTTCATGATCTTTTCCAACCTTAATGATCCTGAGATTCTGAAACCTCCTGGCCAAGAACAAAGCCCTGCCTTGCTCCCTAACAACACTGAAGTCCCAATGATCTGGGGGGCTGTGGCACCAGCAGCACTTACTCGTCGTTGAGGCCGCAGCGGCGGCTCGTGGGGTTGCCGTACTTGGTGAGGGTGTCGGTGAGCTCCTGGTACAGGGTGTCCCCCAGGGTCCTGGGGATGCCCTCCCAGGCCAGGATGAGGATGATGATGACGGCGTTCTGGCAGTGGTGCCCGGCCCGGTGCCGCACCAGGCACAGCAGCTTCTCCTCCTGGTTGTGTCTGCGGATCACCTGCAAAACACGGGGGCCAATTCAGCCAACAGCACTCCAGAAACACCTCCTGGGATGGGGGAACCCAAAAGTGGGTCCTGGATTCTTTCTCTGGGGACATGGGGGTCCCATTGTTGTGTTTTCCCCCCATGGGCTTTGGGGTGGGAATCCCCACAGAGCTTCCCTGTGGGCAGACACAGCTCTTGCCTCCTCCTGACCATCCCACCCCGCTGCCCACCCCGCTGGAGGGGGATCTCCTTGTGCCCAGGAAGGGGGGCAGGAGCACTGGGGGCTCCAAGGGAGGATGGGAATGGGGCACAGGCACTCACCCACTTGGCGATGGGGCAGCCCCGGGAGCTCTTGCCCTCCTTCCCGGTGTAGATGACCTTCTCGATGCGGATGGCCTTGCCCTTCTCACCGTACCTGCCAGGAACAGCCATCAGCCCCACTCGCCCACCCCCACACTCAGGAGACCCCCCTCCCTCACCCTCGTGGGCCCCTCAGAAGCCCCCACTCACAGGACCTCACTTACCCTGTCGGGACCCCACAGGACCCCACTCGCCCTTACAGGACCCTGGTCACCCTCACAAGCCCCCACCTGCCCTCGTAGGGTCCCTCACAGACCCTCACAGGACCCCTTAGGAGCCCCAGTTTTCCCTCATGGGTCCCACTCACCCTCACGAGACCCCACTCATCCTCAGGAGCCCCTTCATGGGTCTCCATTCACCCCCACAAGCCCACACTCACCCTCATGGGTCCCCACTCTCCCTCACAGGGCCCCACTCATGACCTCAGCCCCCTCACACTCATGAGACCCTTCACTCTCTCTAGCCCCCCCTCCCCCTGACAGGTCCCCACAGACCCCCACTCTCCCTCAGGGCCCCCTGCCCTCTCAGCCCCCCAGGGGTGGGATGGGAGAAGGTCCTCACCGCTCCTCCATGAGCTCCCTGATGGAGGCCACGGTGGGCCCCGAGCCCAGGTGGGTGTAATACGGCCCCTCGTCCTTCTCCACGATTTGCTCTGAAGACACAGGAGGGGGAGACAGAGATTTTGGGGTTTGCACCTCCACCAGCTGCTCCAAAGGATTCCAAACCCCCAAATTCCCTCAAATCAAGCACACCAAAACTCAAGGGTTCATCTCCCCGTTAGAGGTTCATTAAACAGCCCGGCAGCTCTTCTTCATTTTCTGCTCTGGAAGATGCTCCCAGCACTAAAATGCCACGGGAAAACTTGGAAATGGGTGCTCAACCCCACCCCTGTTGGCTCCCTTTGGGGACTGAAAAACCTCTCTGAGCAGCCACAGCCCTTCCAAGCACGCCAGCAGTGACCATGACTCCATCCTGGCTCGGGGGATTCACTCCAGCCACTCCAGCTCTGGATTTGGATTCCAAATTCAATTGGACTCCAATTTGAGATTGATTCCAAACCCCTTCCTCATCCCAGCCCCTGCTCACCACCTGGAGCACCCCTCTGGTCCCGCTCACAGGGACCAACCTGGCTGCAGGCTGCCAAAACCATCACGGGATGATTTGGGGGCTGAAAACTGTTGGTTTGGGGTTGTTCATGGGGTGATTACAGTGGACTGTGCAAGGAAGGAGCTGCAGTGCCAGGAAGAGGTGGGAGGATGCTGGGACTTTGGGAGGAGGATGCTGGGATTGTGAGAGGATGCTGGGACTGTGGGAGAAGGATGCTGGGACTGTGGGAGAAGGATGCTGGGACTGTGGGAGAAGGATGCTGGGACTGTGGGAGAAGGATGCTGGGACTGTGGGAGAAGGATGCTGGGGCTTTGGGAGAGGGATACTGGGGCTACACGAGAATTCTGGGGCTACAGGAGAAGGACAATGGGGCTATGGGAGAATCATAGAACCAAAAATCAATCAGGTTGGAAAAGACCTCTGAGATGACCAAGTCCAACCCTTGATCCAACACCACCATGGTTACTGGACCATGGCAAGAAGGGTCCTCAGGGCTTTCAGGGCAGGAAGGTGCCATGTGGGAAGCACTGGATACTCCAGGCAGGCACAAGGGTGGATCCACCAGGATGCTCCGACACCTCCGGGTGGGATGCAGCTGGCACCACGGCCAGGTCTGATCTGTGCTCCCACCCCTCTGCTCTCACCACCCTGATTTTCATTCCCCTCATGTGCAGTTGGCTGGGAGCCAGGCCGAGGAGAAAGCCGGGCTCAGCTGGGATGCAGCTGTCCAGACAGGGATCAATACGGGACGAGCGGAGAAGGCTGATTTCATTCCAGCCTCCAACAGCACCCAATAAAGAACCGAGCCCCACTCCTCCTGAACTGCTTCTCCCACACACAGCTTTTCCTTGGGAAAACAGAGAGGTGGCAGCAGGGGAATCCCCCCCTCTCCCAGCCCCTTAAACCACGCTGGAAAAGGAAAAGCAACTCCAATCTTTTCCTGGCGAACTCCAAGATCGGTTCGAGCGGCTCCAGAAAAGCTTTTCCTTCTCTCCGTGACTTTTGGGCTGATTCCTGCTGCCATTTACAGGCAAATAAATAAATAATCATCAGCCCCACTAATAAAGTGCAGCTTGGTCTTGGCCCGAGGCCACCTCTCCCAGCAGTAGGGGGGTCGTTTTTCCAGCTGGATGCTCCAGATTCTCACCCTGCTCCTCCCAGCTCTGGTATAAACACTGGGGAGGGAAAATCCAGCTCCCCGCACTGGGATGGAGGTGGACTGAAAGGACCAGGTGGGAATTCTCTAGGGCTTGCTGCAAAGAATTTCTCCAGGGATAAGCACACATGAAAAGCCTAAGTTTGGGTTGCTCTGAGTACCCCAAACCAGCTAATTTGGCTGAAAATACCCTAAAGAACCAGGGGTTTAGGTGGGTTTTGGCACTGGGACCACCATGGACTCGTGGGATTCAGCTGAGTGGCTGAAATAAAACCCAACAGCCCTTTGGTTTTGCTTTTTTTTTTTTTTTTGGCTGGGGAAGGGGCTGGAGCACAAGTGCTGGGAGGAGCAGCTGAGGGAGCTGGGGGGGCTCAGCCTGGACAGGAAGAGGCTCAGGGGGGACCTTCTCACTCTCTGCAACCCCCTGACAGGAGGGGGAGCCGGGGGGGGTCGGGCTCTGCTCCCAGGAACAGCAGCAGGACAAGAGGGCACAGCCTTGAGCTGCCCCAGGGCAGGGTTAGGTTGGACATTGGGAAGTTCTTCCCAGAGAGAGGGATCAGCCACTGGAAGGGGCTGCCCAGGGAGGGGGTGGATTCCCCGTCCCTGGAGGGGTTTGAGCAGAGCCTGGATGTGGCATCAGTGCCATGGGCTGGGTGACAAGGTGGGGTTGGGTCACAGGTTGGCCTCCATGATCCCAGAGGTCTCTTCCAACCTAACTACTCTGTGATTCCATGATTCCCCCCAGAAATCAGGCGCTTTGCTGGTGCCATGGCATCATTCTGTTCTATATCCAGGGCAATCCTGGAAAAATAAACTCCTGGAAATGCCACCCCGGTAACCCCTTGGCACGGCCGCTCACTCACCAACGCAGTCACAGGTGGGGAATTCTGCCTGTGCCCTCTTGGCCGGGGTGTCCAGGAGGCTTTTGGTCGGCGTGTCCAGGTACTTCAGCGGAGACTCCAAAAAGCCGCTCAGGGTGGGCGTCAGCGGCACCTCGTCCTTGGTGGGCGTCCTGTCGGCGTCATCCGCGTCTGGGTTTTGGCTTTCCTCGGAGTAAAAACACGTGGTGGACACCACGGTGATAGCACCAGAAGATTCGATTTTGATCTGTTTGGGGGAGCGGGCGGCGAAGGGGGGCTCTGTCAGCAGAGCCTTCCCCGGAGACAACGCGCAGCTCTTGGGGCCGGGCTGGGGAGCGCCGCTCGGGGCCGGGGCGGCGGCGGCGCTTTGGGGGGACCCTTGCGGGGCTGGTGCTGGTCCCCCCGGCTCCTCGGCAGCTCCGGGGGCGAGCGGGGCGGGCGTCTCGGGGGGCGGCAGGTTGAAGTTCTCCCCGAATTCGGCTTCAAATTGTCGGATGAGCTCTTCCAACTTGTCGTCCACCATGATGGGAGCCGAGGTGGCCGGCGCGGGGGCGGCCGGCGCTTCCTCCGAGCCCGCCGGCGCCGAGTGAATTTGGGGGCCCCCCCCGGGGGCACCCCTTTCCTGAGAGTCGGGAGCCGGGGGGACGCCGCTGGGGGGGTTGGGTGGCGGGGGGCATGCGGCGGGCTGGGGTAGTGCAAGAGGCTGGTGCGGGAAGGCCGATGGCGGCGGCGGCGGGTCCGTTTGCATCTCCTCAGCGGGGGGTTCGGCGGGGGGTTCGGCGGGCGCCCGAAACCCCTCCAGGCTGATCTGCCAGAGGGGCGGGAAGAGCGGCTGCGAGTCCTTCTGCTTCGCCTTCTTTATCTGCACTTGCTTGCGGAGAGGTTTGGCCGGGGGAGGCTTCTCGGGCGGCATTTTCTTCTTCTTCTCTTTGGGCTGCTTTTCGAATGGTTTGGGGGGCGCGGCCGGGGTGCCGGGGGCCCACCATCCTCCCGGCCGGTCCGGGGGAGCTGCCGCCGCCAGGCTTTGCTCGAGGAAGAGGCTGCGCTTGTGGTGGAGATGCTGCTGCAGGACCAGCTGTGTCTTCTTGTGCAGGTCAGGCTCTGGTGGTGTCGGTGGCAACGGGGGGCCACCCGGTGCCTCCTTGCTGGCCGCTCGCTCGGGGGGCTCTGTTTTGGGGGCCGTCACTTTGCCGGGGGTCGCTTCGGGTCTCTTGAAAGCCGCCTTGATGTAGTCGTCAGCATTGCCCAGCAGCTGCTCCAGCTCTGCCATGGGGTCTCCAGCCCCCGCCGCCCCCTCGGCCTCCAGCCCCCACGGTGCTGAGAAGTTGCCCCGGGGAGGTGCCGCTCCGAAAAATGGCTCAGGTGCCGCCCCCGGCTCGGGCGGGTAGCGGGGCTCGTCCCCTCGCTGCCACACGGCCCCCAGCGGGGCGAGGGGGCCCGGGCCGAAGGGGGTGGCGGGGGGCGGCGGGGGTGGCGGCGGCGGGGGCTGCCCATCGCCCGCAGGCTGGGGCAGGGCGGCCGAGAGCTGCGTGAGGGCCTCGATGGCGATGGCGGTCTGCAGGCTGATGTTCTTCTCCTTGGCGATGGTCAGCGCGCTCTGGGAAAAGGGGAGGCCGTCGGGCGGGCACGGCTCGGCGGCCTCAGGCACCGGCTGGGGGTCGATAGCACCTTCCTGTGGGGTGGGAGGGGGGATAGCAGCGGCGCGGGGCCGCGGGGACGCCAGTTCTTCGCCCAGAGCCGTCTTGATCTTCTGCTCCAGCCATTCCAGGTAGTCGGGGCACTCGGGGCCGTCGCAGTTGCAGTTGGGGGGCTTCACGCCGTGCTTGGCCAGCGCCAGGGCGGCCTTGAGGGCGTGCAGGTCCTCGCCCCTGGGCACGCCGTCCGCCGCGCCCAGCCCGCCCCGGCTCATCTCCGAGTCGAACTTCTCGTACAGCAGCGACGGCGAGCCCGGCGGCGGGAGCCGGTAGGAGGAGACGGCTTCGGCCACCGCCGAGAAGGCCACCAGGTTCCGGACGTCTTCCAGGTGGGCTTTGCCGGCGGCGGGCGGCTGGCCCGGCGACCACCCGCTGGGCTCCATCAGCGCGGTGCCCCCCGGCTCCGGCCGGCCCCCATTCACCAGGCTGAGCCCGCTGCCCTCGTTCAGCCGCCTTTCTTCCACATAATTAATTGGCCCTTCTTCCATTTGGCTTCTGCTGGGTCCATCAACCGCGTCACCCGCCGAACCTGTCTGCGAGGAGGGACAGAGGAGAGAGGTGAATTCCCCCTCCGTCACCCACGTGCCATCACCCCCCAGCCTATTTTCTCCCTCTTCTTCCTTCAGTCCCCTGTTCCCCATCTCTTTTTCGGACCCGGGGCATGAAGAGGCAGACGAGCCACGTGAAAAACTAATCGCTGGGGGCAAAGCCACGCGGGGTTTGCCCGGCTGAGTAAGGACCAGCTCGGCTCGGAAGCCACCCGCTTTCCACCCACGCCCCCACCCCGCCACCCGCTTTCGAAATTGCTCACGGGGCCGTTCGGGATTTCCATCGCCATCCTGGCTCCGGTGACACAGTTTGCACTGGTGAAGGAAGCGGCACGGGGAGGGAGAGGGGGGTTTTTTTGGCCCCGTGCCCTGTACAAACATCCTGGCCGGGAGCAGCCGGCCTTTGCCGGGGGCCGCGGCACGGCAGGAAGCTGCCAGAGTTGGCTACGCCAGTGCCAGGGGCTGCTTTCACCTCGAATGACCCGGTGTCTGTATCAACACAGCCGGCCAGGGCCCCCCGGCAGCGCCAGCAGCGCCGGCAGCACCGGCCGCGTGCCAGGGACAGACCAAACCCAGCCATCCACGCCGGGCACCCAGGAACCCATCTGGGATGCACACCCTGGTTAAGACCTTTCCAGGGGTTCTGCCAGGGATGGGGGGTGTTTCTGTGCCCTGTGACTCCGTCCCCGCTCGGCAGAGGGGATTTCGGTGCTCCGGCAGCCAGGCGTGCCGGGCACTGGCAGCGCGTGGAGAGCCTTTTGCCGATAACCAGGGGGAGCTTCCGGCTGGCTAAAAATACACCCCGGTCCGCTGGAAAAACCATGCCAAAGCAAGCAAGGGCTGTGGGCAGAGCTTCCTGCCGCTGGATGGGGCCGGCACCGGCTCGTGGGAAGGAACCGCGGCTCGGATTAGGAGAGGAGACCCCGAGTTACGAGTCACAACTCCGAGTTACAAATTAGAGCTCTGGGTTACAAGAGTTACAGCTCACAGCTCAGAGTAAGGGCTGGTGTCCAAGCCAGTTGTCTGCGTGGGGCTGTTGGTGTCGGGTCCGTGTTTAACCCCTCAACCACCGGCCCCACCTCGTCCTTCGCTTTCCCCTTCATAATGAGAGTGTGAGTAGATCCCACACCTGAGATAAGAACGCTGCTGACTCCGGCAAAACCCCAGCAAAAACCTTGGAGGAGCCACTCCCAGCACGATTCTACCCCCAAAAACCCCCAGGGGGACACAGCACAAACCACGGCGGCCCCGCTCTGGCACGGGGCTCACCCAGGTGCTGCCGTGGGTTTGGAGGGGCCGCGCTGCCCTCGCAGCACCCCCGGAGCCGCGGGCGATGGGACCGGTCCGGCAGGTCTGAGGAGAAAGTGCTTCGCCCCCGACAGAGCAGAGCGCCCGGGCAGGGTGGGGACAACACAACACGCCTCCGCTCTGCTCTGCAAAGCACGGCAGAAACAACCTCGCCCGTCCTTCCTACGCCGTCATCTTCCTCCTCCTCCTCCTCCCGCCCAGCCAAAGGGGATTTTCCCAAGCCGCGCTGCTGGAGATAAACACCACGAGTCCTCTCTGAGAGCGTGGGGGGGCCCCCAAGTGTCACAGCGCTGATGCCACCCCGGGGAAATGATGACAAACCTGTCTGGCTCAGGGTGGGAGCGGCCGCTGGCACCCCCCGAGGGTCTTCCCGGGGGGAAGAACCTGCCGGGGAAGGGCAGGGGAAGCCCCAAAAAACAGCCGCGGGGCCAGGGAGGCACCCTGGGCTGCTCCATCCCGTAAACCAGGTCATGGATCCGGGCTGGGGATGCAGGAAAATAGTTCACCGTGGGAATCTAAGGCAGGACTGAGCATTCCCAGATGCTCCTAAAGGGTTAATCCGAAAGCCATAACCATCCACAAATCAGTGGAGGAAAAAACCCCACCATATATATATATATATATAAATATATAAATATATAAAACATCATTTTTTCGTGCTTCTCTCATCCAGCTCCTTTTGTTCCCGGCCCCGTGGGCTGTAAGATGGAAAGACCTCGCGACTTCCCCCCCAGAAAATCGATCCCCATCCCGACGCGCTCCACAGAAATCCCCCCCATCACTGCCGTGGGCACCTATTTGACCCCTTTTCCCTGGAAAAAGTGCTGCCTGCCCAAACCTCCTCCCATTCAGCCCGGGAAAGGATAAAAGCTGGGGAGGGGGCTGGGGGGGGAATAAATTAAAATAAAGATAAACCCAAGCACTTTAGTTTGGATTAATTCAGCTGCACGACCCCTTCTATAAAAGGGAGAAAATCCCCTTGAGGACGAAAACACTTATTTTTTATTTTAATCTATTTTTCCTTTTTTTTTTTTTTTTTTTTTTCATTTTTCTCCGCTTTAAATGCCTTAAACAGAGGGAAGGAAGGGAAGAAAAAAAAAAAAAAAAAAAAAGAGGAAAATAACCACACAGGCAGAGCCCGGCTTGGAGGGTTTCCAGCCTGGGCTGCGCTCCCTGGGAATAGTCGGGAGCCGCGTGTAGAGAAGGCAGCGGGGGCGCGGGGCCGGTGCGGGGCTGGCGGTGCCCGGGCGGCACTTACGTGTGCGGGGAGGGAGGAGACGGCGACGGCGACGCGGGCCCGGCCGGGGAGCAAAGAGGGCCCGCAGCGGGTTTGTTGGAGCCGCAGCCGCCTCGGCCCTCCCCGCCCCCTGCCAAGGCAGCTGGAGGAGCCATTAGTGCCGGAGCGGCGCGCACGTAGGGATGGATGGAGGGATGGATGCGGGGATGGATGCAGGGATGGATGCAGGGATGGATGCAGGGATGGATGCAGGGATGGATGCAGGGATGCGGGGATGCGGCCATGGAGGCAGCGAGGGACGGACGGACGGACGGATGGACGGACGGACGGACGGATGGACGGGCGGTGCGGGGCCCGCCTGCACCCGGCCCCCAGAACAGCCCCACGGGAGTGCGGGGGGACCCCGAGCCCAGAGTCGGCGGGGAGGGACCAACACGGCTCCGGCTGCTACAGCTGGGAATGGTGGCCCTATAGATGCCTCTGCCCCATAGATCCCTCTGCCCTATAGAACCCACTGCCCCATAGAACCCACTGCCCCATAGATCCCTCTGCCCTATAGATCCTTCTGCCCTATAGAACCCACTGCCCCATAGATCCCACTGGCCTACAGATCCTGCTCCTCTAGAGATCCCACTGCTCGACTGCCCTATAGACCCCACTGCCCTATAGATCCTGCTCCCCTACAGATTCCACTGCCCTATAGAACCCACTGATCTGCTGCCCTATAGATCCTGCTCCCCTATTGATCCCACTGCTCGACTGCCCTATAGACCCCACTGCCCTATGGATCCTGGAGTCCTATGGATCCCACTGCCCTGTACATCCCACTGCCCTATAGGTCCTGCTCCCCTATAGGTCCTGCAGCCCCACAGATCCCACTCCTCTATAGATCTGACTGCCATATAGATCCCACTGCCTACAGATCCAGTGACCCAGATATCCAGCAATCTGTATATTCAGCAATCTTATATATCCAGCAACTATATAAATATCCAGCAACCCCATACACCAAAAACCTGTATATCCAGCAACCTTATATATCCAGCAGCCCTGTATGTCCAGCAGCCCTAGATAATCAGCAATCTTATATAGCCAGCAACAAATAATATTAATCAGTTTATATATTCAGCACCTTATATACTCCACAATCCCATATATCCAGCAGACCTATAATCCAGCAACCCTAAGCACTCAGCAGCCCTAAATATCCAAGTTCTATATACCAAATCATGGGACCTATACATCCAACAACCCTACATGGCCAGCAGTCCATATATCCAGCACCTCTACACATACAGCAATCCCATCTATCCAGCAGCCCTAAGCATCCAGGATTCCTATATAATCACCAATCTTATACACCCAGCAACCTGCACATCCAGTGACCCAATATATCCAGCAACTCATTTCATTCAGCAACACAGATATCCCACAGTCCCATTTATCCAGCACCCCTAAACACTCAACAACCCTGAATTCCTGAGTCCCATATACCCAGCAACCTATACATCCTACAGGCCTATATGGCCAGGAACCCAAATATCTCCCATTTCTGTACATCCAAATCTCAAAGCAGCCTCAAACCCCGACCCAAAAACCAGAGGATGAGCTGATCCCACAGGGGCATCCATCCATCCATCCATCCATCCATCCATCCATCCATCCATCCATCCATCCTTCCAACAGCCCAAGCTGTTCCAAACCCTCTTTCCCCTCCTTATTTTTCCTTTTCCTCCCTCCTTTTCAAACTATTCCTTTCCACCTCCTTTCTGGGCTGTACAAAACCCAAACTAAACCCCACACAGAGTAGAGCTTAAATCTTTCACCCTCCCAAAACACGAATTCCCCCCACCAGGACCCCGAAAATTCCCCAAATTAATATGCTGGACATTCACTAAACCCCTTGTCCAGAGCTGCAGAGGACGGATGAACTCGGCGCACACCAAGCGGCTCAGAAAACGCCGCCGGCAAAAAAAACCCCGCTGGATTTGATTTCAAGTGCGGAATTCGGGAGCCGGGGGAAGGCGGCTGGGAATGCCAAGGTGTTCCCGGTGGCATTGGAGGGGTCACAGGGCACCGTGTGCCGGGGCTGCAGCGAGGGCACGGCCGGGAGCTCCCGAGGTCAGCGGGAGCCACTGCCAGTGCCGGCACGGGCCGGCCAAGAGCTCCCTTGGCTGCCGGCCCCGCTCCAGTGGAGCCCGGCCAGCCCCGGCATCCCACTGCGGTTTCCATCCTCTGGCAACAACCCCGGGGGATCCTCCGCCCGGATGGTGGGTTGGGGGGCACCGCAGGGGAATCCCGGAGAATCCCAGAGAATCCCAGAGCACCCCGAGGCCCTACAACAACCACCACCCACCCAGCTGGCGCCACCGAAGGGATGTGACGGGAAGGGAACGCTGCCGGAATCACGCGGGATCGACGCTCCTGGGGGGCACCGCCTCAAATCACCAGACCCCCAAGACACGGGAAACCCCTTTCCCAACCCCCAAACACTGCCACAGCCTCCCAGTGCCGGTGGGAGGAGAGCGGAGAGGAGCTGAATGACCTAAATCCACGCTCAACGCCCGTGGAAACGGAAAACCGAGGAAATGTGGGAAGCCCGAGTGCGGAGCGGGAGCGGCGATGCCCCCGGCTCCCCCCGGCTGCCCCCGGCCGGGTACCCACCCGCGGTGCCGCTGCCTCCCGCCGCCACGGGCAGCCACCGCTGCCTCTCCCGCCTTGTTTTCCAAGCTGTTTCCATGGCCCCGGCTGACCCCAGCGCTGGGGCTGAGCCGCTCGCTCCTGTCCTCATTTAGCCCGGAGAAAAGCCGGAATAGTGGTGATGCCGAGGGAGCTGAGCTGATTTACGCCGTGGGGAGCCCGGCTCTGCTTTGCTCTGGCCCCGGGAGCACTTTCAGGGACCCCCGTGGCCATGATCCTTCTCTGGGTGGTGCTGGAGCAACTATTCCCACCCCCTTTTCCTTCTCACCGAGCCGGTTGAACGTGATACAATCCCACTCCCAGCTCCTGCACGTTCTGAGGGATGTGGGGGATCTATTTTCCAGGTGGAAAAAAATTTATTCCCACCTCCATCTTCAAAAGTGTTTTCCCTTCTGGAAGGGATGCTTGGGAGCAGGATGCTTGGGGTTGGAATGGATGTTCAGGGTGGGAACGCTCACAGTGGGGATGCTTGGGGTTGGGATGATTGGAGTGGGGATGCTTGGGATGAGGAACACTCAGCAAGGGGAATTTGGGGCAGGAACGCTTGGTAAGGGAACACTTGGGGTTGGAATGTTTGGGGCAGGGATGCTTGGGGTTGGGAATGCTCAGCAAGGGGACATTTGGGGCGGGAATGTTTGGGGTTGGAATGTTTGGAGCGGGATGCTCGGAGTGGGCACGTTCAGATGAAGATGTCTGGGGTCAGGACACTTGGAGCAGGGAAGCTCCCACCAGAGCAGTTTTTGGGAAGCAGGACACCTCAGCCAAGCCACGGCGTGTGTTCCCACCGCGGCACATTCCCACCGCGGCGCGGAGCCGAGCCGGGAGCCGCCAGTTGGCGCGGGCAGGGGGAAAGGCTGGGAAGGCTTGGCACGGCTCGGAGCCGCGTCAGGCTGCCGGCTCCGGGCGGACAGGGAGGGAGCCGAGCTCTTGAAAGGGAAAAGGAGGGGAAAAAAAAAAAAAACAAAAAAAAAAAAACACGGCGCTATTTTTGTTCCTTGGAGCGGTTTTTTCCTCAAACACAGCTGGAGCCTCTCGTGCCGGCGCTCCCGGATTGGCACCGGGGCCGGCGCGGCACGGCCGGATCGCTGTGCCTGCTCTGTCCGTGGGGAAGGGGAAGGAGGGTGGGAGGAAGGGGAAGAGGAAGGGGAAAGAGAGGAAAGGGAAGAGGAAGATAGGGAGGAAGGGGAAGAGGAAGAAGAGGAAGGGGAAGAGGAAGAGCAGTGGAAGGAGAAGATTAGGATGAAGAGGAAGGAGATGAAGGGGAAGGATAGGAAGGAAAAGCAAAAAGGTTGGGTGAAGAAGGGGAAGGCAAAGGGAAGGGGAAGATGGAAATGGACAATGAGAAGGGGATGGAAAGAAATGGGGAGAGAAGGGGAGAAAGGGAAAGAAGGAAGAGGAGAAATGGGATGGGGAAGGAGGAGAAGGGGAAGAAGAAGATGGGGATGGGGAGGAAAGGAAACAAGGGGAAGAATAGGAAGGGGTAGGGAGGAAGGGGGCAGGGACAGGGAGGAAGGGGTCAGGAAGGAAGAGGGGAGGGGAAGGAAGGGGCCTCTCCTCGCCTCCCACCCAGCAGCATTTCCCATCTCACTCCAGCCACCCCTGCGGGGCTGGGTCTGATTTCCCAGCCCCACTGCCAGCATTCCATGTGGGATCAGGTTCAGTCCACTCTCGGCACTTCCACAGCCCCCAGTGGGACATTCCCACCACGCCAACTGCTCTGCGCTGCAAACCAGGTTCACACTCCTGTGCTGACCAAACACACCCCAATTTTCAAGCCTTTGCCCCCCGGGTTGAGCAGTGGGACCCTCCTGGTCCTCCACATCAAGCATGTGCCACCCAGCACCCAAGGGTGCTCAGCTTCCCTCCAGGTCATCCCCATCCCGTCATACCTGGGGGATGCTGCGGTGCCCCCCCTTCCCCGGGACGTGGGGATCCTCACGCCGACACCGCGGTGCCGCTCGCCCGACCTTCGGCACAGCAGGAGGAGGAGGAGGAGGAGAACCGCGTGTGCCGCCGCCCTCCCACCCGGCAAGCACGGGCAAGTCGGCGGCGCGACGGCCGGCGGGCAGGAGCCGGGAGATGAGTGGGAGCCAGGCCCTGCCCCATCTGGGAGCAGGGAAAACGCCGCCTCTGCCAAACCCTGAGCTGGTTTCACCGCCGTGACCCGTTCCCCGCGAGGGGAAAGCACCTCGTGGCAGGTGGGAGACGCAACCCCTCCAGGTGAAATCCCTCTTTGCCAAGCCAGAGGAAGGCGCACGGGGTGGAAAACACGGGCTCGGCACCAGCAGCTCTGCAGGGCGCTGGTTCAGAAAAAGCCCTTTTTCTACCCAAAAGTTTCAAGCTCTCCCGCTATTCCGCTGCCTCCCCGGGGGTTGGAGCCGCTGAGTCAGCACCGGCACTGCTGAGTCACCACAGCCACCTCAGCCCCAACGCCAACCGGCTCCGCGATGAGCTCAGCGCGGGGGCTTCGGCATCGCCACGCTCACCACCGCTGCTGGGAGGCTTTTGCCAGCACCTCTGCCAACGTTTTGGGATCTCACCAGCCTCTCCCTGCTAAAATCTCACCCGTGCCCAAAACCACAGCTATTGGCATCGCCTTGAATCCAAGGAAACCCGACCGACAAAGGGTGAGGGAGCCAGGGAAGCCGGTGGCATTTAAACTCTCCCACCCTCCCACCGGTGCCGGGGTCCTCTCCTAAAACACCTCATCCAGGACCACCCACCACCCATCTCCTCCCAGAGGAGGAACTGGGAACGATGAAAGACGAGAAAAACAAAGTGTGACTGTGCCTTTTTCTTTCCCCCCCTCGCTCGGGTCATCGGCACCGCGGGGAAAGCGCCGCCGCCTCCGGCTTCCCCAGCCCGGTGACGGGGCTGGTGACTCACGGCAAGCAGGGGGGGAAGCGGCGCGTGCACGGGGCCCTCGTGTTTGTAAACCTAAAAAAAGCCATGTGCGGGCAGGCAGCGTGGTCTGCAGGGCTGGGAGCCTCTCCTGGAGGGCAGGGAACGTGCTCCGGAGGGCAGGGAATGTGGTCTGGCAGATCAGGAGAGTGCTCTGGAGGGCAGGCAGCAGGATGCCGGTGCGCTCCAGGGAGAAGGCAGTGTGCTCCCAGTATGCTCCCAGTGTGCTCCCAGTGTGCTCCAGAGGGCAGGCAGCGTTTTCCAGAGGGCAGGCAGCGTGTTCCCATTGTGCTCCAGAGGGCAGGCAGTGTGACCCAGACAGCAGCAGTGTGCTCCCAGTCTGGTCCACAGGGCAGGCAGTGCGATCCCAGTGTGCTCCCAGTGTGCTCCAGAGGGCAGGCAGTGTTTTCCAGAGGGCAGGCAGCGTGCTACCAGTATGCTCCAGAGGGCAGGCACTGTCCTCCCAGTCTGGTCCAGAGGGCAGGCACTGTCCCTCCAGTCTGGTCCAGAGGGCAGGCAGTGTATTCCCAGTTTGCTTCAGAGGGCAGGCAGTGCGATCCCAGTGTGCTTCCAGTGCAATCCAGGCACCAGGCAGTGCGCTCCCAGTGTGCTCCATAGGACGAGCAGTGCGATCCCAGTGCGTTCCCAGTGTGACCCAGAGGGCAGGCAATGTGATCCCAGTGTGATCCCAGTGTGATCCCAGTGTGATCCCAGTGTGATCCAGAGGACAAGCAGCGCGATCCCAGCGTGCTCCAGCACCAACCACCCCAACCAGGCAGGCTCACGGAGGCACCCAGAGGAGCCGGCACCGCTACGAGAGCTGGTGCTGCGCTGGAGCTAATTAAGTGCCAGGGCTTTAATTGCAGCGGCATTAATTGGCGCGGATTTAAGCGGGAGGGCTTTAACTGCAGCAGCTCCAACACAACGGCCTGAAGTGCAGAGGCTTTGACTGCAACACCACCGGGCTCTGAGAGGCTCAGAGGGTCTTCAGAGCCCCTCGCCCTGACACTCCTCATCCCCGTTCTGCACCCCAGTGCCTCCCGCTGCAGCTCCCAGGATGCTGCTCCATCCTGTCCGTGTTTTTCCGGGCTGAGAATTGGGGCTCTGATGAGCAGGGCAGTGCCACCAGCCCTGTGGTTACAAACCCCTCCATCCATCACACCCATCACACCCATCCCGGCCCCCGCGGTGACACCTGCAGTGATCACAACTCGTTCCGACCCATTTGAGGGGTTTTTTTATGGCATTTTCAGGGCTTGGGGTGGCTCTGAGGGTTTTTTTTTCCCCTCATTTGGCTGCGCTGGGAACTGCAGGCTCTGGAGCTCGTGGTCCCCAGCTCCCCCCTTCAACAGCAAAATCTCATTTAATCAAAAGATGCGGCGACTGGATGTGCAGAAGCACTTGGCTCTCTCGCTTTTTTTTTTTTTTTTTCCCCTTCAGAACTGCCATTTTAAGCTGCAGCAAACAAACACACGGCATTGTCCCCACGACACGGCTCCCTCCGGCAACCCTTCCTGCAAACCCCCGGGAAGAGGGGATTTTGGCTCTGGGACACAGGAGCAAATCGGCACTGGCAGCGGCGTGGTGGGCAGATGTGGAGCGGGGATGGGGCTGAGAGCAGCTGTTTCACCTCCAGCCTCTTCCCGTTTCATTTCATCTCCCCTTGGATGCCGGCCCAGGGAGCGGGGGGAGGAATAAAAACAGCTCTTTCATCCTCAAAAACGGTCTGGCACCCTCTCGCACGAAGCTCCAGGAACGGGATTAACGCGCTGGCACAGCAGGGGACGGGGGGGGCTCGCAGTGGGGCTGGGGTTGGGGGTCATCCCGGCCTCATCCCAATCCAGGGGGGACAGCCAGGGGATGTGACAGCACTGTCATCCCATTGGGAAGGCTCTCTGCCTCCCCAGAGTGAGGGACAAGGAGGGAGCAGGGAATGGGGACCCCACTGCCATCGGAATGGGGGCAGGGAAAGCTGGTACATGGAGGCAGGGGACCAAGGACCCAACGTCCAGGGACAAGGAAAAGGGACCCTGCACATGCAAGGAAGAGACTGGAAACCCCAAAGGCATGGGAATGGGGATTGGGAATCCTGCACATGCATGGAGGGGCCTGGGACCCCAATGGCACGGGCATGGGGACCCCGATGGCATGGGAATAAGGACAAGGGACCCTGCACATGCATGGAGGGAAATGGGGATCCCAAAAGGATGGGAATGGGGACAAGGGACCCTGCACGTGCAGGCAGAGGATTTGGGACCCCGATGGCATGGGACTGGGGATCCCAATGGAATGGGAACTGGGAAAAGGACCCTGCACATGTGTGGAGGGGACTGAGGATCCCATGGGAATGGGGAGAGGGGACCCCTGAACATGCAGGGAAAATACTGGGGATTCCAATGGCATAGAAATGGGGACAAGGGACCTCTGCACATGCAGGGAGGGAACGGGGACACCGAGGCTGTAGAAACAAGGAGCAGGGACCCCAGTGTGCACAGGTGGGGGACAAGGGACACAGCTGCCATGGGAATGGGGACACTGGGACAAGCAGAGGACCAAGGACCCTGGCGCAGTGGGGAGGGGGACCAGGAAACTCCGGCACATGGGAACGCCAACGCCATGGGAACAGGGACACCCACAGGGACACCCACAGGGACACCCACAGGGACACCCACAGGGCACACACAGGGACTGAGAGCCCCGGTGCCACAGGGAAGGACCCTGATGACAAGGGAGTGGGGACTGGGAATCCTGGCACATGCAGAAAGGAGTCCAAATATCCCAATGGCATGAGGACAGGGACCGGTGACCCCAACACATGCACAGTGCCATAGGGATGGGGACCAGGCACCCTGGCACACATGGACTGGGGACCCTGATGCCATGGGGACAGGGACTGCAGGCCCCAGCACATGCAGGGAGGGGACTGGGGACCCTGGTGCCATGGGGACAAGGATTAGGGACTTCAGCACATGCAGAAAAGGGATTGAGCATCCTGATGTCATGGGAACAGATGGGGACTTCAGCACATGCAGACAGGAGACTGGGACCCCCAATGGCATGGGGACAAGGATTAGGGACCTCAGCACATACAGAGAGGGGACCAGTGACAGCTCACTCTCAGCATGCCAGCAGTGCCAGGGACACCCCAGGAAAGGCTTTTTGGGACACAACCACAAATCCCAGAGCCACCATGCCACTGCTTCGCCATCCCCATTCCCAGTGGGGCCAGCAAAACCGCACCGGGAAAGGCCAAAATCTTGGGGTGGGGGGCACACATTTTGCCTTCTCCTAGACCCCGCTGCCTCCTCCTCAGAGCCACCTCCCCCCTCGATTACCTGCCACGAAGAGTCCATGCCGGCGATCCCGAGAAACAAACCTCGAAAAGCAAACCTAACGAGGTGCCAAAGGCCGCCAGCGGGGCTCGTTTATGGGGCCCCCATAACAACCTGACCCCAGAGGACTCTGCTCCCGGCCCTTCCCAGCATGATGCAACCTCGGCGACGCTCAGCGCACCCCGGCACCCACCAGCCACCAGCCACCAGCCACCAAACCACCCCGGCAGCTGTCGCGGGGCTCTAGGATTCCTCTCTTTTCCCCAAAGCGGGGCTCTAGGATTCCTCTCTTTTCCCCAAAGCGCCGGAGGCAGCTCCGGCGTTGGCGGGTGCCAGAGATGTTTCAGCATCCCCGGATCCCCGCGGAACACGTGGTGCCGGAGCCCGCTCCTCACCGCCGACTCCAAACTTCGGCCACGCGTTCTGGCGACGACGCGTGACCTCGGCGATGTCCCCTCGGCGGTGGTGGTGGTGGCGGTGTCCCTGTGTGCCACCAAACCACCGCTGGCGGCACCGGGATGAGCCGAGGTGCAGGCTCGGCGGGTGAATGAGACCCTGCCGAGGAGGACAAGCCGGTTTTTCTGCCCACCTCCATCCCCGGCGTGACGGAAAGCGGGGGGTGCCCGCGCCGGACCCCGAGTCCTCGTCACGGCGAGGGATGTGACAGCTGCCACCAGCACGGTGACGTCAGCGTGACGTCACGCCGCGGGGAGCCTCATCGCCCTTGTTTTCGCATCATCACCTCTGAGCTCAGCACATTTCGGCGATTGGGCGGCATCGGTTAATAAATAACAATAATTAATAAAGGCCAAAAGCATGTGGGGAAATGCAAATGGGAGGGGGGGGGCACCTTAGGGCTTGTCCCCCCTCCCGTCTCCATCCGGCCCCCCCACACACACACCCCCACACCCCCGCGAAGCGATGCTGCAGGGGAAGGAAAAGGGATAAAAGAAGGAAAACAGCCCCAAAGCGGGGGTAGGGCCGTGAGTGTCCCCCGGCCCCGCCGCTTTGTCCTCGCGGCCCCGCGGGGCCGCTAGCACCGGGGGAGGGGGGTGGGCTTTAACCTCAACCCGCACCGCCCCGCACGCCCCGGGAGGGGGTATTTTTCTTTGAAGGGGTGTTTTGGGGGTGCAGACAGGGGTGTTTTTTGGAGGGGAAGGGGTGCTCTTACCTCGCCGCGGCCCCCGCGCTGCCCCCGCAGCCCCCGCCGGCCCCGCTCGGCGCCGGCCCTCAGGAGGAAGCCATCTTGTCTCCCTCTCCGCCGCGCTCCCTCACCGCCGCCCCGCCGCAGCCGGGGGGGGGAATGGGCGCCGCATCCCCGCTCCCCCCCTCTCCTCCTCCTTCTCCTCCTCCTCCTCCTCCTCTTCGCTCCTTCCTCCTCCTCTTTCTTCCTCCTCCTCCTCCTCCTCCTCCTCCTCCTCTTTCCCCCCCACGCGCAGCCCCCCCCCCTCCCCACGCAGTGGCACCGCCCGCCCGCTCCCTCCGCTGCGCAGGAGCGGGGCCGTGGGGGGGACCACGGAGGGGACACGGGGGGGGCAGGGAGTGAGGGGGACACGGACACGGCGGGGCCGCACGACCCCCCCCGGCCCTCTCAAAAAATGGGGTAATGGGACCCCCAAACCCAGATCGCTGCCCCCCGGGAAACTGAGGAATGACGGGGGGGGACACGGAGGAGGACACGGCGTGACACGGTAGGGACACGGACAAAGACACGGACACACGACCACCACCCCCAAAAACTGGGGTAACAACCCCCCGTCATGTGTGTGATTGTCCCCTGGGGAAACTGAGGCATCGTGAGGGGGACACAAGGAGGGGACATGGGGAGGGACACAGTGGGGAGAAAAAGGGGGGTCATGGGGGGACATGAGAGGGGAGACTGAGGGGGACATGGGAGGGACACAAATTTTCCTGCCATTAAACCCCTGGCACCCTTGTTAATTCAGGTACATTGATTTGGTAGGGGGTTCATTTGGGGTCACTGGTAATTTGGGGACATCAATAATTTAAGGGCATCGTTAATTTCAGGCCCTCATCAGTTTGAGGGCATCACTAATTTGGGTCCCTCGTCGATTTGGGGACATCAGAGCTTTGCAACATTTAAATTCCCCCTCCAAAGGATCTTCGCTTCATCCATCTGCCCCCTTCTCCCTAAAATCCAGAGCCCGGTGAAGGAAAGGGCGAGTGGGGGTGTTTTCCCACGGGAAAAGTGGTGGGAATGCGCCGGCGAAAGGGTTAAGGCGGGACTGGATCCTTGAAACAGTCCCAGTGGGATCAGCTCCGGCTTTTCCAACCCTTGTCTGGAGCTGGCAGGTCTCGCTACAATGCACAGGAATATTTAGTAGGGTGGGAGAAGGAAAAAGGGGAGTGGGAAAGCGAATTCCCCTAAAAACTACCCATCCAGGTGATGCTCCAGGAATGCTTGGAGCTTTCCAAGCCTATTCCTGACCAAATTGCTGGCAAAACTGCTACAAATTGAAAATTCCCAAGGGTTTCCCAGGAGCATCCCGGTGCAAACTGTTTTTCCAAAGGGATTTGCGGCAGAAGGAGCAATCCCAGAGCCTGTGTAAAGCACAGCGGGACGGATAAACCTGATCCCAAATCCAGGTGGAAAACACAAGCACAGACCCAACATCCCCATCCCTGAGACATTCCCTGGAGCTCATCTCTTCCCGAAAAGGCCACACGTGAGCTGAGAGCTCTCTTGCAAAGCCAGAGCCCTCCGGGATCCGACCTTTGCTCCGAGCAACACGGCTCCCACGGGAATAAATAGGGTAAACCGGTGCTGGGAACTGGTTTTTCCCCAAATTTCCAGCCTGGCACGATGGCTGCAAAGCCCCTTTTCCCGGCCCAGCTCGGCTCTGCCGTGCAACAAGTCCTGGCCAAACCCCCAGCAGGGATTTCATTCCTCCCACCCTCCTCCTCCTCCTCCTCCTCCAGCCAGACAATCCATGGGACTTGCTCCCGAGGAATTTTAGCTGTTCCCATCACAGCCCAGAGCTGAAATATTCCCAACAAAGACATGGACACTCCAGATTATCCAGTAATATCCTGGGTGACGTCCTGCAGGTGACACCGGGATGCGCCGGTCAGAAACAAGCCAAACCCCAGCTGATCCTTCATCCCACCCATCACCCCGGTGCTTTTTTTGGAGATGCCAGACACGTTTTGAGGCGATTTCAAGCTGGTGGGGGAAAAAAGAAAATCCCACCTCAAGCCTCCAGGGAAACCCCTCGAGATAGACAAATTTAGTAACTTTTATTAGTAATGCTTTAAATGAGATTATCCCTAATCTCCAGCGTTCGGCTCCGAGACAGCCTGCCAAACTCAGGCTGAGGAGTTCATTTCCCAGCGCCGGGAATGCACCGGGGATGAGCTGCATCCCATCCCACCCCCCTCCAAAAAGGGAGTTTGGGGGGGCTGGTGTGACCATTCCTGACAGGAAGAGAGTTTTCCTTGGGGTTTGTTTCAGGTTTGTCCCCCTCAAAGCTCAGGGAGATGGGTCGGAGCATCCTCCGCTCCGGCAGTCCCGGTCTTTGTGAGGAGGTTTGGGCAGACACCGGCGGCTCCCGAGGCTTTGCCAGGTATTCCATGGAATTAACGAGAGGGTTCCCAAGATGTTAATTAGTTATGCAAATGGGAAAGGCATCCAGAGCCGCCTGGGAGGGCAGGAGAAGGTCCAGCAGTGTCACAGGATGGGGAGCAAAGCAAAACCTTGACCTCTGATATCTTCCCTCCTCCTCCTCCTCTCCCAAACCCTCTGGATGGGGACACGTGGAAAACAGACCCCAAGGGAGGTTGCAGGAGCTCTGCTGCAGCGATGGAGGTACAAGGGGAGATGCCAGTTTTCCCGGGCCCAGCTGAGCCAGAGGAACTGGTGGAACTGGTGCTGGGAAGGGGCTGGCAGCCCAGCCGGCTCCGTCTGCCAAACCACCCCAGGAAAGGCGCCGGGACGTGGGAATGGTGGCACGCCCCTCGCTTGGCCAACCTGGAGCGGGCAGGGACCCACTGGCACTTTGATTCCCGGGGGGATTCCTCCACTGCCAGCCCTGTCTCCAGCAACATCCTTTTAAATCACCTTTTTTAGGACATTCTCCACGGAAAAGTGTCCCAGGCACATCCTCGCCACCAGCCGCATTCACCGGCGCTCTGCCAAGGGCAAAGTCCTTCCCCGGCCCTGCCATGTGCCGAGTGCCAGCTGAGCCACCTGTCTCCATGTCCCCACCGGCCCATCCCACCATCCCAAGGGAAAAACCCGTCGGACTCAACTCGGAGGCGCAAGGCTCAACCCCCGCAACACCCCGCGAAGAGCCGAGCGGCGGCAGCAAATTTTGGGGTGGCGAAGCACCAAAAAAATCAACACCCCCCCCCTCAAGCAGATGTTCCTCCCTCCCACCTCTCCAGCTGGAGACCCCACAGCTGGAGCAGCCCCCTCCCCCCCTTTCTTCTCCGTGTCTCCTGCGTGGGCACGACGGGCACGGAACTGAGAGATCCCGGTTCCAACCACCCCGGCCGGTAAAACCAGAAGTGCCGATGGAAGGCGTCGGAATTTTTGGTGGAGAAAATGCCAAGACTTGTTAGCTCGGTGATGCTCCCCCCCCTCCCCCGGGCACGGCTCTGCCCTCCCCTCCCTGCCACCCCCTGCTTTTTGGAGGACTCCCTCCCCGACGGCCCCTGGGTGGGTTTCACACAACGTTTTGCTCTTTTTTATATCAAGAAATTCCGAGAAATTCAATGTAAAGGTGGGTTTTGTCCCGCACATCCCACGGGCGGTGTTTTGGGAACGCCCCAGGGATAAGCTGAGATTTTTTTTTTTTTTCTTTTTTTGGGAGGGGGGAGGAGGTTAAAACATCAAAGCGGCTTTTAAGGCAGCAGAAAGTCCCATTTCTCAGGGAAATACCCTTAAAAAAAATAAACCCATCAACCAACCAAGAAGGGGCTTTCCCTGCCCACTCCGACGAGCCCCCTCCAAGTCACGGTGACGTCGCAAAGAGGCCACGAGTCACCCCAAAAAGGTGAAGGTGTGGGGAGGAGGGGGCTGGAGGCGGAGGGGTGACACTCACCTCACGGCGAAGCCTCTCCATCTAAATCAGGGGGTGACCGTCAGATTTGGGGGCTCCCCCCGGCCGGGGGGGTCGCGGCGGCCGGCCCGGGCTGGCAGAGCCGGGTGCCCGGCGGGAGGGACATCCCGGCGTCACCGTGTCCCCTCCCTGGGGACCCCGGGCGGGTCTGTGGGGACAGAGCCGAGCGCAGTCACCCCGACTTTTAATCCCTACGGCGATTCCACCCCGGGGGCGGCCCCTGTGACTCCCCACCCCTCCTGGCCCCCGAACCCCCCACCCCACCCCGGGGTGCTGCCGCCTCCCACCCTCCCCACCGCCGTCCTTCTCCCCCTTAATCCCACCCCTTGATTTTTTCCTATTTCTTTTCTTCCTTTTTTTTTTTTTTTTTTTTTTTTTTTTTTTTTTTTTTTTTCCTTCCCCTCAAAACCACGCCGGCTTCTCACAACTTCACCCCGCCGCCGCACAAACTTCAGCCGCGCACCGGCAACTTTCCACCAACACCCCCCCAACCCCCCCAATAAAAAAAAAACCACCAAAATTATATAGAAAGAGATTTACCGGATAAAAAATGGGTCCGGGCCCCCCTTGGGAACGGGGAGAGGGGGGGCTGGAGGGGCTCCCCCCGGGGCAAAGCGCTGGCACGGCGGGGTGGGGTGGCAGGGGTGGAACGGCGGGGCTGGGGGGCGGCTCTGGAGGTGCCCCCGCACCCCGAGGGTGCCGCGGAGGAGCCGCACGTTGTGGCTGCTGCTCCTGCTCTGCTGCTTCCTTTGTTCTGCAGGCGCCGCTCGGGGGGACCCGCCGGGCTGCCGGGGGGCTCCGGGGGGCTCCGGGGGGCTCCGGGGCAGCGCCCGCCGCCACCCCCCCCGGCAGGGCTGTGGGGCTGGGGGGCACCCACACCCTCTGGGGTTACGGGGGAGCGTCCTGCTGGTGGTGGAGGGGGCTGGGGGGGGATTGGGGAGGGGGGTTTGTTGTGGAGTTAGTGTGTGTGGGGGTGCACTGAGTTGTTTTCATGGGGTTTTCGGGTGGGGGGCAGTGGGTTGTTGTTGTAGGGTTGATGGCTGTGGGGGTGAACAGGGTTGTTATTTTGGGGATGTTGGGTGGGAGGAGCACAGAGTTGTTGTTTTAGGGTCAGTGAGTGTGGGGGTGCACTGGGTTGTTATTGTAGGGTCACTGGATGTGGGGGTGCGCTAGATTGTTATTGTAGGGTCGCTGGAACTGGGGGTGCACTGGGTTGTTATTGTAGGGTCGCTGGAAGTGGGGATGCACTGGATTGTTATTGTAGGGTCGCTGGATGTCGGGCTGCACAGGGTTATTTTTATGGGGTTGGCAGGTGGAGGTGCACTGAGTTGTTATTTTGGGGTTGCTGGATGTCGGGGTGCACTGGTTTGTTGTTGTAGGGTCGTAGCCATGTCGTTCATACAGGGTTGTTATTGTAGGGTTGTCAGTTGTGGGTGCTTGTCAGCATCCCCACTCTGTTATTGTAGGGTCGTTAGTGGGGTGTTTGCAGGTCCTGCTCTGTTATTGTAGGGTTGCTGGAGGAAACCCTGGGAATGGCAGCCTGGCTTCTGTGGCCCCCAACCACCCCCTCAAATCCCTTCTTCCCACCCCAAACCCTACCCCAGACCCCCCCAATTCCTGCCCCATATCCTACCCCACAAGACACAGACAAAGCTCAACACTGATTTGCTTTTTAATTTAAGGAAAAAAAAAATTACCTATAAAATAATTAAATACAGGGATTGGGGAAACTTAAACAAGAGCCATGATCATTTTCCATGGGAATTTAACCAGTGCATTAAACCCACCCTGTGGAGCATCCCCAGACGGGGATCCCGAAAGATGGGGAGGGGTCACGGTCATGACCAGATATGGGGGAAAACAAGGGGTTATGGGGTCACGGCTGGTCCCCCAAGTACAGGGGCAAACACGGGATCAGGGGTCTCACCTGGCCCCCCAAGTGTAGGGGGAAACACGGGGGTCACAGCTGGTCCCACAAGCACAGGGGGAGCGCAGGGAGTCCACCCTGACACCCCAAAACTCATCCCACGGCTGCCCTAAAACCATCCCAGCAGCGCCTCAAATCCAACCCTCCCCCAGAACAAACAGGCTGAGGGGGCAGTTGGGGACCATAATTTGTCCCTTTGTCCTTGGTGTCGGAATCTCCAGGCGGGTGATGCCCTTTCCCGGCTCCGGAGGGTACCTGGGGGTGCTCAGAGAGTGTCGGGATGTGACGGTGAGGCTTCAGCTCCCAGGGACGTCACAAAGGCCTCCACCTGCAAGGAGAATCCAGCTGAGAGGGGGGCACTGGGATGGTGTAGGGAGTGGCATCAGGATGGCTGGGATCTAAACCAACTAGGACCCAGGGGGTGGGAACAATTTTCCCCCAGGGAAATCAGAAGCAGAGGCGGAGGCTCCGGGGCCAGCACGGCTCCAAGCGGCGCTCCCAGCGCTCTGGGATGGCACCGGGATGGCACTGGGATGGCACTGGGATGGCATCACCTCACCTGTGCCATCAGCACGCCCTGCACGGCCTCGTCACGCTCGAAGTCCCGCTCCACGTCCAGCACCAGGACGGGCGCGTGCTGCACGGCCCCAAAGTGGATCCTGGGGGGGAATGTGGGACAGGAGGGGTTAAACCCCCTCAGATAACAACCCCCAAACCAGGGGGTCACCCCTGCTGGGTGAGGGGGACGCATCGGGACTCACTCTGTGGTCTTGTCCACCAGCCAGTGCTCGTGCTGGGCGTGCAGCTGTTCCAGGTATCCCAGCTGGATCCCCCCCTCCTCGCTCCGCGCCCGCCGCCGCAGCCGCGCCAGGCACGTCTGTGCCCGCCCGGGGAACAGGGATAACGGGAGACAGGGAGGGGAACGGGACAGAGGGAGACAGGGGAGGTTAACGGGGGAGAGAAGGGATGTGGGCATCAGGTAAAGCAGTACCATGGGAGGGACTCCTGAAGATGCTCAGCTCTCCCTTCCCAAAATCCATTCCAGAACGTCGACACTGCCATGGGAGGGACCCCAGAGAACATTCAGCCCTCCCTCCCCAAAACCCACTCTAGGAAACTCCACATTTAAACTCCCACTGACGTTCCCACAGGAGGGACCCCAGAAGATGCTCAGCCCTCCCTCCCCAAAACCTCCTCCAGAATCCACAGCAAAACTCCCACCAACATTCCCATGGGAACAGGAGCAGGCCCTGCTCCTCCAGGGCGGCAATTTATGGCTAAACCCCAGCATTTTGGGCAATTCCAGGTGGATCCGAACGCCTCCCACATCCCTGTTCCCATGGACACCCACCTGTGGGGTTGCCCTCAGGTACAGGAAGCCATGGAGGGTGGCACGAGGGCCCAGGTGCTGCAGCAGGAAGCTGTGCCAGTCCTGGTAAATGGCCCATTCCAGAGGATTCAGGTGCCCCACCTCAAAGAGGTTCTTGGCAAAGACGTACCTGGAAGGGACGGGGAGAGGGCACCATTGGCAGCGGGGTCTCTGAGTCACCCCCAAAATTATCCAGAGGATAAAGAAACCCCCACATGATCCAAGAATCACACTGCTGTAGTTAAGCATCGCTCTGGGTGTAACCGGGGATGGGAGCTCTGCCCACCCCGGGGGTCCCAGGCTCCCAGCCCAGCTGCTGTGGGTGCTCCACACCCCACTCAACCCCTCCATTCCCCTCCCCTCCCGTTCTTTGGGTACCTGTGGCTCTCCCCTCCCGTTCTTTGGGTCCCTGTCGCTCTCCCCTCCCGTTCTTTGGGTACCTGTGGCTCTCCCCTCCCGTTCTTTGGGTACCTGTCGCTGTACACGGACCGCTCGAAGACCCTTACGGGGCTGGGGGTCCCGGGGGGCTCCTCCGGCAGCTCCAGCATCGCCTTCAGCCGGCTCATGCAGGAGAAGGTCTGGAAGGTGTAGGACCAGCGGGCCGGCTCCTGGTACATCATCTGCAGCAGGTTGGTGGAGCCCGTGGATTCCTGCAGAGGGATCAGGGTTGGGGGTGGCTCCAGACCCCCCGGGCTGTGTCAGGGCAGGGGGGCCCAGGGGACAGCACCTGCTGACCCAGCCTTTGATCACGAACTGCGGTGGAGTCACCACCAGTGAAACTGTTTCTCTGGGCCACCTCCAGTTCCCTCTCCAGCAAGGGAAGGAAAACTTGGGAGTGGTCAGCACGTCTCCTTGGAGCTCCCCCCCTAAAAGTGTCCCACTGCACGTTAAAGGTTTGGCAATTTACCACCAGGGAGAAAGCTGGGCTAGCAATTAGAGCCAGGGATCAGCAGCCTTCCCAGGGCTTTCCAAACTGCTTTGTTTTTCAGCCAGGGCAGAGGTGACACCTGCTGATGAGCAGGATCTTGGCCTTGGCTCTGGGCAGAAGTGCCCAGGAACTGAGGGTCCCCCTGGAAATGTCCCCCTGGACCTGTTACAGGACACTCCAACACATTCACACCAGCATGTCTCTGCCCTGGGGATGAGAGCTGGAGGCAGAGAATCAGCACCATGGGGGGCCCCAGGCTCAGCCCACCTCCCAAATCCTCCCTGGGGCACCCACAGTGTGGGGTTGGGATTTGCACCCACAGCTCCTGGCCCGGCTCAGGTCGAGGATTTGGGGGAACTGAGGGGCTTTGGGACACCAAAAGCCCAAAAATGGGGGTGGAGAGAGAGAAAACCGCAGGGAGAGGCATCTCCAAAGCACGGAATTCCAGGGATCCGGGGGAGCTGAGGCCGGGAGGAGGCAATGCACCGACCCAGGGCCCTTCCAGCGCTGCCAAATTCCCACCCCAGCTCCGGGGTGTCCCCAGGGTGGAGCCCCCACACCCACGTCCCCAGGGTGCCGGGATGGAGCCGGGGTGGAGCTGGAGCCGCTGTTACCTGGGCTGGCACCTTCTGCCACTGCGCCACCGGCTCTGTCACCAGGTGCCACCGCGGGAAGGTGGCTCCCAGCAGCTTCAGGAAGGTCGATTTGCCCACGGCTGCGGGAGGGGGGAGGAGAGCGGGGTGAGCCTGGGTGTCCAGCCCTTCCTGGCTCCTGGGATGTGGGGGGAGTTCGGGTGTTCCTTTATCCCAACTCCCAGTAAGGCGGAGTGAGCCTGGGTGTTCCCCCCATTCAGGCTACTGGGAATGTGGGGTGAGCCTGGCAGGGGGGTCCCCTCACTCCAAATCCCAGGAACACGGAGTGGTCCTGAGTGTCCCCCCCATTCAGGCTCCTGGGAATGCAGGGTGAGCCTGGGTGTCCCCCCAGTACCGTGGGGTGAGCCTGGGTGTCCCCACACCATGGCTCCCAGTACCACGGGCTGAGCTTGGGTGTCCCCCCATCCTGCTCCTGGGAATGCGGGGTGAGCCTGGGTGTCCCCCCAGTACCGTGGGGTGAGCCTGGGTGTCCCCACACCATGGCTCCCAGTACCACGGGCTGAGCTTGGGTGTCCCCCCATCCTGCTCCTGGGAATGCGGGGTGAGCCTGGGTGTCCCCCCATCCTGCTCCTGGGAATGCGGGGTGAGCCTGGGTGTCCCCCCATCCTGCTCCTGGGAATGCGGGGTGAGCCTGGGTGTCCCCCCATCCTGCTCCTGGGAATGCGGGGTGAGCCTGGGTGTCCCCCACTCCAGCTCCCGGGAAAAAACGGGATGAGCCTGGGATGTCCTGCGGCTCCAAACCCCAGGACCACGGGGTGAGCCGGGGGGTCCCCTGTCCCTGTTCCCAGCAAACACAAGGGGTGCCTGAGTGTGTCCCCGCTCCAAATCCCAGGAACACGGGTGTCCCCCGTCCCCGCTCCCAGCAAACACAGGGTCCCCGCAACGCGCGCAGCACTTCCCCCCCCCCCCCAGCAATTACAACTAATTACAGCCATTAACGCGCACCCCGGGACGCTCCTCCATCACACCCCAAATCCTCCTGTCCCCCGCTGTCCCCTCCCTCCCTCCCCGTACCGATGTTCCCCTCCAGGGCCAGGCGCAGCCCAGCCCCGCACCGCCCCATCCCCGCCGCCGCTTCCGCCTCTCCCGCGTCACATGCTAATGACATGCTAATGACATGCTAATGAGCGGCGCGCGTGACGTCAGCGCGCGGGAAGTGGGCGGGAGGGAGGGAGGGAAAATGGGAGGGAGGGAGGGAGAGGAAACTGCCGGGGGGGAGGAAGGGAGGGGAGAAGGGAAGAGGGGAAGGAAACAGCTGCGGAAATAGGGAGAGGGAGGAGGGAGGGGAGAGTGGGTGTGTGGTATGGTGATTTATGTAAATGAGACCCCGCCCACCGCAGGTGCGGGCAATGGGGGAGAGGGTGGGGCACAAAAACGGGGGTGGGTGTAGCGCTGTGGGGTCGGGGTACCAGTATGGGGGCAAGAGAATCATCAGGGGGCTGGGGGCACCAGCAAGGGGCCAAGGGTACTGAGACAGGGCTGGGGACATTTACGTGGGGCTGGGGACATTTACGTGGGGCTGGGGACATTTACGTGGGGCTGGGGACATTTATGTGGGGCTGGGGACATTTACGTGGGGCTGGGGACATTTATGTGGGGCTGGGGACATTTATGTGGGGCTGGGGACATTTATGTGGGGCTGGGGTCACCAGCGTGGGGTTGAGGACATCAGAGTGGAGCTGGGGTCACCAACATGGGCTTGGGGTCACCAACACGGGGTCAAGGGCATCAGTACACCAGGAAGGGGTTGGAGTCACGTGCATGGGGTGAAGGGCATCAACAGGGGGTTGGGGTCATCAACATGGGTTTGGGGGCACCAGCAAGGGGTTGGGGTCACCTACATGGGGTCAAAGGCCTCAACGTGGTGTTGGAAACATCAGTCCAAGGTTGGGGACACCCAACATGACACTGGGGGTACCAACACGGGGTCGAGGGCACTGGCACGGGGTTGGGGGCATTGAGGCAGAGTCAAGGCCATCAGCATGACCTCATGGGCACCAACATGAGCTTGGGGGTCCCCCAGCCCCTCCCCTTGTTTCTCTCAGCTCCCCCTGACGCCCCTGTCACCCCCCACCCCCCAAATCTCCCAGAGAAGGGTCAGACCCTGGAGAAAAGGCTTTTTAATGCGCAGTGGGTGGGGGGGAGGAGCAGCGGGGGCTGAGGAGGAGGAGGAGGAGTGGGACCCCCCAGCCCGGGCCAGGGGGGCCACCACAGGGTGGGGAGGGGGCTTAGAAGCATTTTCGGTGGACGATGGAGGGTCCGGCCTCGTCGTACTCGGGTTTGCTGATCCACATCTGCTGGAAGGTGGAGAGGGACGCCAGGATGGAGCCGCCGATCCACACCGAGTACTTGCGCTCCGGGGGGGCGATGATCTGTGGGGACAGGAGATGTCAGGGTGTGCCCCTGGATCCAACCCCCAAACCAGCACTGGGGGTTCATGGGATTCATGGGATCACTGAGGTTGGAAAAGACCTCTGGGATCATGGAGGCCAACCTGTGACCCAACCCCACCTTGTCACCCAGCCCATGGCACTGATGCCACATCCAGGCTCTGCTCAAACCCCTCCAGGGACGGGGACTCCACCCCCTCCCTGGGCAGCCCCTTCCAGTGGCTGATCCCTCTCTCTGGGAAGAACTTCCCAATGTCCAACCTAACCCTGCCCTGGGGCAGCTCAAGGCTGTGCCCTCTTGTCCTGCTGCTGTTCCTGGGAGCAGAGCCCGACCCCCCCCGGCTCCCCCTCCTGTCAGGGAGTTGCAGAGAGTGAGAAGGTCCCCCCTGAGCCTCCTCCTGTCCAGGCTGAGCCCCCCCAGCTCCCTCAGCTGCTCCTCCCAGCACTTGTGCTCCAGCCCCTTCCCCAGCCTCGTTGCCCTTCTCTGGACACGCTGCAGCCCCTCAACATCCTCCCCAAACTGAGGGCCCAGAGCTGGGCACAGCACTCGAGGGGTGGCCTCCCCAGTGCCCAGGCCAGGGGCACAATCCCTGCCCTGCTCCTGCTGCCACCCTGTTCCTGAGCCAGGCCGGGATCCATCGGCCTCTCGCCCCCCTGGGCACCCCTGGCTCACGTTCAGCTGCTGTCAGTCAGTCCCCCCAGGTCCCTTTCTGTCCCCCCACTGTCCCCAGCCCGTGGGGGTTGTTGTGGCCAAAGGGGCAGGACCCGGCCCTTGGCCTGGTTGAACCTCATCCCGTTGTGTTGGTAGCCCCCACAATTTGCCCTCCCACCCCCAAAAAGACCTACTTTGATCTTCATGGTGCTGGGGGCCAGCGCCGTGATCTCCTTCTGCATGCGGTCGGCGATGCCGGGGTACATGGTGGTGCCGCCCGACAGCACGTTGTTGGCGTACAGGTCCTTGCGGATGTCGATGTCACACTTCATGATGGAGTTGTAGGTGGTCTCGTGGATCCCGGCCGACTCCATGCCTGGGTGTGGGAGGGGGCTGTGTCAGCACCCTGACCCCCCACGCCCCCAAAAGAGCCACTCGTGGGTTTGTCCCCCCCGTTTGGGGCACAAAGCGCTTGGGGGAGCCCCAAAACTCCTGCCACAGGAGCTGTTTGGGGCGGTGGGGATGCAGAGTGACCACCAGGAGAGCTGGGGGGTGGGCTCTCCCCCAGGAGAGCTGAGGGGGTGGGCTCACCAATGAAGGAGGGCTGGAACAGGGTCTCGGGGCAGCGGAAGCGCTCGTTGCCGATGGTGATGACCTGCCCGTCGGGGAGCTCGTAGCTCTTCTCCAGCGAGGAGGAGGAGGCGGCCGTGGCCATCTCGTTCTCGAAGTCCAGGGCCACGTAGCAGAGCTTCTCCTTGATGTCCCTCACGATTTCCCGCTCGGCTGCAGGAGGTGACGGCCGGGAGGGGCTCAACCTGGCGCCATGGCAGCACCGCAGGGTCCCCGTGACCCCATAACCCCCTGCCCTGACCCCATAACCCCCTGCCCTGACCCCATAACCCCCCGCCCTGACCCCATAACGACCCACCCTGACCCCATAACCCCCTGCCCTGACCCCATAACCCCCCGCCCTGACCCCATAACGACCCACCCTGACCCCATAACCCCCTGCCCTGAGCCCATACCGGTGGTGACGAAGGAGTAGCCCCTCTCAGTGAGGATCTTCATGAGGTAGTCAGTGAGGTCCCGCCCGGCCAGGTCCAGGCGCATGATGGCGTGGGGCAGCGCGTAGCCCTCGTAGATGGGCACGTTGTGGGTGACGCCGTCCCCGGAGTCCAGCACGATGCCTGGGGAGGGAAGGGAGGTGAGGGAGGGGGCTCCAAGGTGGTTTGGTGCCTTCCCCATCATGGATAAACCCCAGGGAAAGGCGTGTCCGACTCACCGGTCGTGCGGCCGGAGGCGTAGAGGGAGAGGACGGCCTGGATGGCGACGTACATGGCGGGGACGTTGAAGGTTTCAAACATGATCTGGGAGGGAGAGAGAAGGGATTAAGGGGGAGCACGGGGGTCCCCAGCACATCCCACCCCGACCCACGGGGGCTGTGCCATCCCAAGGTCAGGGCCCTGCGTGGGAAAACACAGGGATGGTTGCGTTGCATGGAAGAACGGGTGGGTGGTTGGGTTGCATGGACATGGGGGTCAGTGCATGGAACAGGACAAGTGGATCGTGGAAAACGCGTGGAAAACACGTGGGTGGGTGTGTGGTGTGGGAAAAGGTAGGTCAGCACATCCCATGGGAACGTGAGTCACTGCCTTAGAGTCACGTGGGGCTGTGCATGGCGTGGACAACACGTGGGGCAGCGCCTTGGGTGGCCAATCCCACGGGGCCACGCTCTGGAAACAACCCCTGGGGCTACACAAGCAAGTGAACTTCCCACTGGGATCTCTGCCCTTATCCCACACCAAACTGCCCCCCACGCCCGCTCCTCCACCCCACAAAACCCCAACCCTCCCCAGCCCTTCCTGCAGATTCCAAGGGTCCATCCCCGTCCCCTGGGGGGCCCCTCAGCCCCTCACCTGCGTCATCTTCTCCCGGTTGGCCTTGGGGTTGAGGGGGGCCTCGGTGAGCAGGGTCGGGTGCTCCTCGGGGGCCACGCGCAGCTCGTTGTAGAAGGAGTGGTGCCAGATCTGCGGCGGGCAAAGGACAGTTGGGACCTTCCCCCAAGCTGAGTCTGGAACCCTCTCCCCATCCCAGAGCTGGGTGGGGCAGGTCTCACCTTCTCCATGTCATCCCAGTTGGTGATGATGCCGTGCTCGATGGGGTACTTGAGCGTGAGGATGCCCCTCTTGCTCTGCGCCTCGTCGCCCACGTAGCTGTCCTTCTGCCCCATGCCCACCATGACGCCCTAACGCCAGCAGGGGAGACGAGGCCTCGTTAAGCTCATTGCAGGGCTCCGAGCAGGGTGGAGGGTGCCCCTCAATCCCCACCCCGGGTACCCACCTGGTGGCGGGGCCGGCCCACGATGGAGGGGAAGACGGCGCGCGGGGCGTCGTCGCCGGCAAAGCCGGCCTTGCAGAGGCCGGAGCCGTTGTCGCAGACCAGGGCGGTGGTTTCCTCCTCGCACATGGTGGGGCCGGGAGCGGTTGGTGCTCAGGGGGGACCTGGGGGAAAAGCTGGGGCCAGGGGGAAGGGGGAAAATGGCGTTAAAGGGGAATGGGAGACGGGGTTATCCCATCCGGCACCGCATCCGGCTTTTGGGTTTGGAAGGGTTGGAGTCCTCGGGAAGCAAAGGGCAGCCCCACAAAGTTCTCCGTGGGCTGTGCCGAGTGCTGGGCACCCAGTCTGACCCTGCTGTGGGGATGCTGGGAGTGGGGTCGATGCTCATTCCCCCTGTGCTGCTCCACGCTGGTGCTGCTTCTCCGTCCTTCTCCAGGCGGTGCCCAAAATCCGTGCCAAAGCCCCACCCGGGGAGCTCCAAGCCCAGCTGGTGCCCCCCAAAAGCGGGCAGAGGGGGTGGCAGGTGATGGCCCCTCATCTGGTTCTGTCTCAGCAGCCTCCTGCTGCATCTGCTCCCAAAAATGGGAAAAACCCAGCCCTTCCTGGGGGCTTCCCCTGCCCTGCACCGGGGGATGCGCCCCCAAATCCAGAGGGAAGCAGCAAAAAAACCTCGCAGGAGCCCAGGAAGCAAAAACCCCCAAATCCCAAGGATTTCTGGAAGAGCACAACCCACTTCAGGCCACAGCCCAGAAAGCAAAAAAAATCCCAAATCCCAGGGATTTCTGGAAGAGCAGAACCCGCCTTGGCCGCAGCCCAGCCCTGGTCACCTCCAGGAAGCCCCCAGGGGGGTTGGCACCCCCTCTGTGCCGTGCAAACCCAGGGGGGGCCGCCCCATGAAGGCTGGGGCACCCCAAAAACTCCCCTCCCACCCGCGGGGTGTTATTCCTTCCCCTCTCCTCCCAGGAGCTGGGAAGCAGGGCAGGGCAGGGCAGTACTCACCGCAGAGGCGAGAGCTCCTTTCCTCTGGGACCGAGCCCCGCTGCGCCCTGGGTATAAATACCAGCGAGCCCCAGGAACCTCAGAGGCGGATCCTCTCTAAACAAAGACCCTAAATAGGCTCAGTGATGGTGTGTTGGCCATATGGCCATATAAGGTGTTTTATTTCATTAAATTGACCTCGGGCTGGTGGTAGGACCCAGCAGTTTAATTATTGTAGGAAAAATGTATGTGGGGATGCTTTGGGAGGCGACGGCCCAGTTGTGAGTCTGTTCCTTTTATGCTCCGCTCCGATAAACAAGTGAGACACAAGTCCTTATAAGTGACAGGCTCGGAAAAGGGAGGTGGAAGTAACTCCAGTTCCTGGGGAGAGTGTGGAGAAACCCCACCCGGGGGGGACGTGGGTGTGGGGGCTCCGCCGTGGGGACACCCCGGAGCTGGGGTGGGAATTTGGCAGCGCTGGAAGGGCCCTGGGTCGGTGCATCGCCTCCTCCCGGCCTCAGCTCCCCCGGATCCCTGGAATTCCACACTTTGGAGATGCCTCTCCCTGCGGTTTTCTCTCTCTCCGCCCCCATTTTTGGGCTTTTGGTGTCCCAAAGCCCCTCAATTCCCCCAAATCCTCGGCCTGAGCTGGGCCAGGAGTTGTGAGTCTGTATCCCATCCCCACATTGTGGGTGCCCCAGGAGGATTTGGGAGGTGGGCTGAGCCTGGATGCCCCACGGGGGCTCTGTGGGTGCCGTGCCCTGGCCCCCCTGCCCGGACACAGCCCGGGGGGGCCGCAGCCACCCCCAGCCCTTGGCAGCAGGAGCGGAGCCGCCGGGCCCGTGGCCCTGGCAGAGGCCAACCAGCAGCTCCCAAACTCCTGCTGCCTTTTTAAGGGCAAGGGCCCCGCACCGGGAGCTCTTTGGAGCACCCAGGGGAGGCAGGAGAGGTGCCCAGGAACCCCCAGGAGCTCGGGGGGACACACGGGTCCCTGTGCTCAGGGACATCCCGGCACTGGAGCAGGGGAAGGAGCTGCAGGTCCCACCACCACCACCACGGGATCCAAAGGTCCTCCCTGCAGGGAGAGGACTCTGGGCTGTCACCCCGTGGGGCAGGGCAGGGACACGGTGTCCCCCCAGCTTTAACATCCCGGAGGGATGGCTCTGTCCTGGGAGGAGGGAGCAGAACCTGGGCTGTCACACAGTGTCCCCCCCAGCACTCCAGACTGTTCACACCTGCAGTGTCCCCAAAGGATGGCTCTGTTCTGGGGAACAGAGCAGAGTCTGGGCTGTCACCCCTCAGGGCAGGACAGGGACATGGTGTCCCCCCAGAATTCCCAGACTGTTCACACCTGCAGTGTCCCCCAGGATGGCTGTGCCCTGGAGGGAAGGAGCAGACTCTGGGCTGTCACTCCGTGGGACACGGAGTCCCCCCAGCACTCCAGACTCTTCACACCTCCAACATTCCCCAGGGATGGCTCTGTCCTGGAAGGAGGGAGCACACTCAGGGCTGTCACTCCATAGGACACGGCGTCTCCCCAGCATTCCCAGCCTGTTCACACCTCCCACGTCCCCCGGAGATGGCTCTGCCCTGGTTATTCCCTTTCCCCGGGAAATCTCAGGCTAGATTTGTCCCCTTGGCCATGCACTTGGTGTGTCCCCCTCCCCAAACCCTCAGCCCCGGGGCCCTTCTGCTGCCTCACATCCCTTGGGACCCTGCCGGTATTGAGGTCACCGAGGAGAAAGGCTGTTAAAAAAAACCCAAAAAAAACCAACAAAAAAACCACCTTACAAAAAATTAACCCCAACCCCAGCAGCGGGGGTGGGAAAAGGGGCTGGATGGAGGCAGAGGCTGGAGGTGGGTGGATAAACCCAAACCCTCAGAGACACCCGGAGCGTCAATCCCCGGTCCCCCCGCTCCTCCCTGCCCGGATCCCTGGGCACACGCAGGTGGGCTCCGGGCTGCCCATCCCGGCGGGATCCCCCCCGTGCCCGGCGGGGCTGGAGCGGGGCCGGCGGCAGCGCAAGCCCCGAAGGCGCAGCCTAAAAAGGCAACGTTTGGCCCCCGCAGCCAATGGAGCCGCCGGCGGGCCCGGGATGCTCTCAGGAACGCCAGGCATCCCGCGGGATGGACGAGCTGGGGGAAAAGCCTCGGCTTTGCCGCCGCGTTTCAAAACTCCCGGCGCTCGGTCCAGCCCCCGGCACCTCCCTCGGGGGAACGGGCACGCCTGGAAACTCCCGGGATGCTGCCGGGGATGGGCAAAGCGGGGAGAAGAGGCACGATCGGAGGGATCCGGGTCTGTTCCCATCCTGAGGAGGAGATGAACATCAGTCCCTGCCTGCGGGAACGCCCCAACGCTCAATCCAGACACTAAACCCTTCCTACAAAGTGTTTGGGGTCAGCTCTTGCCAAATCCAACCCCGTTTTGGGTGATTTTAAGGTGGAACAGTGACATCTGGTACAGCTGGAGAGCCAGGGTGGGTTGGTGGGGCCAGGGTATCAACACCCATCTGGACACACAAACTGATGGCTCAGGGACTCCAAGGGAAAAAACGTGATGGAAAAGCCAGGAGCTCAGGGAGCAGGGCTGGGAGTGGGGTGGGAGCTGAGCCCTGACTGAGGAACTGGGCCCTTCCTGCTCTGAGTAAGATGGAATATTCCCTGTGAAGTTTATCTGTCACTGGGATGACACAAAAGTGCTGATGTGCCACCAGCTCCACTCTCTGGCGGGTGCTCGAGGCAGCTCAGACCTGAGACCTGGAGGGATGTGGAATTCGGATAAATTCCTTGGGATATTCCCCACCAAACTGAAGAAATTGCTGCTTGGAAAGATGGGATTTCCCACCTCGTGTCCCTGCAGTGCTCTGGGGCAGCTGCTCCGTGCTAGGGGATGAACAATCCCACACCAAACAACCCCCTCCCGAGCACGCTTCAAATTAATTAGGTCTGAAAACGAGTTCCCACAGATGTCCTGAAGCCCCCCCCACACACACACAATTCCCTCCCACCTCCCTGTTCCCAAAGCCTGCTTTGGAAAAGCTGGGAGCAGCCCTCTGTCACGCAGGAGCCGCTGCAAACACACCCCAGCCCCCCAAAAACAAACGGATCCCCCCCCTGCCAGACCCCCCTTCCCCCTCAACCAAAACAAAGTGGCACGAGAGACCCAGCCTGGATAATCCGATCCACGTGTGTTCAGTGAACACTGAGGGGTGTTGGATGCACAGGGACACGAGGACATGGATGTTTGGATGTTTGGGAGGCAGCTCCAGCCTCCCCCGTCCCTGCACTGCCATGTGCCGACCAGCCCTCCGCAGCCTGCAGGGTGTGGATCACGCTCAGCCCCCGGGCCCAGCTGCCTCCCACCTTGGAATTCTGCTGCTTCCCACCCAGTGAGGGCGGAGGCTCGGCCTGGAGCGCAGGGGAAGGGAATTCTCTGCTTGGCACCCGACTAAAGCACCTCGGAGCGGGATCCGGAGGCACCGCACGGCAGCGACGTCACCGGGAGCTCGGGTTTGGCAAGGACGGCCTTCCAGCTGCTCTGGGAAGCTCAGAGGCAATCAGGCTGTGGGATCCTGGAGGATGGAAGTGGCCAGAGCAGCTGGAATTCCGTCTGGGAGCAGTGATGGCAGCTGGGACACCCAGTGCTCCTCCACGGGCCGAGAGGATCCCAGAGCCAGGGAAGGGAATAACGTCACCAGACACCCCTAAACACTGCTGGGAGGGGGGAGATCCTGCAAAGCTGTGCCCTGCCCAGGCACCCTCATCCCTGAAATGGGGATCCCAAAGGAGCTGAGTCCCCTCTCTCCCCAGGCAAAGATCCAAGTACCAGGAAGCAGGAGCGGCTCAGCTCAGCAGGAATGAGCTCGTGAAGGGGGAGAGGGATCAGGAGGGTTTGATCCTAAACTACAGGAAAGGTTAATCTGGGCAAGTCCCAAAAGCACTTGAAGAGGTTTCCACACCTCGTGGTTGCAGCAAATCACGGGGAGCCTCCCCAGGAGGCCGTTCCAGCCACGGGTTAAGAGTGTTAAACAACTGCTTTAGTGTCGGCTCCTGCCTCGGAATTCCCAGCTGGCTTTTCCCCACACCTTGGACCTCAGCAGGCTCCAGGCACCGAGGCTCCACGTGCTCCCAAGGAGGTCAGGGATGTGATTCATTCAGGGGTGGGAATCATCTGCTACAGGAGGGGACAAACCAATCCCTAAGGCTGAGAGGAAGGCGGGAGGTTCCTGTGAGCGGATAAGGCAGGAGGTTTTATCGGAGATCCATCAGCACAACGTCCCTCTCCACCACTGACACGTGACTGCAGGTCTGGGAGAGACAAAGAGAAGGGGACAGGGGGTTATTCAGATGTTCCCACAGCTCAGGTGACACGACCTGCAGCCCGAGTCCTTCCCGGAACAGCCCTTGGAGCCGTTCCTTGGATCACACAGTGTGGGACACACACACAGATCCCCTCCCAGACACGCCCCTCTGTGCTGCCTTGCCCTGCTCCCCATCACTCCTCCAACCCCTGTAAAACGTTGGGAAGCTCCTGCACCTCCACCCTGGGAACTGGAGAGCAGCTCCTGCCAGGCTGAGCCTCCTCCCCTCCACAGGGATTTAACTCCAGAGGAGGGTCCAGCACACCAACTGCCCACCCCACAGCCCCCAGTGCCTGGGGGGGACTCACCGTGAAGAGAGGGGGGTCTTTGGGGTGAGGGTGGAAGCCTTTCTGGCGGCAGGACGAGATCTCCTCCAGGCCGTGCTCCGTCAGCCGGAAAAACCCCGTCCTGGCCAAGGGAACACACAGAGGAGCACGGAGCTGCTGTGGCTCCACCTCTGCAACCCCTGCAGGGACAGCCACGTCCTCTGGGCCTCCCAGAGCACCTTTGGGGCAGCTCATCTTGGGCAGGGGCAGAGATTGAGGCTGAGGGACACCCCGCTGTCTGGGACACCTCCTCCTGGGAAAGGCCCCCTTTCTGGGAAACCCCCCTCTTCCTGGGACACTTCTCCTCCTGGGACACCCCCCTTCCCAGCCCCAGGGCTGCAGATCACCCTGCTGTCTCAGGTGGGCAACCAGTGTCCAGACACAACACCCTGATCCTGATCCTGATCCTGATCCTGATCCTGATCCTGATCCAGCCCAGAGGAGCTGTGGAGTCCCACGTGCCTGGGAAGGCTGTGGTCAAACAGCCCAGGCAGCAGAGGGAAAGGCCTTCCCCACCCCAAATCCTGGTGTCCACACTCACTCCTGGGTGTCCATCCCCACTCCTGGTGTCCATCCCCAACCCTGGTGTCCATCCCCAACCCTGGGTGTCCATCTCCACCCCTGGGTGTCCATCCCCAACCCTGGGTGTCCATCCCCACTCCTGGGTGTCCATCCCCACCCCTGGGTGTCCATCCCCACTCCTGGGTGTCCATCCCCACTCCTGGTGTCCATCCCCACCCCTGGGTGTCCATCCCCATTCCTGGGTGTCCATCCCCACTCCTGGTGTCCATCCCCACTCCTGGGTGTCCATCCCCACTCCTGAGAGTCCATCCCCACTCCTGGTGTCCATCCCCACCCCTGGGTGTCCATCCCCACCCCTGGGTGTCCATCCCCACTCCTGGGTGTCCATCCCCACTCCTGGGTGTCCATCCCCACCCCTGGGTGTCCATCCCCATTCCTGGGTGTCCATCCCCATTCCTGGGTGTCCATCCCCACTCCTGGGTGTCCATCCCCACTCCTGGGTGTCCATCCCCACCCCTGGGTGTCCATCCCCATTCCTGGGTGTCCATCCCCACTCCTGGTGTCCATCCCCATTCCTGGGTGTCCATCCCCACCCCTGGGTGTCCATCCCCACTCCTGGGTGTCCATCCCCACTCCTGGTGTCCATCCCCACCCCTGGGTGTCCATCCCCATTCCTGGGTGTCCATCCCCACTCCTGGTGTCCATCCCCACCCCTGGGTGTCCATCCCCACTCCTGAGAGTCCATCCCCACCCCTGGGTGTCCATCCCCACCCCTGGGTGTCCATCCCCATTCCTGGGTGTCCATCCCCACTCCTGGTGTCCATCCCCACTCCTGGGTGTCCATCCCCACCCCTGGGTGTCCATCCCCACTCCTGGGTGTCCATCCCCACCCCTGGGTGTCCATCCCCACTCCTGGTGTCCATCCCCACTCCTGGGTGTCCATCCCCACTCCTGGGTGTCCATCCCCACCCCTGGGTGTCCATCCCCACTCCTGGGTGTCCATCCCCACCCCTGGGTGTCCATACTCACTCCTGAGAGTCCATCCCCACCCCTGGGTGTCCATCCCCATTCCTGGGTGTCCATCCCCACCCCTGGGTGTCCATCCCCACTCCTGGGTGTCCATCCCCACTCCTGGGTGTCCATCCCCACTCCTGAGAGTCCATCCCCACCCCTGGGTGTCCATCCCCACCCCTGGGTGTCCATCCCCACCCCTGGGTGTCCATCCCCACTCCTGGGTGTCCATACTCACTCCTGAGAGTCCATCCCCACCCCTGGTGTCCATCCCCACTCCTGGGTGTCCATCCCCACCCCTGGGTGTCCATCCCCATTCCTGGGTGTCCACACTCACTCCTGGTACTTGGGAGAGCAGACGATGGCGATGGACTCTGGCAGCATCATCTGGTAGGAGCAGTGGGTGTGCAGGTCCACGCTGGACAGGAAGGCTGTCTGGGTGGGATGGGTCTGGAACAGCCAACACGTGCACAGGAGTCACGGCAGGCTTGGGAAAATGGTTCCAAGGGATTGTGTCTGCCAAGGGAAGGCTGTACCAGAGGAGACCCAGCCCCTGGGATGGCACAGGGAGGGGTTTGTGTAGAATCCCAGAATGGTTTGGGTTGGGAGTGACCCTAAAGGTCATCCCATTCCACCCAGGGACACCTTCCACTAGCCCAGGTGGCTCCAAACCCTGTCCAACCTGGCCTTGGACACTTCCAGGGATTCAGGGGCAGCCACAGTTTCTCTGGGAATTCTATCCCAGCCCTTCCCCACCCTCACAGCCAACAATTCCTTCCCAATATCCCACCTAACTCTGCCCTGTGGCAGTGGGAAGCCATTCCCCCTTGTCCCATCACATCATTCCACGCTCTTGTCAAAACTCCCTCTCCAGCTCTCTTGTAGCCCCTCCTTTTTTTTTTGGACTGCCCTAAAACACCATCTCCCCTTTTCCATTTGAAATACAAAAGGAGCTCTACATTCCTGCCACATCTCATCAAAAAGTCCCACTTTGGGCCAAATTCCTTGCAGGGGAATCCACACCTTTCTCAAGCACAGCAGCACCAGCACACCCCATCCTGCCCTGGCACTTCAGGATATCCCATTCCAGAGGGCTGGATGATCCCTGGCAGCCACCACCTCACCCCATCCTGCCCTGGCACTTCAGGATATCCCATTCCAGAGGGCTGGATGATCCCTGGCAGCCACCACCTCGCCCCATCCTGCCCTGGCACTTCAGGATATCCCATTCCAGAGGGCTGGATGATCCCTGGCAGCCACCACCTCACCCCATCCTGCCCTGGCACTTCAGGATATCCCATTCCAGAGGGCTGGATGATCCCTGGCAGCCACCACCTCACCCCATCCTGCCCTGGCACTTCAGGATATCCCATTCCAGAGGGCTGGATGATCCCTGGCAGCCACCACCTCGCCCAGCTCCCGCCCACCTTAAGCTGGGTTTCCCACCTCAACTCCTGCTGGCAGCTCCAGGTTTTTGCTGCCAAGGCCAGCAGAAGGGGCACAGGAATTGCAGAGGCTCCCTGGGCAGAGCTCCCTCCTCAGGGATCAGCCACATTCCCCTGCCCAAGGCTGGGAGGCAGCAGCTGCTTTCGAGAGATTACTCAGCAGCTCCAAACATTTTCCTTGGCACGGATCCGAGCGCCGAGGGCTCCGTGGGGACAGCAGGGAACTGCTGCAGCCAGGCAGGAATCAGCAGCTGGCACATCCCACGGCACAGCTGCCTCAAACAGCAGCACCACTCCAGGGACACGGCATGGCAGAGGTGTCCCTGCAGCAGGAGGGCTTGGGGTGCCCCAGTGGGGCCTCTGGAGTTGGGTTTTAGCTGGAGGAAACTTGAGTGGCGTGTCCAGGATCCCACTTGCACGGATCCAGACTGGTTTGGGTTGGAAGGGATCTTAAAGATCATGCAGTTCCACTCCCTGCCACAGGCAGGGACACCTTCCACTGGATCAGGGTGCTCCAACCTGGCCTTGGACACTCCCAGGGATCCAGGGGCAGCCACAGCTTCTCTGGGCAACCTGTGCCAGGGCCTGCCCACCCTCACAGGGAGGAATCCCTTCCCAATATCCCATCCATCCCTGCCCTCTGGCAGTGGGAAGCCATTCCCTGTGTCCTGTCCCTCCATCCCTTGTCCCAAGTCCCTCTCCAGCTCTTGGAGCCCCTTCAGGCCCTGGAAAGGGCTCTAAGGCCATCTAACCCTGCCCTCTCTCCTTTTCAAAGGGCCTGATGCTTTGGGAAGAGACTCAAATGTGAAAACAGGCCAGGATTTCTCCAGCAGAGAAGTGAATGAGACTGAACCAGAGGGAGAAACCCCACCAGGGAGAGAAACCAAACCAGAGGGAGAAATCCAGCTGGTGGAGGGAGAAACCCAACCAGAGGGAGAAACCCAACCAGAGGGAGAAACCCAACCAGAGGTGAGAAACCAAACCAGAGGTGAGAAACCAAACCAGAGGTGAGAAACCCACCCAGGGGCTGCTGCCCACCCCACCCCACCTCCTCCTGTAACTCCTGCTCCCCCAGCCCTTTCCCTGCAGGCAGGGGCAGGAGGCACTCACGTGGATCCAGCCCAGGGTGACGAGGCCATGCTGGTCCTGGATCAGGAACAGCTCCTCCTCGCTCTCGGTGTTGCAGTAGTCGGGACCCCCGTGCTGCTTGGGCACGATCACGTGGGTGATGGTGAACTCGTTCCTCATCTGCAGGGCAGGGGCAGCACAGGGGGATCAGAGGGAGCACAGGCACCCCCAGACAGCAGGAAACAGGGAGCAGAGGGAATTCCCTAAGTTTTGGGAAGTTCTCCTCAACAAGCCCGTGCACCACTCCAGTCACTGACAAAGGAGCTGCAGGGTTTTCTCCCTGTTTAATTTTCCCTGCCATGCAGAGCACCCACAACAGCTCAGAGAACACCCACTGAAGCAACTCAAGATGATGCCTCATCCCCAAACAATCCCCAAGTGTCTGGAAGCAGCTGGATGGCAGGAAGTTGCTCCATCAAACAGCTCCATTTCAAAGCAAACCCCTGCGAGTGACTCAGGGCTGGAGCTGCCGACAAAACCTGCACACGCCAAGTCCTGGGGGGAGAGCAGTGTCCTGCTGAAATCCCCAGCTGGGACACCCCAGTCCTGCTGGCACCCAAAGGACAAGTCCCTGGAGCTCCTGTCCCCAGGACTGTCCCCCAGTGCTTGTGGCAGGCACAGAGAGTCATCAGCAGCAGAGAGGAAGCTGAGTGGGCACTCTGGTTGGCACTGAGCGCCAGGGTGAGGGAAACCCTGACCTAAAAACCTGGAAAGGGAGAGGCACATCATCCCTAATGCTCACAGGGAAGCCTGAAGCTGCACTAGAGAATTCCAGGACAAGGATCAGGCTCCTGCAACCACTTCCAAGGTGCTGGTGCCATGAGAAACGACTCCCTGAGCCGCTCCCGAGGCCTCCTGACGGATTTATCCCCCTTACCAGCTTCCCACAGAGGATCCCACAGGTCTCCACACCCCGCACCGTGTTGGCATCAGCCAGCTGGAGGAATTTGTGGCACAGCTCCCTGGGGACGATGACCTGGCGAAGGACATCCACTGCTGCACCTGCAGGGAACGGGAGAGCGCTGAGACCCCGGCCAGGGGGGTGGAAATGGTCCCTCAGGGCAGCCCCCCGAGGGATGAGGCTGCAAAAAATCCACCTGGAAGGGTGGACTGCTCTGGCTCTGCCCCTTGCAGTGGCACCAAGAGACAAATGGGATGCTGGGACACTGATAGAGGACAGGCAGCCCCTCCTTCAGAACAGAGGGGGGAAGAATCCTTCAGCAGGGTGTCAGAAAGGAGTCCTTTGTTTGTTAGTAAAAATGAAAGCACACACATTTACAGAAGGTCATTTAAGGTAGGATGTGTCACTGGGCAAGAACCAGTCACTGGACGTGTCTGGATGAGTATTTTGGAGCTGTGTTTGGCAGGGTTTGGTCAGGAGGAGGATTTTGGAGCTGTGTTTGGCAGGGTTTGGTCAGGAGGAGGATTCTGGAGCTGTGTTTGGCAGGGTTTGGTCAGGAGGAGGATTCAATCAGCCCAGCCAGGAATTAAACCCAAATGTCCAAGAAGTGCTTGGATCAAGGAAAGGCAGATAGGCTGCAGAGTCTGGAACAGCAGGAAGACTGGGCTGGAAAAGCATGGAGGGTGCATTCCCAAGAGGAGACAGTTCCCCCAGGCCCTCCAAACCTTGACTGAACAACAGGGACAACATCCAGTGACCTGGAAGAGCAGCCCCTCAGAAGGGATGGAGCCACGAGCAGATAATTCCAAGAGCCTCCCAGACAAACTGACCACGTTTGGCTCAGCCCCAGCAAGGGACAGGGATGCTCCCAGAGGTACTAACTGGTTTCTGTGCTCCCCAGAGCACTGGGCTTCAAAGATCTGTCCACAACGGGAGGTCTGGCTGGGACAGTCCCCGCTGAGGGACTTGCTGGGTCAGCTGAAGACACTGGAACCTTTGGGGTTAAATCAGTGGGTGGCTTTTCCACTCCAGGGATGAGGGGTCCATCCAGAGACTCCGGCTCTGGCTTCCCAAACTCCTGCACTATCCTCAGGCGTTCCTTCTCCAGCTCCTGCCGCCGGATCATCTCCTCGAAGGCGTGGAACTGCTCCTGCTCCGCCTGCTGCTGCTTCATCAGGGCCACCCGGCTCTTCTCCTGCTCCAGCTGCTGCTGCAAAGCCAAAGGGGGTGCAAATTACTCTTCCTCCTCCTTCCCTGAGGAGAAATATCCCAAGGGAGCAGAGATGGGAACACGGGGGCCTCTGCGCTGCAGACCCCCAGCAATCCCAGGCTGCTTCAGAGGGGTCTGCAAAGAGCACTCCCTGCAGGAAGCTGCAGCTTGCAGAGATCCACACTTCCATCAGCAGAGACCAGGGCAGTAAAACCTCTGCCTTACCCCTCCCTCTTCCACAGAAACACAACTCCAGGGGGTTGTTTTCCCTCTATCCCGTCCCCCAAATCCCGCTCGTCTGCAGCAAAACCCATCCCGGAGGTTTCTGCTCTGCCCACACAACCCCCCATCCAACAAAACCTGGATTTTGTGCTGGGACAAAAGAGAATTAACCAACCAAACAGCCCCAGCTCTTCCAGCTGCACAAGGAAGAGAGACTCAGATCCACCTGCAGTGGCAGCCCTGGGATGCAGGGGGGGATCCCCACACACACCGGCCATTCCCGAGCACCCAGGGAGCCCTGGAGAGCTGCCCTCTCCCAACCCTGGGGGGCTGAGGGTCTCCTGGGGGAGACCCTGGAGCAGACAGCCCTCCAGTCTGCTCTCACTCACCTCCTGCTCCTTGTACTTAGCATAGTCCTGGGCGTACCTCTTTAGCAGCTCCTCCTTGAGCTCTTCAGCTCTGGGAAAGGCTACTTCCTTCAGCTTCTGGGGGAGGAACACAGGGAGAAATCACAGTGGCAACAAACCCGGCCCTGAGCAGCTGCAGGGAGCCCAAACCCACCCCCAAAATCGCAAACCATAACTCAGAGAATCATGGAATTGTTTGGGAGGAAAATACCTCCAAGGTCACCAAGTCCAACCTTTCCCCCAGCACTGCCATGTCCATCACTAATCCATGTCCCCAGGGGTCACATCCAAGTGTTTTACACACTTCCAGGGATGCTGATTCAACTGCTGCCCTGGACAGGCTGTGCCAGGGCTGGACAACACTTTTGGGGAAGGAATTTTCCCAATATCCAACCTAAATATTCTGTGGCACAGCCTGAGGCCGTTCCCTCTCCTCCTGTCCCTGTTCCCTGGGAGCAGAGCCTGAACCCCCTTCATCTCCCCACTCCTGCAGAGCAAGAAGGTCCCCCTTGAGCCTCCTTTTCTCCAGGCTGAGCCCCCCCAGCTCCCTCAGCTGCTCCAGCCCCTTCCCTGGCCACACTCCAGCCCCTCCGTGTCCGCCTTGGAGAGGAGCCCAGAACTGAACTCCCAGGGGTCAGGACTGCCCGGCCATGCCACGGCTTCCCAGTGTTTGTGTGGATCCCTCATCCCAGAGCCGTGAACACCCCAGGTCAGTGACTGCCAGGACGTTTCCCTTCAGGAGCTGGGGATGTCCCCACTCACTTTGACCGTCTCCCTCTTCTCAGGAATGACGGCGGTTTTGTAGTCGCGGTGCTGCGGCAGCTTCTCGATGAAGAGCCTGGAAAAACGGGGCAGAAACTGCACTTTGGGATCGTGGCAGGAAGGGACAGACACAAAGAGAGTCGGTGGCTCTTTGGGGGTGCAGATCCCTGGGCCCTGGGCTGCCCATCAGGACAGTGTTCCTGCAGGAAAACCTCCACCAACCCTCGGAGCACACAGACCTCGTTCAGTCACACAGGAGCACCTCACACAGGCTGGGATTCCACCTGGGCTCTGAGGATGATCCTCAGGGACAAACACACTTGTTTTGAACAGCACCATTAACAAGCTGGCCTGAAGCACCAAGGGCACAGCAGTGGAGCAGGAGGTGCTCGGGCACCTGCCGGAGCATCCCGGGATTTCAGTCCCTTGGCTGGCTCAGGGCTCACTGTCCCTCTGTCCTGGCATTCCAGGCTGGGGGGAGTTCCTGTGCTGGCTTTGGGGAGGGAAATCACAATATCAGCCTGCTCCCAGCATGGGAACAGGGTGGGAACTGTGGCTCCTCTATAAATGGGATAACTGTTTTACCCCTCATAGAATCCCACACTGGGTTGGGTTGGGACGGATCCTAAAGCCCATCCAGTTCCACCCCCTGCCGTGGGCAGGGACACCTTCCACTGTCCCAGGTTTTTCCAAGCTGCCCTTGGACACTTCCAGGGATGGGGCAGCCACAGCTTCTCTGGGAATTCCATCCCAGCCCCTCCCCACCCTCACAGGGAGGAATTCCTTTGCAATATCCAGCCCAAATCCCCCCTGTTCCTTATCCTATGACTGTCTGCCCATGTTAAAAATCCCTCTCCCTATTTTTCACCAGCCTCCTTTAAGTCCTGGAAGGCCACAATGAGGTCCTTCCATGGAGCTCTGCAGGACGTGCAGGTGAAGATGCAGGCACTAAAGCCAGGGGGGAAAGCCCAAAAACACAGGGCAGCTCCCTCTGGCTCAGGCTTGGGACACCCTATAGTGGCCAAGTCCCCAGGGGTGACAGGGTGTTCAGGCTGGGCTTAGCTGGGCCCCTCTCTCCTGCAAGTGGAGCTGAGCTGGCTCTGGGCATCCACAAAGCTCTGGGATGAACCCCAAATCCCTGCCCTCCTCCCTGGCTCTTTGCCACACAGCTCCAGCACCCAAAGGATACTCCAGCTCCAGAGAGCAGCCTCATCCCCAGGCACAAGGAATCAAGGAATGAGAGGACTGGACTGTGCCCCAGGGAGCAGCAAAACCCAAACAGAGCCAAGAGGGAAAAACTCAGCAGGGACAGAGACCCTTCACTCTGAGAAACCCCTCTGTGTGTGTGCAGCAAACAACCCCAGCTGCTCCAAACCCTCCGTCCTCGGGGAGAAGGAAAGGACTTTTTGCCACCCTGAAGGCTCCTGGTTGCAAGGGAGAGGGTGAGGATGCAGGATCAGCAGCCATGGAGCCCCAGGGACCCCGTGGATCCAGCCCAAAGCCCCAGCAAGGTCCCTGCTCCCAGCTGGGGGTGTGAATTAGGTCACTGTGCCGAGGAGACACAACAAGGCCCCGAGTGCTGCCAGCAGCTCGTGGATTAAAATGGAAGGGATTAATTAGGGAGGATTAAGAGCAGATGCTGGGCCTGGGGAGGATGGAAAAACCAGCAGGGACAGCTGGGTTTCCACAAGTCAGGAAGTGGGGGGAAAAAAGCAGGCGGGAGGAGGAGAGGAAGGGAAAATTCGGGGGCAGGAACAGCCCACATCTCCTGTCAACAGCCCCACTGAGGTCTGGCAGGAGCAGAACCTGCAGCTCCCACCTGCAGGAGCTTTGGGCTTGTTCAAACTCCTGCTGCTCCCCAGCCCAGTGCAGCAGCAGCTGCTTGGCACCCAGCAGCCCCAGCCCAGGCTATTTTTAAACCCAGCTCTGGAGCACAGGCCAAGCTGGAGGCTCCCAAATCCCTGTGACACCCCCCTGAGCTGATCCCAGCAGCACCAAACCAGGGAGCCCAAGCACCTCACAAAAGTTGTGTCCTGTTTCTTTTTCCTTTCATGTTTGGCTCTGCCAAATTCAACCCAACTGTTCCTGGCGGGGATCCAAGGAAAACAACCGCTCAGATCAACGGAAAAGGAGCTGCTCAGGATGGCAGGCAAGGAAAGTCTTATCAGGTGATGAGATATGGGTTAAAATCCAGCCTGGTTATTCCTAGAGATAGCCATGGAATCATGGAATGGCTTGGGTTAAAAGCGACCTTAAAACTCATCCAGTTCCCACCCCCTTCCATGGGCAGGGACACCTCCCACTGGTCCAGGTTGTTCCAGCCTGGCCTTGGAGACTCCCAGGGATCCAGGGGTAGCCACAGCTTCTCTGGGAATTCCATCCCAGCCCCTCAACACCCTCACAGCCAAAAATCCCAATATCCATCTCTCCCTGCCCTCTGGCAGTGGGAAGCCATTCCCTGTGTCCTGTGCCTCCATCCCTTTTCCTAAATCCCTCTCCAGCTCTCCTGGAGCCCCTTTAAGCCCTGGAAGGGGCTCTCAGGTATCCCTGGATCCTTCCCTTCTCCAGGTGACCCCCCCCCCAGCTCTCCCAGCCTGGTGCCATTCCTAGGAAAGGGAGAGCAGAGCAGGCTGAAAATTCCAGGCAAGCTGCTGGAAAGAGCCACCCCAGCACCTCTCAGAGCCACAGGGAATCAGCCAAGGTGCTTTTAGTTTGTTTAGTTAAAAAGTTCCTCCTCCAGCTCCCAGCTGCGTAACCAGGCTGGAAACCTTCCCGAGGGTTTTTTACACTTCCCAGCTCCCTGTGCAGCCTCCCAGGGCCCTGCTCCCATGCCCATAAAAGCTCAGGAAGTGCAAGGCGGGAAGAAAAGCCTAATCAGGGAAAAATGTGTTGGATTTTCAAGGGGCAGGAACCTGCACAAGGGGCAGGGGAGGGGGGGAAATGCCCACGGAGGTGCCACCCACGTTCTGGGTAAAGCAGGTGGTGTGGGCACAGCACAGACCTCACCAGGGGTACTGGGGGGAAGTGGGAAGGGCAGGATTTTTCCCCCAAAAAAATTCAGGAACAGGCCACTGTGACACTGGGGGATTTTCTGAGGACGACATTTTTCAGCCCCTCAAATACCAACAGGGCATTTGAGGGGGTTGGGAGGGAATTATAATCCTTCTGAAATGTAAAAAACAACTCTGAAATGTAAAAAGAAATCTCCAGCTGGTCCCTGCTGCTGAAGGAGGGACTCACTCAGGCTGTAGTAACTGAGAGTAAAACAGGCTTTGAAGGTGGTTTATTGGAGAAACCACCACCCAACCTCAATCCTTCCCAGGATACTGGATACTGATATCCCTGGGGATGGATCCCTGCCAATCCAGATGATGTCACAACCCAGCCAGTGAAAAAAGCAAGGCAAATTTAGCCCCTCTGTGGTGCTAAAACACCCAGAAGCTTTGACTTACAGGTGGAAAAAGTGAAGCACAACAAGTTCCACCTCAACAGGAGGAAGAACTTCCTTCCATGGAGGTGGCAGAGCTTGGAACAACTGCCCAGGGAGGGTGTGGAGTCTCCCTCTCTGGAGACATCCCCTAAACCCTCTGGACATGTCCCTGTGCCACCTGCTCCAGGTGGGTTGGGGGTTGCACAGGGTGATCTCCAGAGGTCCCTTCCACCCCTAACAATTCTGGGATTCTGGGTTCTGTGAGCTGAGTTTGTGGTTTTTACTTCACACTTCTATGACCCTGCCTGGCCAGTCCACCCCAAAGCCCAGAGTTCCCTTCCCCCCCTAACAACTGTGGGATTCTGAGAACTTTTCCAAGTCAGCTGTGTCTGTGGGTTTGTGTCTCACACCTTGAGGTGACAACTTGGGGAGTCACCTCATGTCTGACCTCCCAAAAGAGCCCCACCCACCCTGCCTGCCCACCCCCAAAACACACCCCCTGCTCAGCCCAGCCCAGCCCAGAGCTCAGAGCCCAAAAGCCATCCCAGAGCCCCAAACCCATCCCAGAGGCCAAAAGCCAGCCCAGAGCCCCAAACCCAGCCCAGAGCCCCAAACCCAGCCCAGAGCCCCAAACCCAGCCCAGAGGCCAAAAGCCATCCCAGAGCCCCAAACCCATCCCAGAGCCCCAAACCCATCCCAGAGCCCCAAACCCAGCCCAGAGCCCCAAACCCAGCCCAGAGCCCCAAACCCAGCCCAGCCCAGAGCCCACCCCACAGCCCATCCCATCCCATCCCATCCCATCCCATCCCATCCTGGGCGCTCCTTACGTGATGTACTTGTTGTAGAGGATGAAGGCGTGCTCGGCGTTGCCCTCCTCCGCGTACACCGCCGCCATGCGCAGCATCTCCACCCCCGAGCGGTAGTAGCGGCGCGGGGGGATGTCCTCGTTCACCTCCACGCTGCTTCCCGCCTGGATCAGCCTCCGCACGCGCTCCTCCGGCGGGAGGCGGCGGCCCGGCATGGTCACACACATGGAGCGCAGCCCTGCGGGGCGGGACGGACCGGGATGGACCGGGATGGACCGGGATGGACCGGGCGCTGGCACCGGGGAGGGACACGCGGGATCCACCGGACACACCTGCCCCCTGCCACGGCACGGGCACCCCGACCGTCCCACGGGCACCCCGACCGTCCCACGGGCACCCTGACTGTCCCACGGGCACCCTGACTGTCCCACGGGCACCCTGACTGTCCCACGGGCACCCTGACTGTCCCACAGGCACCCTGACTGTCCCACAGGCACCCTGACTGTCCCACGGGCACCCCGACGGTCCCATAAACATCCCAGCTCTCCCAAAGACACCTCAACAGTCCCGCAGACACTCCAATAATCCCAGACACCTCGACTGTCCCACAGACACATCAAGAATCCCACCCTGTCCCTCAGAGCATTGTCCAAATGTTCCTGGAGCTCTGGTTCAAACCCTGGGGATCCTGTTTCACTCCCTATCCCAGTCCCTGTCCCAGTCCCTATTCCAGTCCCTGTTCCACTCCCTATCCCTATTCCAGACCCTACTCCACTCCCTATCCCAGTCCTATTCCATTCCCTATTCCACTCCCTGTTCCAGTGCCAATCCCAATCCCTATCCCAATCCCTGTCCCAGTCCTGAGCTGCCTCATCCAGGTTCCTCAGGATTGTCTCTCCCTGACCCAAATCACCCCCACTCAGCAGGAAAACATTTAATCCACAAGTCAAGCTGGGTCCTGAGGGGGAAATCTGGGAAGAGCCCAGCTCTGTTTGGACACAGCACCGGGATATTCACCTTTGTGACCTCAAAGCAGCTGCAAATTCAGTCCCTGGCGTCAATTTATGTAATTTTATACATACAAAAATATAATAAGTAAAAGTATTTGTTATATGGAATGACACAAAATTAATATAATATATAAAAATAGATAATATATTAGAATATAATAAATTATATATTATATTAATAAAATGAGTATAATCAATGATAAAATATACAATAATATATAATGTAAAATATATTATATTAATATAATTAATACATAGCAGTATTTTATATATGTGAATATAAAATTATTAGTGTATACTAGGTATAAAACTACACAATATACATATTGTAATATATTAATATAATATATTAATGTGTATATATGTAATACAATATATTAATAATAAATTAATATATTAATAATATTTAGTGATCTAATATATTGTAATATAGTAATGTATATTATATTAACAAAACTAATATAATCCATAATATAGAATTTGTAATGTATTATATATTAATAATAATATGTAATTATATATATATATATAAATTAATATAAATATGTGTGTGTGAACAAATAGAAACGAATACAATCATGTCAGTCCCTGGACAACAATTCCAAGCTCTGATGGGTTTGGTCCCTCTAAATCCCACCCAGGGCAGCTCTTCCCATTCTTTTCCCCACAGGACAAAGCCGGTGCTGGTGCCCAGTTTGGGATGCCAAAGCCAGGGAGTTTCCCAGGAGTTTTTCCAGCTCCACAGGAGGTTTCAGCCCTGCAGCCTTTTCCTTATGGGATGTGGACGGTGCCAAAGGACCCTCCCAGACCCCTCCTCATCCCAAACTCTCAATCCCTCTCTCCCGGTGCTGTGGGAGTGGCCCCTTTCCCTCTGCGATTTGGCTCCTCTGGGGGTTCAGCTTCCCAAGGGGAAAGATCCCACAGCCAGACCCTTCCCGAGCAGTTCACCCTTCCTAAGGGGAAGGCTCCCCCTTCCCGAGGTGAGAGATCCCCCAGCCAGAGAGTCCCGAGTGGATCCCCATTGCCAAGGAAACCTCCCCCAGATAGACCCCCCCCCCCCGACCTGCCCTCCATGCCAGACCCCCCTCACACAACCGGCGGGCTCTCCGGCCCCTCCGGCCGCCTCCCCCGCTCTCCCCCATCCCCGGGGGTCCCTCCCCATCCCGGGGCCCGTCCCGGACCTGCCGCCACCTTCCCCTCGCCACTTCCGGGTTCTTCTCTGCCCGCCGCCGCCCCGCCCCTCCAGCCTCGCTCCCGCCGGCCAATCCGGAGCCGCCGCCACATCCGGGCAACGCCGCTCCCCCCCCAGCGGTTCCGCCCGGCCCCGCCCCCAGTGCCTCAGCGCGACGTCGGCGTGGTGACGTCACCCTTAAAGGGGCAGCGCTCTCGACTCCGGCCTAGCCCCAAACACGGCCCTTCTTCCCCAAAACTGGCCCTTCTGACCCCAAAACCGGTCCTTCTGACCCCAAAACTGTCCCTTCTGACCCAAAACGGACCTTCTGACCCCAAAACTGGCCCTCTTACCCCAAAACTGGCCCTCTTACCCCAAAACCGGCCCTTCTGACCCCAAAATTGGCCCTTCTGACCCCAAAACTGGCCCCTCTGACCCAAAACCCGGCCCTTCTGACCCCAAACCCGGCCCTTCTGACCCCAAACCCGGCCCTTCTGACCCCAAAACCGGCCCTTCTGACCCCAAAACCGGCCCTTCTTGCCCCAAAACCGGCCCTTCTCACCCCAAAACTGGCCCAACAACCCCGAGCTGAGCCTTCCAGGCTCCTCAGGGAGGAATTTTCCAGGGGGAAATCACAGCCCCACCACACAGGTCTGACAAACTTGCAGAGGTTTTACTTCAGCAAAAACAAGTGAAAAGGAGAGAAAAAAAAAATAAAATAAAATCCTGTATTTTCAGGCCAAATCCTCTTTCTTGTATTATGGAGGAAACCAAGAAAAGCCCTTTTGGTTGGAGTTAAAGAGGGTGTTCCTTTGGGATTCTCCCAGTCCTTGTTTATCCCCCACATCCCCTCTGGGAGTGGAGTTCTGGTGTAAAAGAGTAAAAAAATCCCTGTGAGGTCCATAAAAATCATCAGGGGGGATGTGTGGAGAGAGAGGAAAATTAAAAACTCCAGAGCCCTGCTGAGCTGAGCTGGCAGTTCCTGGCAGTTCCAGCCCCATCCCGGCGCAGGGCTGAGTCCATGGATGGGCTGTTGGATCCCTGGGGGGTGTCAGGACATTCCCTCCTCCGTCCCCGCGTGTTTCCTGCGCCGGTGCCGGCGTTTCCTGGCGGGTGTGGCCTCCTGGGAGTTCTGGGAATTCTGGGGGTGGGGGCAGGACAGTCCCTTGGGTGCCCCCCAACAGTTCTTGGGGGCCAGGCTGCTCATCTTCCTCTGCTCCTCCTGGCCCAAATCCAGGGGCTCTGCCGGGGCCTTGGTGCAGGACTGGTGTTTCCTCTTGGCCCTGCCAGCATTCCTGGAAGGAAAAGAAAAAAAAGAAAATCAGGAATCAGCCCAATTGAACCCCAAAAGGGAGGGTTGTGAACCCCCTGCGGGCTCACCCAGTGCCTGTTCCTGAAAGGGGGGACATCCAGGAAGAACACCCAGCTCAAGGGAAAACGGGGTGGGAAAGGGAGAAAAGAGGGGGAAAGAAGGTGAAATGGGAAAAAATGAGGCAGAAATGAGGAAAAATGGTGTTAAAATGGGTGTAAAGAGAGTCTGTGGGGACATGGGGCCAGAGCTCGCCAGCCCTGCTGGGCCTGGAATGGGGGGAAAAGAGGGGAAAATGGGAAAAAATAGGGGGAAATGGGGGGAAAGGGAAAAAAAACCGAGGTGAAAATGGGGGGAAATGGAAAAAAAAACGGGGAAAAAAAGGGGGGAAAACAGGGAAAAAAATGGGGGAAAAAACGGGGAAAAAACAGGGAAAAATGAGGGGGAAAATGAGGGGAAAAACGGGGGGAAAAATAGGAGGCAAAATGGGGGGAAAACAGGGGAAAAAACGAGGAAAAATGGGGAAAAAAGGGGGGAGGAAGGGAGGAAAAAATGGGGAAAAACGGGGGGGAAAATGGGGAAAAAACAGGGTAAAATCAAGGAAAAAAAAGGGGAAAAATCTGGGGAAAAAAACAGGGAAAAAAGGGGGCAAAAAGTAGGGAAAAAATGGGGTGAAAAGGGGGAAAAAACAGGGAGAAAAGAGGACAAATGGAGTGAAAATAGGAGAAAAAAAAAAAAGGGAGGAAATGGGAAAAACAGGAAGAAATGGGGTGAAAATCGGGGGAGAAAGGGAAAAAACCCTCCTGATCTCCCCCAGCGAGGCAAGTTCCTAGCAAGGAACATTTCTCACGCCCCTCAGAGTGGGGCTGGCCAAGGTGGAGAACATTCCAGCCCCACTGGGGACCTCCCCACTGCCACAATGATCATTTCAGGGAGGTTTTTTCCCCCCTCTCTCCCCTCAGAGCTGGCAGAGCAGTGGGGGGGTCCTGGGAAAAAGGGCACAGGGACAAACAAACACCTACCTGGGCACTGCCAGGGGGGGCTGGGCCGAGCCAGGAGGGGGGGCTTTGACAGAACACCCAAGCTGCTTTTGGGGGTTTTCTGAGGCGCTGCTTTTTTCTCTGAAGGGGCCTGAGCCCGAACTCTTCAGTCCACACTTCCTTAAAGAGAATTCTGGATGTTCCTGTGCCCACTGAGGGACCACATCAGCTCCCCCCCCCACACCCAAAGCCCACCCCTCCCTCTTTGTCTGGAAAGGGAAGGGCCAAGGGAAAGAAAGAAAAGGAAAGAAAAGGATTTTTAAAGCCATCCCAGAATGGGTTGGGTTGGAAGGGATCTTAAAGCCCACCCAGTGCCACCCCCTTCCACCTTCCACCAGCCCAGGCTGCTCCAACCTGGCCTTGGGCACTTCCAGGGATCCAGGGGCAGCCACAGCTTCTCTGGGAACTCCATCCCAGCCCCTCCCCACCCTCCCAGGGAAGAATCCCTTCCCAGTATCCCATCTATCCCTGCTCTCTGTGAGTTCTAAACCATCCTCAATGTCCTGTTCTCCCTGCCCATTCTCCCTTCCTGGAGCCATCCATTTTATCCCCCTATTCCTTTCCAGCAGCATTCCCAAGGGCCCATCACTCACTTCTGGACACACCAGGACTCACTTTTTCCCAGCTCTGTTCCTGAGATCCTGGATGTAGTTGGTTCTCTCTATGGGATGCCCTCGGGATTTGTTGAACACTGCAGAGATGGGGACAGGACTGATTCACAACTTTTTGGGGCTTCACAAGGATTTTAACCCTTCACAAGGATTTTAACCCCTTCAACCAAGCACAGCTGCCCTCCCTGCAGCCACCCCAAACCTTCAGGACACCCCAAATTCCACCCCCATCCAATCCAGAGCCCACACTCACACTCTATGGCAGCGTTGGGTTCCATGCCTTCCACATCAATCAGGTACCTGAGCAAGAAAACCCCAATTACACCCAATTAACGAGGGAAAAACCCACAGCTCGGGGGTGATTCAAACAGCAGGAAGAACTGGGAGGTTGGCAGAGCTTTTATTCAGGGGCCAGGCTGGGGGATCAGCATCTGCTGTGCTGAAATTGGGATAAGAAGTGACAACCTGTGGAGGGCTGGGATTACACGGATCACCTGACTCTGTTTCCTTGGCATTATTTTCTCTTGGAAATGCCCCCCCTGAACCCCCTGTGATGTGGAAAACTCACCTGCACACCAGGTAGCCAGTCCTGTTCAAGCCATGGGTGCAGTGAACCCCGATGAGTTTGTCTGTAACACCCAAACCAGAGGATGTTTGAGTTCCCCTTTCCCCCCAAAATCCCCCCAGAACAAGCCCCTCTGCACTAACCCCTCCATCAGTCACCAATAAACTGCCACACACAACATTCCATCACCATATTTACACCTAATTATGTCTAATTTATTTATTAATAATAATTTTAACTTCTCTTACTTACTGTATTTCTTTATTGTGTCTGATTTTATTTATGTCAACCTGTTGCCTTGACATTCCCAGGCCAAGGGAAGGGAAAAGAAGTCCCTGCTGTTCCCTAAAACCCCAGCACTGGGACAGCAGGGACACCCAAACTCACCATTGTCCTTGTTGTCATTCAGGAACTTCTTCACCACACACTTGAACTGGAAAATGGTCTGTTTGCTGGGGATTTCGTGCCCCATGGTCAGGATCTTCGAGTAGCAGAGCGTGGCTGGGAGCTCCTGCAAGGAAGGACAGGCCATTATTTCCAGGAAAAAAAGGGTTTTTTTTATTAATTAATGGACAAGAAGCCAGAAAATGAGATTTTCCAACTGAGCAGCAATACAGTTTTGGGTTAAAACCCCTCTGCTTCACTCCTTTGACACAGCACCAAAATCCCACGTTATTTTTCCCACCTCCCTCTGCTCCCTGGGGAGCAAACACAGGGGCTGGAACGTTTTTCCAAGCAATTATCCACATGCCCAGAGCCATCTGCTACCAGGAGATCCCACAAAAAAACAGCTTTAGGGCAGCCCCAACCTCGTGCTGGTTCCCCAGGGTGGTCCCTGAGCAAGGACAAAGACCCCCCGTGGGGTTCCAATGGTTGATCTCAGCCCCTGCCAGAGATTCCAGGGCCTCACAGTCTTCCAATTCCCCTCCTGGAGGCAAATCCTGCCCGTTCCCAGCCCCCAGACCCACCTCTGGCCCGTAGTAGCGCCGGGTGTAGGTGAGGTCGATGATCAGCCCCAGCTCCTCCTTCCTCTCACTGATTTTCCTGAGGAGGTCGTGGGGTGAAAACCTCTCCTCTGGAGAGAGATTCCTCTCAAAACTCTGAGGGGAAACCGCGTTTCAGAGCAGGCATTAAACTCCCTCCCTGAATACCCCCTAAGTGCCCCTTTCCCGGGGCTGTTCCCCCGCCCCCAGGGCCCGGGGGGTCCCTCACCTTCTTCAGGGGCACCTTGAAGGCGATGAAGCGCGTTCCCGGTATCCTCCTGCCCAGGGGGATGTAGTCTGTCCACCTGGAGCCGGGCACGGGGTGGGGGGTGGGTTAAATTGGGGGAGAGACCCCCAGGCCTGGGACCCACAAACAGGCCCTGGCCCGGGAGCCTCCAACCCTCCGGTCCGAAACCCTCAACCCCCCAGTCCGAGACCCTCCAACCCTTCCAGATCCAGCGGCCCGCGGGCCCTGCAACCCCCCTGTCCCTCAAACGTGGCCGCCGAGGCCGGGCAGGGCCGCACTCACCGCTCGGGGACCCGCGAACGCCCCTTGCCCGGCATGATGGCGGTGGCGCCGCGTCACTTCCGCTCCCGCCCCGCCCCGCCCCCCGCGGGCACCGTGAGGCCGCGCCCACGGTGAAAGGCCACGCCTCACATCTGTGAGGCCACGCCCATAAGTCTTAGACCACGCCCATGGATTGAAGGACACGCCTATGTATTGTGAGGCCACGCCCCTCGCTGCGCTGCGGGGCTCTGGCGCCGCCTAGCGGTCACGGGTGGGAGCGACAGTGGCTGGGCAGGGACAGGGACAGGGACAGGGACAGGGAGTGGGACCTGGAATAGGACCAGGACTGGGACGAGGAGCAGGACCAGGATAGGACTGGCACCAGGACCTCCAGCTTTTCCAGCCAAGCCTGTAATTAGTGCCCAGCCAAGGAGCAGGAGCCGGCCCTGGGAAGGAGCTGTGGCTGCCTCGGATGTGGGGCAGGGACTGGCTGAGCCTGGAAAACTCATCTCACACCCTGGTCGGTGAGTGGGCATTGCCAGGACCAGGACCAGGACCGGGACTTGGACTGGGACCAGGACTGCATCATCATCCCAGAACCAGCATCAATGGCCCAGAACCAGGACCAGCATCATCAGCCCAGAACCAGATCCACCATCACTGTCTCTGAACCAGCATCACCACCCCAGTACCAGAACCAGCATCACTGCTCCAGAACTTGTATCAGCATCAATGTCACTGTCCCGGTACCAATATCACCACCCCAGTACCAGCACCACTGTCCCAGCACCAGCACCCCAGTTCACCCCAGCACCAGCATCAGAACCCCAGGACTGGCATCCCCACCCTGCACCAGCACTGGTACCACCATCCCTGACTCCATCCCAGTATCCTCAGTACTGTCCTCCCCACTCCTTGCTGGTACTCCCAGCATCAGCATTCCCTACCCCCTCCTGGCACCAGCATCCCTGGAACCAGCATCTCCACCCCATTCCCAGTACCCACAGCTCCAGTACCAGCATCCCCCATCCCACCTGCAATGGGAAATCACCATGGGAATGGGAAATCATGGTGGAGACTGGAAATCATTGTGAGAATGAAAATCATGGTGGGAATGGGAAATCGTGGCAGGAATGGGAAACCGTGGCAGGAATGGGAAATCTTGGGAATGGGAAATCATCATGGGCATGGGATTCATAGTGGGAGTGGAAAATCGTCATGGGAGTGGGAAATCGTGTTGGGAATGGGAAATCATCACTGGCATCCCCATCCCCACCCCAGTGTGGGCAGCTGAGGCTCCTTTGCCATGCACAGACACACATATAAATGTACCGTGCTAAGATCCCAGGCTTTCCTGACCCTGGGAATTTTGTCCCGGCCCAGCCAGGGCAGGATTTTCCAGTCCTCAGCACCCCACTCCCAAGAGGGTGGTGGGGAGCAACTCCCTGTGCACAGCCTGGAAAAACCGTGCCGGCACCTCCAGCTGGGAGCAGAGCCCCTTTTCCAGAGGGAGGGGAAGCACAGGGATTAGCATCCACGCCGGGAAGGGCCGGTTGGACCCGCCTGGCCGAGCAGGGTCCCGGCTCTGGGGGTGCCCCGGGGCCGTCTGGGCACAGGGGGGCTGCTCCCCCCCCACGGGAGATCAGGTTGAGCCTCCTGCTTTTCCAGCCAAGCCTGTAATTAGTGCTCGGCCGAGGAGCAGGAGCCGGCCCTGGGAAGGAGCTGTGGCTGCCTCGGGGTGTGGGACGGGGACCGGCTGAGCCTGGAAAACTCATCTCACACCCTGGCCTGCGAGTGGGCATTGCCAGCTGGGGCCCAGCATCCCTTTCCATGTGTTCCCCCCTGTTTTCCCCCCTCTTTGCCACCCCGGGTCTCGGGATGCTTTTCCAAAGGGTGATTCTGCCACACAGGGACCCCACCCACAGATGAGGATCCCCCCACGAGGGCTTTTCCACCCCTAAAGGGCTGCCCAAATCCCAAATCCCTCCTTCCAAGGTGGCCGTGACGGGGACAATCACCCTCCAGCACGAGCACACAGAGTTCACCACCCCCTACCCCTCTTTGCCACCGGTTTTGGGAAAGAGGGGCGGGGAGGGCAGGACAGAGCGGGGACCCCACGGCGGTGACTCAGGGATGCCGGGGGGGTTGGGGGGTTGCGAAACAGGCCCGGGATGGTTTGGGAGACGCCTCCACGCAGCCCCGCCAAACCCAGCCGCCCCGGGGAGCCCATCGGGGGAACAAGCCACGGCAGCGTCTGGGCTGTGCGCGGCGGCCGACCCGTCAGGCAGGTTTCCCGGGGCAGGAACCGAGCCTGGAGAGAGCCGTCCAGGAGCCGGGAATGCCCCTCCGCCCGCTCGCAGGCTGACGGAGCCCCCCGGCTGTCTCCTCTCGCCGCCGGAGCCATGCGGGCGGCCGGGCTGCTGCTGGCCCGGGCGATGCTGATGGCCTGGGCACTGCTGCACCCCGCGGGCACCCAGCAGTGTCACCCCGCCGGCCCTGCCACCGTCCTGCGCTTCACCGACCGCCACGCCGAGATCCGGGTGCCGGCGCTGCACCGAGTGCCCAGCCCGCTCGATCCCCTCTACGGGCTCGTCCGGCGCTGCCTGGACCTCATCCAGCAGAACCCCCTGCCCACGGGTGAGTCCTGAGCTCGGGGAGCCGGGACCCCACTGCTGAGGGTGCCGGGATCCCACCGCTCGAGATGTCAGGATCCCACTGCTGAAGGTGCCGGGATCCCACTGCTGAGGGTGTCGGGGTCCCACTGCTGTGGGTGCCGGGATCCTACCGCTTGAGATGCCAGGATCCCACTGCTGAGGATGCCGGGACCCCACTGCTGAGGGTGCCGGGATCCCACTGCTGAGGGTGTCGGGGTCCCACTGCTGAGGGTGCCGGGATCCCACCGCTTGAGATGCCAGGATCCCACTGCTGCAAGTGCCGGGATCCCACTGCTGCAAGTGCCGGGATCCCACTGCTGAGGGTGCCGGGATCCCAGGGTTTTTCCCTTGTCCGGAGCTGCCCCAGGGGTTCTGAGCCACTCCACGGAGGAGGACATTGCCTCCATCCCGGTGCTGCTGCCCCGGGAAGGTTGGGGGAGCACGGGGTGGGACCTGTTTCACCAGTGCCATGATTTATTTTGCAGAGTTGCTCCGGGCAGCCCTGAACGACCCCGGATCAGTGCGGACATCGCAGGTGAGCCGGGATGTGGGGCGGCGGATCCCACGGGAGCGTTATCCACCTGGGACGGGGCACGTGGGCGCACGGAGCACCTCAAACTCGGTGTCCCGGTACTGACGAGGCTCTCCCGTCACGCAGGTGGTGCAGTACGAGCTGGGCTATGTGGTCTGTGCCGCCGTGGCCCTGCTCTTCACCGTGGCCGTGCCGGTGGCCGGGATGTGCTTCTGCTACTGCCGGAGCCGCCGGCGCTGCGGGGGTCGCATCCGCGCCCACCGGCGCTCGCTGGGCTGCCGGCGGCACTGCCTGCTGGCCTGCCTGTCCTTCACCTCCCTCGTCATCCTGTGAGTCCCCCGGAACGCCCCGCGTGTTGGGGGGAGGGAGGGGAACCGTGTCCTGGGGGGCTGCCCCGTGACCGCCCGCTCATCCCTGGCAGGATCAGCGTCACCTGCGCCTTTGTCACCAGCCAGAGGGTCAAGGGGCAGATGGAGCCGGGGCTGGGGGCTGTGCCGACCACCCTGCGCAGGCTGCGGCAGCACCTGGCCAACGTCCCCCAGGTGGGTCCCCGGGCGGCCTCGCCCTCTTCACGGGGCGCTGCCCGGAGGTGGCCGCGCTTCCCTCGGGGAAAGTGGTTTGGGAGGTGACGCGGCTGCATTAAAAATGCGTTTTGAATGGCCAGCGCGGGGCTTCCTCCCCTCCCCGCGGCTGCTCCCCGAGGGCTGAGCGGCTCCTCTCTCCCGGCAGGGCGTGCAGATGGTGGTGGACAAGTTCGAGGTGCCCCGCAAGCAGATAATCTCCGATTTGGGCGGTAAGCGCCGCGCGGGGCACCGGGCAGGGCGCACGCCGAGCTTCCCGCGGGGATGCTGACGGGGTTCCCGGTGCCTTGCAGGCCTCAGCCGGAGCGTGGGGCTCTCCATCCACTCACAGCTCAAGGCCATGACCTACGCGGCGCTCTCAGACCTGCAGGACAGGGCTGCAGGTACGGCCGGAGCGCGGCTCCACCGGGGGGAACCGGGGTGGCCGAGCCTCCGGAGCAGCGTGAACTAGCCCTGGGCTTTCTCTTTAAGACCTACAGACCTCGCTGCACCATTTACAGATTCTCGACAGGACCTCGCGGGCGCTGGTGGCGGCGCGGGCCGAGCTGGAGCCGGCGCTGCGGGAGCGGCGGGGCAGGGTGGTCGCGCTGCTCGACGACCCCCGCTGCACCTCCTGCGCCAGCGCCCTGGGCAGGGCACAGAGCCTGGAGCTGGGAGCTGACTACGGCAAGGTGGGACGGGGCGATGGGCACCCACCACCCCCCCGGGGCTCACGGGGTTCCTTCTTGTTTGCTTCGGGTCCAGAGAAGGGCAACGAGGCTGGGGAAGGGGCTGGAGCACAAGTGCTGGGAGGAGCAGCTGAGGGAGCTGGGGGGGCTCAGCCTGGACAGGAGGAGGCTCAGGGGGGACCTTCTCACTCTCTGCAACCCCCTGACAGGAGGGGGAGCCGGGGGGGGTCGGGCTCTGCTCCCAGGAACAGCAGCAGGACAAGAGGGCACAGCCTTGAGCTGCCCCAGGGCAGGGTTAGGTTGGACATTGGGAAGTTCTTCCCAGAGAGAGGGATCAGCCACTGGAAGGGGCTGCCCAGGGAGGGGGTGGAGTCCCCGTCCCTGGAGGGGTTTGAGCAGAGCCTGGATGTGGCATCAGTGCCATGGGCTGGGTGACAAGGTGGGGTTGGGTCACAGTTTGGACTGGATGATCTCAGAGGTCTTTTCCAGCCTCTGTAATTCTGTGATTCTTGCACCCCAAGGTGCCGTCGGTGGAGAAGGTTTTGAAGGCCATGGCCGGGCTGCCCCGAAGCGACTTTGCGGAGATGATTCGCCAGGTTTGGGGGGGTCAGGGTGGAGCAGGAGGATCCAGCGCCCTCAGGCAGCTCCAGCTCAGCACCTCCTCTTTCCTTGCAGGGCAATGGCACCTTCAACTCCATCCCGGAGCTGGCTGTGGAGAGGATGGCCCAGGTCATCCAGGGTGAGTGAGGTGATTGGCCCAGGGACACCCTCCAAGGGGCAAACCCTGATTTGGGGGGCCACAGCGTGGGATGAGGGGACCATCCACGCCTCCAGCACAGCCTTGGCCCCGCAGATCTGCGGGAGGAGCTGTCCCACACAGCACAGAAGGTGCAGTCCATCGCTGACAGCTTCCCCCTCCCCGACTACACCCGGCCCGCCAGCGAAGCCCTGGTGACGGCGGAGGAGCGGAGCCAGCCCTACCTGAGGGAGGTGGAGCGCTTCGAGCACTACAGGTGACTCTGGGGAGCAGGGAGAGGGGCAGGGGGTGCAGCAGGGGTGGGTGCTGAGCCCTGCTGAGCCCCAGCTGGTGCCCCAGCCCTGTATGTGAGGGCTGCTGTGGGGAAATGAGCTCCGTCGAAGCCAGACGAGACACGAACACGAACACAAACTTCAGCAGCTTGAAGCAACTTTGAGAAATGTTACTCTCAGTGTGCTGCTAAACTGAGCTGTGGTAACATCAGTTTAATGGGTTTAGGGACTTTGAAGTCGTTGTTGATCAAACCCTTCCTTTTCCGAAGTGATGCTCTCCTTTACGTAGTGGTCTTGCGGTACAAAGCTGTTCCTCAGCTGGTTCTCAGGGTTAAACAGACAGGATACTCTCTCGAGGCTGTGCCCTGCTGCTCTGCCCCCCAGGTGGATCGCTGGCACGGTGCTGTGCTCCATCATCCTCCTCATCCTCGCCTGCAACGTGATGGGAATGGCCCTGGGGGCCTACGGGCTTTCCAAGAGGGAGGACCCGAGCGACTACGAGTGCCGAGGAGAGGCTGGTGCCAAGTTCCTCCTGGTGTAAGCATCCCCCTGCATTCCAGAGGGGCTGTTCCATCTCATCCCCCCCCTCCAAAAAAAAAACCCCAGGAGGGCAAAGCCCAGGGAAGGACTGGGAGGTGGCCCAGCGGAAAGGCTTTTGATGCCACCGCCTGCGCCGGGAGCAGTGGGAGAAGCGGCTCCTCCCTGGGAGCTGGCAGCTCCTGTGCCCTGGCCTCGCTGCCTGGCACACCCCGCTCCCAGGGCCCTTCCCAGCCCGGCGTGCCTGGGCTCGGGCAGGAGCCGTGGGGCTGCAGCTGGACGGGCAGGTCCCCGCAAGCCCCGGTCCTGCCCTGGTGGGGCTGCAGAGCCACCCCCTCCTGTCCCTCCCGCAGCGGCGTGGGCCTGGCTTTCCTGTTCTCCTGGCTCCTCACCCTCCTGGTTTTCGCCACCTTCCTGGTCGGGGGCAACATCCAGACGCTGGTTTGCAGGAATTGGGTCAACCAGGAGATTTATAAGGTGGGTGGCCGCACATCCGCCTGACACCACATGAATCTCTGCTTGTGTGCACCAAAATGCCTCCAAACGCTCTCTGTCCTCCCACTAAACCCGACTGGAAAAGCCCCATCCTAGACCAGAAGATTAGGTTTAGGAGGAGCTCCTTGGATTTGCAGCAGCAGCAGGGAATTTCCTTTGTGCTGTTAAATTTGCTGCCTGTGGGATCCCTGTTTTCTGGTCCTTGGGGATCCCTGGGGTGCCTGGGGTTGGCACGTGGTGTGATGGTGCTGAGAGAGGGGTTGGGGCTTTGGGGATGGGATCAGGACTCATCCCATGGCTGTGCACATGCAGGCAGGTCCCAGCACAGGGCTGTCCACTGCTTTCCCTCTGGACACACTGGTGAGTCTCTGCAGTGGGGACTGTACAAAGAAAGGCAAGATTAGTTCTGGATGGGATGAGGTACCTCAGGACAAACCTGTGAGGGCAGAGCACCCCTAAAATCATTGCTGGGAATGCCTGTGCCTGACTCTGACCCTCTCTTTCCTCCCGTTTGGCCCAGTTCATCGACACCCCTGGGAATCTCCCGCCATCCATGAACCTCACCCGCCAGCTCAACCTGAGGAGGGACTCCAACCTCAGTGCCACGTACCGGTGGGTGCTGCAGGAGCCCACCCCTGTCCCTGCACATCCAGGGCAAACCTGGGATGGTGCTGCCAACGTCCCTTTGCCTTCCAGGGAGTGCAAGAGCGGCGCAGGGCTGTGGGAGGTGCTGCAGCTCGACAGGTCCTACGACCTGGACGAGCACCTGAAAACCCCCAAGGTGAGGGCTGGCACCAGCCAGAGCTGCTGGGGGATGCTTGGGGATGCAGGAGCTTTGCTGGGGGGTTACTGGGGTGGAGGTGCCTGGCCCCAGCCCTGCAGGATCCCTTGTCCAACCCTCACAGTACACGGCCGACTTCCAAAAACGCCTGGGGGACTTCAGTGCCCGCCTGGGGGACGTTCGGCTCCTGCGCAGCGAGGGCAGGCAGGACCTGGAGACCTTCGCCCGCAGCGGCCTGGATGAGGTGGACTACGGGCGCTTCCAGGAGGAGGTGAGGGGAGCTGGACAGCTCTGCAGGGAGCAGGATGTGGCCCCACACCGGTACAGCCCTCCAGGGTTGTGTTTTGGGCAGTCACCCACTCTGTTTTCCCCCCAGATGAAAAACCCCGTGGTGCAGACCAGCCTGCCCGGCCTGGCCAGGAACCTGGAGGGGCTGCAGAAAATGCAGGTGAGCGGCAGGGTGGGTGGTGGGGGATCCCTCCGTGCCCTCAGGGGATCCCTCTGTGCCCACGGGGGTGTCCTCACCCCGCTGTGCCCCCGCAGAGGAACAGCACGGTGGCAGGACGGCTGGGAGCCGAGGCGCGGGCCCTGTGGCAGATGCAAAACTCCACGGTGCAGTCACAGGAGGCTTTGGTGGTGAGTCCTTGCCGGGCTGGTGTCTTGTGGTGCCCCAGTGGTGCCCCTTTGAAGACTTTTTCACCCTTCTCTGTCCCACTGTCCCGCAGGTAAAGCTGGGGGAAAGCGTCCAGTTCCTCTCCCGCTTGGCTCCGCACCTCAAGGTACTTCCACGTCTTCTTCCAGCTCCAAAAAATACCTGGTGCCCTATGGGTCCTGTCTGCCAGTGTCCCAAAAAAGAACAGTTACAGAGTGATGGGAGAGCCAGGAAAAACACCACCCAGGGGGGATCAATCTCCTTTGGTGATCAGATTTGCTGCTGCAAATCAGAAATCCCCCCCGCAGCAGGGGCACATCCCTCTTTTTCCCTGCCCTCCGGTAACCAGACCCAATTTAGAGCTTGGCACGCCCTGCTCCCGGCACCCTGGGGTGCCCATCCTGCTGCTCCCTGCTCTAAGGGTGCTGTGCCCTTGCTGTGCCCCCCCAGGAGCGGGTGAGGAGGACACTGGCCACCACGGCCTCGGTGGAAGCCCGGCTGCCAGCGCAAGCCCAGCAGATCCTGCGGCAGGTGAGGGTGGGGCTGGATGAGCCCTCGGGGGGGGGGACAAAATTCCAGAAGGAAAGAGTGCAAGAGGGGAAGGAGCACCTGTCCAAGCCTGACATTAGCCCAGAGGTGGATGGAGCAGGGCTGGAAATCATGGCCCTGTCCCTCCAAGCTGCCTTCTCCCTTCCCAGGAGATCGGCTGCTTCACCAGGAAGGAGCTGCGATACTTCACCCAGTACCTCAACTGGGTGGGGCAGACGGTGAGTGAGTGCCCCCCTTCACCCCAAGGGGATTCTTTGGGGCCAGGACCATCCCCCCCAGATCCCACACGCAATCCCTGAGCTGAGCCTCGGCAGCAAAATGCATCCCCCCACCCCGAGCCAGGGGAGCGTTTATGCTTCTTCTCCACCCTTTGTTCCAGCTGAGGGAGGACGTGGCCTCGTGCCAGCCCCTGGCCACGGCCCTGGACAACGGGAGGGTCATCCTGTGTGACCGCATCGCTGAGCCCTGGGTAAGGATCCCATCCCTCCGGAGGGGACCTGGGAAGGGCCATGTGAGGACACTGAGGGCACTTGGTGTGTTCAGCTGGAGGAGACTGAGGGGACCTCCCTGCAGTTCCAGCTCCCTGGGCAGGGGCAGAGGAGGGGCAGGACTGAGCTCTGCTCTGGGGGGAGCAGGGACAGCCCCCAGGGAATGGCTGGAGCTGTGTCAGGGCAGGCTCAGGGTGGATCTCAGCAAAAGGTTCTTCCCCCAGAGGGTGGTTGGCACTGAACAGGCTCCCCAGGGCAGTGGGCACAGCCCCAAGGCTGCCAGAGCTGCAGGAGGGTTGGGATGATCCTGTGGGGCACAGGGGGTGACCCTTGGGGCTGGGCCTGTGCAGGGCTGAGGGTTGGACTGATGATCCTTGCGGGAACCTCTCAACTCAGCATATCCTGTGATTCCATGACTCCCCGAGCCCCTCCAGACCCTGGGGGCTGCCCCTTCCCCCCAGCTCAGCACAACCCCCATGCTGTCTCCTTGCAGAATGCCTTCTGGTTCAGCCTGGGGTGCTGCACCTTCTTCCTCATCCCCAACATCATCTTTGCCATCAGACTCACCAAACACTTCCGCCCCATCCGCAACCGGCTCATGTGAGTGTAGTGGGCACGGGGTGGGCACAGGGTGGGCTGTGGGAGGACCCAGGGAAAGGGGGTTTTCGGTTCCTCCTTGACCCCCTCCCCAATGTTTTCTTCTCCTTTGCAGCTCTACGGGCTCAGAGGAGACCTGTCCCTTCCACATCCCCCGTGTCACGGCACTCAAGCTCTAGGATGGGGGGTCTGCTGGGTGTGCCCCACACCCCCTGAGCTCCCACCAGACCTGTGCCCAGCCACTGCAGGGCTCCGGATCCCTCTGACGTCTTTGCAGGGCTTCAGATCCTTCTGACGTCTCTTCCTCGGTGTCCTTTGGGGTGTGACATCCTTCCCGGTTGAGGGGTGCTCTGTGGAGATTGGGGCCCCTCCTCTGCACCCTGGGGGGAGGTCTAAGCACCCCTCAGGGATGCTCCCAGAGCCCTGCTGATCCAGGGTGCAGGGGAAGGATCCCCATTTCTCTCTCTCCCCACCAGCTCACCCCTCACAGACCCCCAGGGATGGACACCCCACGACACTTCCCCACTTCCCCCCGGGACCCCCGGGCACTGTGGGGCACATTAAAGCCCTTCCCAGCCAAACCCACCACTGACTCCTTTGTTTGCAGCCTCCATCTTCCTGCTTTCCACAGGGAACCGTTCTGAGGGGGCTCTGGGGTTCAAGGGGCTTTAGGGCTGAGGGGGCTCCAAGGCTGGGGGGTGTGGGGGGCACAGCCAAGGAGGTCTCTGGGGCTGAGAGGGTTTTGGGGCTGGGGTTGTAGCTGGGGGGGTGTCCCAGGGCTGAGGGTTGGAGGGGCTTTGGGGCTGAGGGGGCTCAGGGGGCTGAGGGGGTGACATGGATGTGGGTGCTCCAGGGCTGAGGGGGTGAATGGGCCAAGCCCCCGGTAGTGTCCTGTGGGACCCCCAACTCCATCCCCCCCAAAACCCACTGCATAAAACCCCCTCCTACCCTCAGGATGCTGTTAATTACAGCTTAATTAGAGCTGGGGGCCTCAGGGGCAAAACTGAAGGTGAAGGGGGGGTTGCTGTGTTTTCCATCATGGAATGGTTTGGGTTGGAAGGGACCTTAAAGATCCATCGTTCCATCCCCTTGCCGTGGTCAGGGGGCTCTTCCCCTGCTCCCAGGGAAGCCCAGGCAGGGCTTGGCCTCCCAGTTTATACCTTTATGGCATGAAACTCCTTCATCCCATTCATATCCTTCATCCCCTTGTTTCAAACCACTTTGGTCCAACCAGCACATCCTTTACGAAATCCACGCAGGAGTTTGCAGATCCACCTAACGAGGATTTCCCGGGATCTCCCTCCCTGAAATAGTCTCTGTTTGCCAACCAAGAGAGAAGTGCCCCATTTTTATGCATTATTAAAGGGCTCTTCCTACCCACAGCCAGCGGAAAACACCTGGTTTATGTATTATTTAGGTTATTGTTGCCCAGAGCCGTCTGGTTTTAGGCAGTTCCTCGCCTGCAGAGGTCGGTATTGGAGAGGCTTTTTCCAGAGGGATTCAGGGAGTTGAAGCCCGAAGGAGGATTTCTGTAGGAACCCCCCCTCTCCAGGGATGCCCTCGGCCCATTTGGAAAACATCTGATGGCGTCATGTGCAAAAATCAGCTTTAAAACAGAGTGTTTTGCTGCCAGAAGAGAGTTGGTGGTGGGGAAAAGTGACTTTCCTACCTGGAATTCAAACATGAAATACATTCCCGACTTTCCTACTCCCAGCTGGATGTGCTTTGAAGGCTTAGAGTCATGAAATGCTGAGATAATTAAAAAGGAAAGGTCTGCCTCGTTTTATAAGCCCCTCTCCACGGCAGTGCCACGTTTTAAATACAGTAATACCCACTTTGTGGTGCAGGAGAGCACAGGGATTATCTGCTTTAAATGTTAAGTAACATGAAAGCAATAATATTTATTTAGTTCATCCACTGATTAAAAAAATCACAGTTGTTTAGGTTAGGAAAGAACTAGTCAGGAAAAAACATCAAGGCCAACAAACAAACAAGGTGAATTCAGCTGGTTCATCTTCCTAAAATCATTTCTCGTAGGTGGATCAGAATAAATAACAGATAAATAATGATTGACAGAGAGATTCACCCCAAAACAGATGTATATTATGTGTATGCATTATCTCTGCTCCCTCCCTGGGAGGTAGGTGGATGAAAAATGGAAAGAACTTTGAGTTAATGGTAAATCACCAAGGAATAATCCAGAAAATGGTTCTAAACCACCTGGAGGGCACTTTGGTTTTGGGGAAAAAAAAAAAAAAAAAAAAAAAAGAAGTGAGGACAAGCTGGATAATGATTCCCCACCCAAAGCCAGGCCATGATTTATGATTAACCTTCACTCCCACCCCACACAGGCACCTTCCCTCTGCTTGATTACTTGTAGGGATAAATTAAAGACTGAAATCAGCTCATTTCCAACTCCTAGAAGTATTTTTTTTTTTAATGAAAAGTGGGTGTCTCCTCTGTCAGAGGGTTTTTTTTTTTCCCTATCTCAGTTTGCCTGGATCTGTGTTATGCGACTACCAAAGACTGAACCAAACTGGTGTTGATCAAACCACTTCCCTTCTCAAACCCTCCCCTTGGAATTCAACCCCTGGGACACCTCACCTTCCTCGGGCTGCACTCACTGACCCCAGAAGAGTCTATAATTAATAGATGCCAATCAATAATTCAGAGGTTAGAGGCAGCAGCTCTGCCTGGGGTGGGATCTCTGCTCACCCCAGGAGTGTTTCCCCCCCAACATCTATTTCAGGATCCGAATTGTTCTCCTCTATTCCCGGAACTAAGGAGAAATGCAGGAAAGGTGCAGCCAATTTTGCCAGAATCAGCCTATTCCTGCAATGACAATAGTATCCAGTTTTACCATTGTTACTCGGTTTCCCTTCTTTTCTCCCTGTTTTTCAATGAACACCAACATCCCTTTTTCCTCCAGAAAAAGGATCCATGACCTCTCCCATCTGCTCTTCTCATCATCCCCTAAAAACAGCTCAGGGAGCTTAGATACAAACCAGCTGCCATGGAGAGTTGTTCAGAGTTTCATTCCCATCCCCAAAATGTTCATTCTCAAGCTGTTTGTGCAGCAGAGCCCCAGCAATTACCGAGGGAGGAATAAAATCCCAATTCTCAGTTTAAAATTTCCTTTAATCTCAGCTGAGGAGTTATGTAATTCTACCAAAATCCCTTTTTTTTTTTTTTTTTTTTTTTTTTTTGAGCCATGAATTACCTACTGACTCCCTAACCCAAACTCCCAAACAAGCTCAGCTTTGTGAGAACCCAAGTCCCAGAGGCTTTGCTCCGGTTTCCTTTATTTGTAAAGTGGAAAAACTCCTTGGAATTTCGATGCCGTGAGGATATTTTGGATGGCACAGATTTTCAGGCCAGAATGCAGTTTTGGGAACAATAAACTGTGTTGCTTTATTAGTGCTGATTGTTGTTTGCTGCATAATGGCTCTGGATGGGGCTTTGCTTCCAGGGTGAAACAAACCCAGAGTGAGCTTGGGATAAACAGCCAGTCCTGATCCTCTGCTGTAAATGCAAACCCAATCTCCTCCCTTACTTGCCCTCTGATCATGATTTTGTCCCCAGGGTCCCTCTGGGCTTGAGAAACGCTCTGAAAAACCAAGCCAAGGTCGCCAGAGCTACTGGGAAAGGGCACTTTTCCTTCTGTCTCCTTCAGTCAGAGGCAGCTTTGGGGATAATTGTAGGGTGAGAAAAAAATTCCCTTTGCCCATCGTGGAGTAAAACATTTCCCAAGCTGGGCTTTGCCCTCTGGTGCTCCTCCCACCAGGCTCACAGCAAGGTTTATTTTCATCATCTTTCATCCTCCTGAAGCATCAGCAGATAAAATGCTTTGCATCCTGTGCTTGAAACCTCTGGATTTCTCCTTTTGAGGGCACGGAGATCACAGCAATCCCAAGGCTCTGAAAAGCCTGTGGGCTCCTTCCCTTGGAATTCCAGCCCTCTGCAAGGATTCTGTTATCCTGGTGTTCTCCATGCAGCCTGAGAGCTGCTTTGCTAAAGTTAGAGACAAAATTAAGGAGAAATTCCTTCAGGAGAACTGATGTCTCCCCACTCATCCAGACTGCATTAACTAGATGGTCCTGCTGTGCATAATCTTTGTTTTTATCCAAAATATTGTTAACTGGTGGGAAAAAATAACCAAAAAACCCCCCATTTCAAAATGTTTCCTTCTCCACACCCCTGTCAAAACTCGGCTTCCTTATCTTTACACGGCTTTATTTCTCAGGGAGCCATTCCTGGCACATAATCTTGGCTCAGGAGCAGGAATATGATCTGGGATTTTCAGTCACGTTGGCTGAGGGTGAGTAAAACCCCCTGAGCCTCCTCTGGGTGCATCACGCTTGGATCCCCAGGGAATCCACCATGGAAACACCTCAGGGGAGTCGCTGCAAATCTCGGTTTTTCATAAATAATAACCCAGCTGTTAACTCTGGAAACAAACCCCTTGGATGGCTCCAAGCATTACTTATTTACACCAGCTGAGAGAGAACGTGCAGCGTTTCAGCTCCCAGCCCCGTTCCCACATCCCTCACATTCCCGGGTATCCATGGAGATGAGCATCGTGCCCATGACAACTCCACGGGAGCATCTTGAGCATCTCCAGAGCAGCCCAGTCCCCTCCCTGGGCTTTTCCTGCTGCCAGACAATTCCTGCTGGCTTGTTCCTGCTCCCACCCGGCTGATGGCAAAGCTTTTCCAAGAAAAAAGGGCCTGAGGAGGAGCGGATTGGACAGATAATGCTGGAATATTGGGTGTATAAAGGTCCCTGTGGTTACATTTATAAACCACAAGCCTTGAAATTGTGGCTTTAGGGGAAAAGGAAAGCTTTGGACAAAGTCCTGTGTCATCCTGGGGCAACATCCCAGCTGGAAAATGATCCAAAAGGGATGGGAGGGGACACATCCCATGGGATTTCATTTCAGATTTAGGATTTCATCCTAAAAATCTGACCCCATTTCCCTCAGCACGCGTTTCCCACCCCCAGTTTGTCTTTGCTTGTTCTCATTTACACCCAGAGCAACAGGGGATGAAACCCCACAAGGCCCCAGCCCTGGGAACTCTTTCCATGGAGGGAGAGGGGGAAATCCGAGTGGAAACATCCCCCCAGCTCAGCTAAGAGGATTTACACGACTATTTTGTGAGCCAGTTGGGTTTAATCATCTCATCCTCACCAAGCATGTGAGTGAGAAACCAGGGCAGGGGAGGTAAGAGCTTGTTTTGTTCTCAGGTGAATAAACAAGGCAAAAGCCTGGGCCAAAATAAGGTGTATAAAAGAAAACCGTAGTTTAAAAAATATTTTAAAGTAATTTTTTTTAAAATGTAAAAATAAATTTTACATTAAAATTCAATAAAATAAAGCAAAACTGAAAATTAAAATAAAATAGAAATTTAAAATAGGTAAAAATAAAAATCAAAATGAAATAAATAAAAATAAAATAAAAATAAAATAAAAATAAAATAAAAATAAAATAAAATCAAAATACTTTAAAAATTAACAATAAATATTTGGAAAATATGTATTTAAAAATAAATTTTAGAAATAAATTTTTTAAAATTATATTTAAAAGAAGTATTTCTCCATCTCCAAGCTGGTCCTTGATTCTTTTCAAGTCTATTGCTTGATTTAGTGTGGGTTTTTTTAAATAAAAATCAAGCAATTACCTACATTTCCTGGGGTTCAGCTTTCTCCAGCTCACCCACAGCCCCTTTTCCCATGGGAAAAACTGATTTTTCCTGCTCCTTTCCCAACTCAACCCAGCCAGGAACGCACAGGGAGCCCAGGGGACGTTATCGCTGCACCCATCCCACCTCCACAAGCTGCTCGTGCTCGGGAACACATTTCAACAAAGCCCAGCCCGAATTTTCCCACGAGCTCTGGGAATCACGGCCGAGGAATTCCGGGACACGGGCGATTTCCCGGAGCAGGATCCGAGCTCCCAGGGGTGATTGATGGCAAAGCCGCGGAGCTGGCAGCGAGTTCTCCCAAACCCCGGCCGTGCTCGGGGGTTATTTTGGAGGAGGTGACCTCAGTCAGCCCCCCCGGGTGGCTCCGAGCCCGGAGCGGGGATTGTAGGGTAAAAATAACGGAGAGGAGAGGAGAGGAGAGGAGAGGAGAGGAGAGGAGAGGAGAGGAGAGGAGAGGAGAGGAGAGGAGAGGAGAGGAGAGGAGAGGAGAGGAGAGGAGAGGAGAGGAGAGGAGAGGAGAGGAGAGGAGAGGAGAGGAGAGGAGAGGAGAGGAGAGGAGAGGAGAGGAGAGGAGAGGAGAGGAGAGGAGAGGAGAGGAGAGGAGAGGAGAGGAGAGGAGAGGAGAGGAGAGGAGAGGAGAGGAGAGGAGAGGAGAGGAGAGGAGAGGAGAGGAGAGGAGAGGAGAGGAGAGGAGAGGAGAGGAGAGGAGAGGAGAGGAGAGGAGAGGAGAGGAGAGGAGAGGAGAGGAGAGGAGAGGAGAGGAGAGGAGAGGAGAGGAGAGGAGAGGAGAGGAGAGGAGAGGAGAGGAGAGGAGAGGAGAGGAGAGGAGAGGAGAGGAGAGGAGAGGAGAGGAGAGGAGAGGAGAGGAGAGGAGAGGAGAGGAGAGGAGAGGAGAGGAGAGGAGAGGAGAGGAGAGGAGAGGAGAGGAGAGGAGAGGAGAGGAGAGGAGAGGAGAGGAGAGGAGAGGAGAGGAGAGGAGAGGAGAGGAGAGGAGAGGAGGAAACCTCCTGGAGAGTCAGGGCTTGCACACCCCGCTCGGAGGGAAGGAAAACACAGGGATGTTCGGGGGTTCCCGGGATGTTCGGGGGTTCCCGCGGTTGGTGGGGAAGGAAGGCCCCGCTTTGTGGGAGGCTGGAGTTGGGAATGGCCGGGCAGGAATTTGTCCCTGGAGCTGCCGGGAGGAACATCGCGTTTTCCAGGAGCCCGAAGGCTGCCCCGAGGGAGGAACAGCAGATTCATTGACACAAAGGACAGAGCGAGCCTTTCCCGGGGAGGGTCACGGCCCTTCCCCGGACACAGCCGGGGATTGTTCGTGTCCTGCTCCCAAGGCATTGGGAAAGGTCATTTTTAAATCCAGCGCTGGGTGGAAACTGGAGCAGACACCAAATATCTTCAGCAAGTGGGAATGACTTCTCCCATCTCCCCCAAATCAATCCAGATGGAGGCTCGAACACAAAACCTTGATTTTTTTTTTTTTTTTTACACTTCAAAGCACTTTTATTATCAGTTCTTATTCCTAAATGAAAAAGTATTTCCAAATAAGCATCTTATTTTATTTATTTATTTAATCTTATTTTATTTATTTATTTAATGTTATTTTACTTTAGAATTTTATTTTATTTTTCTTTATATATTTTATCTATTTTATTGTATAATTTTACTTTATGATATGTCATTTGGATATTTATTTATTTTATTTTATTTTATATTTTTATTTTATGCTATATTCTTTTATTTAATTAATTCATTTATTTTACTTATTTTATTGTATTTCATTATTTATTTATTTATTTTATAATTCTTTATGTTATTTTATTTCATTATTTACTTATTTTATATTTTCATTTTCTATTTTTGTTTTATTTTCTCTTATGTGTTGTATTCTTATTTATTTTTTATCTTTTTATATTTTTATTATATTTTGGTTTTTTAATTTACTTTAATTTTATTTTATTTTAATTTAATTTTATTTTATTTCATTTCATTTTATTTTATTTTATTTTAATTAAAGCTGTTGTCACTCAGGTGATGCTGCCATGCCTGGGGGAGGTCAAAGGCCCATTTTTGGGAGCTGTATCTTAGGCAGGTTCTCCTCCCCAAGCCTTGGTGCATCACTGGGATGGCATCACTGGGATGGCATCACTGGGATGGCATCACTGGGATGGCATCACCGGGATGGCATCACCCTGAGTCAGGGAGGGCAGGGGAGGGTCCCTCCCATCCCTAAGGAGCTTTTCTGCCTGGAATAGCAACGAGCACATGAGCAGAGTTATTACACCCCTAATCAGCTTGTAGAGCTGGATGGACATTTATAACCTGGTGGAAAAACACTTATTACCCCATGGATAGACATTTATAACCCCAGGGATGAACACTTTACAACCCCAGGGATGAGCATCTACAACCCCAGGGATTAGTGCTTTTAACCCCATGGATGAACATTTATAACCTGATGGCTAAACACTTACAACCCCAAGGATGGACACTTTTAACCCCATGAATGAAGATTTAAACCCTATTTATGAAAGTTTATAACATGGATGAACATTTTTAACCCGATGGATGCACATTTATAACCCTATAATGAACATTTTGAACCCCACAGATGAACATTTTTCACCCTATAATGGACATTTTTAACCCAAGGGATGCACATTTATAACTCCACAGATGAACATTTTTTACCCCATGGATGGACATTTTTAACCCCACACATTATCATTTATAACCCCATGGATGAACATTTTTAACTGAACACTTTTTAGCCTATAATGAACATTTTTAACCCCACACATGATCATTTATAACCCCATGGATGAACATTTTTAACTGAACATTTATAACCCTATAATGAACATTTTTAACCCAAGGGATGCACATTTATAACCCCATGGATGAACACTTTTAAGTGACCATTTTTACCACTATAATGAACATTTTTTAACCCCATGGATGAACATTTTCAACCCCATAGATGATCATTTTAGAGCCTCTTCAAGACACCATCCAACAGTGAAGAGCAGGAGGGCGTCTACAGCTCCCAATATTTCACATTCCACTTGCCAGTCCCGAGGAAGAGAAATGAATAACAAAATAATTTGGCTCATCTGCTACCTCGAGGACCCAGCTTTGCCTCTGAAACCCAACAAGGAAAAGCTTTGCCTTATTTGCTGCTTTCTCCCCCCAAAACTCCCTTTTTAACAATCCCTCCCTGGAGCCTCCCAGCAGCAGGAAGGTGCTGGCAGGGTCCTTCCTGGTGCCTGTGAGTCACATCTGCCCGTGGATGCTGTTCCAAAATGACATCAGCGCTGAGGGAAGCAGATCCCCGTGGAAGGGACAACGCCACGCACTGAGTCCTTTTTTCCATGAAATCCTTGGCTTGGCAGCCTCTGGCCAAGGAGGAAAACCCCCTCCTGGAAGCAGCAGGAGGTGCTGGGTGGAAAGTTTGGCTGGGTGGATTTTTTTTCTCCCCCCCTCTGTTGGTTCCTCCCCTGGCACATTCCCTGTGCCCTGACGTGCCTGTGGGATTAGGGAATTGCAGGGATTTCTCCTCCTTTCCATCACAGGTTATGTAACCCATGACATTCTGGAAGTGTGTGTGAATTCAACCCCCTGCTCCTGCCAGTTTTAACTCCTGGCCTGATTTCAGCCATGGAAAAGGCTAAAAATTTATGTCACCATGGAATCCTGGAAGGGTTTGGGTTGGAAAGGACCTTAAAGCCCACCCAGTGCCACCCCCCTGCCACAGGCAGGGACTCCTTCCACTAGGCCAGGTTGCTCCTGGCCTTGAACAACTTTTATCCTTTTAAAATCCTTTTATCTTCTTTTTTTAAAATTTTTTACAGGAAAAATTAAGGATGTCTAGAGCAAAGGAGAGAAACCCCACCCATGAGCTGTGTAATCCTGCAGCTGAATACAGAATAATGGGGCAGGTAAAGGCCTTTTTTTCATTAAAAATTAGGGAAAAATGACATTTGTTTCCTCTCCTTTCTCCTTCCTGGGGTCTTGCATGGCTGAAGGCCCGGCACAGCTTCACCCCTGGTGTGCAACCAAATAAAAAAAAAAATAAAAATAAAATGATAATAATTAAAAAAATAAAAATAATAATAATAATTTTAAAAAGCAAAATATCCTAATAAAGCATCAGTGTTTTAATTAGACACTGGGATGGGAAAGTAACAGCCTGAGTGGCATCTTCCCTTCTGGCAGGGAAGGAAGTGCCCCCACTGCTTTCCTTCCCCAGTACTGCCATCACCCCATTCAGTCCCCAAATTGCTTTTCCTCTGCTCTCATCCAGGCAGGAGCCAAATATTGCAGAGATATAATCTGGATCCCGAGAAAAATCCCAGGAGTTTTCCTTTCAAGAGCCAGTTCCGTGGTGAGGCTGGAAAATAAACCCGAGTTCTGCAAAACACCTTCCATTAACCCCCCGAACACAGCCCTTATTCCCAATTATTTCTGCATTAGGAGGGTTCAGGGATGTTTCTGGATGAATTTAGTGGGATTTGAGGTGGGATGAGCTTGAGGCCAGACTTTTTTTGCTGGCTCCAGGGAGGGACAGTGGGATGGGGTGAGGCTGTGGGACTCCATCCCCACCTCCAAACCCCTCCCAGATTACCCCCAAGCCCCAGGAAATCCCTCACAGACTCTCCCAAGCTGCAGCTGCTTCTCCAGGTGAGCCCAGAGTTCTGTGAATAAAAGTGTTTTGCATGAATTAAAACCATAAAAAAAAAATAAATTCAAAAAAAATCAATGAGGAGCAGTGAAGGAGATGAACCCACCCCCTTTCCCAGCTCACCATTCAACCCAAGTCAGCATTTTCCATCCCTTACGAGAAAATCTCATCCCATTAAGGATTTTTAAGCTGGCACAGGGCCTGTTGTGTTATTTCCACTGTCCCCTGGGGATGAAGAAGGGCCAAACCTCCAGTGCAGATCGATGCAGCTCCTGCCTTGAAGCTGAGAGAAATTTTACCCTGCTGAGAGGCCAAAAACCCACGTGGCCCCATTAAAGACAAGCCCTGGGTACACTGGGCTGGGTGGGTTTAGCCCCATAACTTCCAGGATAAATTAAAAATTCATTAATAATCCACAGGCTGCTCCTGCTCCATTTTGCAGATGGAATCTTTATTTCACCAAACAAGACCAAAACTTCCTTCAAAATATTTTAGTACAGGAAAATCCTGATTTTTAGAAGCTGTGGATGGATTAATCTCAAACATCTTGTTCCCAGTGCTGTATTTCTGTCTCTTCCTGGCTTGGGATTTTGGATAACCCAGGGAAGAGTATTAGAACCCAAAGCAGGGAATCAGGAGCCATCTGTGCACTCACACATGGAATAAATATTCCCTGCAGGAGAGAGCTTTGACAGGCTCACACACCTTGATCCTGCCCTGCTATTTCATTTTTCTCCTCCAGAAATGAATATCCAGTTCTTCCCAGCACAGCCCAAGCTCCCAGCACAGCTCATTTCCCCACCAGACAGAAACCACTTTAATTTTTTACCATAATCCAGCCAGATGGATAAACCAGGGAATGGAGCATCAGGGTAAAATCCCCTTTACAGCCAGATGTGCCCTGAGGTCCAGGGGTGGGAGCAATGCTGGCATGGACATTCCTGGCCCAGCAAAACCTCAGGAGAGCTTTGGCTGTATCAGTGGCTGAGTTAAAAACATAAAATCCTGGAATGTTTTGGGTTGGAAGGGACCTTAAAACCCAGCCCATTCCATGTGCAGGGACGCCTTCCACCAGCCCAGGTTGCTCCAAGCCCCTTCCAACCTGGCTTTGGACACTTCCAGAGGCAAACTCTGGGGGCAGATTCCTCCTTTCTCCCACAAGTCTGGGCTTGTTTTATTTCCCCTCCACCAATCCACAGAACAGCTCCCTGTTTCACAAGATAATGGATAATGGGTTTGGAGCTGCAGCCAGAAAGTGCTGAAAGCATCCTTTCCTTTCCCAGAGAAAGGAAACCATGAAATTCCCAAACCAGCCTCAGACCTGCTCATCCCATTGATATTCTTCAACAATCCAAACTCTGTGATTTCCCAAAATTTCCAACCCAGCCTCAAACCCTGCTGACCCCATTGATATTGTGCAATAAACCATCCAAATGCTGTAATTTTCCAAGATTCCCAAATCAGCCTCAGTCCCTGTAATTCCATTCAATATTTCTCCAAGAAACCATCCGAGCTCTGTCGTTATCCAGGATTTTAAAATCAGCCTCAAACCTTGATAATTCTTCAGTACAGAAGGCAAACGCTGCAATATTCCAAGATTTCCAAACCCTGCTGATTCCACTGATATTTCTTCGATAAAACCATCCAAGTGCTGCAATTTTCCAAGGTTTCCAGACCAGCCCCGAACCCCGATATTTCTTCAAGCGTTAAATCCGAACACTGCAATATTCCAAGATTTCCAAACCAGCCCCAAACCCTGCTGATCCCATCGGTATTCATTCAACAAACCCTTCCAAGATTCCCAACCCAGCCCCAAATCCCGACACTTCCTCAGCACAAAATCCAAACGCCGCAGCATTCCAAGATTTCCGAGCCAGCCCCAAACCCCGGCGTTCCTTCAATGAAACCATTCAAGCCCCGCCGTTTTCCAAGGTTTCCCTATCCCTGCTGTTTCTCCAGGAGAGCTGCGGTTTGCCAGGCACTCCTTTCGCCCATCGGCGATGCTCCCCCATTCCCGCATCCTGCGGGAGGGCTGGGTTGGGGGTGACGGCCGGGTTTTGGGGGGGCCGCGGGATTCCCTGGGGAAGGAAGGGGATGGATCCCGGCCAGGCTGTGCAGGGCTGGGCCGCGCAGAGCCGGCTCCTCCCTCTCGCTATTTATTCCTCCCCGGAGCTGCCGGAGCTGAATCACCTCGAGCCGAGCAGGGAAGGAGCTGCCAGCCGGTGAGTGCCGGGGAAAAGGGGGCGCGGGGGCTCCGGGAGGGGGGGAGAAAGGATAAATCCAGGGGCGAGGGGGGTTTGAACGCCGAGCAGCATCGCGGGGATGGGGAGCTGCCTCCTTTCGCTGCCATCGCCGCCTAAAAATAGACATTTCCAGCGTCTCCTTAAAAGCCGGAGCTCGGCTTTGCCCGCTGCTTGTTTACTCAGCGCTCCTTCGGCGCTGATGCCGGCGGGGAATTTTTCCTTGGAGGGTTTTTTTGTCCTTTCCCTCGTCTCCCAGATGCTCCCCCCGGTTATTTGGGGGGATTGACAGAAAAAAAAAAAAAAAAAGGGGGGGGGGGGGGGGGAGAAGGGGAGGGATTCCTTAAACAAGAGGTGACATTTTCAGAGAGCAAACCGCCAGCTTACAGCCCCCCCCTTTCCCAAAACCCCCAGCCTGGAATTTCCATCCCCCACCAGCCGGGATCGCCGGGAGGGTCTGGACGCCCCCATTCCCGAGCATCTTCCCACCTCCACCTTCCACCCCCTCCCGTTGCTCCTTCCTCCACCCTCTCCCTCGCCGCGGGCACCTTACCAAGGTTATTTCCACAGTTGTTTTGGCACCGGGGTGTTGGTTTTCCCCTCTAAACCCGAAACTTCCTCCTTGCCAACCCCGAGCACGTAATTGCTGCTCGTGATCGCAGCCTCCATTTTCCACTCCCCCCTGTGCCCTGAAGGAGCACAGAATTCCTCTCGTTCTCCCTCCAGCACGGAGAGAAATGGAGAAACCGCCCCGCTCTAAACCACCTGAATTAATTCCTCCTTTCCCACATCCGCAGAGAGGGGAGGAAGGTTAAACACAGCCGAGGCAAAATACCTGCGAAGCCACTCGGTGCCATAATTTAATATCGATATCCTGGTCACAGCAGGGATGTTATTTCCAGGCAGAGGGATCTCCCAGCTCCAAAGCCGGGGAAGCGGCTCCTGGTGCCCCATCATCACCCCCGGGTTTGTGCCGGGGACGAAGCTCGGAGCTCGTTAATTAGCGCGACGCTAACGAGCCTTTGCCCTGTTTATCAGAGCTCAGCTCTGCGAAGGCAATTAGAGGAGCAGGTCAGAGCTGCTGGGCTGGAACATCCTCCGGGGGCTTTGCCATAACCTGTTTTCATCCAGGGGCTAAAATTCTTTATATTTTTCCCCCCTCTTTGGAACTCAGCGAGGGGAGTGATATCAAAAAAAAAAAAAAAAAAAAAAAAATTAAACATGGCTATGTTGCTGCCTTCCCCCCCCTCCATCATTTCCAGATTTTCACCCAGGTTTTGTTGTTTCTGCCGTGTCTTCTCAGCTATTTTTAACCCCCTGATCTCATCCCTGCCCCCAGCGGGTGGGTGCCGAGGGTGAGGAGGCAGCATACCCGCTCCAAAGAGGGTGGTTTGAGCCCAGATTTTTCCATGAGCAGGCGGCCCAAGCCTGGAATTCCTCCCCATCACCAGGGACAGGCTCGTGCATCCTCCCTGCTCTTTCCTTGAGGCCTTTTGCAGGCGATCCCACCCAAACACAGACCTTTAAAAGGCTTTAATTCAAGCGTTTCTCGACATAAGACCAGATTTTAGGGAGGGTGGAGGGAAAAACATCATTATCTGAACCCGGGGAGAGATTAATTTGCTTTTTATGGCCCATAAAACCGTATCTAGGTTGCAACAGAAGAATCTGTGGTTTAAACAGGGGGTTGTTTGGCTGTTAAGGGTGATATCTCAGGAGAGACCATCACCTCCTACTTGCATTAGGGTTATCCCTGGGGGAAAGGGTGAATTTTAAGGAAGTTGGCCCATTAGTTGCTACAAAAAAAAAGCCATTTAGGACCTACATTTAATTGTTTCTTGCTGTAACACGAGCCAGAAGGCACATCCAAGGGTGCTGAGAAACGCCCACCCACACTGAGAATGCTTCACTCGCCCTCCCCAGCCTCCTGGCGTGGGATTTTGGGGGATAGCTCGGGCTCAGGAAGGATGGAAAAACCCTTTGCCGTGGCGCACTGACAAATTCAACACGAGGGGAGCAGCAAATCAGTGCCCTTGGCCTTGCAGGGAGGCATCCAGGGGGATCCTGGAGGTGCTTTCCTAAGGTCTTTCCAAAGGATTTGCAGGCCTGGTGTGTATTACAGGGGCTGGATTATGCACACAGGGAGAGAAATGGCTCGTTAAATGGGCTTTCAGCCTTGCCAGCCCACCAGCTGATGTGGGAGATTCCTGGCCTGTCCCTGGAATGCCAGCGGGAAACGCTGAGTAAGGGATAATTGCAAACACGTTGAACTCAAAAAACGCTGGTTTTCACTTCAGGTCTGTTGCACATTAACAGGGATTTGGGCAAAACACGCTGGATTCTGTTCCTTGGGAATATAAAACCTCCGGGGCCTGGCTGGGCGTTGCCCTCCTGGCAGCACCGAGAACCCAAAAGCTTTGGGATTGGGCTGGATCTGTGCACTGCGTTGATCCTGGAATCCCATCAGAAATCCCATTAATGCTACCTAATTAGACAGAGCAGGTTTGATGAGTGGGGTTTTACCTCCCAATTAATTGAAGCTTTTTTTTTCCTCAAAGCTTTTTCTTTCACTGCTTAAAATTGCCATTACTTGCTGGAAACCCGTGGGGGAATATATATATATATATATATATATATATATATATATATATATAAAATATATATAAAACAAAATAAATATATATATAAAATATACATATATTTGGGGGGGAGGATAAATACTTTGAGGGGGGGAGATAAATATGCATTTCAGTGCAAAGCTGTTGGTTCTGCAGGTGGATTTAGGGGGACGAAATGTGCTTTGTACGATGTGCGAGTGCGGGAGCCTCGAGCCGGGGGGGTCTCTGCCTCCTGCCCTGACTCTCCCCATCCCTGTGTCCTTGTGTCCCACAGCCATGGCCAGGCTCCTGCTCACCTGCCTCCTGGTGGTCCTGCTCCTCGGCATCTGCACCGACGTCGCCTTCTCCAAGAAGGGCAAAGGCAAACCCGGCGGGGGCGGGTGGGGCACGGGGAGCCACCGCCAGCCCAGCTACCCCCGCCAGCCCGGCTACCCCCAACACCAGGGCTACCCCCATAACCCGGGCTACCCCCACAACCCCGGCTACCCACACAACCCGGGCTACCCCCACAACCCCGGCTACCCGGGCTGGGGACAGGGCTACAACCCCTCCAGCGGGGGCAGCTACCACAACCAGAAGCCGTGGAAGGCCCCCAAACCCAAGACCAACTTCAAGCACGTGGCGGGGGCGGCGGCAGCGGGCGCCGTGGTGGGGGGGCTGGGGGGCTACGCCATGGGCAGGGCCATGTCGGGGATGCACTACCGCTTCGACAGCCCCGACGAGTACCGCTGGTGGAACGAGAACGCCGCGCGCTACCCCAACCAGGTGTACTACCGCAATTACGGCGGCTACGTCCCGCAGGACGTCTTCGTGGCCGACTGCTTCAACATCACCGTCACCGAGCACAGCATCGGCCCCGCCGCCAAGAAGAACGCCTCGGACGCCGGGCCGGCCGTCAACCAGACGGAGGTGGAGCTGGAGAACAAGGTGGTGACCAAGGTGATCCGGGAGATGTGCATCCAGCAGTACCGCGAGTACCGCTTGGCCAACGGCATCCGGCTGCACCTCGCCGACGCCTCGCTCGCCGCCCTCCTGCTCCTCGTCCTCTTCGCCATGCACTGAGGGAGCCCGGGATCCCACGGCTTTGAGGTGTCATCCGTGTCCCCGTGGGGACCCCCCCGACCTCCCCGTTCTTGCTTGCGGTCGTCGTTGGTGAAGAGCCCTTGGGGCGCGCGGGCGCCGGTGCTCCCCGTCACCTCCTTGGGGTTCCCCTCCATCAGCTCCTTGGGGTTCCCCTCCATCAGCTCCTTGGGGTCCACCTCCATCAGCTCCTTGGGGTTTATCCCCATCACCTCCTTGGGGTTTACCCCCATCACTTCCTTGGGGTTTACCCCCATCACTTCCTTGGGGTTCCCCTCCATCACCTCCTTGGGGTTTATCCCCATCACCTCCTTGGGGTTTACCCCCATAACCTCCTTGGGGTTCCCCTCCACCCCCTCCTTGGGGTTTTCCCCCATCACTTCCTTGGGGTTGTCTCTGGTTCAGGCAACTGGATGAAAATTTCCTTCTCCACTCCAAACACGTCCCCAGCGAGGCAGGACAGCTGGATGTACCCCAAAAAAAACATGGCCTTCACCACCTCCTCCTCCTCGGGGCCACCCCGAGAGGGACCAGGCAGAGGGGAGCTCTCCTTGGCATCTCCAAAATGCAAGAGCATCTCCAAAAATGCCCTTTGCTGATGAGCAGGGTTTTATTTAACCCCCTTAGTCCCGCTGCCACCCCTTTCCCCCGGAGCACCCAAGCACCTCTATCCCCCAGGATAGGGGCAGAAATGGGGTTTTCAGGCAACAAGCTGCCAGGTTGCAATTTTAACCCTTTAATCCTAAAAAACCACAACCCTTCCCCATGTATATATGGACTTGTCCCTCTACTCCTTTGCATGCTGCAAAACCCTCCTGCAGCAACACATAAAATCAGTTAAACAAAATAAAGTCAGTTTTTATTCCCCTCCCCCCTCGGCGAGGCTGAAGTACTGGTCGGTCTTTCCCAGCCTGCCAAAGGCAAAAAGTGCTGCTGAATCCCCCAAATACCCCCCAAAACGGTGTGTTACAGCCCCAGAAGAAGCTATTTCGGATGCTACAGGTCACGCTCGTCCTCCAGCACCTTGACCCGGAGGAAGTCAAAATGCAGCCAAAAAGGATGCTCAGGGCGGGTCAAGAGACGTAAATCAGCTGAATCACAGAGTTACAGCACCAGGAAAAGCACGCCTGGGATGGGAGATGCTTCATGAAAACCACACTCGTGAGTCATTCCTGTGACACGTGGAAGCAGCAGGTGGAATTCTCGCTCCTCATGAGCCGGGTCGCGAAGGGCCCGCAGAGTCTGCAATGCTTGGTCAGCCCAGTCCTATTTAACATTTCTCGTGTTTTGTTTTGTTTTGTTTTGTTTTTTGCAAAGCACTGAGTGACACCGTCCTAAATCTGTTTGTTTTTTTTTTAATTATTTGCATCAGTGTAAGCTAAGTGAAGAAATATAAATATATCTATAAATATATCTATATCTCCAGGAATAGAGAGGGATCTCTCGGGGTCCCCCCCCCGGGAGAAGCAGGGCTTTGAGGTTCCCCCGTGCTTTGTGACGCGCGGATGTTTTTGTAAAAACCCCCGGGCGGGCGGCGCATGCTCCGAGTCTGCAGTTCTGATAATTTTCTAAGTGTTCTGGTACAGATTAAAACAGATTAAGCCGAGTTTGCACCATCAGCCTCCTTCCTGCAAGCAGCTCCGGGCACACCCCCCCTCCCCCGGAGGAGCCAGAAGCTGCCGCGTTTCCTGGCATTTGGTGGCCTGTGGGAACCCTTTGTTCAACTTTCAACACCAAATTTGTCCTCAACCCCACAATCTCAACCCAACAGTCTCAGTTAACCCTTTCCCCTCCCCCTGCTCCCACTAATGGTGTCACTGAAGTCCAACAAGATATTTTCTAATTTCTGTCTAATTTCTGTCTAATAAAAGAGTTTTTACATTTGCTGTTTTGGTGGCATTAAGCCTCACCCAAGCCCTGCTTAATCATAAAATCCTGGAATGCTTTGGGTTGGAAGGGACCTTAAAGGCCATCCATTCCCACCGTGTGCCATGGGCAGGGATACCTTCCACTAGTCCAGGTTGTTCCAGCCTGGCCTTGGACACTTCCAGGGATCCAGGGGCAGCCACAGCTTCTCTGGGAATTCCTGCCCAGCCCCTCAGCACTCTCACAGCCATCAATTCCTTCCCAATATCCCATCTCTCCCTGCCCTCTGGCAGTGGGAAGCCATTCCCTGTGTCCTGTCCCTCCAGCCCTTGTCCCCAGTCCCTCTCCAGCTCTCCTGGAGCCCCTTTAGGCCCTGCAAGGGGCTCTCAGCTCTCCCTGGATCCTTCTCTTTTCCAGCTCTCCCAGCCTGGCTCCAGAGCAGGGGGGATCCAGCCCTGGGAGCAGCTCTGGGGCCTCCTCTGAACTCTCTCCAGCAGCTCCAAATCCTTCTGATTGTGGGGATTCCAGGGCTGGAGCAGCTCTGCAGGTGGGGTCTCACCTGAGGGGGCAGAAGGGGCAGAATCCCCCCCCTCATTTGCTGCCCAGGCTGTGGGATCAGCCCAGGCTCGATAAAAATCAGTCTCAGTGCAAATTATTTCCAGCTTTACTTGCATTTTCCAACCACCACTCAACCCCCAACAGACCTGGCACTGACGAGCTGCAGCCCAGTGGGAGGATGAAAAATTCCCTAAGAGATGGAAGGAAGAAATGCCTGCCCCCACAAAAGAGAATGGGAAAAAAAAAATCCCCTAAGACAATGGAGGGGAAAAAATAATCTCTATTTTCCAAGATGAATACATGGATATTTCCAGGAAGGGGCTGGCAGCACCTGCACAATGAATTCCCCTCGGGAAAGTTTTGACCTCGGTAGCAGCACTAAAAATGCTCATTTTTAACCCCCCTCCCACCAATCTTTCCTTCCCCCTCCCAGCACAGGGAATCTGCTCCAGCCCCCCCAAGCAGGGCAAACACCAACCTTGGCAGTGCTCAGATGAGCTCAAAAATAACATTTTCCCCCCGTTTGCACACTCAGCACCCAATTCTTCTACCCTCCCTGGGGGTATTGGGGTTTGGGTGATCACTGGAGTTGTATTTTAGGGGATACTCAAACAGGATATGGGGACATGATCTGAACCTGTGTCCTTCAAGGGCAGTCAGATGCAACAACCCTGGAGCCCCCTTGGCCCACCAGAGTGATCTGTTGAACCAGATTAATTAGCTAAATGCTCCAAACCCTGCGGCGTGGGCAGGAGCTGCTCTGCCAACCCGGAATGGGAAGAGCTTGACAGGATGATAATAAATAAATACAACCCAAATATAAACACAATAACATTTTGGCGGTTGGGTTTTTTGTACTCTTCTCCAAATCTCTCATCTCACCCAATCTGCACAAATAAACGTTCCCCATCTCCACAAATAAGCATCCCTCATCACCACTAACAAACGAACTGAACCCAGCCGAGGCAACCGAATATATTTTTCCTGCGTGAAAAGAAGAATTTTGGCGCACGGTTTGAGGAGAGCTGGGGGGGGGAGAGGGTAAACAGTCTGATTTAGAGAATTGAAAAGCAAAGCAGGAGCCCGAACCCCGTCCGGGGTGGTTTGATCCGTGCCGGGGGAGCAGCATCCGCATCGCCTGGCGAACAGCTCCATCTCCCGGCAGAGCCCAGCCCCGGCTCCAGCCCCTCCCGGGATCAGCCCTGAGAGTGTTTTTACAAGGTTTGGAGATCCCAAAGGACGCTCCAAAACCCGGCTGAGCTTTCCAGCTCGCTCTGTCGCTGGTTCAGAGCAAACATGCCTCGATGTGATCGCGACCACTCGCCTGGAAAAGCACATCCCGAGGGAACTTGGAGTCGGGGAGGCTCAGGAGGAGCCCCGATGTCCCAGCTGACCATGCAACCTCAAAATCCTCAGCACAAGGTGATTCATGAGGCTGTTAATGGCTTTTAAGGCTTTTTCCTGCAGCGCAGCCCTTTGCAGGGGCTGGAATTTAAACTGGGTGGGCACAGGAATGGAATTATCATGGAATCATGGAATGGTTTGGGTTGGAAGGAACCTTAAAGCCCATCCATTCCCACCCCTTCCACTAGCCCAGGTTGCTCCAAGCCCCGTCCAACCTGGCCTTGGACACTTCCAGGGATCTCTGGGAATGCCATCCCAGCCCCTCAGCTCCCTCACAGGGAAGAATTCCTTCCCAATATCCCATCCACCGCTGCCCTCTGGCAGTGAGAAGTCGTTTCCCCTTATCCTGGCACTCCATGTCCTTGTAAAAGGAATCAGCCAGGGCTCTTTCCATCCCTTGATAGAGGTGAGACCTAACTCACTTGCCCCCCCCCCCCCCCCCCCCCCGGGGAGAAGATGAGGATGTTTATACCCCAAAAAACCATAAATTCCAAGGAGAGGTGACACATTCACAAACATCCAGGTTCAAAAATCCTTCAGTAAGGACTTACCTGCTGGAGGATTGACATCTGCCCACAAGCTCCTTTGGAATTCCAAATTTTTCACTTAGTACCTGTTTATTTTCTTTTCTCACGGCGGTGGTCGAGCTGCTCAGCTAAACCAGGATTTAGGGAAGGTTTAAGCACCCAGGACAGGGATCAGAGAAGAAACAGCAGCTGCTGGAGGGCAAAACATCCCTCCCTGCTCCTTTTAAACTCTTCCAGGGAGGATCTGCCTCCTCTCTGCCAAACACCTGAGAGAGGGTCAGTCCCAGATCTAGGTGCGTTTTGGGCAGAAGATGTTAAAGATCGGGATATCAAAGATTGGGACTGATCATATGAAAACGGGACCGAGGGGGGTTTGTCCCCAGGCCCCACCTTCACCCCCCCCCCCCCCGCAGCATCCCTTGGAGATGTGGCTCTTCCTGGAGTTGTTCCTGGTGCTAAAAACGAAGGATTTGCTTAAAAACAGAGGATGTCTCAAGGCCAAACTTTATTGCAAGGCAGAGGGGTCCATTTCCAAGCCCCACATCCCCCCCTCCCCGCGAGTCCCAGCGCTCTTTGGGGGGGTGAAGGAGCGGTTTCTTTGGCAAAGCCGTGCCGTGGGAAAGCAGAGCCGAGCGCTGGCGGGGCCGCTCCAGGGTCGCTCCAGGCGCAGGTATCCCCAGGTCCTCGCAGGGCTGGATTCGCTCGCGTGGGTGCCCGCACGGACAAGGAGGGGTTTTCCAGGATCCACCCAAGCTCCCAGATGTCCTCGTGAGCAGCGGGATGGCTGCCCAGCTCCGGGCAGGGGAGCGGGCACGCTGAGGCAGCCACGGAGCATCTCTTCCACCTCCCCCCCTCAAGCCACATCTAATGTCCCAGGAAAAGTCACCCGCTGAGAAATCCCTGCGGGTCGGGCCGGGCCGGCCGGGGGTCCCGGGGTGCCCTCAGCGCTGCAGGCCGTGGCTGACGAGGCAGGCGGTGGATGCCAAGAGCAGGGCCAGGCCGATGCCGCCGCGGTGCCGGGGGGCTCGGCTGGGGGGTCCCCGCTTGCCCCCCACGTCCGGCCAGCTGGCGGCGTGGAACCCACCCGCGAGTGGGGGCTGCCGGGCCGCGGGGATGCCGTGACCGAGGCGGGACGGGCGCGGGCGCCCCAGCAGCCCCATCCCGTAACCAGCGGCGGCCCCGGCCGCGATGGCTCCGGCCACCTTGGAGCCGCGCCCGGGGGTGCCCCCGCCGCGGGACACGGCGCGGAAGCCCCCGCGGAGCCCCCCGGCCCCTCCGCCGCCGCCGCGACCCCCGGGTCTCCCGCCGCCCCCTCGGCGACCGCCGGCGACGTCGCTGAAGAGGGCGAGGAGCAGCATCACCACCCAGCACCAGCCGTCCAGGGGCCTCATCCTGCCCCTCCTGCGAGAGGGGCACAAGGAGGGACCGTGAGAGAGGGGACAGTGCCAGGAACAGCGCCCGGGGGGCAAGGGTCGAGGGGGTGGCAGGGATCCCCATCCAGGGATTCACAGGGATCCCCATCCAGGGAATCGCAGGGATCCCCATCCAGGGAATCGCAGGGATCCCCATCCAGGGATTCACAGGGATCCCCATCCAGGGATTCACAGAGATCCCCATCCAGGGATTCACAGGGATCCCCATCCAGGGAATCGTAGGGATCCCCATCCAGGGAATCGCAGGGATCCCCATCCAGGGATTCACAGGGATCCCCATCCAGGGAATCGCAGGGATCCCCATCCAGGGATTCACAGGGATCCCCATCCAGGGAAACACAGGGATCCCCATCCAGGGATTCACAGAGATCCCCATCCAGGGATTCACAGGGATCCCCATCCAGGGAATCGTAGGGATCCCCATCCAGGGAATCGCAGGGATCCCCATCCAGGGATTCGCAGGGATCCCCATCCAGGGATTCACAGGGATCCCCATCCAGGGATTCGCAGGGATCCCCATCCAGGGAATCGCAGGGATCCCCATCCAGGGAATCGCAGGGATCCCCATCCAGGGATTCACAGGGATCCCCAACCAGGGATTCACAGGGATCCCCATCCAGGGATTCACAGGGATCCCCATCCAGGGAATCGCAGGGATCCCCATCCAGGGATTCACAGGGATCCCCATCCAGGGATTCCCAGGGATCCCCATCCAGGGGGTCGCAGGGATCCTGGATCCGAAAAGGGTCGCGGGAATCCCGCTCCGAGGAGTTTAGAGAGATCGAGATCCGAGGGACTTAAAGGGATCCTGCTCCGAGGGGTTCACAGGGATAACGATCGGAGGGAATCAAAGGGATTCCGCTCTGAGGGATTCGCAGGAATCCCGGCTCCAAGGGAGTTGCGGGGTTTTCCTGAGCCTTGAGTCAACTTACCTTTAATATTGTTGTTGATGTATAAATGTTTATATATTTTATATCCCTATATATTTTATATATAATATTTTTATTTATATAAAAATATCTCATTTCTATAAAAATATCTCATTTTTATGTATCTTATCTATATATAATTTATCTATCTATATATAGTTTATTTATATCTTATATTTATTATATACTATTATATTATTACATATGACATGTTATAAAATTGCAAGATATATTGCAAGCGCTGATTCAAAGCTGAAGTGGAGCTCGAGAAAGGGAAATGGGTGACCTTTTGGCCCAGCTGGAAGCAAAATACAGGAATAATGCTAAGAATGGAAGAGAGAAACTTGCAGCAATGAGAAGAGAGGCATAAGGCTGAAACACCAGGTTTCATTTGTTATGGAAACATGGGTTTGGGAGAATTTCGAATTTTATATATTCATATATATATACGTGTGTGTCCGTGTAATATTTATGTATTTATTTATTTTTATATATATTTATATAAAATATAAATATAATTTTATTTATATATTATATATGTATATCATTTCGTGGTTTATATATTTATATATAAATATACCTAGTATATTAATATATTAAATATATAGTATAAATATAATCTATAATACATAATGTATAAACCAACATATACTATATATTGTATTATGTGTTATATATTATATATATAATATTAGATATGGTGCATATTTTTATATTTATATTTTCATATTTATATATAAAGCTATATATATTTATATATGCAATTTATATTGATTTAAGTACACTCTACATAGTTAATACACAAATTCTAGTGGGAGGTGTCCCTGCCCATGGCAGGAGGTTGGACTGGATGGTCTTTAAGGTCCCTCCCATCCCAACCCATTCCATGATTTAATGTATTATTGCACCTATTTACCGCAGCCCACGTATTTAATAAACAGGGCAGGTGGGCGCCGTGGTGCAAACAAACGCTCCCGACTCTCCCACCAAATTCCCACCTTCATTCTCCCACCCCTCCCTCAAAGCTCGGGAGCACCGGGACGCGATCCCCCCGCCCTGCAGCCCCCGCAGCCGCCGGCTGAGCAAACAGCCCCATTGTACGGAAGCTGCTGAGCCATCGCCGCCCCAAAACCGGCCCAAAAAGCAGCCCGAGCCGTGTTGACAAAAGCCTTTTGAAAAGCCAGAGCCCCCCTGGCCGCGGCTTCCCTGTGTCAGCGATTCCCTCCCCCGCTGGAAGGTGCCAGGCCTGACCCCCCCGACCCCCAGCGCTCCCAAACCCAGCGCTCCAAACATTAAAACCCGGCTTGATTAATTTAATTTGCCTCGTTTCGCTGCCCTGCTCCTCCAGCTGAAGGGTTATTTTAAGGAAAGCCCGGAGAGGTGTCCCCTTTCCAGCTGTTTGGAGTTGCATCACTGCTGGAAACACCACAAAAATCGGGCAGCAAACCCCCTAAAATTAAATGCGAGGATTTATCCCTTCCTAATTTTTTCCCCTCTTTATTTCCCCGAATAATATATATAAAAATATATATGATATATATATATATATATATGTCCAAACTTAGGGATCACTAAGCAGGGAAAAATCCAATGCTGCTCTATTGGCTCCCCATCCCAACCTCCAACTCAGGTGTAGGTTAAACCCCTCCACTTTTCGCCTCACTCTCTGCCCAATTCCTTCCCTTTTAACCCCAAACCCCTCTCCTGGGGTGCCGCCCTTACCCCCGGTGCTGTGCCGGTGCTGGCTCTTCCCGTCTGTGCCCGCCGGGCTCGGCTCCCACCGGACTTTTCCCGGCGGATAAACGGAGCCAACGTCACTGGGGAGGGATAATTGGGCTTCAATGGGCTGGAAAACGCCGGGCCAGCGGCTTCGGGGAGACAGCAAAGAGTGGCTGGGATGACCTGGGGCTGGGGAAGGGGGGATGTGCAGGAGGACAAAATAAAATTAAATATATCGGGAGCTTTACCTCGTGGAAGAGAAATATCCAGAGGATGGAGCTGGCCCACCACTGTGCTTATGGATGAATAGGGATAAATAGTCACTGAAGGCTGGAAAAGCCCTAAAACAGTCCAATATTCCCCCCAAATCCTCCAGCAATTTAGTTCTGAGTCTCCAAATCTACAGGGCAGGAACCATTTCTCCTTGGGAAGCTTCTCCACTGGCACTCAGGCAGGTTTTGCTCTTCTCCCTCTTCACTCCCAGCCCCCATGGAACCCATTCCCGTGCTATTTCTACCCCCAAATTGCTTTATTTCAGACAAACCAGGCTTCAACTCAGGGGTTTTATTCTGTATTAAGTTGCTACATATTTTATTTTCTTGTTAATCCACGCAGCAATGCCACAATCATCCTTCAAACACATAAAAGGCTCCTCTCGCTGTACAACACTTTCCTGAACACGTGTTAGAGGTGGAAAAGGTACCATTAAAATAAAAATTAAAAAAAAAAAAAAAAAAAAGAATTACAAAGATACATTGCAAAAACTCAAAGGGAGGGAGAAAGTCAGAGTTTTAGTTCACGTCGAGGTATAAAATTGATATTGCTGGTTTAGCCTGGGAGGAAAGAGTTTTTTCCTGGTGATGGTGGTAACAGAGCCAGTCTGGTTTCACCAGGATAACGTGCTGGCACTGCTGGAAGATGGATTTGGAAAATAAAATCCTTTTTATTTCTGTCTCCTCCTCCTCCTCCTCCTGTCTCCCTCCCTTTCCATCCAGCATCCCTTGAGATGCCCCCAACTATCCCTGCGAGTGCTATTTGGCATTTACAGCTACCAGAGAGGTTTGACATCATGGTTTCCTTAAAAATCCCTAATATTAGTGCAAATTAGAAAGGGGGAGGGAGGGGGGTGACGCGACCGGGTGCAGGTTTGGGGAAGGCAGGGAAAAAAACCCGAGATTTACTCCCGTGCTGGAAAATCCCGCCCCGAAAAATCTCAGTCAACCCTTTGGATTTACAAAAACCTTCCCGTCACCTGCTAATTATTGCAAATAGAAATGTGCTTTTCTTAAGGAGAGGGGGGAAAAAGAAAAAAAAAAAAAAGAAAAAAAAAAAAAAAAGAGAGAGGAATGATTTGATCATTTGTGCTCTCCTGCCACCGAGCAATGGGTTCATCCGTGTGGGCATCCCCAAACTCAGCCCCAAATTCCCGCTCTGGAACGCTCTCATTGTGCTGCTCATGGATTTCCTCTCTCTTTTTTTTTTTTCTTTTATTTCTCTTTTTTTTTTTTTTTTTTTTTTTTTTTTCCTCTCCCCTGTTTTTCCCTGGGTGTTTTCCAGGGATTCGAGGTTTTGGCTGAAGCTGCCACCAGCCAGAGCCTTGCCGGGAAGAGCCCCGAGCGCCGAGGAGGAACCTCCCGAGGACGCTGCCCTGATGAAGGCTCAGAGCTGGAGCGATCCAGGCGGACACTGGGAATGTTCTGGGAGCGCTGGGGCTTTGGGATTTGGTACAGTACATCCTGCAGGCACAAGGGTCTCACATCGCAGTCGGACCTTCCGAGATCTCCTCCAGCCTCTGCTTGATCATCAGCCGGAGGATGGTGTACCTGGGCAGGCCCATGGAAAGGGAAAGGGGAATTTTCAGCACCAAGCTGGCCAAGAAAACCCCGGAATGGAGCAAACCCCGATGGCTCTTGCACACATCAGGAATTTCTGGGACCAAACAGCCCCCCCAAAACAGCGGCCTTCCCTCTCTCACCCCCCTCGGTGCCACCAGCCCGACGTACTTTTGCATCAGCTTCTTCACTTCGCGATCCTCCTCCTCCTCCAGCTTCTGGATGAAGCTCCTGAGGATGGGCATCTCAAACTTGATGTACTGAGCGACCTGAGTGAGAGAGAAACGTCATGAGGGGTGAACAGGAGGGTGATGAACCGACCCTGCGAGGCCGAAGGCAGCATCTTCTCCCTGGATTTTGGTCCAGGATCCCCCAGTTCTTGCAAGAATCCTAAAAAATGGGATGTTTCCTCCGCTCAGTGGAGCTTGTGCAAATAATTGCGTGCTGGATAATTACTGGGACAATCTCCACCACCACCTCCCCCTCCCAGTTTATAAATTACTATTTTCTTTTTAATTTATATTTGTTTTAATTTACCCACTGGCTGCAAGTCGTGGCTCCATCAGTCAGAGCCCTGAGCATCCCCAGCATCTCAGAGAGCAGATTTAAGCCCAAATACACCCTGGAAATGCCTCGTTTGAGCTCGGATTTCCCAGCAGGGCAGCCCTGGGAGGCCGGCAGATGGCACAGTGGAGCTTTCTCGGCTGGAAAAACATCAATTCCGCCACAAGCTATGCTGAAATCGCTCTCCCCTGAGCAAATTTGGGATTGGAACAATAGGGCCGGGGGCGTTGGCTCTGGGTTGGAATTGGAAGCTGCAAGATGCAGGAACAAAGCAATTTCTGCAGTCCCAGCACATGGAGATGTCTGTTCACTGGGAAGAAATTCTTCCCTGGGAGGGTGATCACAAGCTGGGGTGGAATCCCCAGAGAAAATGTGGCTGCCCCTGGATCCCTGGAAGTGTCCAAGGCCAACCTGGGCTAGTGGGAGGTGTCCCTGCCCACGGCAGGGGGTGGCACCGTGATGGGCATTGAGGTCCCTTCCAACCCCAACCATTCCATGACTCTGTGACCCCCCAGTTTTCCCACCCCCCTCAGGAGTGATGACCCCCCCCCTTCCCGTGCCGGCTCTACTCACGTCATAGGTGACCTCCTCCACCTGGTCCTTCTCCATGAGGAAAACCTTGGAGACCTGCTCGCAGGGGCCCTGCAGCACCCGGGCGATCAGGGGGTAATCGCTGCCCCGCAGCTTCTGCTTCTCTGCAAGGCCAAAAACATGGAGTCAGGCCTGGGACACGGGGGACACTGCCCAGAACAGGGGGGACACTGCCCAGAACAGGGGGGACACTGCCTGGGACACTGCCTGGCACTCAGGGGACACTGCCTGGCACTCAGGGGACACTGCCTGGCACTCAGGGGACACTGCCCGACTGAGCCAGGGTGGCCCTGGCGATGGTTTGTGCCGCTCACCTCCGCTGGTGTGGACGATGTACAGAGCAAACTCCTCTGCCGAGTTCTCGATCTGGGGACACACAAAAATCACCATCAAACCTCCAGGTTTAACCCCCGGGGCTTTCCAGGGAATTATAAACAAACCCCTGCTATTTTGCTGTGCTGTTGCATTTTATGGATAAATCCAGCTGCATGTTTGTATGTAACTGTTGAAATATATCAAAATACTTATACATTAATGCAGTGAATTAATTACAGTGGGAAATAAATAAATGTAATATTTTAATGTGATATTGCACATAATGGCATACATGATAGACATTTATATATATACACATAGATACACATATAATTATTAAAATTAATATAATGATATATAGTGTGTATTATATATACTAATATATAATATATACTAATTTACATATATATTCTATACAATAAATGTTATATATAGTATATCTATACTATACTATCTATATTATCTCTATATAGGATATATATTATATATACACTATATATATATACTATTATATATATAATATATATATTATATATTATATATATACTATGTATGTATATATAGTGTGTACATATACACACTATATATATACTATACATAATATAATATAACATAATATATAGCATAAAAGACTACATATAGTATGTATAATATGCTATATAATTATTATAAAATATTTTAAATATAAGATTTATTCTATTCTATTTATTAATATATTAATTACCAATATATTAACATGTAATTTAACATATCAATATGTTAATAATTTATTTATTTAACTTAATTTAATATATTTATAATTAATATATATTGATTGTTAATAGTATATTAATTGATATATAAATATACTTAAAAATATAATGTTATTAATATATCATTATATATTCAAATTATTATAATTAATATAATTTAATATAATTATTTATATTATATAGCATATAATATATGATATATAATATATATGATATAATATAATATAATATAATATATAATATATAATATATAATTAATATAATTAATACAATGAAAACATTTTTAAACTGCATATTTTATACCCATAAAACCCCCATGCAGAGCAGCCCAGGAGCCTCGGGGAGGGGGGCAATTGACGCACCTTGAATTTGTTGAGCAGCAGTTTGAGGACCTGGGGGGTGGTCATGGTGCTGTTGATGCGCACGTTGGTGACGGAGCCGTAGGCGGGCGTGAACACGGAGGTCTGCGGGGCACAAATCCCGGTGAGAGCCCCTCCCTGGAGCCCGCCCGGGTCCCGCCGTGCCGGGGTGCGGGGCTGCGCTCACCTTGTGGTTGTAGAAGTGGCCGTTGATGGAGAAGCGGTGCCGGCGGATCCGCCGCTGCTCCCCGGCCGTGCGGGCGCTGCCCCGGGGCCGCACGCCCACATCGCTCCGCGTCCTCATCAGCTGCGGGGCATCCTCCACTGCCGGCCTGGGGGCTGAGAAACAGCCCGGGACAGCCGGCTGAGAACCCCCCCGGGGGCTGCTCCGCGGCTCCCGGAGCCTTCGGACACCGCCCCGGGCACGGGGTGGGATTGGGGGTGTCTGTGCCGGGCCAGCAGCGGGATCCATGATCCCTGGGGGTTCCCTCCCACTCTGTGATTCCAGACTCTTCCTGCTGCTGGGAGTCCCCCCATGGATGCAGAAATCCCCGTGCCGGGAACCCAGCCCCATAAACCTCCCAGGAACCCAACCCCACAAACATCCCAGCACACACTGAACCCCCCCAGTTTAAACCACAGCAACTGGTTTATTCTCCCCCAGTTCCTGAAGGAGTTGGTGGATTCCTGAATCTTCCTGCTGCCGGGAAGCCAGTCCCCCCCATGGACTTCCTGGAGTTAGATCAGTGATGTTGGGTCCCTCCCAACTCGGGATATTCTGTGATTCCTGAATCTTCCTGCTGCTGGGAGTCTCCCCATGGATGCAGAAATCCCCATCCCAGGAACCCAGCCCTACAAACTTCTCAGGACACTTTTAACCCACCAATTCAAACCACAGCAGCCTGCTTATTCTCTCCCAGCTCCTGAAAGTGATTCCTGAATCTTAGGATTTGGGAATCAATAGGGAGTTCCTCCATGGATGCAGAAATCCCCATCCCAGGATCCCAGCCCAACAAACTTCCCAGAACACATTTAACACCCCAAATTAAAGCAGACCAACTGGTTTATTCTCCCCCAATTCCTGAAGGAGGTGATTAATTCACAATTATCTGCCTAAATTCATGCTGCTACCTGGCTAAAACCTCTTCACCGGGAGCTCCCAGGAGCATCTTCCCTGCCTTTTCCATAATTTACCTTTCTCTCTTCTCCCTCCCTTTAATGAGAACAGGCAAACTGGGGCAGTGCCTCAGATCTCTGCATGAAAACTGGCCTGGATCCAGATTATTATAAACCAGCTCTTCATCCATTTTTAATGAACCTCTCGGGCTCCAGCTTTGGGTGTTTTAATTCAAAGCGTGTCTGCAGCAGGGAAAAAGCTCCGGGACACGCTGCTCCAGAGGCACACACAGTGACTAAGCACTCCTGAGGAGCCAGGAACGCACACTGGGAGCTGAGTTCTACTGGATTTTAGGGAAAAATGTAATAAAAGGCTTTTTTATGTGCTGGCAGATTACAGTCATAGGGCTGAGAGAGCTGCTGGGCAATTGCAGTGGGGTGATGTGGGGTGGGGATCACCCAGGAAAGCTTTGATTTAAGGGAGGAAAAGTGTCACGAGTGGGAAGATCAAAAAGGAAAAGGGAAAAAGGGTCAGGGATGGGGGTTCATGGATGGGCGAGTTTTGCAAGGGCTCAGCTCCTCCCTGAGCTGGGATGTGGAGGAGCATCCCAAAGTCAAAAGGAGGAGTTGGTTCTTCTCTGCCACCTGCCCAAAATCACCCCCAGAAGCCAGCACGTCAGAACGCCCTGACCGAGCGAGGAAAAAGAACCGGAGCAGGTTTTTCCCTGTGGGAATTCCACCCTGTGTCCCGTTCCTCGCTGGCCCTGCTCGGAACAAGGGGTTAATGAAGCGCTGGCCGAGCTCTTCCCCCTCCACAGAGGAAAAACCAGGGAGGGGACAAACACTTTGCAGCTCTGTTGACTTCCCATGGTAACGGCGCTTCCCAAAGCTCCCTTTCTTCTGCCCCAAAAGCGGAGCCTCCGGGAAGGGGAAGCGCCGACATCCTTTTCCCTGCCATCCCACGAGGCTCTTTGCTCTGTCCCCCTCTATTTCTCTCCAAGCTCCTCTCCACCACATCCCACTGAACACAAACCCCCCGGGGAATCATGGAATCATTTAGGTTGGGAAAAGACCTTGGAATCGTCGAGTTTTGGGCCGTTTGGGGGCTGAGATCAAACAAAGTAAATAAAAGTTCTTTGGAAGTGGCTTAAAGGGACCTGGGGCAGGACGGGAAACTGAGCCTGGAGTTAAAAACAAGCCTGGTTTGTATTTTCCCAGGTTAAACAGCAGCTGCTCCCACCCTCCCGGACAAATCCAGGCGGATCCAAGCCCGGCTCACCTGTGCCATTCCCGGGAGCCTCCGTGTTGGGCGCGGCCTCTGCATCCGTCACCTGGATGTCGGGCAGGGTGCTGGGCTTCAGCACGGACCTGCAGGGGGGCAAAGGTGAGGGTGGTGTCCTGTCAGCGTGTGGCTGCAGCGGGAATGACAATCCAGGGAATCTCGCCCCTCCCCGAGCTCCCGCGCTGCTGCTTCCAGCCTGGGGAGGTGCCTGTTCTCCCGGTGGGTTTGGCAGGTAACCAGCCCTGCAGGGTCACAGCACGGGCTGGTTGCGATATAAATCCAGAATCCCATCCTGCCCCGCTCCCAAAAAATCCTTGGAGGGTGTTATGCCAACTGCCCTCTTCCCAGGAAGGGATGCTGAGGTGCCAATCGTTTTCCTGGCTCCAGCACAGGGAAAGCTGAAGCTGACCCTTTTTTCCCTTGGGAGGTGTCTAAAAAAATCAGGGAAAAAGCAGGAAGACCCTCCCCCTGTGGAGACAGGCACAGCAAATCCCAGCTCTGCTGCTCCCGGGATCCAGCTGCTTCCCAGGATCCCCCGGGATCACTGGGATCACAGCAGCATCCAGCATGGAATTAGGGGTGGAATTGAGAACCAGGTGGGGCCTGGGGGGATTCCTGCAGGGAAAGGGGGTTGTGAAGGGGAGCCCCTGCAAGAGAAGGGGCTGCAAAAGGGGGGCGTTGGCAGAGGGGTGACAAAAGGGGGAATGTTTGCAAAAAGGGGGGACATAAAGGAGGGGTCTTATCAGAAAGGGGGGGCTTAGCAAAAAACTGGGGGGGTTGCAAAAGAGGAGGGGGAGTTTAGCAAAGGGGGGGGTGCAAAAAGGGGGGAGCTGAAAAACGGGGCAGTTGGTTTCCTTTCAAAACTAAACGGGGGATCTTGGCGAAAGAGAGGGGTCTTTGCAAAAAGAGGGGTGCAAAAAAAAAAAAAAAAGGGAAGTGTAAAAAGGAGGGGAGTAAAAGGGGGATTTAGTAAAAGAAGTGTTTTTTTAAAAAGGGGGGTTGAAAAAAGTGGGAGATTTGCAAAAAAGGGGTGGTTTGTAAAAGCGGGGAGTTGCAAAAAGGGAGGTGCAAAAGAGGGGGGTCTTTGCAAAAGGGAGGTAAAAAACATTGTGGGTCTTTGCAAAGGGAGGGGGAGACTTTTCAAAGCAAATCCCCCTCTCCTTTATTTCTGCCTTGGCTCCTTGCAGGTGGTGCTCGTTGGACAACAAAACACCAGAGGCAGCAGCGAGGGGGTGAACCAGCAAATCCCCCAGTGGTTGGGGGGGTTTTGGGGTGCTTTTTGGGGGGTGTTGGTGCCTCCCCCACCCCCAGCTCACCCGTGGGCTCCCAGGTTGCAGCCGGAGTGCCAGGAGGAGGAGGAGGGGGGTGGGCGGATGCGCTGGTTGTCGTCCTGCATCTGGAGGCGGATGGGGCGCCGCAGCCCCCAGGAGATGTTCAGCAGCCCCTCCACGATGAGCTCCCCTTCCTCCTGCATCCCAAAAAAAACACGGCATAGGAACTTGTCAGCTTTAAGAAGCCCCTTCCCACCCAAACCATTCAGCGATTCTGAGATTAAAAGGTGGGTTTTTTTGGACCCCCTAAATCCACTCGGTGTCACCCCACGCCTGGGAGGGCCACGGGGCCAGATCCTCCTGGAAACTCTGGAAAATAAGGATTGGTGACAGCCAGAATGGCTTCCCTGGGAGGAATCACGCCTGGAAAACTTGATGGCCTTCCAGGATGGGGCTACAGCACCGGGGGGATGAGGGAAAAGCAGCTGATGTCACTTCCCTGGGCTTGGGCAAAGCATCTGCCAGGGAATCGTGACATGGAATCACGGGATGGTTTGGGTTGGAAGGGACCTTAGGGACCAGTCAGGGAATTCCTTCTCCATTGGACAAATCCAGTTGAGAGAGAAGATCCAAGGCCAGGCTGGAGCCACCTGGGCTGGTGGAAGGTGTCCCTGCCCATGGCAGGGGGTGGAATGAGATGGGCTTTGAGGTCTCTCCCAACCCAACCATTCCATGATTCCATGACTCCCTAAACCTGTTTTCCCTCTGCCTGGGCCCTCCTCACCTCCCGGTGCCGCAGCTGCAGGTTCTGCCCCTCGTAGTAGATGTTGTAGGTCTTCAGGTGCAGGAGCAGCTCATTCCTGGGGGGAAAAACGAGGGAAAGGTGCTGAGGTTTGAAGGAAGGAGAGGAGATGCTGCAGGCACCATCCATCGATCCCTGAGCGGGATGGGGAGGGAATTTTGAGGATCAGGGGGAAAGCAGGAATTGCTTCCCTGGTTGAAAAACCTGCTGTGCTGCAGGGGGACCCAAAAATAGCTGGATTTGAGGCAAATTTGGGTCTTTTGGCACCTCTAGACCTCCCTTGTTGAAGGTATCAACCCACAAGGAGGGGGAGAAGCTCCCTGTGACCGTGGCCCCCATAAATCCCCCAAAGAGATGTAGGAAAACCTGCCAGACCTCAGGGCATTCAGTCACAAGGTCGAAAAACAAACCCATTTTCAGGGCCCCCGAGTCTGTGGGGTCATGTGGAGTCACAAGTTCTCCCAGGCTGGTTTCTCAAGTTGGCTCCAGGCCCCAGAGCCCAACCTCGAGCTCTGGATCAAAGTCTGAGCCTTGTTATGGTGGTAAAGTAACAACAAAATTAAAAATAAAGGCCAAAATGAAAGTTAAAAAAAAAAAAGATTAAAAGATAAAATACAAAGATGAAAAAGAAAATTTTTAAAAAATATTAAAATTATAAATAAAAATCGTTGGAAAAAAATAAAAATAAACCATCCCCAGCTAGCAAACCCAGGCAGGAATCCCATTAATTCCCAAAGCTGGGCTGGCTGGTGGAGGTTAAGGACTCTCAGCACCACCACACCATCACAAACAAGCACAAATCACAGGGATTTGGGGTTATCAGAAGGCAAAAAGGAGGGGGGGAATATCACAGATTGGCTTTAGCTCCTCCAAAATCTTCCCTGAAACTTGGGAATCATTTTGCTTCTTTATCAAAGAATAAAAGTTTTGAATCAGGACTTTTTCAACAAAAGATGGGTTTTTAAAGGAAGTTTATGAAGCATTTGGTCACACTCCTAAGGAAAAATTCAAAATCCCATCAACAACCCAAGAAAATCACCAAAAAATCCCTTTTTCTTTCCAAATCCAACTGAACTGAGGTAAAACCCAGGGTCCCTCCTGTTCTTCCAGCTCGATGGAATATTATATATTATAGGTCACAGATAATATATTATATATGATATTTATAATATTATATATTCTTATATATGATATCTATGTATTGTTATAATATTCTATATATAGTTATAAATTACATTTTTAGATTATATATTGTATATTATATTACATATTATAGATAGTACATACATATAATATACAGGTAGAATCAATATAATAAATCCATATACTATAATATACTATAACATACTATAACATATTATAATATACCATACTCTGCTAAATATATACTATACTATAATATAAACAATATAATATAATATAATATTAATATAATGTAAACTATATTATATGCTACAATATTATAATGTAATATATAATATATACTCATGCTATATGAAATATGTAATCAACATTTATAAGATATATATAGTATAGATTTATATAATATATAAATAAATATGTTAATATTTTCTATATCTATATATTAAACGAATATATATTCCCCCTGGAACATTCCAAACAATCTCCCAGCTCCCAGCCCCTCCCATATTCCCGAATTCCAGCCCTGCTGAGCCTCTTACTTGGAGATGAATTTATCTTTCCCACAGGGAACCAGGTCCTCTCCACCTCCGTAATCCATCCCCCCGCACTCCTGGCATGGGAGCTGAGCTGGAGAGAGGGAGGAGAGAGGAACATCAGTGAGAGCCCCCCCATTCCCACATCCCTCACCCCCCATCCATGGAAAACTGAGGGGCAATAAACCCCCTGGAGTCTGGAAGAGCTCCTGGGAAAAGGCTCCAGAGGACACAGATCTTGATGTGGCTTCTCCAGGGAAAATGATGGGAAAGGAGGGAGATCAGATAAAGGGAGAGGAGCCGTAAACTCACTGAAAATTTAATCCCGCTGGATTCACTTACACGGAATTTGCATGTGGAGCATCCATGGATGTCCCTGTGCTGCCAGACAGGGAGCTGGGAGGGTTACAGGTGGGAGCTGCTCCTTTCTCTCTATTTATTTTACTATCATTTTATTCTACAAGGCTCTGGACATGGAATTCTGGGTCCCTGTGCCAATCCCAAACCCGGGAGTGGCACAAGGGATGGTTTTCCAAGCAGCCAGAGATGTTGGGCTGGTCCTTCAGGGTTTTTTTTTTTTAAGCTACCAGTTGGATTTTTGTGCCAAAACAGCTCCATTGCTCTTGTGCAAAACACTTGGAAAGTCCCCCCAAAATCCTGCCTTGGGACTGGCCCTGGCTTAGATTTCCAGTGTGATTTTTGGATGCAGTGAAGTGGAATGAAAATGGGCTTTGGGGTGAAGACCTTGGAACACTTGTGGACTCAGAGCACTGTGGAAATCAGGCACCAGAGAGACTTTGAAATGCAGCACTGGGGCAGTTTTGAGGGATGAAAAAGGGCTCCTCAGGCCCTGCTTTTCCTTGGATGTTTGTGCTCCCTCCCCTGCAGATGGGCTTCCCTTTTCCCAGGGTCTCTCCACTCCCTTCCCTGGTCCCCAGTGAGAAAAAAAACCCCTTCACTCTGCAAACCCCCATTTTCTTCCACCTCCCACACCACCATGTGCTTCCTCCCAGTCCCCTGGGAAACAAACCCCTTTTCCTGCAAGGAAAACACCCAACCCAGCAACAGATGCAGGCAGAGAAACGACTCAAACCTGTGTGGGGGGATGAACCTGCCCCTAAAACCAGAGTGGGGATAAATCCCAGCAAATAAACGACTGGCAAGGGCAAAAGAGACTCCCTGACGTGTTTCAAACCCCAGAAGAGGTTGCAAAGGCCCCGCTGGAGGTGGAGCAGGAGGGGAAGGGCAGGAAGCTGCTCCGGCCCCAGAGAAAAAGCAGAAGAGAAACTCGGCACCAAAAACCCCCGCGGGGCAGCGGAAGGGCTGACAGAGCTTTGGGTTTCCTGAGGAGCTGAGGAGCCCCGGGAGAACCCCAGGAAAACCTGGCAAAACCAGGCAAAACCCTCCTCCTGTGGTTGGCAGCCGCCTCTCCCCATCCATCCATCCTCCCACAGGGAATAAAGCCGGCAATAATCCTATTTATCCCTCAGAAATGAGAGTGGGAGGGGATATTGCAGCCAGCTTCAAGGTTTTGGGATAAATGTCAGCGCTTGTGGGGACCCACATTTGGGGTTCAGCACCTGTGAGATGCAGGAATGAGGATCTCATGATCCTGACAGCAAATGGCAAAGCCCTGGACTTGTTCCTGGGAGGATTAAACAACAGGGCTGTTGGCTCAGGCAAAAGTGGTGCCAGAAATACCAAAGTGGCTGGGAAAAAAAAAAAAAAATCAAAGTGGCTGAAAAAACCCTCAAAGTGGCTGAAAAAAACCCCTCTCCTACAGCAGCACAGCCCCGGGGGGAGCCTTTGGTACCACGTGGAGGTTCACTCTGGAGCATCACAGCCATGCAAAGGGGTAAAGCCAAATCCCTGGATCCTTGAAGGAGACATGAGGTGAACTCCAAACATTAAAAAAAGCTCATTTTGGGGTGGAAGGGGAGCTCCAAAAGGCAGGTTCATCCTCCTGTGCTGAGGATCCTGTTTCCTGTTTATGCCCCGGCGCTGCCACCTTCGCCTCCGTCATCACATCCCCTTCCGAGCAGCAGGAAAGGGGCAAATTCTTCCTTTTTTGGGTCTGGAGGAGCTCTGGGAGGAGGGTGGAGGGGAACAGAGACCCAGCCGGAGAGCAGCCACTGCTGAGCCCCCAGAATTCTCCCCCAGCTCTGGCAAAAGGCTGGAAATCACCCCAGTAGAAGGGCTGGCCAAGTGCAAGTTGCCCAATTGCTCGGCCAGGGCAGCTCAGCACCGGCCCCTTCCCCGGCCCTGCCGTGCCTCAGTTTCCCCACCCTGAGCTGACGCATTTCCCCCCGGCCCTGCCCAGGCTGAGCTTCTGCTGAGGCCTCACAAAGTGCTTTTGAACCACCAGCAGATAAATCAATGCCCTGCCCCCGTGGCAGGAGGATTTCAGCCCTCTCTGCCTTCCAGCAGCAGCTGCTCCTGCCGGTGCTTTCAAGGCATGACCCACCCCACGGCCCCCAGACCTATTCCCCTCCCTAAAAACCACCTCCCTAAGCCCCTTCCCACATCCCTCCAGCCCCAAGTGCCCCGTGGGGCAGAGGGAGCCCGGTCATGCTGCCAACTCCTCGCTCGGAGAAGGGATGAGCTCTCACTTTTGCCGAGCTCCCGGGGAGATCCGCAACTCAAACACAGTAACAAAACAAGGGGGAAAGTAGGAACACGCCCCCCCGCCTCAATATTGTGTTTTCAGCAGGAGAGGGATGCTCGACGCTGCTCCTGCAAAGAAATCAGCATTTTTGGGAGGGGTGCTGTCTTGTTCCTCCCCCCATCCCCGGCAACGCACGGAAGCTTTGGCTGCATCCCCGGCCGATCCCGCCGAGGCGGATTTGGCGCAGCTGAGGCTCCCCCCGGCCGTGCGAGGGATTGTGGGAATATCCCTCTCCCCGGGGGAGGCCACGACATCCCCTCCTGCACAAACCCCGCCGCGTCCCCGCAGCCCAGGGCGGCTTTTACCAGGCCCAAGGGCGCTTCGATCCCGCCGCGATCGGTAGCAAAAGCATCATCCGGAGGCGACAATTCCTCCCGGGAGCCTCCCCCAGGCTCCGCTCAGCAGATGGGATACGAAGGGGATAGGACAGGACACGACACGGCCGAGCGCTCACCCCGTCCCGGCTGATCCTTCGCGGTGCTGGCAATGGGGGCTCCGGCCCAGGCGCTACTCCGGGGCTGGGATCCCTTCCCCGCGTCCTTCCCGCATCCCTACGCGCCAAGGTGCGGCAGCTCCATTGTTTTCCAGCGCCGCTATTGTTCTCCAGCCCAATTGCTCCGTCCTGGAAGGGGAAAGGGGGGAAAAAGGAGGGGAGCGCTGAGCGCTGGCGCAGCCGGCGGTGCCACCGGGGCGGGGGACACTCGGGGACAGGCGAGGGGACCCATCGCACGCTCAGCAGGTGGGAGCCACCCCGGGTGGAGCCGGTGGCCACCAAGGGCTTGTCCTGGGCTACCGACCCGCAGCGGGCGGGTCCCGGCGGGGCCACGAAGAAGGTGCAGTGCCCGGGGTGGGACCCGCGGGCGCTGCGGCTCTGGCGGCCCCAGCACGGAAGGGGATGCTGAGGGTGCGCGGAGGGTGCTGAGGTGTCACCCCGGGGGTTTGAGGGGCCGGATAAGCTCTCGCTCCCCGCGGCGAGCGCGGCTTTCACCTCCTCCGCTCCCGGCGGTCGCGGGGCCGCGGCTCAGCCACGGGGCCGCTCCCCGTGGGACGGGGATGGGGATGGAGGGCGGGATGGGGATGGGGATGAGGATGGAGATGCCCCATCCCGGCCGCACTCACCCGGTGCCGGTGCCGGTCCCGCTCCGCAGCCGGTGCCCCCCAAGGGCCGCCCCTGGGCGGGGCGGGGCGGGACTCGACGGGGAGGGGCGCGGGCGGGGCCGCGGGGGTGGGAGCGCGGGGGACACCCCCCCTCCGGCTCCAGGGTCATCCCGGAACCCGGATCCCAAGGGACAGCCAGGCTCCGGGATCCCTTTCCGGGGACCAGGACTGGCGAACCCAAAGGATTCAGGCGCCCGGTTTGTCCCCGCGCGGACCGGAGTCCCTGAGGATGCTCCGTCTCGCAGCCCTGGTTCAGGCTCTGGCTTCTCAAAGGACACCGTTTCTGGCACCTGGGTTGCGCCCCAGGACCAGGATCCCCAAGGATGCTCCATCCCCTCTGCCAGGAGCAGGATTCCAAATGAATCCCCATCCCACGCATCCAGGCTGGAAATGCTCTTATAATCAGCTCCAGCTCTATGCACAATTCCCAGAAGGAGCCTTTTGGGCTGTATCACGAGGGCTAAAGTTGTTATTTCTGCCTTAAAATGCCCCAAATCCCGGGATATCCAGTGCCAGAGCCGGGCAGTTCTGCGGACGGGACGGAGGGATGGAGCCTTGCACCGCTTCCCAACCGCGGCCGTGGGATCCCCTCCGGATCCAAAACCACCCCCGAAAAGGGGATTTGGGAGGAAATAAATTCAAATAAAATCTGCCTGGAAGCAGCTGTTGCAGCTGGGGGGGTCACAGTTACCTCTGACCTGGTGCTCAGCATTCCCGGGAGGGGGGTCCCATCCTCGGGGGAGGTTGGGGGTATTCAGTATTCCAGAGGAGCAGCGGCCGTGTCCCTCCTCCTTTGTCTGCTCCTGACCTTTCCCAGTGCCGTGTGGCTCCTCTGCGCTTTTTTTTTTTTTTTTTCTTTTGAAGGAATTTGCTTAGAAACAGCCCACACGAAGGGGAAAAAAAAATAACCCAAAACAAAGAAATAATCGAAGCAGCTGCTTGAGCCAAACAGGCGTCTCTGCAGGCACGGGCTGGAATCAGCCTTTTTTTTTCCCCCCCGGTTTTCTTGGATTTGGATGTAAAATATGAGAAGTTCTGGAGGAGCCATCTGGCTGGAGGAAGGAGTGACTCGGTGAAAGTGAGCCAGGCTGGTTGGGATTGATATTCCAGCAGCATCTCGGGGCTGGCGGGATCAGAGGCCCCTTTGTCGTGGGAAGAGCCCGGCCTGGCTCACAATGGAGCAGAGAAATCCCAGGGATTTCACCCCGAGAGGATTCTACCGACCCCCAGCTCGTGGGATGGGTGCAAAGGGAGTGAAAAGTAAAAGTAAACAGAGGGTTTGGGGTGGGCACCTGTGGGAGCCCGTGGGGGATCTGGCTGCAAATTTGGGTTGAATCCTGGTTTTGTGATGTGCTGTGGTGGGTTGGGAAGGCTCGAGGCTGGATGGAGGGATTTAGTGAACAAGTACAAGGAATTTGACTCTGTCCTGCTGTGTGGACACCCTGCAGTGTGAGAGGCCAGGCCAGGCTGCCAGGGCCTCCTTATCCACAGAGAGGGATCCATGAGGAACCAAATCCACGTGGAAGGACACCAAAGCTTCCACCCCTCCTCCCTGGAGCCTGAGCATCCCTCCAGGCTGCCAAAAATCTCCCAGGAGGAGGCAAACAGGGATGCTCCAGCACCTGTTTTGCAGGTGAATTCCTTGAATCCTGCATTTCTGTGCCAAATGCCACACAGGGATTGCAGCTGATGCCTTTTGAACTGTCATCTTGGAGGGATTTGCTCCCACCAAGGACTTCAGTCAGGCCTCAGCACGAAGCACCAGCTCCCAAACTCTCCCAAATTCAGTTATTTCCTCCCAGACCGAGCAAACATCCAAACTCCCTTCCCTGCTGCCTTGGCAGCTTCCCCTCATTTCAGCTTCCAGCCCCCCGAGCTGATGGTCAGCAAATGCCGAGCACTTTTACTGGGATCCACGTTTGTGTGGGAGCATCTGGGAGCTCTTACAGAGCCTCTGGGAGCCAGATGGGAAGAGATGTGGCTCTGGAAAAGCCTTTCCTCGGACCTGAAGCAGTTTTCTTTGCCTCACAGTTGCTGCCCCTGTTTGAAGATGTTTCAGTGGCTCTGAAAATCCTCAGATTCTGGGATTCTGCCCCAGATAAATAAAGGCCTTTGTGGGTCGAAGCTGAAATGTTGATTCGGGCAAAACACAAGGAGAAAACACAATTATTCCCTCAGCTCTGACCCAGCAGCACAGGGGATTAGGCAGGATTAAGATCAGAGGGGTTTTCATCACAGACCCAAAGCTGGAGCGATAAGGAATCCCCTGCCCTGGTCACACAGCTGCTCCACTGGCTCAGATCCCAGACCCACCTTCCCCTGCTCTCACTGCCAGTTTGGGTGACTTTGGGGCCATTTTACTTCAAGAGCCTCTTCCCAATAAATCCAGCAATGTAATATGTCCATGAGCTGGGGGCTGAGAGCTGGGAGGCTCAGGAAAGTGTCTGGGGTTGTAGTTTTTGGGTGGCACTTGCTCCAAAGGGATTCTCATCACCTGGATTCCCAAATTGTCGATTCTCAATTAGGAAGAAATTCTTCCTTGTAAGGATGGAATGGCTGGGATGGAATTCCCAGAGAATGCCCCATCCCTGGAAGTGTCCAAATCCAGGCTGGAGCAACCTGGGCTGGTGGGAGGTGTCCCTGCCCATGGCAGGGGGTGGCACTGGATGGGCTTTAAGGCTCCTCCCAACCTAAACCATTCCAGGATTCCCCAATTCCACGATTTTCCCTCAAAAGGGATGTTTCAAAGGAACTGTAACACCACCACGTTGCATCTATGCCCGCGTTTATTTATACTGAACAGCTTTAAAAATACAGAATAAAATAGCTTTATCTACTATTATTCACAACATCTGGTCCAAATATTACATTTTTAAATATTTAGTTGTTTAATGAAGCAATGTTAGAAAAAAAAACCAAAACAAACAAAACCAAACCATGAAGTAAAAAAAAAAAAACCAAAACCAAACCAAAACTCCATAAAAGAATTACACATCTTGGAACAACAACAGAAAAAAAAAATCAAACAAACCCTCCCCCCCCCCCCAAATAAACTCTCGCTGTTTAACAAAAAAAAAGTTTTACAGCCAAAGTCAGTCACAAAAAGTCGTGGGAAAAGAAAATGTATCCCCACTGCCTAAGAACAGTCAATAGTTTGTTACGCCAGAGGTTGTTATGAACAGACAAATACAAGAATTTGGACTGGCAGCAAAGATGATTGACCTGGAAAGGTGGAGGAAAAGCCAGAGTACACAAGGCAAGTCGAGATTTCCCTCTGATATCCACGGGTACGGATGGCAACAGCCACAGGCAGATGGGAACCAGCCAGGGATGCTCGGGATGGCTCCCAACACGGATCCCAACACCTGGAGCAGCCCAGGGAGTCCCTGGGCACTCGTGGCCTCCCCGACCCCACAATGACCCCACAGCTCCAAAAACACAGAGAAACCTGCCCCAGGTGGGACCTCTGCGCAGAAAGGAGCGAGCCACAGCTCCCCCCGCTCCGGAAAAACCAAAGAGAAAGGAAAGTCAAGTCGCTTTTGGTTGCAAAAGGCCACGAGAAAAGAAAGGTGAAGGTCGTGCTGGTCTCGCGCGCGTTCCACACACCGACAGATCGATTGTTCCACGCACAGCTGGGGTGGGTGGAGGCAGCCAGGGCTGGCCCAAACCATCGCACACCAGGGGTTTGGGGGGCCACGTGTGCCTGGAGTGCTGTTTCATACCCAGAATGACGGGATTTCCCCCCTTTTTGGGAGGATAAATGTGTAAATGAGGGGCGGCGCTGATGCTCCTCGGGGAGGGTTCGCCGTGCGAGCGCCAATCGTGCACCGGGAGCACCCCCCGAGGGCCCAGCGGGGGAAAAGGAACAAGAAAACCCTTCAGTCTTGGGGGTAGGAACACAAACATGGGTAAATAAAGTATACACAACCACTATAGATTCGTCAATGAAGAAATTCTACCATCACATGACATTGTCATGACACTCATACCACTCCCTCCCAGGAAAACCGCCGCCGTTATCCTGAGCGGAAATGTTATTTTTTTTTTTTTAATATATGGAAATAAAATACTGCAATATATTCATGTACAAACCAAGTTGTCATATTTCAAGTCAGTATTAAAAAGGCATAAAAGCAAAATTTGGGGGGGGGGGGTTTCAAAGGCTGAACTTTCTGAGCGAGGTACGTGGTGAAGTCCCTCTAAGATACGACAACGTTAATCAGTCATAGCTGGCAGCTACGAAACCTACAATTTCTACAGGTATTATTTGCAAGTATTTGCTTTAGAAAACGTGTTTCAACATGTCAGCAAGAATCCTTAATTTAACCTAAAAAAAAAAAAAAATTAATACAAGAGAGCATCAATTACAAAAATCCCAAGTTACTTTGTTTGTATACGCTGATGCCATCTTTTTGATATGACAAAATGATATTTCTACCATGAATATTTGCCCTTCCCTCTTTATGGTTGAAACATCTCATCACCTCTTAACTCACCCCTCAGCTGTTGCCTTCCCTGGGTGGTTGGAGTTTGGCTGTTTGAAAGGCAGGGAAGAAAACAGAGAGGAAAATACAGTGTTGCATTTACAGTCAGGTTACACCTGGATGTCACCAGCAAGCATGAACATGACGTGTTTAAATGCTTTTCCAAACTGCAGCTCAATCCTCCAACACACCTTCCAGCAGCTCAGGATGGGCACCCAGCTCCCCTGGAATTCCACAGCAGCTTCTGGTGTGGAAAAGTGACCAAGAAAAGTGACCGTGGGAGGGTTTAAGGTCCAAAATCACCTTCACCTGCTGCACACTGCACAAACCCAGGGGAAGTTCAGTTATTTCCCTCACAAGGAAAAGCAACGGGGCTCCTTGCACTGGCAGGGTCCTGGTGCTTTGGGAAGGGAAAGGGGAGCTTCCCTTCCCAAGGTACCTGAGATCAGCTCCATCCTCGCTCAGCCCAGCCCAGGTCACTCCAGGTGTTGCCTCTGCCTCCATCCCAACCCTTCCCTGCAATTCCAGCAGCTCTCCTTTCCCAGCCTGAGGCCCACCTTTAACCACTCACCCATGGGATAAGGTGGAGATTCCTCAACTGACAGACTGAGTGACAAAAATGACCTCAGCCTCAACTGCTCCTCCCTCAGCCAGCTGGGAACGGGCACAGCAGGGCCCAAAGTCACCCAGAGAACAAAACCCAGCAGCTGAACACAGAACTGCACTGCCCCTGTTCCCAGAGCTGCAGGAAAGGAGGGGTGTTCTGCTCCAGGGAGGGGGAAAACCCCCCTTGGATTAGCCACCCCGGAATTTGAAGCGTCCTGGCAAATCCCAGGTGAGGACACGCAGAACACACATGGAGTGACCTCAGCCAGGGTGAGAGGAGGCAAACCTCTCATCACCTCCTCTCTCTGAAGTTCTACAACTGTTTGGGGGGGAGCTGGAAGGCCTGGGAACAGGGGTGTCCCTCCTGCGCCGCTGGATGGGGCAGCTCAGCTGCTCTGAAGTGGCACCACCGGAAATAAAAAGGTTTTTTTTCCCTCCCTTTCTCAACTTTTACAAATTAACCAACTTTGGCATTTTACGTCACCACAACCCCTTGGGTTGCACACCCACCAGAGGTGGCTTTTGTTTTCCTTTGTTATATATATATTTTTAACTCCCCCACGCATCTTTGGTTGAACTTAAAAGCTGGGAAATTTGGAAGCTTCGTGCCACTGATCAGAGGTGTCTGCACTTCAACTGCGTGCAGGTGGACGTTGGGAACGGAACACCTCACTACCTGGAGAGGGAAAGTTTTTTTTTTTTAAAAAGAAAAAAAAAAAGAGGAAAAATGACTTTGTTTCACAGGCAAACAAACCTCGTCTACTACACAACAACTCTTCCGACCAGCTTTCGAGACAGCCCAACTGACACCGAGACTGCAAACTACTGAAAGTTCCCCGAAGCAGGAACAAAGGCATGCTTGGGATATGGAAAAAGCGGGATAAAATAGGTTCTGGAAACAGCCATGGCATGCTGAGAATATCCACGGAATCATTCCGACTCTACACTACTCAGTACTGATCCGTTACGCTCCTGCCTTGCCCTCCCACCCCAACCCCTCCATGCTTCAAAAACCCAGAACAAATTCACCTGGAAGCAGAGAAAACAGAGTTCCTGCGCTCCTGTCCAGTAGTCAAAAGTTTGATAAATATCTCAGGGAATTACAGGATCCACTGTTATGGTTTTCCAGGAATACAAAACGCAAGCACCGTAGAGCATTACTGGCCTTGAAATTACATTACACGACATTTCCCTGATGATTCCACAGCTGAAAATGCTTTTTTGGGGCCACACTGAAGTCTAAAACTAACTTGCAATAGTAAGAACATTAAACAGGAAGAAAACTGTTAATTATGAATGCATGATGAGCGTGAACACCCACAAAAACATCAGAGCTGAGACTATTCCAGGAAAAAAAAAAAAAATCTCTGAGTGGTGCCCTGATTGGACCCGATACCCGTGAAACCAGCTGTGGGTGGGGCCACCAGGTGTAGTGTCTCTGCCATTCCAAACCCCCTTCCCAGCAGGAATGAGCCTCTGGATGAGCCCCACGAGGAGAGGAGGAAGAGGCAACGTCAGCTGCTTGTGCAGCATCAGCTGCTGATATCCCATAAAAACCTCCTGCCCAGATCCAAGCCAGTGCTTCCACCACCTGGCATTCCCTGCACAGACACAGGGGTTAATTGCCTGACTCCTCAATTAATAACCCTTGCTGTCCAGGAAACATCTTGCTGGATGCAGCCACTGAAGTGAAAAACCACCAGGTCCTGTCTGGAAGTTCAAGTTTCCCATCCCTGTTAACACTCCGGCCATGTGTCCCTGGGAAGAAATCCTGGACACTGGGATAAGGTGAGAAAATAAACGTTCAGAAAATGAGAAATGGGGTGAAAGAAGTGGCTCCTCCAGCACTGAGCCAGCAGAAGCCAGTCCTGGTTTTCATGGGCAGAGTTAGTGCAGAAACTTCCCGTCCTAGCACTGGATGTGGCACTGAAATTGTGGGGAATTCAAAATTATTCTCTCATGATTTGCTTTCATCAACTGAATCCTTTTTTCAGGGCACTGCAAATATGGAATGTGCAAATCAGGGAGTAAAAAACAAGGTCTATGGGATTTGGCATGACTAGAAGTAACTACTTCTCCTTTTTCCTTTTCTTCCCCCTCCTCCTTCCCATGGATTCAGATTTCCTGGCATAACCAACATCGCCAGCAATGACTGTGCCAAGCGCCAGCCCCGAGGGCTCCAATAAAATCAAAATTAAAGTCAATTAAAGTTTCTCAAAAGCACCTACACACTTCCAGGACCTAAACCCATTTAAAATAAACAGACTCCCCCAAATCCCTGGAATTTTCCCCAGAGACACCAGACCTGGCTCCCACCACCCACAACAGGAAAAGCCTTTTTTTTTTTCTTCTTATTTTTTTTTCTCTTTTTTTTTTTTTTTTTTAAATCTGTCTCAGCTCTGGTTCCAGAATTTAAATGCAGATATACAAAACATATATTTTAATGCTTCTTAATCAGCAAGAAACTGCAAATACATCTTTTACTACAACTAGATAATATAATTTCAGCTAAGGCTATACTGTAGCTTCTGAGTCTTCATCTGAACTCCTGCAGTTACTGCTTTTCCTGAAGCCTTTCCACGTGTATCCCATGAAGGTGGGGCTGATGGGCAGGAAGCTGAAACACCTGTATTTTTTAATGAAGTTCATGCCAAAAGGCAAATCATATGTTTCCATGCCATCCAGGGATTTGCTTCCTTTCCCGACGCCTTTCTTCCATTTCCGTATCCCCCTTTCCTCGGGGCTTCCTAAAGGCAAAACAAAAGGAAAAAAAAATAAAATAAAAATAGATATATATTCATGGATATCTTTATGTGAATACACAGGTAATAATAAAGCAGAGGTTGCAAGAAGGGAGAGAAAAGCTCGAGGCTCAGGCACCACGTTCAGCAGAGCTCTGGGAAGATCTTCCAGGCTCCTTGGAAAGGCAGGAGGAGGGGAAAAAAAATATAATGTTTAATTTTACAACTGGAAGTTGAGGCAAAATGTCTCTCCTCTTGAATGGAGCAGGTTTGGATCTTAAAACCAGCTTTATGTGCCTTCTGCAGACTGCTGTGGCCTGGTTTTGGTGAGCTCTTTCAGCTGTTTGTAGGACGGAGCCCGGAAAGGATTCCGGGTTTTCCCAGGGAAAGCCAGGCCTGCAGGTGTGAGGAGGGAGCAGCAGAAGCAGGGATGACTCCCTGCCCCCCTGGAATGCTGCTGTCACTGCAGAAAGGCAGCTGTGCTTTGGGATAAGGACAAGGGCTGACCTGGAATGGTGTTGTCCAAGATAAAGGCGACGCAGCCCCCGACGAACATGGCTGTGGTGAGAAGGACGTTCAGCACCTGATCAATCCCTGCTATTCCTGCAAAGAACAGGCACAAATGCTGACATTTCTGTGTTTTTATCATGCATACACACATCCCACTGATGCACACACAGGAGAACTTGCTGCTGAATTCAGTGAGGGATTTGTTTAAACAGGACTCTGGAAAACGTGTGGGAATTTATGCAGAAGAACCTTCACCTAACAGAGCCCCCCCAAGGGACATTCTGCCCCAAAATGTAACCCCATGAACTGTCAGCTGCTCACAAAAATGTCACAAAACACCATTTGAGAGTCTACTGCAGCTAATTTAAACTACTGATTTATTTATATATATATATATATTTAGTATTAGAAAACTATAAAAATGGAAAAATGTCCAAAATGTAAAACGGTGTGCATTGAAGTAACTCTTTTTATAAATCTTTGCTTTTTAAAAGGGCAAGACTTCAAAGCACCAGTTCATGGCAGAACATTCTCTTAATGTGTCATCACCCACCTCTGCCTGAACCATCTGCTTTGTGAACCACTCAAAGTAGGACAGATAAGCCCCTAAATCTGGGTCTGAAGCGACAGCTAAAACCTGTCAGTTAATATTTCCTTCAAAAACACCCCAAAACAACCCAAACCAGTGAAGTATTCCTTTAGAGAGCCCATCTCTGATGACACAGGATGTCATCATCACTGCTGAGAGGTGAATGCTGAACCAGAACACCTTCCCCATGGATTCCCCAAAGCTACAATTTGATTGACAGCCTGGGGTTCATTCAAATTAAAATTCCCATTCAGGACATGTGTCTGCACAATTCAACCCTCCCCCAAAAATCCCTCCCTCACAAACTCTACCTTGGTGTTTCCCCTTAGCCTCTGAACATCATTTACGTCTCAGATTCACCTTTTTTGTCTTTTTTCCTGGTATTTGCACCCTTTCATTGCTCTGTGGAGCACCAAGAGAAAGCAGGAAAACTTCAGCTGTGTCCCACTGAAACATTTAATTCAGGTCTCAACATTCCAATTAATTCTCCTCTGAGAATATAAATACATATTCTCCTCAGAGAATATATATATATATATATATACACAAACACATATAAAGCTTATCTGTATCTACACTATTCTTGTCTCCAAATACTTTGTTTTTTCTCTTCCTGACCTTTCCATTCCCTTGTACCTGCCTGTACTTCCCAAAGTGAGCAGAAGGGAAAAGCAGGTTTTGTGGGGGTGAGCAGGGACACCTACCTGTGACCAGGGGGTTCTGTTTGAGATAACTGGGGAGGACAAGCCCGAAGAAAATGGAAAATCCAAGGACAAACAGATTCCGAGAGGAATTTAAATCAATGAACTGGAGGTTTGACAGACCCACAGCTGTAATCATCCCTATATTAGAGAAAAACAAACAAACAAATATCAGCTTTTAGATAGGTTTTTCCTTCAAAAACAGATAGAAAACCACATATAAACAGAGAATTATAGTTAAAAAGAGGAGCAAAGTGCATATATTACCAAAGAGGGTGCAGAAGAGAGCCCCCAGCACGGGGTCGGGCAGGGAGGCAAAGAGGGCACTGAACTTCCCCACCATCCCGAGGAGCAGCATGAAGGCAGCTCCATACTGGATCACCCTGCGACTCCCAACCTGCAGGGAAAAAAGGAGAAGACACTGGAAAAATTCTGCACTTGGTCCAGCTTCACCCCTGGACAGTTATTTTGTTGTTGTCCTTTCCAATTAAATTTCTTCTCCAGCTCCCTGTGCGTTTCTGTCGCTGCTCAGAGGCTGCAGAGCCTCTCCAGGTGGCCCAGCTGTGTCAGGGCTGAGCTCCAGCCTAACCACAACTCCCTTTAATTTGGGTTTTGTTAACACCAAGCCAGCTTTAAAACCACGTGGAAGTGCTACAGCACAAGCCCCATGACATGGGGTGCAGGCCCAGCTGCAGGAGAGAAAGCAGGAAGAGAGATGGGAGAGATGGAAAATGGAACAAATAAATTCCATGTGTTGCTGCCCTCTGACACAGGAAGGCATGGATGAGGTGAAGGAGGAGCAGGATTTCTGAGCCAAGATTAACAAGGTTCTGTAAAACCCCTCTGAGGCCAGGCCTGAGTTCACTCCACATGCAAATCAGGGCTGTGCTGACACCGAAACCAAGGGCCTGCACTTCCTTCCCAGTTTTATTTTAAACATCCAAACCCCACGTAGTGTTTGTCTGTGTGGCAGTGGTAGATGATAAACCTGAACAGTTGATATTTCTGGCACTGTTCCACTGCCAGAAGAGGTGCTCCAGGGACAAAAAACCCCCTTTTACACTGTAAGGTGGTTTCTGGCAAAGCCCTTTGCAGGGCTCCTGGTACAGAGTATTCAGGTTCAAAGGGAAGGAGATATTCATTTGTTGACCAGGTGTGACTGAGCTAAATGAGTGAAATGTGCAACAAAAGATAGAGCAGGCCTGGAAAATGGCCCTTCTCTTCCCCCTTTCCTCTCTGCTGAGCTCTCAGGTGGGACTGTTCACCTGCAAACAGGAGCTATGACAGCAAATTGGGGAGTTCACTAAAATTACGACAGAATAAACTTGCATCTTTCTCTACTTTATGAAGACATTAATTTTCTTAGGGCCATCAATATCTTGCTCTAAAATAAAACATCACCAGTATCTTGCTCAAAAATTATCTTCCTGCATCAAAGAGGCAAATCCTTTAGAGACCCACACGCTGGTGACACTTATTTATGCAAATGCTCAATCACTGCAAGGCAAACAAATTAAGCTCCTCTGGAAAGCTACTGAAAACATCCTGGGCAGCAATTTAGCTCTGCCTGCATATTCATTCCCAGCACACACACTTCAGGTGATTGTTTGGGAGTGCATGGGATGGGATCTGGTGCCTCCAGATCACCACCACCACTGTGGCATCAGCTGCCCAGACTGCAGCCCCAACACATCAGAGCTCACTGATGCTCCTCTCATCAAATAAAACTCACACACCAGCTCAGAGGTTGTGCACTATTTACACCCAGCTGGAGCCTCAAATTTAAGTTCTGAGAGTAATTCTATACCAATTTCAAGGAGGGTAAATGCCTTTTGAAAGGATTCATTTGGATAACCAGGATGATGCAGCAGCTAAGGATTTTCCCCTCCCAAATAAACAGCAAAGTATCCACATGCCAAGAATCTATCTGGGCAGAAATGAAGCTGAACTACTGTTAGGATTTTAGGAATGAGAGTGCAGGCAGGAAAGCAAGAGGAACCACTGGAGCAGAGCCATCCAGCTGTGCCACTCTGGGCAAGGCACATTCACTCCTCCACCACGTGCTCTGAACAGACCAACTGTGGTCAGCCCTGCTTCAGCTGCCATCAAACATTCATTTTTCACTGTCCCAGAGCAAAATGCCCACTCATTTCTGTGGGCTGTTAATAAAAAAAGGGTTGTTAATTCATAGCAACCCCCATGACTAACACCAGAAAGGAAGCAGAACAGAATAAAACCTTTCTTTGGGGATTTTTTTTTCCTGACTAAAATTTCTCCTAGGAAATTTCCATCAGCAGCTGAATGGCAACTGGTACAGACAGCAGATGGTGCTGTTAGTGTTGTGTTTCGCCCTAAACCCAACAGAATAATCCTTTGTGCAGGAAACAAATGGTGGTAGATGATGGGTGAAGATAAATATATCACTTATATTGGATTAGGTCAGAGGGATGAGTTATTGCAAGCACAGAACACACATTTTCCACCCCATGTGCACGAAGGATTTATGGCCTCCATGCAAAATACACAACAAGATGTACCAATTCACAACATAAATTACCCCTACCAATGTTGCTGGTATTTCTTAACAAGGTTAAATGATCAGTATCAAGCAAATCTCTCTGCAGCCCAAGGCCTCCCGGTTCAAGGCACTCAACCAATCCCACACGTGAACAAAGGGATTCCTCAATATATCTTGTTGAGTAACACCCCAAAAATACATAACCCCTTAATCAGTGCCTCAAAAACAAACACTCAGGGCACATTTAACTCTCAAATTACCTTGGGTGCAGCCTCTGTGTCAGTGGAAGGTCCTGGTACGGACATAGATAAAGCCCAAGGACCACAAATTGCACTTCAGTGTGTTCAAGTGAGGCATTAAAAACAGCTACTTCCCTACTGATGCCTTCAGAGCCAAGACATCCAAAAAGTACCAATTTTCACATAGCTCACAGTGTTTATGCCTCACTCAAACCACCCCAGAGCCCTGGAATGCTGCCTCGGTTTTCCAAGGGGCAGTTTATCTGGCAGCACCTGCTTCCTGCAGGTTCTGACTGCCTTTTGCTCTGAATAAAAGGATTTTTGGGGCCCTGATGTGGAATAATGCATTTCCACCAGGGAAGAGCTGGCACAGACAGGCAGGTGAATTCAGGAATGGCCTCCTGGAAGAGGATCATGCTGTGGAACACAAACACAAGGAGAGCTGAAGGTAAAGCACATACCTTTGTGATGCCCAAGACACCAATGTTGGGGCTGGAAGAGGTGGATCCATTCCCTGTCCCAAAAACCCCATCCAGAACACAGGAGAGACCCTCGATAAAAATCCCCCTGTAAAAACCACAAACAGAAGCCAAGGGTCAGTTTGGTGAGCACAGACTCCTCCAGAGGGTGTTTTGAGGCTCAGGGTTACAGGGGGGCTGTCAGGGCATCTGTCCCGTTATGGAATGATTGCAATTCATGTTTCCAGCTCCAACAAACCTGGAAAACCCACCTGACTTCTGTTTTCTGACTCTTAGATACCCATATTGTTAAACTGAGGAAATTATGACATAATTCAAGTCCAACTCAAGAGCTGCTCTTTATTTCTCCAGCTGCATTTCAGGTGAATTTGACCAACCAGCCCAATTCCAGACCTGATTTAGAATTCTGTCCCTATGGAAACCGTGCTATCAACTTCCACGGACTCCAGCAAGGCCAGGACTGGGATTCCAAGGCTCCATTTGCAACAAAATAATCCCCCATGCCACTTGCACCTTGCATTTCAGCTCCTTGGTCCTTCGACCAAACTGCAACGTTTCCTCTCGGAGCACAATCCCGTCCTATCCCAAGGGGGAAAAAGTAAATAAAACCCCACGTGGCTGAAGACACTGTGAGCATTTCTGGTTTACTGACCTGTTTATTGCGTGGATGGGTGGAGGAGGAGCACAGGACAGCCGGGCACAGGCGTAGTAGTCGCCGATGGACTCGATGATGCTGGCGACGACGGCGCTGAGCATCCCGATCACCCCGGCGGCAGAGATGGTGGGCAGCCCCCACTGAACTGTGGGGAGAGCACAGCTGAAATCTCCCCTGCCCCATAAACGATTCAGCTACCAAAAAATACAGTGATTTCATGGAATCATGGAATTGTTTGGCTTGGAAAGGATCCCTGAGATTGTCAAGCCCAACCGCTGCCCCGGCACTGCCAAGGCCAACACTGACCATGTCCCCAAGTGCCACATCCACAGGGCTGTTAAATCCCCCCAGGGATGGAGACTCCACCCCTGCTCAGGGCTGGACAGCCCTTTCCAGGAAGGAATTTCCCCAATATCCAACCTGACCCTCCCCTGGCACAGCCTGAGGTTGTTCCCTCTCCTCCTGTCCCTGTTCCCCAGGAGCAGAGCCTGAACCTCCTTCATCTCCCCACTCCTGTCAGGGACTGCAGAGCCAGAAGGTCCCCCCTGAGCCTCCTTTTCTCCAGGCTGAGCCCTCCCAGCTCCCTCGGCTGCTCCAGATCCTTCCCCAGCTCCGTTCCCTTCCCTGCACAGCTCCAGCCCCTCCGTGTCCTCCTGGTTTTGAGGGGCCCAGATCTGTCCCAGGATTCAAGGAGGTGCCTCAGCAGTGCCAGCACAGGGGACAGTCCCTGCCCTGGGCCCGTGGCCACACTATTTATTCATCTTTAATGGAAACAACAAACTCCCCTCAACTCAAACACAACCTGGCAAGTCCAAGTAGATGAAAGAAAGAAGCGAAGGAAAATCCGCCAAACCAACTGCTTTGATCCTGCTTGGAAAAATCCCAAAGAACCACAAAACCCCACAAAAAAAAAAAAAAAAAAAAATTCCTCCTGTTCAGAAGGCAGGAATTTGAGCTACAGCTTGTGGGAAAACAATTCTGGTCAGTGAGGCAGATGCCACTTAATTATTATTGCTCCAAAAAACTCAGCCTTTGGTTGTGAGTTTTGGTTATCAAACAGGCTGGGCCACAACCAGCTCTGATCACTGCACAAACACCTCCCCTCTCCAAACTTCTGTAGTAGAGAAAATAAGATTAATTTAAGCCTGCAGAAAAGCCTGGCAGGTTTTCCACAGCAATTGCCTTGATGCTTTTATCTCTTTGAAATAGATGAGCCTCTCACAACAAAAGGAGCCTGAAATCACACATCAGTGAATGAACTTCACAAATAGGAGAGGTCTAATCAGGGTGGACAAGTTTTCTTCCTCTTCTTTCCCAAAAGCTTCCATTCCTCATCTTCTGCTTTAGAAGTGGTTTCTTTTAAGAACTAATCAGAAACCAAAGCCTATGGGAAACCACAAGGAAGCTGCCTCATGACAGTGGAGTGAAACTCCTAACAATTTGTATTATTTTATTGTCTTATTACCCCTTCATTTCTGAGCAGCACAAGGTGAACCAGCTGTATATCTCTATCTCATGCCATAAAACCAGCCTTTAACAGCTCTAAACTCAGAGATTGCCAACAGAAGAACACAGGTATCCAAACTCTTGTAGGAAGTGTTTGGTGTTCCCTTGTAAATGCCTTCACTGCCCTTTGATAAGCAGGGACTGGCATTCTCTGACTTGCCCATCGGCCCAATTCCAACCCCACTCTGGCAAGTCAGGACATTTTTATGGCATTAACAGTTGTGCCAGTTCAGGGATGGGTGTGTGTGGGGCAGGGAAGTGCAGTAAGCTGGGAAAACCTCCACACAACAGTGATTCTTTAGATGAGGACTCAACGACTGCAGTGGCTCTACAGGAGCTGAACCAACACGGCCTCGTGGTTGCATAACCCCAACAGCACTGCCAAGGGCTGAGCAGCAAGGACTGCAAATCCACCTTTGATGGGAAGTCACAAAATGTTATCAGGAGTCAAGAGTTGCCCAGATAAACCCTGCAAGTGCCTCCTACAAATTCCAGTGTCAGAAACTAAGCCTTTCTTGGGTGAGGCCTCAAAGTATCAATGAAAGGGAAAAATAAGAAAAAACCATCAGACCCCCAATGGCTGTTGTTAGATCAGTGCATGCTGGAATCATGGAATGGTTTGGGTGGGAAGGGACCTCAGTTATCAACAGTTCCACCCCTGCCATGGGCAGGGACACCTTCCATCAGCCCAAGTTGCTCCAACCTGGCCTTGGACACTCCCAGGGATCCAGGGGCAGCCACAGCTTCTCTGGGAATTCAATATCCAGCCCCTCAGCACTCTCACAGCCAACAATTCCTTCCCAATATCCCATCTCTCCCTGCCCTCTGGCAGTGGGAAGCCATTCCCTGTGTCCTGTCCCTCCATCCCTTGTCCCCAGTCCCTCTCCAGCTCTTGGAGCCCCTTCAGGCTCTGGAAAGGACTCTCAGCTCTTCTCTGGGCAAGCTGTGCCAGCTCCTCCCCACCCTCCCAAGGAAGGATCCCTTCCCAAAATCCCATCTCCCCCCTCTCCGTGCCAGTTGAAATCCATGACAGTGCCAGGATAAACCCAAGTCTTTCAGCTGCCTCTGGGCTGGAGCTGAGGAGGGTCTGAGACCCCCCAGAACTGCTGATGGGACGGAGCTGGAGCTGCCAGAGATGGGCAAGGACATGGAATGGTTTGGGTGGGAAGGCACCTTGGAGATCACCCAGTGCCACCCCCTGCCATGGCAGGGACACCTTCCATGGATCAGGATGCTCCAACCTGGCCTTGGACACTCCCAGGCACAGCCCATCCACAACTGCTGCTGAACTTCCTGGGATTTATCACCGAGAGCGAAACAGCGACACTTTTGAAACAGGAGAACTGGCATTCACAGGGATATTACTGGAAAAAGGGGGGGGTTTAATGGGGAAAACTGCCCTTCAGGGCAGCCCAACTTACAGGGATAGGGGACCTTGAACCAGGGGGCCACCAGCAGCACCCCCCGGCGAGCGTCGGTGCGCGCGTAGAACCCGTACTTGGAGTTGTCCGGGGGGAACACGTCGGTCACCGTGAAGATGAAGCACAGCAGCCACGACACCAGAATGGCCAGGATGATCTGGGGCAGGGGACAAGTCAAGCTGTTAAAATCGACCCTGGAAGGCCCCCAGTGATCAGCCCACAGTTGCTGGTGGAACGTTGTTACACGTGGAGCTGGGTGGGGTTTGGGGTCTGAACAAGCAGGGAACGCTGGAACAGATCCTTCGGGTGTTTCCCCCGAGGAAGGTGCTGTTACAAAAGCTCTGGAATCAGAGCAAGTCTCCTCTCTCCTTAACAAATGGGAAAGTCTCCAAGTGGGCACTTTAACAAACTGGGGAATTTGTCTCAGTTCTACCAGAGGAATGAAAAGAAGCCTTTCATGGGGGAACTGAGAATGGCTCTGGTAAAACGAGACGATAACGATCTCACCATCCCTTTTTGGAGGGCTCAGTTAAGGCTTTCCCTGCACCCATGAACACCCCTTCCTCTCTCCCTCTTCCCTCCCCTCCATGATCTTCATCACTCCAACAACCCCCTCATCACACATCAGAAGGGGATCTGGCAATGAGAACATTTCCTGTGGCCAAAGAGCCACTTAAGTTTCCAATAAATCCATTTAAGCTTTTACCTCACCTTTGTGATCTGTTGTATCATTAAGAAAAATCAAAACCAAGACAAAAAAAAAAAAAGAAAAAAAAGGATTTTCTTTGCCAAGTGAAGAACAAGTTGAAGGACTTACAGGGAACATCTTGAAAAGCTGCAGCCTGTATGCTGTCCATCCTTTCTTGGATTTGTAAATGGGTAAGGGGAATTTGACGTTCCTGGCATACTGAGAGAACAACAACACCAGGAAAATAGTCCTGAGGAAAAAAGGGGGAGGGGGGTGGGACAAAAAAGACACGTCATTAGCACCAATATATTATTCATCCCTCCCAGCACCAACCTGATCAGGTTCTTCAGGCACAAGACATAAACGTGCACCTTCATTTTAGCACGAGATAAGGGGACGTAATTTTAAATAAATTGTTTTTCCACAAAGGCCAAACCAACACAATTTGGATTCTGAAGTGCTGCAAAAACAGCCAATGGCAAACAGAAAGATGAAGGGAGATTTCCAGCCATTCTTGCTCTGAGCTCCTGATTTTTTTCCTCCCAAACTCGACCTGTGCTCCAGGTCTGCTCTGAGTACGAGGACCAAAACTTGCTGAAAAACAAGGAGAACTGAGGGCCTGTATAAAATAATCTCTACATCTCAACATTTGTATAAAACTCAAAAGCACTCGAAAAATTTCTGTGAGGGAAATTTCTTCTATTCTTGAGAATCCCTTTTTTTTTCATTTTTGTATTTTCTTCTAAACAGCTGCAAATGAAGCAAAATAGAGCCCCAAAAAAACAGGATTTGATGCAACTGCAGTTCACCGCTTTTAGATGCCTAATTATGATGCATTTCCCCCCTCAGTGAAACTGCCAAGCTCCTCTACATGTTAAAAATCCATTTTTACAGCTAAAATAAGAAGCCAGGGCACGTTGCTCATTCCTGAAGGAGCCAACCCCAGCTCTGCTCTGAAAAGGCCTCACAAAGACCGAGCTGTCTGAAGAAGCAAAGCTTCCCTGAAATCTGAGATTATGTTTTTATCAGCTGACTTTAAAAAAAAAAAAAAAAAAAAAAAAAAAAAGCGGATTTTCAGCCTCTCTCCCTTCCCTGTCCCAGCTCAGATTCAGTGTCACACACAAACCAGCTTTATTCTCCCTCACAGAGCACAAGGAGGGGCATTTTCAGCCCCCACTGTTGAATGAAAGGCACCTTTTCCTTGCAGGGAACACTTTGGCATCTCTCCCAAAGTCCATTATGGAGAGATGGGCTCCCCTCCCCCAGGACAGGTAGCTTTGTGTTTGGATTTATTCAGCACAGAGTTATACAAAATATTATATTATTGCAATTAATGTTACATGGGCTCCCTGGCAGAGGGGCTTCCTCTCAGTCTCTAAAATGCCCCCAAATCCTTAAACCCCAAACAAACAGTTTTATTCCCCAGATAAAAAGCCCAACTCAGGAATAATTTCCCTTTTTACAGATCACGATGAGATGCATTTTAAAGATTAAATTACTCCAGCTTGGCCCCTGCAGAACAAGAGAGGTCAGAAAACTGGGAATATTATCCAATAGCACCTGCAGGGTCCCAGCTCTCCCACAGCTGATGCTGGAGGAAGGACTTTCATCTCAGTACAGTTTGAAGAGCCACATTTTGTAGAGCTCACAGTCACTTTTCGAGAGGCTCTCCAAGGGCAGGGAGTTATTTCCAACAACCCACATTTTTGCTCTGCCAGAAGCCAGAAATACTTATTGACTGGGTAATATTTAAATGCTGCTCCTAAATTGATTCGGGTTTTTGTTTTTTTTTTTTCCATCTGCAAAATGTCAAGTTTAATTACACGTCTCCATGTCCAACTGCAAGATCACTCATTTCATGGGAGTCCCAACTTGCAGGGAATTTGTTTTACAGGCAAATAAAACGTTCCTCTGGATCAGCTGCTTAACATAATAGAATTACAAAAATATTCATGATGCTCCCATCCAAGATAAAAGGGAATTAAAGAGCCCTTTTAATCATAAGCTGCACTTACAGAATACTTTGCATGTTCAAAGAACTGTGCAAACAGATTAGTCAGATCAGAATCTGATCTCATCAAGGCATTCCTTCCTCCCAGAGCCAGCACAGTTGGGTGCTGAACACTGACTGCAGCAACTGCTCCAGCCAGTTCCCTTCTCCCTAAAATGTGCTTTCCAGCCTTATTTGGCTGGTTAGCCAGCTCATGGGAAGCTTTTGTCATCTCGTTTTTCTCAGCTATTCCTTTTTGTACCCCTCCTCTCAGTTCTTTAATTTCCCTGGCACACACACCAGGCCCTGAAATTCCCTCTAAAAGCCTTTCTGTCCACTAAACAGAAACCTCTCTACTCCTGGCTCATCCACTGATGGCATTTATGGACATATTTGCTGCTTCCTGTCATCACACAGGTAAGCAAAGCAGTCCCAGTGACAAAGGGGCCAGTGCCACCAATGGGACTGGCCTGCTGACACCAACACAAAACCAGAAATACAGATGGTTCACTCATCTCTCTGGTGTTTTGCTAAATCATCCCTTCTCATAGCACTGAATCCAATCCAGCCAGGGGGCTCCCAGACCAACTCTGGCTTTATGAAATTCTGTTCTCCACACCTCACTTTCAGGGCTTGTCCTTTCCTGCCTCCTCAAGGTCATAGAAACACAGACCCCTGGAATGGTTTGGGTGGGGAGGGACCTCAAAACCATCCAGTTCCACCCCCCACCATGGGCAGGGACACCTTCCACCAGCCCAGGTTGCTCTAAGCCCTGTCCAACCTGGCCTTGGACACTTCCAGGGATCCAGGGGCAGCCACAGCTTCTTTGGGCAACCTGTGTCATGGTCACCACCCTCACAGGGGAGAATTCCTTCCCAATGTCCCATCTAACCCTGCCCTCTGGCAGTTTGAAACTGGGGAAATCATAGAATCATGGAATGGTTTGGGTGGGAAGGGATCTTGAAGCTCATCTGGTTCCACCTCCTGCCACGGGCAGGGACACCTTCCACTAGCTCAGGTTACTCCAACCTGGCCTTGGACACTTCCAGGGATCCAGGGGCAGCCACAGCCTCTCTGGGCAACTCTCTTGAGCTGCTGCTGTCACTGCCAAAGTGCCAGCTGACCTTGCCCAGCCCCACTCCCATCCCTGTTCCTGCACAGGGTGTTCCTCCCTGCTGGGAGTCCTGCACTGCCTCCTCCATCAGTCGAGCCAACCCCAGCTCTCCCAACACTCCCTACATGACAACTCACCAAACTGGGCCCCTCTGGCCTGAGGCAGAGCACCCCCCCAGCAGTACTTACAGCATGGCAATGCCCCAGTGCTTCCCAGCTCTCTCCCCAGCAGCCTGGAAGCCGGAGAGGCCGATGAGGGCCACGGTGGGGGTGATGGTCAGGGGGCCGATGTAGCGCAGGAGGGCGCCGGGCAGGCCGAGCAGTCCGATCACCACCTCGATCAGGGAGGACATGATGATGGCACCTTGGATCTGAACACACAACAAGGGCAAAGAGCCACCTCAGTCCCCTCTGACAGGCAAAGCCAAAGCCTTTCTTTTTTCTGCTCTGGATTACAGACCGCACGTAAAAAAAAAAGAATTCAGTGACACAGAAGAACTCAGCAAATTTTTCGTCATAAAACAGCTCATTATGTTTTAAGTGACTTATTGCTTAAGCATAACACTTATGTTTTTTTTTTTCTTATTTTTTTTTTCTCCACAAAACTATTACACAACAGACCAGTGGGCCAGTCTGGAGGCTGTGTGGAAATCACATCACACTGTCAGACAGGAGACCTGGGGTCCAGGCTAACCTTTAAGCTCTCAGATCGAACGGCAAGGGTTGGTGCGCCACGAGGTGATGCTCCTAAAGCTCCTAGGGGCAGAGTGTGTCTGCATTGGTCACAAGTGCTCCTTAGAAGCTGGATTAGAGCAGCGTTGTGGTTCTCAGGAGACTGTCAGCCCTCTTGGCTGCAGGGCTCTTGGCAGGATGTAGCTATGGTTTGAACATGGGGAAGAGAGAGGGGTTGTTTTTAATTAAGAAAAAGTTGGCAGCCCAAAGCAACGGGATGGGAGATAAATTCCATGACACACGCCCTCATTTGGACCTGGCTATCTACCACTCCAGCGTGGCACAACCCTCATCCTGGGCCCTGCAGGGCTGAGAGTGGAGAAGGGCTTTGGGGGGAGCTCTGCAAGTCTCTTGGGAGAATCAACACCTTATCAGGAGAGTCTCCAACTTAAAAGCTCTTGGGGATGACCCAGCTTTGCTAAACTGTGGGTTCACCTTCCAGGGGCCAGCCCACTGCACAGGGAGCAGGTCTGGCAGCAGCTGAACTGCTGCCAGCGAGCACAAATCAGAGGCACAAGAAGAGTTTTTTCATCTCACTTGAGCATTTCACTGCAGGTCTTTTGGAATGTGGTAACTAACTCCTGGTATTTGCTGTCCAGCAACGAACAGGTTGGAAAGATGAAAGACTTCCATGAGATGAGTCAAAGGGATATATTCAAATGGAAATTGCAGTGAAAAGAAGAAATTACCAACTTAAAAGACGAGGACACACAGATGTTTGGGTGAGAAACTTAACTGGAAAGTGGACAGAGGGACAGCTAAAGGCAACTCCCACATTACCTCTCGGATCCGGGGGTACCAGATGTGCTCAGTGTGCAGCAGCTCTGCTGTCCCGTTTGTAACTGTTACATCTTACAGAGAGGAGACAAGAAAACACAGGGGTTTATTTAGTCCTCTGCCATCACTTCCTACGAAATAAACCCCTCCTCACGCTGGGTCTGCCAAATGAGCCTGGATTTACAGGGAGAACGAGCTCTGCAGGGCTACAAGTGAAGCAGCAACAGGCTCACACTCCCCAGGAACCAACCCCTCACTCCACCCACTGCACCAAAAATGGGAACAAATCCTGACTTTCAGGAAGGAAGGTCAATCAGGGATTCCCTTCCCACTCCAACAAGCAGATGAATGGAGAATTACTCAAGTGCAGGCTGGAATCACACACTCCAGCTCCACCAATTTAGGTCACCCACTGAATGAACTGACCCGTGGAAACAACCCCTACTGGCATCTTTTGAAGGTGAAAAAGGTCCAGGAGGAAGATGCAGCAAAGCTCTTTTGGAAAAGCTGGACTGGTGGGAAAATGGCTTTGCCACCCAAGGTTATCAGACAAGATGTGGATTCAGCTACTGGCACGTTTTGAATGTGAACCAACAGAGATGGCTAAACATATAAATAATATAAATTATTAGAGAATCCAAAGGAGCCCTGGGAAGAACTTTAGGTAGAAAGAAGCAGCCTGATTCTTTATGGGGCTGCCTCCCACTGCCCATAGCCTTGTTACTGAATAACCACACCCCATTAGAAGGAAAACTGCCAGAGGAGTTTCCACTTCACTTTCTAACCTAATTTAAAGCCAAACCCCCCAGCCCAAGCAGCTTTAGTGCACATTTCCCCTCTGAAGTTAAAACCTTTCAGGATGATGACATTAGCAAAGGAAGAGCTCCAATGAACATCCAAATCTTGTCAAAACCTGTCAGGTATGACTTAAACAGGGAAAAATCCTGGTCTTGAGGTGATGCTGAACATCAGACTTCCTCCTACTCAACTTCAAAGGACTCGACTGAACTTGCTATTTCCAAATATTGGGAAGGAACATTTACAGAATGTAAATGTAACAGAAGAATTACTTTGTGCTGCTGTTGGATTCCTTTTGACAACGTTGGGTTTTTTTATATTAGAAAATCCCCAGAAATAGAACTCCACAAGGACATTTTTAGGAATCTTTTTCCAAGGCACAGAATTTTAACACCGCAAAAATGGAGACTTTTCCTATTCCATCCCCAGCACTTCCACTTTTCCCCCTCAGAAGGTTTGGCTGTCGCTCTTTCAGAGGTCTGGGCCATCTGTCACTTAGCCCTGAACAAGCACAAAACGACAATTACCTGTATTGTTACACTTCCACTTCTCCAGGGAGAGTATTGCTCTGGCAGGTGCTAAGAATGCAAAAGCACTGGCTTGGAACAGGGGTAACCTGGTGGGAGGGAAAGGAGAGAGGGTGACATTGGGGGGTGTCCCTGCACCGCTGCAGGGGGGCGGTCACTGAGCCTCAGATTGGCCCTCAGTGAGTTAGAAGAGTGAGAAATGTGAAACAAACCTATGGTCAGACTTCCCAAGCCAGAGGAACCAACAGCACCCACCCAAAGTTCTCCCCCAGGCTGCACCGGGCAATCCCGGGCTGGTGTCAGGTGTTGACTCAGATCCACGTCCTGGGGTGAACACCCCCCAGACTGCTGACCAGCAGCTCTGACCAGCCCACCACAGCTGAAAAACCCTCAGCAGGGACAGCCTGCAGGCTCAGTGCCCCCCCCCTGCGTGACTGCCAGCACAGTCACTCCACGCTCGCTCTGAAGTGCGTGTGTAAATAACGCGCGTGGGGTCGATAAAAGGCAGATTAGATGTTCCAAGGTGCTTCCCACCAGCCAATAACAAACGCTGCAAGAATTTCGAGATGACATTCTTAGCATTGGTGTTTATACTTCCCCCAAAGATTTAAGATCTGAAGAGCACCTGCCAGCACCAAAACTACGTGTTTGCTGACCTCACCGCAGGTTGTGTAACGTAAATATGCAGATGTTACTTAACCACAGACGAGGTGCACTTTGAACTATTCTATAAATACTGACAATAATTGCAGTAAGATTCCCCTCAATAGCAGATCTCAAAGTGGAACCCCTGGAAATTGCCCCTGGACTGCTCCATGTTGTGGCTTTTACAGCTCCTCGATGGAGGGCAAACCCCAGGTACAGGAGACAGAACTGCAGCACCATCACACCAAGACCAGAAAAGGCTCAAAGGAGGAAAAAAATATGTGCAAAAAGTGCTGTACACACTGAACACAGAAAAGATCAAACCAGGAGCACGTTCCTAATAGTTGTTAAGCTCACAGGCAGGAGTTGGAGCACCGCTGGGAAGCACTTTGGGCCTCGGGCACCCTAAAAACGCACCAAAAACCGCATCAGGAACTCCACCTTCATACACCACACGAGCCATCCAAGCATGGCTGACTGGATGCAATTGCCCCTGGGAGTCCCTCCGAGCACAAATCCCAGTTTTATCTCTGGGAAGACACGGTTGGCAGCCCAGTGAATGATTCACCTTATTTTGCAGGTTCATTAAGCAAACTGAGCTGGCTGGTGCCCATGGCAAGATCTGCAACATCTGAGACAAGCTGTTACGGCTCCATCCCACCTACACAGCCCTCTGTCCCTCCAGAGATCTTGTAAATACACTTTGCAAACACATTCTCCAGTGATGAACTCAGCTGTACTGAAGACCTGGGTCCAGATTGTTCTGTATCACGTTAAATATCCTGAATAATCAGATCTCAGCACGTCCTGCTCAACCTTTACATGACACAGCTCCAAAAGGACCAGCAGGCTCAAAATAGTGGTTGTTTTTTTCCCTAAGCAGGAGGGGATAAAAAGGTATTTTATTTTTTAATTGTTTTTACCCTTATTACTCAAAATCAACCAACCAAGATCCGTCTCCTTCTGAAGAGACAGCTCCAGTTTGGAATGTGACTTCTGGATGTTAAGCCAGGCACCCACTGCCAGTCAGCTACAGCCCCAAAGTCCTAAAGCTTATGAGTGGGATATCATTTTAATTTCACCACTAAATGATGGAGTTGCTCAGTTCTGGCAGCAGCCCCTGTGAGGACAGGGGGGTTTGTGCAGTTAAAGTCACCTGGAAAGGTCTCGTTATCCCAGGAAAGCTCAGGCAGTGATGGGCACAGCCACAAGCCTGAAATCTGAGGTGGATTAAAGCTGGGTTTGATTGTCTCAGTCACTAATTACCCCCAGTCCCTGCCAAGGCTCCTGGCTCACCCTACAACCTGGGGAATAGCTGGAATTCCTAAAACCAGTCCGGGTACCAAAGTGACCACAGCTCCGCCTCAGCACTGAGCTAAATCCATCTTTAAGGACCTTCCAACCACGGAATTTGACCTTTTGAATCCTTTATTTGCTGAAATACTTTGCAGTTGACATGACTTGCCAGTGAATACTTTAAAATCTCATTTAAAGGCTTTTGCTGCTATATCCCATTCCCAGCCTTACATAAACCCCCAATCACATGGTAAATAGTTATAAAACAGCCAAGCGTGGAGATTTGCTCCTTAAATACAAGTTATTTTAAGGCCCAAACACAATTGCCTTCAAGTACATAAAAAAATGTAACTCCGGTGCAAGTGGGAGCCACTGAAAAGGGGAAAATCCCAACAGGATGAAGGGCAAGGGTGGGATTATACACAAGGAACAGAGAATTTCAATATGATGGGACTGTCAGTTTAGTCCCTCTATTTCTGAAAGAGCCCAAAATAACTCATTAGGTAATAAAGAAATTAAAAATAAAATTAAATTAATGATTTTTTTAAAAAATAAAATAGAGAAGAAGAAATTAAAAATAAAATTAAAGTCATCATAAGCAGTAAAGAGCCAAGATTAGTTGGAGGGGGGGAAATTGAAATATGACAAATGTGAGGAGATGAAGTCTCAGGAAACATGAAAATTAAGCTTTTCTGATAAATTTGAGGCAGAGGAAGAAAGCTGGGAGGGGTAGAGGAAAACAAAGCTCCCCCTCTGAGCTCATCCCCATCCTCAACTTTGCACTTCCAACACAACTGGGAGGTTTTAAACTTCAAGAAATCCAAGGGGAACAACTCTGCTCCTTCAGGTACTGCAGGGTTTGTGGTTACAGCACAAAGAGCCAATTGGGCTGAAAGTATCATTATTGACTCTGGGGAGTCCTGACTTTAAAAAATACATTGGGGAAAGGAAAATTTCTCCAACACCAACAATTTTCACTGTGTTGTTTTGTCATCAAAATGAACTTTTTATTCAAAACAGAGGAGAGATCTCATGAGTTGAGTAAGATATAAAAGAAAAATAACGGAAAGGTTGGGGTTTTTTAAAGGGAAAAGAACAGAGAGCAAACCAAAGTTAACTAAAACAGCAGTCAAAGACTACACTGGAAAACCTGAAATATCTGGCAAATTTTTAGATGAAAAGCTGATCTACCACAGGCTTGGCTTCTGCACCCCCTGAGACACCTCTGACACCCAAAAATCCTGGTTCTCAGATAAACCTATGAAAATGGGGGGGGAGGGTGTTTGGCCACTTGCTGTTGGAAAATAGAAAACTGTTCTGAAATGGAACTAAATGGCCCATGAATCATTCAGGGGAGCATCTGAGGGAATCCTCTTAAATATGCACTTTGGTCCTGGCTTTCTTTATCGCTCCTGGGTTATTCTCTTGAATAAGATGCAGAAGTAACTCCCCAGGTTTTAGTTATTCCCCAAGTTTAAATAAACACATCCAACACCTCTGCAGTGACCACTGTGGAACACAGGTTTTTAAAGAAGATTTATCTTCATGTTAATAGAACTCACAAGATCCTGTCCTTGCCAACAAGGACCATTTATATACAAGTCTTTGCCAAGGGGGCTCTTGTTTCCTCCTAAGGAGAGGTGAAGGCATCCCTGGAAGGCAACACCTTTGTGTGTGTGTGTACTCCTGACTCCAGGAATGATCATCACCTGCAACTCAAGAGCAACTAATGAATAAAACCCAATTATCTGATGCACTGGAAGGTAACAGAGGCTCAGCTCAGAGAATTACAAGTTACCCCCAGCATCTTTCCCCACCTTTTGAATTTGCCAAGCCCTTTGCAGGATCAAGGATGTGATCTGGTGCAGGACTGATCACAACCACTTTAATATTGGAAAGAGCAAAATATCATTCAAGAAACTCGTAACAAGTAAATAAACCCACCCAAATTAGTTCCTCTTCACCACGGTGTATGAATTTTTCCTTTTCCCCAGAAACACTTCTGCCTTCTCTGTTCTCATGAGTCTCCCTCCTCCTTCTCCTTTTTCCCTGCTGTGTTTTCTTACCCTTGGAACGCCCTTTGTTATTTCAGATCCACCTTTTTTTTTTGGGAGCAGCTTTCCAAACCTCGCCCTGTACCTGACCTATGATGTTCACCTTCTGAAAACTCCCTCTGGGATCTTGGGACACCACCCCTCAGAGCTCACCTGCAGCCAAAGGTGGTTTGTAACAACGTGGTGATGCCCACACAGAAGAAAATGGTCCCGATCAGCTGGCTGGTGGCCCACTGGTCAAAGCCCACGCACATGGCATCGGCCAGCAGGAAGGGCACGGCGATCGTCCCGCTGAAACACGTCAGGTAGTGCTGCCAGGGGCAAAAGCTCTGTTAATTCTACACCCAGGGCTCAAAAATATATTCATATTTATCACCGTGTTTCCCTTGCACTGGGTATTTTGAATTTCCACCCCTGGTTTAAGCTTTTCTTCAGGTGTTTCTGTAAATGTTCTCCTCCAGCTACCACACTCGCCCGTTGCTAATAATCCCTGTTTTTGTAGGATGAACCAGGTTATTCAAACAGCTGCAGGGCTGCTGCTCTTGAGGGGGAGGTATCCAGGTAACTGTGCTGGAATCAGCCTCCAAAGTCGGGAGAAAAGCACAGGAATAGCTCCATTCACTTCTACCCACGTGAGAACCCCCCCTGCTCACCAATGACCCACACAAAGCAGGATGCAAAGGAGCTCCCAAGGACCACAAACCATGAGTTCCTTCCCAACCCAAATACATTAAAAGCAAAGCAAACAAACAAATTTGTTTTGTTTGTATTGAGCACAGCAAGTAAAAACAGAATTTCCCCCAGAACTGCCTGTCCTTGAGGAAAGGCAGAAAATCAAGAGGATGCTCTGGAATGTATTTGTTTGGAGAGCTCAACGTGTTTTACAGATATTACCAAATTCCCAGCATTCCTGTGGGACAGACATTATTGCCACTGGAGAAAGGGAGGAGATGAAACTGGAGCTGTTCTGCTTCCCACAAGTGAGGGACAAGTAGGGTCCAGCTCCTTACTCGCTGCAGGAAGCACATGCTCTTATTCCAAGGATTCTCCAAGGAGCACAGAAGTTTCCTGCTCTGCTTCCCAGGCCCAGGATGGAGCTCTCAAGATTTGAAATAACTGCTAGCAGTTATATATTCAAAATTTCAGGACTAAACCATCATCTCTCTCCATCCATAATTCCAGAGATGCCACTTCTAAAGGTCACCACTGAGCATTTGCTCACTTATTTACTAACAGCTGCTTTTAAGACTAAATATTTGAGTGAATCTCATAAATGCAGGAGCAGAAAGCTCATACAGATCATTATCAACACAGTGATCTCAGTGTGTGACCAACTTCAGAAGAAGCCTCTCAACACCTTCTTCAAACACCTGAGAGGGGGAAGAATAAAATTATCACACAGACACACACACACAGATGCAATGAACTGGGCAGAAAACACTAAACAAGCTTCAGAAGGTACAGAAGGAGAGTTTGGAACACACCTGTAAGCCCAAAAATATGCAGAGGTACCAGGGAGGAACATCTTCAATGGTGTAAATCATGTCTGTCCTCTGGGCCTCCAAACTGCCACTGCTGTCCAGGGTCTCTGCCAGGGAGCTCTGAGGGGTGGGGGGACACAAAAGGACAACAGCAGGTTATTGCTTGGCATGAATAAAGGGAATTTGAACCATCAGGCAGTTTCTCTGATGCTCCAAGGCTGGTACAACACTCCCCAATCATGCTGATATGTGACATTTTTAAAGCCTTTTACCTCTGATGAGCTCCTGAGTTCACACTGAACATGTTCCCTGCTGTCAGCCATCCCCTGATTATATTTACACATTGATTTATTTGTCATTGCTGGTTTATGACAGAACTGATCTGCCAGCCAAAAGGTGCCCAAAAATGGCATCATCATCACAAGATTATTAAAAAAAAAAACAACAAAAAACCAAAAGAAAAGCAACAAACCAAAACCACAAAACCAAAAAAAAAAAAAAAAAAAAAGGAATTAGGGAAGAATTGGAACCAAGTAGGAGAGCCACCAGTGGCTCCTCCCAAAGCAGAAGGGCTCTGTACTTGCATTAGAGACCAAAATGACAGGCCAAAACATTCCTCATTATGGTAATTGCTTCCCCACTTTAATTCTTACCCAATTCCATCTTGGTTAACCTTTTTTAGCCAAAAGATTTATTATTTTTGCTTCCACCCCACATGGAAGCAGTCAAGAAAAACGCTAATTATTATTATAACCAAACACATCCCCAGCCAATTTGTGTCCGACTTCCCCCAGGAATTTAAACCCCTGCAGGAATTTCAGTGAGACCACAGTTTAGTCCCCAGAGAGCCAACAGCCAACTGACCACACATATTCCCACATCAGCATCCCTGTGGGTTTGCCACTGAAACAAAAACCAGCTCTGCCATTTCTCCTTCCCAGCTGCAGAGAACCATTTCCCTCCAGCTCTCCCGGTTTGGGAATTCCTTGGGGGAGCAAAAACCACGCTGCTCCAAAGCCCCAGCACAACAGCAAGAAGCAGGAGGAAGTATCAGGTTTTATCAGTCCCAAGAACCCAAGAATCCCCTTGCGTAAGAACCGCTCTGCCCTAATCCAGGACACAACAAGCCCACGTGGAGTTGCCTCACACCGAGGCTGGGACTTCTGCCAGACCCGTGACTGCCTCAGATGGGCTTCACTTCTCCAGAAATCCCAGCATATCCACGGATCACTCTTGGGGAGCCTCCACTGGGTATCACCTACGAGGCCAGGGAGGCCAAACCCACCCCCGGTCCTTCCCTCTCACCTCAGCTTTGTGGTGGGAAAACAAGGAAAAAGCGGCGCTGGGATAACCCTCCTGACCACGGGATTATGGAGGGAGGTCGGGGGTATTGCAGTGGAAAAGTAAAATATAGGAACACTAATCTCAGAAAAGTCTTTTAAACCACATTAAGCACCAGGCAATCCTCTCACCAGGGTCCTAAACTGAGGAATGAGGGGAACTGCTCCCTGCCCCACTCATCTCATCAGGTCAATCTGCAGCACCACTGACCCTCTTTCATTGACTGAAACAGGAATTTTTTTATCTCCTGACTCAATTCTCTAAAAAATCATGGAAAAAATTATGGAAAAAATCAGGAATTCGAAACACAGAATCGTTAAGGTTGGAAAAAACTTTTAAGATCATCAAGTCAACCCATCACCAGCACCATGTCCAACCATGTCCTCAGCTGCCACATCCACGTGTCTTTGGAACGCTTCCAGGGATGGCAACTCCACCACTTCCCTGGGCAGCCCATTCCAACCTTCAACAACCCCTTCCTTGAAGAAATTCCCCCTGTTGTCCAAGCTGACCCTCCCCTGGCACGGCTTGAGGCCGTTCCCTCTCCTCCTGTTCACCACCCTGCCCTGAGGATGGACAGAAACGGGGCTGCCAAAGTTCATGCTGTTCCCACGCAGGGATACCTGCAGGTTCTCTAAAACCCAGGCAGAGATTTGTGCAGATTGGTGACTCTGGACTTTGGAACTCCCATCTTTTGGGCTCTTTTCTTTTCTAGCTTGGCCAGACCAGCATCCAGAAGCCGTCCCAGCGCTCCACTTGGTGCCAAACACTTATTTTTCTTCACAGGACTGATGAGGTTGCATCGAATGCATTCCTTAACTTTTCCACTTGGCCTTTTAGTCTATCCTATCCTAGTTTAGTCAGTCCTAGTCCATCCTCCCTCTTCTCTGGGCAGCAGAAAGCAGAAGCAATGGCCTGTTCCAAACAGGAAGACCATGGCACACAGCAAGGGTGTGAGTCCTTCCAGAGCTCTCCACCTGGGATTACATTATTCCTAAATTAGCCTTGCAAAGAACAAAAAACCAGGAGCAGGCACATGGGAGCTGGTCCATGGCATGGAAAAAGGTCTCTCTGGGTGCAGATCAACAAGTGCCAACCAACTTGAGCTCTCCTTCAGGAAGTGAAAGGTTATGGGTCTCCTAACAAAAGAACTTCAAATTCCCAAGGCATAAATGTCATGGCAATGTCTACACAGTAAAGGGGTTGTATAAAGATTTAATAAAGGTTTAATAAAGAAAACAACCAGGACACTCCTCATTCCTTCCAAGGCCAGACTTAGATCCCCCTGGACAGGGAACTCTCACCTTGGGCAAACCCTGAGCAGATCAATCCTGAGCAATGAGGAACTGGAGGGCTCAGGTGAGGCCTGGCCATCCCAGGAACTCCCTGGGGAGTCATTGGCCCTTTGGCACCTCCAGCATGTGCCTGCTGGTCCAACCCTGACTCAGAGCTGGTGCTTGCCAAGTGTGCCAAGGGAACTGCTGGGAATGGGCTGCAGTTCCCTGAACGAGATACTGATCACAGGCTAATTCCTCCTTTAATTATTTTTAACTGGCCAAAGGTGGAACATGCTGGTTTTTTTTTTATTTTATTTTTCTGGTAAGTGCAAACAGAGGGAATGAGACAGGTAAAGGTGGAAAAAGAATGCTGGAGGGAAAGAAGAAATCCCACAACAATCCCAGTGCAAAATCCAAAGAAACAAACCCCAGCAGTGCAAGACAAAGGCTCTGATGTTGTGCAAAAGACCACAAGAAAACGGATGAAATCTGGGGAGCAAAGCCTTTAGAGAAATACCTTGAATAAAGGGACCTTAAAGAGCATCCAGTTCCACCCTACACCATGGGCAGGGACACCTTCCACTAGCCCAGGTTGTTCCAGCCCGTCCTTGGACACTTCCAGGGATCCAGGGGCAGCCACAGCTTCTCTGGGCAACCTGTGCCAGGGCCTGCCCACCCTGTTCATTCCCTGTGACCACAGCAAAGCTTTAAGTCAAGTAGATTTGGTTGCTCAAAAGCTCATGGGTCTCTCTGAGGTGAATTATTCCCCATCATTTACAGTTCTGACCACGAAGGATCAACTGGAAGGGAGAAACAAAAACATGCACTTGGTGAAACCAGGCCATGAAGACACGGTTTGGTGTCTGGAGATGGCTTATCTTGGTTGCACAATTTTACCCAAACACCTTTTGCTCCGGGCTTTTTCAGATTGTCTCCCTCCACTCCAGTCCAAGCACGCTCCAAAAATCAGCCATCACAGACATGCAGGCCAACAGTTGCCAAAATCTGCCCAGGAAAGATCAGCATGACCACCATGGTCACGGAGATGTGTCTGAGACATTGTCCTGACATGCACCACTGAAAGGCCTCTGGCAGAATCATCTCTTTAGGGGATATTTTAAAACCTGAAATTCAGAGGAGAATTTCGGTTCTGAGTTGGAAAACCTCCACTGCACCCCTTGGTATCATCCTTGCCTCATCACAAGTTACAGCCTCACACAAAAGAACATCATGATGGTCTTGGCTTGGAACCAGGAGAGCTTTGGTCTTGTTGCACTTGGGACACTTGAAAAAATTTGGTCAAGTGGAGGCTTTTCAGAGACAAGGCTTCACCACAAAGCCAGTCTGATTAGACATTCTAGAAAGTGCTGCTCAGATTTACCATAATCCTTGTCCTTATTTTAAATAAAAGCTCAGCTTCAAACCATCTCAGCTGGCAGGATTATTACTGAACAGGCTTAGGGGATGATGGAATGGAGCAGAAAGCTGGAAAAATCACAACCAAACTGGTGCCCTTTGAGGTCTCAACTGGTCTCCCTGAATAGGTGAAACACAGTCATAGTTTTCCTAAGGAAAAATGTTCCAGGGTTTTTACGACCTCCAGCTCATTCATAAAGCTGCCACTCAATCATAATGAGCAGCCTCTAGCTGGAAAAAGGACTAGAAGAATTAATCTGAAGAGGCTGGAGCTTGGAAGAAACGGGGAGAGCAGGAAAGATCCCACTTTTAGAGGTGCTCAACACCACCAGTCTCCCTGGACAAAGGCAGGTCAGCAAGTGATGACCACAGCACAGTGACCTGCCCAGGGAAACCACGCAAAAGGCCAGCAGGAATGAAGAAATCAAAAACTTGCACATTATGAATTGTGGTGCCAGGTCAAAGTGCATTCAGTGCTGACATTCCCTGAGTCATGCCCTGTGTTCTGCAACCACAGAGTGTGTGTGACCAGAGCAGTCATGAGGCCAAACTGCCCCCAGCCTGAGGCGAGAGTGGAGTTAGCACCGTCTGCTGAGACAGCAAATCCCAGCCATGTGGGACTGGGGTGGGCAAAGAAGGAACTGAGGGAGCAAGAATGAGTCCTCACCTACAAGGGAACCACCACGTACCTTCTCTGCTATGCCATTTTCCGTGGTGTAGATGGCCATCAGCTCCGTGTCTTCCGTGTCCTGGTCACCGCTGGACGTCGCTCCACCGTTTATCACGACCTTAAAAACACAACAAACAGCAAGCACAGGGTCTTAAAATAAACACTGGCTTTGCAATCACACCTCTTGTCTCTCAGTTTTCTCCCCTGGTGCTTGACATCTGCCTTTGACACTGTCAGAAAACATGATGAGCCGGGTTGGGGTCGGGCTCTGCTCCCAGGGAACAGGGACAGGAGGGGAGGGAATGGCCTCAGGCTGTGCCAGGGGAGGGTCAGCTTGGATATCCCGGAGAATTTCTTCACTCACAGAGTGTTTAAACACTGGACAGGCTGCCCAGGGCAGGGCTGGAGTCCCCATCCCTCCAGGTGTTCAAAAACCAAGCAGACTTCCCGACGCAGTGGTGGGAATATGGTCAAAGGTTGGGCTTGCTGATCCTAGAGGTCCTTTCCAACCTGAAGGATTCCAGGATTCCATGCCAGGGGCTGGTGCTCAGGCTGCAGGAGGACAGTTAACTGCTCCAACCCTGCAGTGCCTGGGGTGCTGCCTGTCCTGGGAACAGCCCAGCTGGGGAGCACAGGGGGAACAACCACACCCAGTGGCAAGAGAGGTTCGTTACCAACTGCTGGTGGAAATGTGGGGTTTGTACAACACGATTAGAAACACAGACTGGCTGATTCACACCGGAATGTGGTACCTACAGGCAGGGTGAAGAAGGTGGGATGTTTGGATTCATCCTCGTATGTGCCCTCCGTGGAGCCTCCCGCCTCCACCGACTTCGAGGTGGTGTTTTTGCCGATCCCCATCGTTTCCAGAACGTCCAGGACTTGCATTCAGCACCCTAGGGATGCTGCTGGGATGAGAGGCCAAGGACTGAGGACAATTCCTTCTCTGAACAGCAGCAGCACCGCCAGGAGTCACCAGAGTTCTCAGTGATCCAGCTGGGACATCAGGGTGTCGTTGGCATCAATGGTTCCTGGAATTAGAGGGAGAGATGGATATTTTTATTCCCCAAGATCTGTGTACATTCACACCAACCCCAAAACCTGGGCTCCCTTTCATGTTCATGACTCACCAGCTCTCATCAGTCCTCCCCAATCATTAGCAGATTACCGTTTAAAGATGAAGCTGAAGGTATTTTAAATTCTTTCAGGACAGGAATACCGTGATTATTTTCTCATTCTTCTCTTGTGATCTTCAACCATTACTAGTAAATTGAAACCTTTGGGTTTTTTCCCAATTCACAGTCATTTCCATGCAATTTTTGGGGAACAAAGCACACCTGTACTCCAGGTGTAGAGCAGAGCAGAACAGCTGAACACCCACTGCAAACAGGACTTGGGCTTCCTTAGGGAGTGGAAATTTGCAGAATTACCTCTGTACAGCTGAATCCTTTCTCTGAAAACAACTCATTATGAAATAAAAGAGTCCAGGAAGCTCAGACCAGAAGGACAGTGAAGGACCTGCCTTTCAGCGAGGCCGTTTCATACAGAAACAGCTCCTTCTGCTGAGCATCCCCACCCAAAATTATCCCTTTCTGCTGAGCATCCCCACCCAACATTATCCCAGTTGTTGGAGGGCTGTTCCAAGTCATCTGCCTGCCGATGTGGAAGCAACAGCTTCAGGATAAATTGGTGCATTTTAACGAGTTTCACTACTCTTTTGGCACAGGAACAGGGAAGATCTCACAGCCCACGAGTTCCCGTTTTGTTTCCCCAGATGGGTCACTCCAGTGCAGTTTTCCCCCATTTGCTCCTTAATTTAGCCCTGCCTGTCCATCACCATCCACACATTTGCCATTTCCAAGACTAAAGAACAGGATTTAAGGGATTTAAACACAAATTTCCCGCGGGACAGCACAGGGAATTCTGCAGCAAAGCAAGTTTTGCAGCCTGGGGGCTCCTGAGCCTCAAACAGAAAATGGAGCCACAAACACCTGTGGGGGAAAACCAGCTCAGATACAGGTGAAAGTACAGGACAGAACCCGAAAAATGGCTTTTTAAAAATCACAGGAAGTGGAATTTTCCGCAGCAAGGAGCACATTGAAGCAGCAAAACCCACTGCACACAGGGGTTACTTCCAAAGTAAGGTAACGACATGTTCAAGTAAATCAACAGAGGTGGAAATGTGGCTGATGGACACTTCAAAGCACAGATTGGTTTGTATTAGAAAGAAAAAAAAATCGGGTTTGTGGTTTTTTTCTTTAAGTTTCCCTTCCAAATGCTGCTCAGGAAATGCCAGCAGCTCCTCTCTACTGTAATTGTAATAATAACTAAACCTGGCAAAGAATCTTCGAATACTGGTATTTTAGAACCTCTTAATAGCTCTTAATTGCCCATTTGCTAGAAAATTCTGGTTACTTGAGGTGAAAGAGATGTTAATCTTTCAAAGCAGCAGAACTTTTCTGGAGAGAAAATGTACCTGCACAAGAAAGACTATTTGGGCCACCAGGATGGCCTTGAAGCCTTAATTAAATCGAGATGGGATGAAAGGCAGTGCCTGCAAATAAGGGCTAAGACTTGTTCATTAAAGTAAATATTAAGTAGCACAATTAATTATTTCTCACTTGGACTTAAAATTGAACTGGTTTGAAGATTCACTGTCTTGTTCCTCTGGAAAAAACAGCCATTCCCATTTTTACAATGGCCACAACTGAGCTCCTCTTGGAAGTGCAGCTCAGGGTGGAGAAGAGGCAGGTCCTGCTTGAGGGTTTGGGGACACTGGGGGGGTCCGGGCTGGGATTTTGGGAGGGGCTTTGTTTGCTTTCATTGTGGAGCCACGAGGGATTTTTTTTTTTCCTTTCCAAGCACAAGAGACTTTTTGCCTTTTGCTGTCAGCATCGACTTCTTTCACTCTCCAAGAAAATCAGAGATGGAGACAGGCAGGGTTTAGTCTGGCAGCTTTAGGGTGTGGGAGTGGGGAGGGAAAGGGGACAGGCAGCAGGACCCTCCCTAAGCAAGGCCAGCACCCCCCTGGAGTGAGCAAACCTGCCAGCACGGCATGGGGGTTCAGGCCCTCTGGCACCGTAAGCTGCTTGGCTGGCATTAATCAGCATCTCCACTGATAAAAGAGAAAAGAGCCTCTAATCCTATTTCCCTGTGCACTGCCATCTCCTCCAGGATGGGATCACACCTCGGGAATGGGCCCTGAGAATTCCACCAGGAGAGCAGCAAGGCTTGCCTTGTGTTCGTCGCTGAGAGCTGACACAGGACAGCCAAGCCAGTGTTTAGATGAAGGATCTCAAACAAGCAGCTGCAAATTTACAAGAAGAGGCTCCTCTGCTGCTTTTCCTGAAGAGGGGAGTGTTTGTGTACACGTGTGGGTCAGGGGGGTGCTCCAAGAAAAAGCAGGAGAACAGACTTCTCAACTCTTCTCGCTTCTGCTCAGCGATTAAACTGGCACTTAATGGCACAGCTGATAATCAGATTTTTGGAATAGTTTTACTCTGCAGTCAGGAGCGTCAAAGGGAGGCAGAAATGGAGAGGCAGCAGATGAGGTTATCTGAGATATCCTTCTTTATCAGCCCTGGTGTCCCAGCTCAGCTACACATGACTCAGGCATTTTTACAGCCTCTGTAGCAAATCCAACTCTCAGAAGCTGAAAAGTCATGGAACAAGAGATAAAACTCATTCATCATCAGGCAGGTACACGCTGTAAAATGAATTATCTGCAGCCTGGGATCAGATGGAAAGGCTGGAAGTGAAATCAGGACATTGATTAACATTCACCTTTCTGAACCAAATTACCTCCAGTGTGATTAACCCAGGAAGGCCAAAAGCTGCCAGGGTTTACAGGGCTGAAGATAAGATTAGGATTTAGAGTAAGAGCAGGGGATGGTCCTGGTGCAAGTTCACCAGGAAAACCCTTCTGGGCAGGGAAAGGCCCCTCTGCATCCTCAACGCTTTGTGCCTGAGTGAGTCTGTCTAAAAAAAATCAATTGAAAGCTCATCTCAGTAGATTCAAGGCTTAACTTGGGCAGGACAGGAAGTACAGATAGAAATAAAGAGTTTTATTACCACGGAAAGGAGAACTGGACGTGAACCCGTGAAAGGAGGAGGTAACTCTAATACAGACACCTTCTCCCTGTGTGCACTGTTTCCTTTAAAAGCAGCAGAATTTGATGCAGGTTTTGGCTGAGCCACACTACAAATATTGACCAAATCAGATCTGCTGTTGATGGCAGCTCCTCCCCACAGTGCTACGTGTGAGGATCTTCAACGTGAACATCTGAACCCAGAGCTTGGCAAAGCAAAGGCTGGGGGAAACAAACCCACCCTGACCCCTGCAGGGTGTGACACTGGCTTTTCTCTTTGTTTGGGTTGGTTTGGGGTTTTTTTAGACACCTTTTAGAAGGGTCAACACTCTGCCAGGTGCTGCAGAGCTCAGGCTCCCCCAGGACCTCCAACCCTGAAATCCCTGGTTTTCCAAGGTGCCAGGATGATGCAGGTATTTTCCCCAGAAAGCAGCTTTTATGTATTTCCTTCTTTGCCAAACTCAAACCAAACACCTTCCAAAACCACGAGGGTCTTTCCCATTCCAAGTGGACCTAGGCTCTCCACACACAGTGTCCACCAGAACACCTCAGCCTTTCGAGGTGGAGCTGAGCAGCTGTTTCAGAAGCCAGGAGGCTGCTGACTCAGCACAAACCCAGCAGATAAGGGCACAAAGTTTGAGCAGCCTCGTTCAGAGCTCTGTGTGATGGGGCAGCAGCATTTCCGAGCTGGCACCAGGTCCCCTAAAGCCACAGCTGCAGACAGGAGCTGCTGCACAGCCACAGATGTTCCACTGGCTGCAAACAAGAGGGATTTGGGCACCTCGTGGGTTCTTTCCCCTCAAACACTGAGTTGTGCTGCAGGTCTCAGTCAGGAGTAAAAGCTGGTGGAAAGGTTGAAAGCAGAACCCCAGCTGCTCTGACAGGTGTGTCCCCTCCTCCTCACACACTTCAAGTGTCAAACAGTGGGAACTGGTTAATCACAGAATCACTGAGGTTGGAAAAGTTCTTCAAGATCATCAAGTCCAGCCAGTGACTGATCCCCACTGAGTGCTCTGAACACCTCCAGGGATGGTGATTCCCCCCTCCTGTCAGGGATTGCAGAGCCAGAAGGTCCCCCCTGAGCCTCCTTTTCTCCAGGCTGAGCCCCCCCAGCTCCCTCAGCTGCTCCTGCTGCTCCATTCCCTTCCCTGGACAGCCCCTCAGGGTCTCTCTTGGGATAAGGGCCCAGAACTGGACACAGCACTCGGGGTGTGGTCCCAGCATAGGGGGACAATCCCTTCCCTGGTCCCCAGTCAGCACCTGTGGAAAACCAGGAACTGCCCTGCATTTGGTGGCCCTTCACTGCTGCACAAGGGAAAGGTTGGTACAGGGAGCACAACAAGTGTGGTTATAAAACCAGCTGGCCATGGAACAGCCCATCCTTTGGAGTGCCCTGCTGGAAAAGCTGCCAGGAGCACCGTGGTGGGAATGTCCCCCATCCCACTGCCCCGGGAAGGAGCGATGGCAGATCCAACCAGGCCCTTCTTGGCTGTCACAGACGGCTGGGGAGCCAAGAGAGCTCTGGCTGTTGCACACACTAAGGAGATTAGAATCAAATTAAGGTCACTGCTCAATTACAATCATCGATTTATTATTTTAATTAGCTGTCAGGCTCATGTGAACGGCACTGCCTTTCTCCTGCAGGCAGAGATGATGCTCAGCCAGAAGCTGCCACGCTTGGGGTGACCTGAACTGCAGCGGTGCCTCTGGAATTCCCACACCTCCTGTGGCACTTCCAAGTGTCTGGCACCACAAACTCAGGGCAAACACAAATCGAGGCATCCTGGAGGTCTGAGATGCTGTTTTGGGCAACAGGCACACAACAGAGATGTGCAGAGGGACTTGGACTCCCTGCACATCAGGGCATTTTATTGTTAAACGTACCAAGCCTCAGCAGAAGAGAAAACCAGCTTGAAAACCAGCTTTAAAACCAGCTTTAAACCCCCCTTCAGTCACCCAGGCCCAAGACTGGGGGCACTGGGGAGCTCCTGCTGGGAAGGACAGGCTGCAAACCGCAGCTAAGAGCAAACTCTCGGTTCCTGCAGTGCCACAGCTGGGAAGAAGAACTGCAGCCAGCGACAAACACACCAGATTTACTTTGTTTGCTTTAAAAAAACCCGTGTGTTTAGGCCAAGCGGCTCATCCTGCTCTGCAAAGGATGGAGAAATCCCACGCTGAGGGACAGAGCCAGGGACACAGGGCAGGGGCAGGGCTGGCAGTATCCAGGGAGCTGTGTTTGGCTGCAGGGGGTGGCAGGACGGGTGCCAAGAGATCAGGGGAGCTCTGAAAGGAATTCCATCACCACCAGGCTGTACCGAGGGGAACGGGAGTGCTCTGAGGAGGACAATTAAGGAATGTTGTGGAGGCTCCAATTAGACAAAGTTTGCTCACAGGGTAGAGCTACCCCTGGCCAGACACACAACTCCACACAAAAGCAAGGCAATTCCCACTTCATTATGGAACAGCAGCTTTCTCCAGATTGCCACTGGCTGCAGTTACACCATCACCCAAAACTCCTGCGCTGATTTTGTGCCATTAAGGTATTAAAACCAACGGGCTCTTCTTTGTTATTTGCTGTGCACCAGCTCCAGGCACTGGATTTATCTGGATCCTCACTTTAATGTTATTTTGACAGCAGAAGAACCTTGGAACAAGGCTCCCCTTCTCCCTGTCCAGCCCTGCACAGCTGTTCACACCTCCCATCTCACAGCACAGATAAATTAACATTAAAGCTCGTTTTTCATAAATTTTTACACATGAAACAAACCCAAGGGGGTTTCAAATATTAATGACCAAATCACAAGCCACCAAAAGAGGACTAACTAAGAACTGTCCAAAGAGCTGCTGGATGTTTTCCTACAAAGCAAAAAGGTTGCCCCCAGTTAAAAAACTTCCACAAGCCTCTCATCATCGAGGCTCATAAAGCCCAACAAGCCCCTCAGTGATGCAATCAAAGCCCTGCCTGCAGAACCACAACCACAATTCCAGTTCCTTCACAGCTACATCCCAGACTGGGACCTGGACACGGCACCTGGGAGGTCCCACCCACTGCCCAGAGCTGTAGATGTGCCCAAAGGGTGGGGTTTTTTATACCTTCCAGGGGATTTTCACCATCTCAAAGGCCTGATAAAAGGTGCCCAGAACCCACAACCTTCAATCTTCTCTTGCTACCTGTAAAAAACACCCTCCTGCTTTAGTCTTACACCGAGTTTTCCCTCAGGCTGTTTGAGACTGAGCTTCTTTGCTCCCAGGATTACTTGGGATTTCTCTTTACCAGGCAACTCCTGCACCCCTGAATTCCTTCCCATGGGGCTGAAACCGCCCTGAAATGCCACCACCACGTCATAACATTTACGTTTTAAAAGCTAAATTTATGTTTTAAAAAGGAGCTGATGGGCACTTTAAGGAGTTTCAGTCCCGAGCTGGTTTCTCACTTCACTTCAAAGTAGCTCTTCAAAGCACAAACATATTCTCTCCTTGTAGGCACTAATGAATTTTTAAGTAGTTGGTATTTTGACTGCCATCCAGAACGGTGTCTTAATAACTGACCAACATTATTAGGGCAAGTCTGCACAAAGACACGCAGGGAAGTTATGCCGAGCTCAAACCCTTCCGTTGATTTAAAGCACATTAGTTAAATCTCATTAACTTCCCGAGTGAATGAGCTGGTTGAGAAGGGGACTTAAATCCAGCTGAACGAGATGTTTTAACAAATGATCGCACAGCTCTCAAAAACTACAAGTTTGGTTAGTCAAATTACTAAAAAAGAGCTTATTTAGGCTGCGATTCTACACCAAAATATCTGGAACACGAGTTTTGCCAGAGCAGGTCAACCTGAAGGTGTGTTTGGTCAAAGCACTGTTGGCCAAGCTGTTTCCCTGCTCATCTTTCACCCCACTGCTCCCATTTTACTGCTCCAAAAAGCAAGTTTTGCCCAGTTTCTGGGCAGTGTTTCCACCCTCCCCAGGATGAGATCCCATCACTGCTCTGCGTGGCCAGAAAAGAAGGTCTGACCATGAAAGCAGGACACAGCTGAAGCCACGAGATAAATTCCAAAGAAGTGCAAGGAAAATCAGGGAGATAACGATTTTACAGCCTGTTATCAAGTGGCTGGCTCTGAAGTGACACCTGCAGAGTTCTCTGGATGGCAACGACACTCATGGTGAAGAAAAATGAAATCCTGTATTGCTGTTCCTTACAAAACTCCACAGTCCTTCCTGGAGCCCAGCACATTAATCTGATTTATAATGGTATGGAGTCCTTACAGTGTCCCTGGGGAGAATTAATAACCTGAGCATTCCGATACCTCCCCGTTATTATGGATATTAATACACAGCTCGTTAAGCTCCTTCACGGCCCTCAAAGCAACCTGAGCACACACTGGGCCCTTTCTCAACTTTGCTTTGTACTTGCACTTGGCACTTTGATGAAAGCTCCCTTCTTTCCAAGGCTTTAATCACGTTAAAACAAAGGTGAAGTTAGAGACTCATCTAGGAAAAATTCCGTTTATTAAAGCAAAATCGGGGTCATGTGCCAACTTTTTCAACTCTGGGTCCGAAGCTCCTTCCCAAAGGCTGATTCCTACAGTCACTTTTGAACCAGATCCTCAGTCCTGAAAGAGAACTGAGTGCAGTGAGCAACTCAAACCCAGCAGCTGGTCACACACTGGCTAAGTTTTACACTGGCTATCTATCAGGCTTCTCCAGAAATAAATATTTCACTTCCACTGAACATCACTTAGTCAGATTTGCAACTCAGTAAACTTCCAAAAACTAACCAAGAGGCTGCACTCCTGCGCTCAAGCTTTCTTAAAATCTCCTTTTTTCTACCTAAACTTCACACAAATATTCCCCATTTTAAAAGTTAAAAGGAGGGAGAAGTTTACAGGTAAACAGGACAGAGGGGAAACACTTCTGACTCTGCAGTGATAAACATTTTAAAAAGAGACAAACACTTTAAAACGAACATTTCAGCATCTTAAAGAGTTGAGGAGTCAAGTTATTTAAAACCGACAAGCTCGGGTTTTTCAGATTTAATAACGCCGACACCAAAGCAGCTGAATTCCAAGGTCTTACCTCCGAAGCCAAGCCGTGCCTGGAGAGGTGCCCGGAGAGGTGCCCGGAGAGGTGCCCGGAGAGGTGCCCGGAGAGGTGCCCGCAGCCTTCCCAGCTCAGGCAGCGGAGGGAAGGAAGGATGGGGACATTCCCCGGGAGCACTTTTATAAAGCGGCCGGGGCTGCCCACATTGTATAACCCGCCGGGTGTCCAATCGCAGCCCGGTTACACAACGGGGGCTGGAACACAGCGCTCGGGGGTGACTGCACAAACACACACAGTGCGGGGTTACTGCACAAACACACACACAGTGCGGGGTTACCGCACACCTCCTTCGTGCAACTCGCACGGAAATACTTCTATTAGCAACAGCCGAGCTGCTGGAGAGGTCCCAGGTGCCGGAGATGAGGGCTGGTGATGCCCAAGCCGGCGGGAACTGAGAGCACAGGACTCGGCTGGGCGGGGCTCGCTCGGCTCCCCAGCGGAAAACGCGGTGGAACGGGGAGGGACACGGGGAGAAGTGAGAGACTATGAAACAACAACAGAGTCAACGGAAAATGAATAAGGGGTCGTCACAAGCGCTTTGAACACCCCCGGGGCAGTGGGTGAGTCACCATCCCTGGAGGTGTTTAAAGCACACTCGGGGACAGGGTGCAGCGGTGGCCCCGGCAGTGCTGGGGGAATGGCTGGACTCGATGCATTTTCCAACCTAAACAATTCTGCGATTCCATAATTGATGTCCAGTCCCTCCCCGTGCATATCCTCCTCTCTCCCTAGCCCACCTCCCGCTCTGAGGGAGCACAGCACTGCCTCAGGCTGCTCTCACACTCCTGAACTTCACAACTCACCCCATCACGGCCCCTGCCCAAAATTCCCATGGAGTTCCACCAGCCCCTCACCAGATTTCCCTCTCCTGCACTCCTCCTGAGACACCATCACTCTACGAGGGCCACAGAAGTGATAACCACAGCAGACCAGCACAGAGCAGCACCAAGGAGCAGCTCCTGCCCAAATTTACGGGCAGCGACTCCACCAGTGGCACAGAGCTGAGAGCCGGCCAAGGGGCAGAGATGAGCTCACTGTACCTGAAACGCACCTTCTGCACCCCAATTTGTGGAGCCACCCAGCTCCTCCCGCCCCCAGAGCCCCAAGAGCCCAACACAGGTTGGGATTTGTCCCTGAGCTGCAGCTCAGCAAGCACAGGGGGTTTGTTCCTGCAGCCAAGCACCAGAGCCTGAACTGGGCACGGAGGACAGGGGGCTTCTCCTGGGCAAGGCTCCCATCCCTCACCGGGATCCATGGAGGAATCCAAGGATCTCCACTCTGTGCAGTGTGTGCACACAAACACTCAGATGTTCCAGTGGTTAATCCCCGCTGCAAGGAGATGGTGAAAAAGTTCCCTCCTCCATGTGCTCCTTTTCCAGTGATTCTTCCCTTTGCCCTTCCATCCCAAACTCCAAGTGTTTTCACTATCACAAACGTCTAAATTTGACATGGAGAGTTTTTACAGCCTTTAACACAAACATCATCCTATCTGAAGACCCCAAAACACCAACTGCTGGACTACAGGTCCCCACACTGCCTGAAGATCCCTGATCTACGATATTTTTGAGGAACATGCTGGGAATGATTTTAGATTCAAGGCATTTGATGTGTTCACAGGGAGCCCCAGGACCAATGGCAAGAGAAAAATTTCAGGTTTTGAACAAAAAAAGACTTTTGCTTTCTTACTCACGTGTCCAGAATTCTTTTAATAGTTGGATTGAAGAATGCCAGGCACCCCAATGCTTCTTGCCCTGAATCTCACAGTTCAAAGTATAACTGAGTTCAATGCAATTAACATTACTTAAGCATCCAATTAAAGACTTGTCTATTTACCTTGCAATTAAAACTAATCGCTCCAAAATTCATCACCGGTGAGAGGAGAATTTCATCACTCAAACGATTTATTTCTGATTACTTAGCATTTACACTCCGTGATTTAAGTCAAATAAACCACCTACTAATCTGGATATTTCCACTTCAATCCCAGCTTCCATGACCAATACTGGGACAGATCTGATCGTGGGGTTTGGGGTTAAATAACTTCACGTTGGATTTAATTAAATTCCTCACACTGGATCATGGCCACACTCGAGGTGAATTCAAGATACAACTCCACTGTCTGAAGCACTGGAATATCTTACAGTGCAGCTTCAAACTCCCAAATTCTGTGACAGGTGGGAATAAACAGCTGAGAGCTCTCTGTGTTTACTGAAATCACAGCAGACAATTTCTCCCACTCTCCTTCAGCACAGGGAGCTCGGTTGTGATGATCAGACACAGCCACTCATCACTTTTATCACCTGCTTAATATCAGAAATGCAAAAAGGAACATTTCCCTTGCTTGGAAATGGTACTCCTAGGAGGAGTTCACTTGGATCATTATGAGAAAATCCATTTTTCTGCCTTCTTCTCAGACACCCAGTGTTCAGTCTGAGGATGAACCAGCGCTTCCAAGTGCTCCAGCCAAATTATGTTTGCTGTCAGGCACACATTGGTGAAGTATTGACAGCGTTCCAAGCTGGAATATTTATTCTGAGGATATTTTCCCTAGCTTTGCAGAGCTCAGGCAGGACAAAATCCCCCTTTGAAGTCCCCCTGCAGTGACAGTTCTGTGCACAGGGGTGGCACACAATGGCTATCTCCCATCACCAAACCTGACCGTGACGTGACCCAGTCAGTGACTGCAAACCCCTGGAAACCAAATCCCTCCTGTGAACCTTCCCGAGGCCAGGTAAGAACCAGGAAAACACTTGACAAAAAGGCAGGAGCGAGGCAGTGCCTGGAACACTGCTCAGAGGTTCCCTGTTCCATGATCTCACTGCCCCAGCCTGGCAGATGCCTCCCAAACATCCTGTCAGGAGAGGCACATCTTCCTTGGAAGAACATCCTGTCTCATCCGGAGGGTGAGGTGGAGGAGGCCTCATTTCTGACAGCTCAATGAGTCTCCTGATTACACTTCAGCAGCCATCTCCTAATTTAAGTGTTCTTCCTCCCAAAGCCACAAGGCAAGTATGTAATCTTTTGCATCAGCCTCAATTTAATCAGCAGCCTCCCCATGAACGTCCTCCAGAACACACTAAACATAACACAGCAAACACAGAAAATAGCACCACACACAGCACAATAAATAGACCCACTTCCACCCACAACTGGCAGCAGCAGTAAGTTATTAAGTCTGATCTTAGAGCAACGTTTAGAAATCCACTGAATTATAAAGTCCTCGAAAAAAGCACTTGCTGGAAGATCTGCTTTAATGTGAAAACATCTACTGCTCTTCCCTTAATGCTGAATAATCAAATATACAGCAGGAATTACTGTAATTGCTTTGAAAGCCTCCCAGTTAACTCCAGGAGCGAGTCCTGGGTCCTACTGACACATCCCCCCCTTGTACCTGACTGCTCCCCCCAAATGCTCATCCCTCTCTCCCACAGCAGGAACACTCGGGGATAATCCGTGCCAGGAAAAATTCCACTTTTCCAGCTGGAGAATGCACTGCTTTGTGCCCCAATTTCTGTTCTTAAAACCCTCATTCATTCCCAGCTCCTAGGGCAGTGTTTATCACAACTTCTCCTGCAACTGTGAATTTTTTAAACCCTTGGAAGAGGAACCCAGATGTTCAAAGCAGACCGACAGTTCTAAGTAAAAAAGCTGATTATAAGATGGAAGTGCCTTTAAAAACACCTGTGGCTGATTTCTGGCCAAGAGGTAAGGCATCATTTTCAAGGAGGAACAACAACAGAAGGGTAGTGAAGCCAAAGCCCCGCAACTCCACAGGCACAGATCAAAGCACTTCCAAAATTCCTGCACAGAGAAATCCAGCAGGCTGATCTCGCTACAGGCTGTGCAAACAACATGGACCGTCCCACCCTTCTGCTGAAGCTGCCGTTATTTTCATTTTCTGAAGGCAAAACATTTCTGCCCCAAAGTCGTTCCCACGGTTCTGCGTTCAATAAACCAACTGCTTGGGTGCCTAAAAGTCTCCCTGCACTGCACAGGGAGCAGCCAGGTTAAAAAAACTCCAGCTGTAAGACTGTCTCAAAAAAACAAAAAGGGGGAAAACAGCATTTCTGAGCAGTGATCCTGGGATCTCTTTCGTGGCAAACAGCAAGTGCAGCTTTGCAGTGCTGCCCAAGTGCTCCAGCAGCTCCCACCAACCCCAACCTCCTGCATCCCAAAGGGAAAAAAAAAAACCTTTAAATTTTCAAAGCGTGGCCACAAGTCAATCTCAACTTAGCACACTTTTTAATTTTCTTTTTAATTATCCACTTGGGAGAGTTATGCCCTTCTTGCTCCCTGTGAACTTTCACTCCTGCGAGATTACTTCCAAATCTTTCCTGGGAATAATCAGCAAATTTACACCACTTGGAGAGGAAACGTTTCAGGGCTTCCAAGCGCTGAGGGGGAGAGCCAGGGTGATTTTTCCATGTGCTTTTTGCTCTTTGCTGTGTTCCCAATCCCCTCAGTTCTGCAGGAAAGGTGTCCTCTGGCTCCAGGATTGCTGGGAGTGCGGTCCTGGCTCAGCTGCTCCGAGCCCATCCCAGAGTGAGATGTCACCACGCTGGGATTTAGAGCCCCTGGAGTTCTACACGGAGCCAAACCCCAAAATGGCACAAGAACCACTTTCACGTGGAATTGGGAAAAGGCAGAGCACAAGCAGATCATCAACTGGTGCCCCAGAGCAAGAACAGATGCAATTATTCATTATATTACCAATACTAGGTGCTATTATTCATTATATTACCAATAACAGGTGCTGTTATTCATCATATTACCAATAATACATGCTGCTATCACTGCTGGTACAACTGCTGACCAACTGTTTGCCCCAGGAGCTTTGCCCCCCAAGCACAGTTTGGTTTCCCACAGCCACAGGGAAAAATTAAGCCATTATTGCCATCAGTGACTTTGAAGCCAGCCCAGCCCTCCCTCCTCCCTGCCCACACACCGAACAACTGTGAGCAGCCCTGCACTCGATTCCCACACGTGAAGCCAACCAATTACTAATTTATTAATTTCCCAACAAGCCTGGAGGTGTTTATGGAGCCTGTGTTCAGGCAGAGCTGCTGGGGGACTTGCCCTGCTCCCGTTCCGGGCGGGCTCAGGTGGAAGTGGTTCAGTGCCAGCAACCAGCACCAACTCCCTGTAAATGTGCACTTGTACACGGTGTGATCCATCCCCTGGATCCACAGGGATCAGCAGAGGAGCAGGAGGTACCCAGGGCTGTTGGAAACCCAGCTGCCACCCCACCTGCACGGTGTCACCACGCAGGGATGGAGGAGGTAACTCAGCTCCAGCGGCTCTGAACATTTCCCTCCCTGCGTAAGAGGGTAATTAAGGATGCATTAAACAGATATTAATGCATTAAATATCCCTCCCAGCAACAGGGCTGTTAAAGGAGGTTAAGTGAATTCTCCAGCTGGAGTGACAGAAGTGGAACAGTCCTCTCAGCACAGAACTGACTGCTCGGGAAAAGCACAGAGAATTATAATGTTTTAGCAGAGTTCACAGGACTTACAATAATATTTATGCAAAGTAGGGTTTAGTGAAGGAAAACTTTTTGTTGTCAGCGAGACTTTTACCAAAAAAAAGTCTCAAAAAAAGCAAACTTTAGTGGAACACTTTTTTTGTGATTTTTGCCAGTAAACCAACCCTTTCTTAGCCAGTTTACTGTGGGTTTAACATTGTACCTTACTGGTTGCTTCACCTTCAGGGCTCTTTGGCAGATATGTGTACAGCACTGCTTTTAAAAAATTATCTCAATTATCCTTCCTTAATTGGCACTGCCTAAATGCAAGGTCTCTTTGCTGCTGCTGTTTGGAGGATGATGATTTCAGCACACATTTTGCCCTTTGAATAATTAGGAGAAAAGCCCAGTGCAGATGGAGTGCACCTAAGAGAGAGCCAAAATTTGGGTTAAACTGATCACAAAATCTTTACCAAAACCCCAACAGCCAAGGAGGAGAGCTCAGATAATACTGAGCTCTGATAATTCTGAGAAATTTAATGGAAGGGCTTAATTGACAGCTTTGCTTGATTCGATTGTGCCTGATTAGGCATCTCCATGAAAAGCATTAGATGTGTTTGATCCCTTCCAAGGCAGAGCAGCTCATTAGCAGGGGATGTTTACAAGGACCAGGGCTCCCCATCACAGCAGCTCTTTCTTCCCCTGCTGCAGGGGTGGCTTTTTACATCTGTTTTTATGAGCAGGATCACGACTCCAAAAGAGCTCAGAGTCCCCCCCACCCCCCCTTTGCCTTTTCTGGTATTTGCCAACAGGACAGATGGACAAGGAAAACATCCTGACTTGTACCACAACAACCCCTTGGCACCTGGGTATTAAAAATACCAAAATCCATCCCTTCATCCAGCCATTTCATGGTTTATTTGAGTTTTAAAATCATCTGTTAGTCAGCTGAACTAAACTGCAGATAGAAAGTGTCTGAAAGGCTGAATAAACCAGACCAGAGCCCTGTAAAATCAGACTGATGATAATGGTTCTGCTCAGCAGAACCTCCCAAAATTCCACACAAAATTAAATGGTACTGAAGCAAATACATCCAATATCAGCAAATTACTGGTAACTGTTGGTTGTTCCCATATATGAAAGGACACAGAACAGCATGAAAATACTGCAATTATGCCTTGCACTCTGAGCCTACAGAATCCAGACCTGCATCTTCAATTTTTTTCTTGTCAGTCCCAATTACTCTTTAGGCTTTGCCTTTATACAATGAAATGCTGATCAGGAAATAACAGTCTTCTATCAAAATCCCCACTCTGTTAAAAAATGACCAAGCAAATGCTTCTTGCACCAGGAACATTTAGCGAGTTTTCAAAAACAATTCATTTTGTATAAAAACATTTAAAAGGGGGGAGGGAGAAAAAGCTGCTATAACCTGTGAAGAGTTGGTGCTTTAGAGGCTGCAAAAAACAAGGATGTGTTTCCTTTGCTCAGGCACGGTGAGGGGCTGAATGCAGGATTCCCCACACAAAGGGCAAGCAACAAACGGAGCAAAATTAGAATTTATGATGTTTTTTCCTGTCACGGGGATTCAAAGACTCCATGGAAATCTCAACTTTCCCACAGCACAGTCCACGAAGCGCTGTCAGCCCCCGAGACAGTTGCATTTCATTCAGCACACAAAATAAACTTTGCAGGGCAGCATTTTTATTCCAAGCTCCCGAATAAAAAGTGAAAGTCGTGACACGGGAGTCACGTGCGTGTTTTATGAGATCCCCTCCGTGACCTTGACTGCTGCTCAGAACATTTACCCACCACTTCCTTGAGAACCACAGCGGAGCAGCAGCACTGAGCTTCATCTCAAACACGGGCAAGGGATGAAAGGAGTAAGGTCAGTAAAAATAAAAACCCTTCAGAGAGCGACTTCGGGGCTAGAGAAGAGAGTGCTCAGCAAAGATGTGCCTGATGGACGCTCAGGGGGTCAGAGATGTCCTTCCCTTTGCTAACACCAGGTGAGAGGGACTTGCAGAGAGCTGGAAAAGTGGGATAAATCCACTAAAGGCACATTAACCACTGCAGCACATAAACACAGCCCCGAGAGCGTTTAGTGTTTAAGGCACCTCCCTATTAAAGCTGCACTTTATTCTCTCAACTTTTACAATCTCCCGGGTGTGTAACAGGCAGCAAAACCACTAAAACGGGCATTATTGCCCTGGGCTGCCATTTCACGGCCATGCAAAACAGGAGTAAATCCAATTACAATGTGTTGCTCCATTTAGAGCCCAAAGGGCTCCAAGCTCCCCACCCGAGGTTAATGCCCAGGAATGTCAGGGCATAAACTTCCCCCCCTCACCCCTTGAAGTCGCTTTTCACTTACTTTCCCGCTACCAGGCATTCCCAAAATGCCTCAGCCAACTGTTGCAATGGCACAGGCCCTGCAACAGTCTGATTTTAAAATAAATTCAGACAACAAATCGCAAACTGAGGGACACTGAGCCTTTCGACATCAGTTCAGTGAGTCAGGACATTTCCAAACAGTCAAAGCCAAACAGTGGTGAGTCAATCCCCCCCCCATCACCATTCCATTTCAGCCCATCCTTCAAGCAGTTTTCATCTCAAACAGTCCCGTTTATCACTGAGGAGATAACGGGGCAACGCTGGACAAACCCAAACACCCCCAAAACCAGCCCAGTTGTTGCTTTCAGAGCCCAGATACTCCCAGGTACCTCGTGGCCACTCACACCTCCTCCTCCTCCGCAGCTACAACTGGACTCCTCTGCTCCCATCTGCTCCTAAAAATACAACTATCAGACAAAGCTTGTTTTCTCAGGCGTTTTGCTGACGCAAGTACAAGATGAAAACATCCCTCGTTCCGAGGAGAGAGATGGATCAGGCTCCAAAACATGCAAGTTGAAGCCCAGCCGTGCCCTCCCTCCCTCCGTGTAACCCCCTTACCAATGCACCTCGATTTTATTACAGCAACACCGGGCTGGGGCGAGGAATAAAATATCCTGGCTGCCTGAACGTGGTGAGAAGGAACTCTGGTGAAATTCCCTTTTACCAAAATAGGACGATGTTTATTCTCTCCTGAAGCTGCTTTTTAAAAAATAATAATAAAATTTTTAAAAAGAGCAGACACTTGGATGGGTAAGTACATTTCCCTTCCTAAACCAGCACTTGCATCTTCTGGCCTGAGAACTGAGCCACGGGGAGATTTAGATCATTGAATTTCTAATTATACACTCATTAAATGGCAGTTTTACGATTACCTCAAGCCCAGTCGTTCTGCAGCAAATGGAGCTGTGGGATAGGAGCACGATTTCCATCCTCTCCCACAACACACAGGATGGAGAGACGACCAAACTGTGCTCTGGGACTCCCCAGCACAGCCTGGCTGGGACCCTGGTGGCCAATTCCTCCTTCCCAAAACCATCCCAGAGCTCTCCAAGCCCAACAGCCCAACTCTGCTCTGGGGCCAGGAAAAGTGTCACAGCTCTGTGCAGAACAGGGAGTAGGATGAGTCACTATTTACGAGACTGATGACAACATTCAGGACCAAAAAATAAGCTCATCAGCCTTCTGAGGTAGGAAACCACAGGGGACAGGCCGTGCATGGCCAGGCACATGGAATTCCTGGTGCCACACACAGTTAGTGCTGTTTGGCAGTTGATATGGTCAAGATTAATGTCGAAGGGGAAGAAATAAAACTGGAACAGGAGGTTTCTGAACCAGCAGACCAGTTCTCCCACCTCCTTCCTTCCCCCAGCAAGCGCCAGAGATGTCTCAACACCCCAGTTCCCCTTCCAAGGAAGTAGCCAAATCACCATGGCACGAAACCCCCGTTTAGATCCATCTCCAGCAGAACACTCAGACAGCAAACATTTCCTTCCCCTAACCTGAAAACAGCCAAACACCATCACATTTCTTTCCTGCCATCAGAGGAAGCCTGTCCAAAGACAGCTCCTAACAACTGAAAACATTGGGCCATAAAGCCAAAGGCTGGCAGTGTCTGAACACACTTCACTCCTGGGAACTCTGGGGAGCACGGCAAGAGCCTCCATCGGAATGATTTGTTTTCCTCCTGCCCCCCCTGCATCGTGGAGCACATCTCTCTACTCACCCCACCCGTCAATATTTTTTTCCTGCAGCTCTTAAGCAAAATAAACCCTCCTGTAATTTGTCAGTCGGTGTCCTGACCACTAAAGCTTCGTAAAGAACAATGCTTGATACAAAAATACATTTTTCCAGCCACGTGTAAACCATCATCCTCAATGGAAGAGCTCTGTGCAGCCATCAGCTTTTTCTCCAGTAAGGACAAACGCTGAGGAGTTTGGAAGCAAAATAAATCTATGGAAAGAAAAAAAAAAAAAAAAAACCACAGAAACTTTTGGGGCTTGAGATTTCTTAACAGGGTTCACACAAAGAGAGGAACAGCAACAGCAGAACAAGATCATCTCAGGGAAAAATTCCTCCCTGTGAGGGTGGGGAGGGGTTGGGATGGAATTCCCAGAGAAGCTGTGGCTGCCCCTGGATCCCTGGAAGTGTCCAAGGCCAGGTTGGAGCAACCTGGGCTAGTGGAAGGTGTGCAGGGGGGTGGGATGAGATGAACTTTAAGGTCCCTTCCAACCCAACCCATTCTCTGATTCAATGATCTCCCGAAAATCACCTTGGGTGGGAAAGGGGTTTGTCACCCAAGGGTGTTCCAGGAGGCTTCCCTTCTCTCCGGGATTGGAAGAGGGTAAATGCTGCAGGTCAGAGCAGGTCGTTAGAGCAGCTTAACAGCCCCTTCTGGAGGAATCCACACCGAGAATGGGTGAAGTTACACTCATTTAGGTTTTCAATGGTCTCCCATCAACCCACACACAGCACAACAAAGCCACACAGGACAGTCCCTCACGTGGAGGGAGGGAGTCGGCAGATTTGGCTACACCAGGAAGAAAATCAATAAAAAAACCCCCAAACATACCGACAGAATCAAAGGCAGAAAACGTTCAAAATGGCAACTGAATACAAATGCAGCATCTTCTAAGGAGTCTTCTAAATAACGTGGGGAAAACCCCATAGTTGAAGTTTTCTATTAGGAAAAAACCCAACAGAATCCTCAAGCACTGCCATTAAGTCAAGCTCCCCCTGAAGAAAAGATTCTCCAACCAAACAATACCAACAAAGACACGACTTTCATTTCTCCACTTGAATTCACCTCCCTGTTAGACTGAACCACAGAAGGCAGAAATGCTTATTTTGGTATCCTTAAAAAGCCTCCCCGGGCACAGATTCCACCCAGTACGAATTTAGGGAGACACAATGAGAACTACCTGGGCTCAGGGAGGGTCAGGAGCAGGTAAAAATCCCCCAGACAGGTGCGGTTTTGCCATACAAACACAAGGTTTTTATGGGCTAATCCCTGACTGAGGTCCCAGCTCCGAGGGGGTCACCGCAGGAAGGCTGGGAGGGGGTGATGGATGGGGGCTGCTTCAATTGTCCCCAAAGGAAACACCCAGCAACCTACAGCCCAAATTATCCCACCTGAAAAGCTGTTTTTCATCAGGGCCCGTGCTCAGAGAACCTCATTCCCACCCTGCTCCTTCCGTGAGAGCCTCGAGAAAGCAGCTCAGCAAAGCTAAGCCTGATTCGGGGCAGGCTTAACAGCCCGGTGATAGACTGGGAGATGGATTTTAAACCATCTGAATGCGGCCCGTTAAGGCCCAGCAAGAGCACAACACCCCCCTGAGAATCCCGGTGTTAACTCCTCTCATCCCCAGGGCTCTGACAAGACAGTTTTAAGTCCTGCTGGCATCTTTGCTAATGCCAGAGGCTTGTTTAAATCCACGATAAAAATCTCGGGGCTCGTTTAACCCCCTTGCTCGCCCAAGGTTGAGTTTGTTTCAGTGCATCTCCAGGTTAATACTGTTTTAATTTCCAGCTATCTGGATCATGACTGGAGGTTAGGAGTGGGGTGGTGAGAGCTCATCACTACTAATCCAATTGTTCTACATATCTCCAGGATTATTTTCCAGTTTGCTAACCTGAGCTACTTGTTGCAATAATCCTTGGTCTGCAGTGAAATCGCCCGGCAGATCGAGGTGTGCAGTTGAGCCTGGCTCTGTCACTGGCTCATCCCTCCAGCATTTGTCCTGCTCCTCCACTTCATTTCAGAGCACACAGACACATCAAGCTCCCTGTGAAAACACAGCGTTTGGTGGTTTTTTTATTGAAAAATAAAGCTCATCCGCAACAGGAAGCCTTGTATTTACCTGGCACTGAACTGTAGTGAGAGTCAGCTGCGTGAGGGAAGTGCTAAGACGGAAAAAACAAGCAAGGTCTTTACCTTGTCTTAAAACACATCTGGGGATTTCCCTTCCCTGCCAGAATCTTCCACTGGCTCTGCTGCTGCTGCCTTTGGGGTCAGCCCTGCCTGCACTCACCTGGCCAGGGGAACCCAAACCGCCCCCAGGGCTGGGCTCCCCAGGCTCCAAAATGACACCGAGAGCTCCAAAATGAAGGGATGGGGATGAAACTGTGAAGCCCCTGCCTCATTCCCCGCTTTTCCGGGAAAAGGCAAAAGCCACTAATAACAGGAATGAATGATAATGGTTGTTAGTTGTTACTCCAGTGAGGAAATCTAATCAAAGGCTTTCAACAAGCTTTGTTCAGGCATTTTTTTTGCACTACATACATCACTTATTTCTACCCGAAATGTACCTTAAAACAAAAGAAACCCACACATGATATCGAACGTGGCTCGCAAGTCAAAAGCAGAAAATTGAAATATTTACTGCCTCGATGTGCACTGAAAAGAAAAAAAAAAGAAAAAAGAGGCATACAAATAATTAAAAGGGTGGAAAAAAAAAAAAAAAAACAACACCACCCTTTAAAGCGTATCACGAGAACGGGATCAGGGAAGAGCGAGGCCACCCCTTCAGGACCAGGGGAGAATTAACCTGCATTTCTCCATCCCATCTGCAAGCTCACGGCTTTGCCACCCATTTTGTTCCAGATTAAAGGAAGAGGGGGGAAAAAAAATAATTATCAAATAATAATAATAATAATAATAATAATAATAATAATAATAATAAATACTGATGTCAAAGGAACAGAGAGAACACCCGACACCCCAGCCGGGCAGCGATCCCCCCGCGGCCCCGCCGGGCAGGTGACCCCGCCGCAGGTGCCACCTCGGGCATCCCCCGCGCCCCTTCCCCGGCCCCTGCAGGCGATGCCGAGCCCGCGGCACAGCGGACGGACGGGGAAGGGTTTGTTTTAACACATCGAACGCCAAACGAAAAGGCAGAGCAGCCGAGGTGCGGACGGGGCGGGCCAAGGTGAACCGCGGCCGGGCAACATGGTGGAGGCTGCGGGGAGCCCGCTACCCCCCGGCCCGCGGGGGGCTCGGGGCGAGCCGTGCGGGGATGGGGGGCTCGGGGCGAGCCGTGCGGGGATGGGGGGCCGGGCCGGCGCTGACAGCGGGCGGGAGGGCTGCGGGGCGGCGGGGAGGGCAGCGCCGCGGGGCTGCTCCCTCAGGGCGGGCGGCGGCGGGAGGAGGGCGAGGACGGGCTCACCTGCCATGGCGGGCTGAGGGCGGCAATGGCGCCGGGGCTGCGGCAGCGCTCCCCTCGGGCTCCGCTCCCCGCGGCCGGCGAGGATCCGCTCCCCTCGGTGTCCGCGGAGAGTGCGGCGGGGCCGGGCGGCCCCGGCAGGCAGAGCACGGGGCGGGACGGGCCCCGCTCCGCCCCCCGACAAGATGGCCGGGCCCGCTCCCTCAGGGCTCGGCCGCCATGGCGGCCCCGCGGCGCGGAGGGGATTGAGCCCCTCCGCGGGGGAAAAACCTTCCTGTTTCCATAATAAAAACCCCCAAATTACAGGGGCGTGGCAGCGGTTTGCCCCAGAAAGGCCCCGGTCGGAGATGGGTCAGGTTGAAGGGACCGCAGTGGGGTGTATGGTCCGAGCTCGCTGCTGAAGCAGGGCCAGCAGAGCACATGGAGCAGGGTTGTGTCCAGGTGGTTCTGCAATATCTCAATTTGCAGTGACATGTTAATGGTTTATCCTGGAAAGACGCGAGTCACAGAACAACAGAAACGCAGAATGCGTAAGGTTGGAAGGGACCACAGAAAGGGGGACCTCAAGGTCCTAGAACAAGGTTGTGTCCAGGTGGTTCTGGAATATCTCAACTTACTGGAACACATTAATGGTTTACTTTAGAAAGGCACAAGTCACAGAACCACAGAAACGTGGAATGTCTATGATTGGAAGGGACCACAGTAGGGGCAGCCCAAGCAAGATCATCCCAGAGCACGTGGAACAGAATTGCATCCACTTGGTTCTGGAGTATCTCAAATTACAGCGATTTATTAACTGTTCATCCTAGAAAGACACAAATCACAGACACAAAGGAAGGGTCAGATTGAAGGGAACACAGTGGGGCATCAAGTCCAAGCTCGCTGCTCCATCAGCGTCATCCCAAGGTTGTGTCCAGGTGGTTCTGGAATATCTCAAATTATAGTCACATATTAGCAGTTTATCCTAGGAAGACAAGTCATGGAACCACAGAAACAGAATGTGTACGGTTGGAAGGGACCACAGTGGTGGCCCTAACCCTCTCGGGGGTTTGCTTTGGGTTTTCTCTTTTGTTTGTTGGGACTTTTTTTTAATTACTATTTTTTAAGAAAAATCCAACTTTTACAATAGGAAAGTGAGCTTAAGGAGCAGCAAAAGAATCACAGAATCAATTAGGTCAGAAAAGACCTTTGAGATTATTGAGTGCAAACTATGACCCCACATCATCATCCCAACCAGACCAGAGCACTGAGTGCCACGTCCAGTCTTTCCTGGAACACATCCAGGGACAGTGACTCCACCACCTCCCTGGGCAGCCCCTTCTGATGTCTAATCACGCCTTCTATGAAGAAATTCTTCCTGATGTCCAACCTGAACCTCCCCTGGCACAGCTTAAGACCATGTCCTCTCATCCTAGAGGAGGCTAAGGAAGCTGAGTCCCCCAAAAGATGACACCTCCACCATACCCACACCCTTCCTCCTACAATCTCACTGTTCTGAGATTTCCACAGTTTTCTGTCAGGGAGATGGGACAAATCCAACACAATCTCCCCCCAGCCCATGGGGGGGCTTCAGGCACCGCTGTTTTCAGACACCACTGACATCTGTGCTCTGGTACCAGCACTGGACGCTGCCTCCCTCACGTCCCTCTGGGCAACATCTGACTTTCCTAATGGATTCTGACAGCGTTAACTCGCTTTAATTTGCCTCCTGCCCTTTCCAGGACGTGCAGTTCTGACACACCAGCTCGGGGCTGTTCTGGGAAGCCGGGGCTGAGCCCCCAGAGCCACCTCTGCTAATCCGTGCCCCACAGCACAGCACAACCCTCACACAGTGTCCTTGAGGTAACGTTGACCCACACTGAGCTTTCACCCCCCCAGACCCTGTCGGTTATTTTATTAGGGTGCCTCCCTCACAGCACAAAGTGCATCCCAAAGCCCGTGGATCCCAAAGCCCATTGATCCCAAAGCCCATTGATCCCAAAGCCCATGGATCCCAAAGCCCGTGGATCCCAAAGCCCGCGGATCCCAAAGCCCGCGGATCCCAAAGCCCACGGATCCCAAAGCCCACGGATCCCAAAGCCCCTGGATCCCAAAGCCCATTGATCCCAAAGCCCATGGATCCCAAAGCCTGCAGATCCCAAAGCCCATTGATCCCAAAGCCCGTGGATCCCAAAGCCTGTATTCCCCCAGCCCTGCCACCAACAGTGCCCCAGTGCAGCTTTCCACCCAGACCTGCAGATTTTTGTTGATCTTCCAGGTCTTTGCCTCCCCCGTGGCTGTTTGCTCAGGGTTTGCCAGGCAGGACTGTTTACAGAGTGTTTGTTCCCCAGCTGTCCGACCCCTTCCGTCCCACCTCCCCGCACGGAGGGTTTCATCCGATCCCATTAAATCCCGGGGCTTACTGTAAGAGCGGAGACCCCACGAGGCCCCCGCAGCCTTTGTGCTTATCCCTGTGCATTTTTGCCCACGTTCACTGCAGTGCTCTCCTTGTTAAGCCTCTAAAAGGTTTTCCAGTGAACCATATGGAGAACGATGTAGGGCAGGGCTAAGTCACAGCGCTGCTGCACGTTATGAATATCGATCCCTCGGCACCATTCGATACTTGGCCTTGTCCCAAACACACACAGAGTCTTAGTGCAGCTTTTAAATCTTAAAAGCCTTTGCTGCTCAGGTGGAGAGTGATGTGAGGGGCATTTTAGTAACACCAGATTGATTGAGGCTGCAGCAGTTTTGCTGCTGACAGGGCTTCGTACAGGAAGATGGATCGTGTCTATCCAGTCTCCCTACGAGGCCTTCCCATGCTCAGAAATCACTGACAGGGACACAGCTCTGCTTATTTTATTTTTAGGGGTTATAATTTTCCAACCCGCCTTCCCCAGGTGAAAGATGGCAGAGGGAAACCCGGGTAGTACAGCAAGAGATCTGTGAGGGGGAAGTTCAAATGCATCAGTCACATCGAAATTTAACAGATGAAGAGACCTCGGGCTCGTGATAATCCCAAGGACAAGCAGGGGAAAGATGATAAAGGTGGATTTAGTGCTCCAAGAATTGAATTTGACACAGCGGGACCTCCTGGAACCACGGGCTCAAATCCAGTAAAGCTGTTTCCAGTCCATTGTTGCTCTTAAATAGATAAATTCCTTTCCAGGTGACCTTCTGTGCTGTAAAGTTTGAGAAAATTCCCTGGCATTTCACTTGCTCAGGGAGCCAGAGCCCATCTGATGCTGTCCCACTGTCCTGCTACAGAATTAGGGATCATTTCACTGGGATTATTGGCATATGTGATTCCTGTTATTAAAATTAGGTATTTATCAAGACATTCAGTCCCTTTCTGCCTGGATGACTCACAGGACCATAAAAAAAAAGCTGGAATTGGAGCCACAGGATGTGCCACGTGCGTGTCCTTCACGAGGAAGAGAAATTAGCAGCCATTAATCATTTAGTGTGCAGACCTTTGAGATCCCAGACACATTCCCTTTTCTTCCTTTCTATCCCACATCTAACGTAGATGATGAAAAAATGATAGAAAATAAAAATTTCCCTTTTAAACCCAAGTGTTGTCTTAGTCGGGATGTGAATCGTTGATCTGAGCGCTGGATCTCCAAAACACCAACTCAGAACTTCCCATCCTGGGGTGGTGTCTTGTGAGTGCCATCCCTGCCCGTGGCAGGGGCTTGGAATGGGATGATCTTCAAGGTCCCTTCCAACCCAAAACATTTCAGGATTCTCAGACTGGGCTGGGGCTGGGATCCAGAGCTCATTTGCAATCCCCCATCTTGTTTTCTTGGTGTGTTTTGAGTTTGGTTTTTACAACATTAAAAAAAATAAATAAATAAAATAAAACAAAATAGTCTGCCTCATCACATAGCAACAATATTTTATGTGAATCCCACAGATGGAGTCCAGAGATTAAGAGGAGCCCAGCACACATGGATATGGATATAACAGGAATATCTTTTGCTGGATTAGACAAAATAAAAATGAAACTCCTGATATTTGAACAGCTGCAGTGGGGCTGAGTGGAAACTCCCCAAAATATGGCCCAAAAATTAACAAGTCGCCAGCAGTGATTTTTTTTTTTTTTTTTTGCTTCTCTCTCTGTAATCTGGAGTGGTGACAGTGAAGGGAAGAGGACTCTGAGCGGGGCAGACCCTGAGTTTCTGTTCTCTGGGGGGAGGACAGCAAGTGAACAACCCTTGGGTAAAATGCCACCTGAGTGGGAAACACCTTCTGCTCCCTGAGCCACAGGAATTTATAATTTCTTTTCCCCCCACTGTTAGATGGAAATACAGTTAGAAAAAATGTATTTTTTTTCCTCAGAACAGTTTCTGAAGCTGAACTGACATAGTTCTGGTCTGTCAGCTGAGCTCAGCTCTCCAGTTTGTCATCTGAAAATGCAGGCAGGAAGAATTTTATGGAGTTTAATTAGTGCAAAGTGCTCCTGGTAGCAAAGAGAGCTTTTGGCCCAAGGCTCTCAGGCCACTTTGGGCCAAGTGCTCAAATTACAGAGGGTTCAGCCAGAGATCCAAGAGGTGCTGCTGTGCTTGTGATATCAGGGGAGAACCAGCAGAGACTGCAGAGTTACAGCTGCCCGAATTCACATCATAAATAAATCGATAGGTGAGCAGGAGACAAAAATCTGCCTGGTTGCAGAACTGCTGGGTCCCTGCTGGTCGTGTCACGGTGGTTTCACCTCTGTGGCTTCTGGAGAGAGGAGACCTTCCTTCACCTTGGGATATGCAAAGCATTTTGTAAATGGAGAGGAGATTTTGGCAGCCAGAACAGAACAAAGAACCCAGGACAGGTTCCTCTGCTCCTGCAGTGGAGCTCAAACCCCGCTGGCCACAGGGTTTCCGTCTCAGCTGTACCAGGAGCACAGGGAAGGAAGGGGGACAGGAGTGCTCTGGTGACACTAACTCAGCTGGACAGCTCTGCAGGAGGAGCTGAGCTCCCTGCTGCTGTTCTGTCTGGTACCTCAGGGCTGTACCCAAGAGATGAGATTGCATCTGCTGAGTCAGGAGCAAAGCCTGGATTTGTCAGACAGAGGAGGAGATGGGGCTTAGTCACCAATCCCAGTTCATTCCCAGTCCTCTTCTCAAAAGCACAGCCCCTCGAATTAGCCAAGACAGCCCTTAAATCCCGGGAAGAGTGGGAGCAGGAGGTGGCCAGGAAAGCAGGATGGATTTATCCCCCCTGCTCCCTTTTTGCCAGGCTGTGCTGCCGAAATGCTGAGTCGCTGGGGCCACATCTCCTGCCTCTGAGTGGCTGTGGCAGCAGCAGAGGCTCTGCAGGAGCTGACAGCTCCCCAGGGTTCTGCTTTGCACACTCACCCTGGTGTTCTGTTCCAGGATGGAGCCTGTGGCACCTGCAGGGATGGTCTGCAAGCAGGAGACAAGCTGGGATTTGCCCCCTCTTGTCACGTTCATGCATGGCTGCTCAAAGCTGTGGCCACAAACTGCAGCTTCTGTGGGCAGGACCAGAGCAACTTATTCCCACTGCAGCTTCCTTGAGCAGGGTGTGGACATGGTGCACAAAATCATTTTCTAGCACAGATTAAAAGAGGTTTTCTTCAGCCACCTGCACTGGGAGTTCAAGTGAAGGTCCTTTACTCTGCAAAGCACAGGCAGCAGCAGCACCCTCGTGGTTGCTCACTCGTCCCTCAGCAGAGAAGTGAGAGCAGGCACAAGCCCTGCTTTAACCCCCTGGCAAGGCATTCCCACGACCTGCTCAGAGGGGAGGGATGGGCTTGGATCTCCTCATTCCTGTTATCCCTGTGACTCATTTAATCCCTGGCGTGAGCAGGGAGTGACAAAACCACGCAGTGACATCAGGAATGGCACAGAAACGTTGCTGCAGAGTCAACCCCCTCCAGCAAGGGGCAAAAGGCAAAACGAAAGTGTGAGGTGTTGAGGCACAAGCTGGAGACTGAAATAGGTGACACCACAAGTCCTTCTGAGGCTAAATGGCCCAAATCTCACTGGGCAGACACCAGGAATAGTTCCTGACACACAGAAAAAGCAGAATTCCCAGAGGCAGTGGGAGAACTGAGCCCAAAGCAGAGCTCAGCAGGGAGCCCGAGAGCTGTGGGGACAGTTCTCAGTTCCTCCTTCCCCCAACAGCTGAGCCAACACTTGTCACGGGAGTGCAGAGCAGGCAATTTTAGCAAGCTGGGATGCCACAGGGCTGGCCAGGCTCCTATTTATAGTGCCTTGTGGCACAGCTCCCTGCTGGGCTCCTGCACCCAGGTGAGGGCACAGGCCATGCCCTGGAGGGCTCACAGCCCAAACAAAGTCAGAGAGAGCAAGGACAAGAGACCCCTTTTCTGATGAGAGCCAAGAGTCAGAGGGGAAGGGACAAAAAGGAAATCCAGAGAGAGCCTGGGACAATGAACTCCAGCTTCTCCCTCCAAATTGCCCTTCAGTCAATTAACTCCTTCCCCGCCTGAAGTGCCACCCCTGCTACTCATCCTTGGTGCCAAACAGTGCCACTCAAGTGTCCTGCAAGCTCTGGCCCCTCTTGCCACTGTGGAATCGTTTTCCAAGCCTAAGGCAGAGGGGGGAGCAGGGATGTGGCTGTGCCCCTCCCTCTGGACACCCAGCATCCGTCTGGGCCCGTGTCCTGGAGCACTGCCCCTCTAAAGGGATGACAGATCCCGAGTGGAGCTGCTGCCAGCTCCCCCTGCTCCGAGTCACATCCGACCACGGGCCGGTCAAAGAGCTGCCTTTGTTTCACGGGGGAGGATTAACCCACGAGCTGTTTGGGAGCTGAACTTTGAAGCGTCTCCTCAGCGATCTGAAATGTGGCCACACAACAAAGAGAAACCTTTACAAACACGCTTTTTGTGTCTGAAGTTGGAGACCATCCACTGGCCTATTTTTAGGAGCACATTTGCACTGGCCGAGTTACAATCCTGCCTCTGTTCTCATGCAGCGAAAGGCAGAGAGGATTCACTTGACCTGCAGCATCAAATACAGAGAAAATAAGGCATTTGTCTGGTAAAAAACCACTCAAAATAGCAGGGAAGGAGTCATGCTGTGACATGGACTGTGAGTGTTGAGAGACGAGAAATGAGGATTACAGGAGCTGGCAGACTCCTTCTGATGACATGTTAATGAAAACAATTGCTGGAAAATTATATGGTGATGCTGATCACTATCTGAAGGTTTAAGGACCTGAGATCTTTCCCTTTTACACTAAATAGGTGTGTAAATCCTGGCTGAGGGGAGTTCTCAGCTCCTCAAGGTAGATCCACTGACATTTCCTCTGCCAAACACGGCCTTGGCTCAGGCTCTGCTGCTCTGTGTGACTGAGCTCCCCCTGGGCAGCTGGTTTGGGTGGCTTGCTCTGACCACCTGCCCTAAACACACGTCAGGCTAGTGGATTGAGTGCAGGGGAACTGCTGCCTGCTGGCAGCTCAGCAGGAGGGACAGGAATTCTCTGCCCTGGAAACAGGAGTGGGATGCATTTCCAAACATCCCCTCCTTCGGCTTTGCAATATCCCAAAGGTGGACAGTTATCACCACATTTAATTTCTGTCTTCCCCCTCTTTGAAGAAGCTGGGGAAAGGGCCCAGAAGACCTGACTGGGGGTGTTACTGATTCTCACTGTCCCATCAGCAGGACCATGTGCACCAGGCATTTCCCACTGCCAGGGGAGGGAAGGTTAAAGCCTCTCCTGACAGGTTAACAGCACGATTTGCAGCAACAGCTTAAATAAATGGTTGCAGGCATGGAAGACTAGCAGGAAGCTAATCCTTTAAATACTTAAGAGCAGCTACTACTTCAGCCCAAGTAAATATTTCAAAATAAAATTAATTAGCAGTGACAGGTGGATTTGTTCTCCTTTGTCTTAACAGCCCGGGATGAAACGGTGATTCCTCCTCAGAACTTCAGCTTCAGTGCCAAACCTGCTGTTTCCCAGGAGCTGAACGTCCTCCCAAAGAAGATTCATCACAGTTTTGTTCCTCTCTGTGAGTGCAGGGCTGGAAAAGCTCTACAGGAACCTCGTGGGTCTGCGTTGCAGCCTTTGTGCTGCTCCAGAGATGAGCAGGGCCCAGGATCCAACCCAAGGACAGTGTGGAGGAAGGAAGATTCATTTCCTGATCCTTATCAGAGCTCAGCTCTGTCCATGCAGGCCACAAACAGATCACAAACAGATCCCAAGAACTGCCCCACTTCCCGTGGAAAGGAGCTTCTTAACACCTTCCTCCACATGGAGAGAGCAGGGAAGGAAAGGCCTCAGGGCAACAAGAACCAAAACAACACAAAACAAAGTCTGCCCAAGCCCACAGAAGCAAATCAGTCAATTAAATCATTTGGGAACAATAATTCCTAATCCACAATTGAGTTTTTTCCCCCTTTGACCCTCTTGGCTCCATCTCAGGACAAAGCCAACTCTCCTGGGAGGCAGGAACCTCTCATGGCCTTGCTGAACTGTCTGGACTATTTTTAGTCAAATCCAACATTCCTAAAAACCCTCAAAGCTGTTTGTGTACCGAGGAAGGAGAAGGGAGCTGCTGTGCACATCCACATTTCCCACGGGAGGGTGGAACACCAAATGCCACCTGCCCTGGAGCAGGGAAGCACAGCTGGGATGAACTCAGAGCTCGGGGACAAAAAAGGCCAAGGAATGTTTCTTTTCACCAGGTCGAGAAGGCAGGGAGTGAAAGGCAGGATTGCTGAGTTCCCCCCGAGCTGGGAGAGGGGAACCAAAGGTCTCTGCTGGTGGTTGGGAGAGCAGGGAGACCCCAGGGCTGGGTGGTGGCACTGACCTGCTGAGGGGATGCAGCTCCAAGGGCAGCGACGAGGAGAGGCCACCTGGAAAGGCAGGATCAGCCAAGGAGTCCTGGAGGGGCTCTGCAAGTTGGGAACTCGGGAAGAGCGGGACAAAGAGCCCCTGGGAAGGGCCAGGAGAAAGCTCAGGGCTGGTTCAGGGACAGGCACAAAGCGTGAGGAGCAGTTGTATGAATGGGCTGATGTTGGGACTTTTAAGGAGCAGGCACGAGGGGGAGGAGTGTGGAGAACACACGGAGACACTCATTTAGTGCAGGATTGAAGCCCAGATCCCATTAGAAGGGACAGGGCTGTTGTGCTGAGTCATTTCCTCCTGCCCCGAGGGGTTTTTACGTGTCTTTTCTGCCACACAACCCCTGTACTTCTGTCCTGAGCCTCTCTGTGCAAAGCGATGCTGAATTTGGCTGATTGGAGGTGACAGAAAGCAAACCCAGGCTGGGCTGAATGTTCCCGCAGGATGGGCTCCAGGGAAGCACCAGGGATGCTGCTGCTCATTGTGCTGTGTGTTCACACCCAGCCTTTGGGTTGGGGCTGTATTTACAGCCCTGACATCCTCTCTCCCTCATTTCCACACTGCTTCCACTGAAATGTTTGCAGGACCAAGGTCAGGACCCTGCTGCCCAGCCCAGGCTGCTCTCACCACCCCAGGGGAACAGCACAACAGGAGGAGGTCACCAGGAGAGCGAGAGGAAACATCAGCAAGGAGTTACAAACTCACTTTCCCTCTCGCTGCATCACCAGGGGACCACTGAAGGGCTTTGCTCTTCTCCCCATCCCAGGAACCCCCCCCAGCACAGGGAGAAGAATCTCAGACAGAAGGACCAAGAGGGAGGCCAAAAACATCCACAGCACAAGTCAAGCTGCTGCCTGGAGCACCTGCTTTCCCAGGATTGGGCTGCAGCTGCTTCCCTGCAGGGGGAATGATGTCACTTGGGAGTTCATGGCTGGACTCACTCAATGATCTTGATTTAAAGGTCTTTTCCAGCCTGAGTGATTTTATGGTTCTGTCTTTTCCAAGGCTCTCTGTATGGAAAGAGGCAAAATCCTGAGTGTGTGGGACTCAGCATTGAGGTTCCATACCCTTAACAGGGACTGAGAGCCCAGGACAGCGTGAGGATCCTCCTCACCTTCCCCTCATCACCTCAGGCAACCTCCAGAATGATACATAATCACATAATTATATACAATTATATAATATATGAATGTAGAAAATAAATATATACTTATAGATCTAAAACCTGGTTTTATATAATATATATAAAATATAACATAGATAATAAAGAATATATAGAATACAGTATATAAAATAAAGAATATATATTTTATTTATATTATATATATATAGGAAGAGCTGCAGCAGTGAGCAAACCACCCCCAGCAGGAACCAGGCTGAGGGAAACAACATGTTTGAAGAGAAGTTTCCATGTCTCTTTAAATAAATGTGAATTCGTGCTATTTGGCAAAAAAGGTTTGAAGCCTGGCTCTGAGGTACAGTACAGCCAGAAAATTAATAAGAGAGGTTTGTAATTAATAGACAGGGAGACTTTGCTCTGGAGGAAAGCTGTGCTTCAGATGCAGTGTGTTAACTCAGAGGATGAAGTCCTCTGGACCAACAGATTTCCAGGGTTCAGAATCCCTTTTTTTCTTTCCCAGAAAAGAAAAACTCCTTTTTTTCCAAGTCAGATGTAAACTGGCCCCTGCAGAGGATTCTTCCCTGTGGCCACCCCTCACCCAGCCCTGGGAGCACGAGGGCAGGCCCTGCTCTTATTTATCCCCTGCGCTGCTTGAGGGCTCTGCTTCTGTCAAATAAAAGTAAATTCATTGCTTGCCTTTCCTCCAGGAATGTCAGCATGTCCTCAGAACCACGGAATATCCAAAGCTGGAAGGCATCCACAGGGCTCAGCAAAGTGCAGTTCCTTCTCCTGTCACCCACGTTCATTTATCCTACTTGACCCCCACTTCCCAACTCTCTGCATCTCAGCCCCACTTAAACATCTTCTCCCTGCCCCCCCCTCTGCTTTTTCCATCCAAACTTCCCTTCCACTTCCTCTCCCCTTTCCCCAAACCCAAACAAACCCACGTTCCCATCCCCTAATAGAGGCTGATTCATGGTTTGACGTCAGCAGCTGCTCTCCCGGCCAGACCCAGCTCTAATTGACACATTCCAGCTGCTGCCAGGAGCACGTGGCCCCTCTGGGAAGCTGGGCAGTGCTGGGAATGTGGGGGCTGCAGTGACACAGCACAGAGGGGACTGCTCAGCTCTGCCTTCAGAGGTGGAAAAGGGAGATCCTGAGTCTGATCACTTGTTTTCTAAGTGCAGCACTGGAATTAAGGCAAATGAGGGAAGAGATGGAGGGTAAAAAAAGAACTTGGCTCGGGGTTTGGGTTTAATCCAGAACACTGAAGGAGGAAAAAAGGCAATTTTAGGAGTGGGTTCAGAGCAAGGCGTTTATCCAGCACTGATCTCACCAACCTCTCCATGGACCTGCTCTGCACCAGCAGGCACACCTTCCAAAATGTTCAGCCCGCCTGGGAATTGCAGAGCAGCCACCACATTCCACCAGACACTGCTCCTGGAACCCTGCCCAGCAAAAGGAGCCGAGTTCTTGGCCCCTGAACCAGCTCTGGGGGTCTTTGCCCCATCCAACCAGGACTGAGGGGCTCCAAAAGCAAACCCTGACCTTCTGAGGAGGCAACTTTTCCTGCCCTCCAGGAGATTCTCCTCCCTGCTGCAGCAATGCCAGCTCTGCCCAGGGCAAGCTGAGTGTCCTGGAGCAGATGGAGCCATCCCAGAGCAGCCCAGCACTGACTGCACCCACCCCATCAGCACTGGGGAGCTGGAGCAGCAGCAGCAGCTGCAGGTAAAGCCCAAATCTGGTTGCCCAGAACAGTTTTTAGCACCCTCTGAGACCTGGGAATGACAACAAACTTAAGGTTACACAGAATATAGAACTTTATTCACGTTAAATGCATCCACTCGCACCCCCACCTGTCCCACGTTCTCCAGGACACCCAGGCATTCCCACCTCGGGGGAATGGAGCTCTGCCTGCCCTGACTGACGCTGGCAAAGCAATCCAGAGGGAATTTGGTCAGTGCAAACTGCACAGGGAATTCCTTTGCACTGGCCTGGGCAGCCCCTGCACAGAATATTCGCTCCATGAGGACAGAGCGACTCCAAACCGACAGACAGCCGGAATTCAGGCGTCTCCAGGAATGCCTCCAACACCCACATCAGTCAAACCCCAGATTTTTGGTATTTACACACTTGAGCCCTGCTCTGGATTCCAACCCTCCTCCCGGTGTCCATTCAGCTGTTTAAAATAATAACCAAAAATCCTGGTGAGGGATAAGCGGATTTTGCCCAAAGCAACAGTGCCCTGGGAAGAATGTGTTTGTGGGGAAATAAGCTCAGTCAGCCTGACAAGGAGCTGTGTAGTAAGTGCAGTGTGTAAATTATTTCCTACAGTGCTGTTTTCCCCCTCCTCAATCAGACTTGAGCTACTCCAAGCTCCAAAGCTACTCCAAAGCTCAGGACAAGGACTCTGGAAGCATTTCTGATGGACAGAGAGCCAAGGGAGAACGGAACTACAGTGTTTGCCTGCAAAGGTAAAGCCAACAACAACCAAAATCTCATGGAAAACTAAACTAAACTCTATAAAACAGTCAGAAAAAAACCCAGGATCTGCTGCTGAAAGCGGCTCAGCTACTTCTGGAAAACTGCAAGAATTGCCTCCCAGCAGCAGGAAAGAGGAAGAACACCATAAATCCCAAGTTCTTTGCAATTCCTTTTGGTCAATTCCGTGTTCCAGCCCCTCCCCAAACCCCCCATCCCCCCCGAACTGGCCAACCTGCAACACCTCAAACCCAGGAACCGCCCGAGGGACACACTGGGAGGACCTGCCAGGCCCCCCAGGCCCGCGGGGGGGGACAGAAACCAGCTCTGAGCAACCAAGGAGGGCGGGGTGGGGCCGTGGTTCAGTCGTCAAAGTCGGGAATGTCGTCGTAGGAGTAGCCCCGGTAGCCCTTGGAGGCGTAGTAGGCAATGCGCAGGTGGTAAAAGCCGGGCAGGAACACCAGGATGCCGATGATGAGCACGGGGATGGCCCTGTCCGTGTCCTGCAGGGGCACAGGGAGGAGATCTGCATGAGGGGCCTTCCTTTCTCCCACATCCCAGGCTAGGGGAAGGTGTCCCTGCCCGTGGCAGGGGGTTGGGGTTGTCTGTAAGGTCCTTCCCAACCCAAACCATTCCAGGATTCCATAGTTCATCCCCCCAGGCCTGGCTTGGGGTGCTTTTCTGGCTCTTACATCCTGCCCAGAGCAGCTGTGGCTGCCCCTGGATCCCTGGAAGTGTCCAAGGCCAGGCTGGAGCAACCTGGGCTGGTGGAAGGTGTCTCTGCCCGTGGCAGGGGTTGGAACAGGATGATCCGTAAGGTCCCTTCCAACCCAACCCATTCCAGGATTCCCTGGTTCGTCCCCAAGGCCTGGCTGGCTGAGAACCAAAACTCCATCCTAAATCAGAAATATCTCAGGTGTCTTCAGGCTGAGCCTTGCAATCCCCTCCTGGCTGCAGGAACCCCTCGAGGGACCTTCTCCTGATCCCCCCTGGATGTGCAGCCAGGGCTGGGAGCCCCAGCTGAGCTCCCTGTGCCTGCAGAGCCCCCGATAGAGCCCCAGCCCTGCTGGCTCCACGCTGATAAGCAGAGCTGCCAACAGACAGCCATTCCCTGCGGCCAAGGGGCAGGGCAGGAGCACCCAGGCAGCTCCAAAGAGCAGATCCCCTTCCCATGGATCCACAGAGATGGGAAAACTGCTTGCTGTGCCCTCGACACTCTCCTGCCTGAGTCACCAGATCTGCACTGGAGGTGATGACCCCAGGCCGAGGTTTTCCCAGGACAACGAGCTGGGACATGAAACTGGACCCCAGGAGGGCGGGAAAACTCAGCCCTCCCTGGCAGGTGTCCAGCCCAGCTCTGAACCTGCTCCAGACTGCAGGGATCACAGGGATCTGCTGCCAGGGAAATGTGGTGGGAACGGCTTCCCAGGTCTTTGGCTCTGGATTTCCACACTGAACACGATCACAGAATCATGGAATGGTGAAGGCTGGAAAAGACCTGTGAGGTCATCCAGTCCAACCATAACCCACCACCATGTTCACCATTAAGTGTCACATCCACGTGTTTTTTGGACACTTCCAAGGGATGGTGACTCCACCACTGCCCTGCACAGCCTGTTCCAGGGCTGAATAACCCTTTCCATGGAGAAACCTTTTCCTAATATCAAACCTAAACCATTTCCTAATATCAAACCTAAACCTTTTCCTGATATCAAATCTAAACCTCCCCTGGTACAACCTGAGGCTGTTTCCTCTGCTCCTGTCACTTGATGGTTCACGAGGGCCCAGGGCAGCTTTGAGGGCTGGGCAGGAAATGCAAAGCTGATAACGGGTGTAATTAAAGTGCAATTAAAGTAATTAAAGCACTCACTCCTTTGCTGATGTACCCTGCCAGCAGCAGGGCTCCGATGATGATGAGGAAGGTCCCGATCATGAAGAGCACAACAGCCAGGGCGATGGCCTTGTAGGGGATCTTTGGTGGGCTCTTCTTGAACTGGATGGCAAAACCCCAAATGCAGACCAGGTTAACTCAGCCCAGCTCCCCTCCCTGCAGGGCAGGGCTGGGAATCCCACGGGTGGTGTGGGACACACGGCTGAGGCAGCTCCTCCATGAGCAACCCTGCCCGTGGAGACCCTGCTGAGCCAGCCCTCCCACCCAGCACTTCACCTCTGCTCCAGGTCTCACCTCCCCCCGTGGAAACTCATCTGCTAAACGACCAGCCCTGTTCCCAGGGAAGCTCCAGGGTTTTCCAGAGGGGAAGGGCCGAGCTGGTGGCTCCCACCCGGCTTTGTCCCTCCCTGAGCTGCAGCTGCTCTGCCAGAGAGGCACAAACGAGCAGCCACCCATCAGGGCAAAGCTGCCTGTCCTGCTTCACAGTTCCCTGTTCTTACCTGCAGGTCAATGTATCCATCATCAGTGCTGGAGAGCTTGGAATATTTCACCTTGCTACTGGGAATGCCAGCGGAGAGATTGGTGCGGGACGGCATCATTCCATGGAGGGCTGGGCATCACCCAGAGCCTGGGGAACACAGGCAAGGGCAAAAACATGGGAGAAAAAAACATGGGTGCTGGAGTCTGGGAGCAGCAGATCAAGTTTCTGAGGGGAAACTAAAGAGTCAAGGCTGTTACGACCAAAAGGAAAAAATTTGGTCTTCAAAAATTGTTCTTTATAAATTAAAACTTTTCAAAGTATTGAAGCTTTTGATTCTAAGCTTAAAATTCAAAATGGGTGCAGCTGCAAGAGGGTTTGCCAATTCTGAAAGCAAAAGCCAAGCTTAAGGTTTGAACCTGTGCTTAAAACCAGACTGAGATTCCCAAATATCCTGCCATGCCCAGCCCAGCTCCTCCCAGTGGGATCCTGGTGCCAGCAGGGAGATGTCCCAGCCCCTGCTGCTTCTGAACAGGGACACCAGCAAATGAAGCCAAACCAGAGACAAACAAAGCAGCTTTTTTTGCTGAGAAAGTGTGGAATAAAGAGAACAGAAGTGCACGTTCCAACTGTATCCAGGAAAGGATAAAGACACTCCTTCCATAACAGGATTTAGCAATAAGGGTGATGCATCTCCACAAAACCCTTTGTGCCCCCACATTCCCCACTCAGGTTTGTTCCTCCTGCTGTAAATTTGACTTTTTTTAAAACAAAAAACCAAAGCCCTCTGATTTTAAACCCCCACAGCTGAACCTTCAGTTTGAACCTCGGGGCTTGTTTTGGTAGCAAAACCCAAATATAGAAAGTCTTTAGGAAATACCTCCCACCCACAGGGTGGTATTCCCAGCTCCTCACACATCCCTGCTTTTCAGGTCTCAAACACCCCCAGGGTCTCCTAAAAAACCCCCCACATCCCTGGGGGTGGATGTGCAGGAGGGGAAAAAAGCCAAAATAAACCAGCATTTCTGAAATGAAAGCCACATTTCCCCACTCTGCTCCATCTCCCCCTCTTTTCTCACCCACCACCCCATTATTCACCAGTTATTTTAGTGACTTCTGAAGAATTATTTCTAATTTACACCTGCACAAGTTGTCTGCCTTTCCCATACACCACCTATGAACAAGGAAGAAGCTATTCACGACAAATGCATTAAAAAAAAATACCCTCTCGGGGGAGTTTAAGGGCCAGGTTTAACCCCATTAAGCCTCACACCGAGCCTGGAGTGCCTTACATCGCTCCAGGAGCAGAAACAGGAATAGTTACTTTATATAAAAAACCAAACAAGGCCTAAGCAACTTGGCCAAAATAACCAAGGCTGTAATCCCAGATCTCAGCTGTGTTTTAAGCCGGGGGAGGATCCGGGAAACTCGAGCGGGGATTTCCCGATTATCCCCTAAAAAACGGAGCAATATTCCACATGGGACATACATGGGACATACGGAGGGGCTGGGGGGGATAAAGGGGGGTTACTCCGGCCCTTTTGGGAGCTCACAGCTCACCGGGGACACCCCAGAACATCCCCGGGACACCCCAAAACATCCCCGGGACACCCCAAAACATCCCCGGCACATCCCGAGGTGTCCCCGCACCGCCGGTCCCCAGCTGGCCCCGGGCGCTCCCAAACCCCCCTAAAACCCCAAAAACCCTCCCCCAACCCCCCCAGCCCCCGTACCTGGTGCCGGCCCGGCCCTTCCGCGCTGCCCGGGAAGTTTATCCCGGCTGACGGAATTTCCTTCCAGGTCACGGCGGCGCCCGCGCCCCGCCGGCCATTCCCGGCCTCGCCTCCCAGGGAAAAAAAAACGCTGGAATTCCGGAGTTCTTGGACCGTGTCCCTCGGGATCCCTCCCAGGGTTCACATCTGGGATTCGCAGGGGGGGGGTTTATGGAGCAGCGGCTCCGTCCGCGCCTTCCCACAGAGCGGCTTTCCCAAAGGATGCTCGCCGGTCTCTTCCAGCCGGGAATATCCCGGGATTTCCCTGCGGGGCCGGGGAGGGGACGGGGACACACACACAGACACACAGACAGCACCGGGAATGTGAAATCAGAGCGGACAGGGTGGGGATGTGCCGCCTCCAAGGAGCTTCCCAAGGGAGCTGCTCCCTGTGAATTAATAAAATACGGGCTGGATTTGGAGCCCGAGAAGCCCAATCTCCTTAAATCCCAGAGAATTACCCCTCCCCTCTTCTTACTTATCCCCTCCTTGGTAATAAAGTGTAAATATATAAACTACTAAAACTGCCTCTCAAGCGGGGAGGAAAACCCGGCGTTTATTAACCCTCCTCAGGATTTTTTTGCATTTAGTTGGATGGTTGGTTTTGTTTTGTTTTGTTTTGTTTTGTTTTAAAGGGAACATCCTTTAAAATTTTCATTATCTGGGCCTGGCAAAGTTAAAGGCCCAGCTGCTTTCAGGGTTTATGCAGAGACCAGACAGGACACACGTGGGTGAGGGCCAATGGTAAAGGATGTTCCTTGCAACCACAGGCTGCACAACTTGGTCATTTCAGCTGTGAAAATAAGTAATTAAACAATTTGGCTGATTTTGGCAATGTGTTTATGGATAGAACAGCACAAAGGAAGAGTTTGGTGACCTCTGCTACAGCTGGAAGTTGCACCGAAAAGAATTTGCTTCAATCACTGGCTTTACACCCCAGAATCCTTCCCTATTTCCGTGTCACAAACCTTGGATTCCCCGCCAAAGCCAAAGTTCCCACAAAATCCTTCCAAAGCCAGTTTGCCGTGGGCACCGCAGGGCTGATCCCACCCCAGCACCACGTCTGGAGGGACAAAAAGCCCCCTGGTTCTTTAAGGCTTCTTCCACTACTGTGACTGCTGAAAAACTTCAGGGTCGGAGATCTTCCTTTCCAGGCTTTTCCTGAATTAACCAGCCGAGGAAGCTGAGGGTAAATGGAGACACGAGACAGCTCAGCACAGCAGCAAATCGGGGTCCAAACCACGGAATCCCAGACCGGTTTGGCTTGGAAGGGATCGGAAGGATCGTCTGTTCCCATCCCCTGCCACGGGCAGGGGCACCTTCCACGAGCCCAGGTTGCTCCAAGCCCCGTCCAACCCGGCCTTGGGCACCTCCAGACCATCCCCAGGAGCAAAGCAGGGCTGCTCCCAGCAGGATCAAGGTCCAGGGCACGGGGGAATCCTGTCCCCGGCTCCAGCAGGGAGCGGTGTCCGTCCCACAGCGGCAGCACCGCCGCTCTGACCCTGCGGGATCGGTTTGCTCTCCGGCACTGCCACCTTGTGCCATCCTCCCGTCCGCCACTCGGCCCTTCCAAGGGACGGCTTTTCAGGCCGTTTGTGCTCGACCTACTCCCGAGTAGTGGGAAGGACATGCCCCCCCTGGAAAAATATGCTTAAAACCACGGAATCGTTGGGGTTGGTAAAGATCTTTAAGATCAGCAAGTCCAGCCATCAGCCAGCACCATCACCACCGTGTTCACCACTAACCCATGTCCTCATCCACAGGTTTTCTGGGACATTTTCAGGGGTGGGGACTCCACCACCTCCCTGGGCAGCCCCTTCCAAAGCTTTACAACCGAGGATGGCAGCAGGGAAGGTGTGGGAGAGGCTCCCACCGACCCACCACGGACCTTCCCCGGGCGCAGCTTCACCTCAGAACAGCAGAGCCAGAGCCAGGAGGGGTCCCAGCGTGGCCTGGGGGTCCCGGTGCCACCAGTGCCCTCGAGGGAGTCCCCGGGGCAGCCACAGGGACACTCCCAGCCTGGGGCAGCCACAGGGACACTCCCAGCCTGGGGCAGCCACAGGGACACTCCCAGCCTGGGGCAGCCACAGGGACACTCCCAGCCTGGGGCAGCCACAGGGACACTCCCAGCCTGGGGCAGCCACAGGGACACTCCCAGCCTGGGGCAGCCACAGGGACACTCCCAGCCTGGGGCAGCCACAGGGACACTCCCAGCCCGGGGCAGCCACAGGGACACTCCCAGCCCGGGGCAGCCACAGGGACACTCCCAGCCTGGGGCAGCCACAGGGACACTCCCAGCCCGGGGCAGCCCCGACACCCCCCGAGGGGATGGTGGTTACAGAAAACCTGTTTCACTGAACCCCTGCCCCTGAGTCACAGGCAGGTCACGGGAGGTGATTCTGCCCCCTCAGGTGAGACCCCACCTGCAGAGCTGCTCCAGCCCTGGAATCCCCACAGTCAGAAGGATTTGGAGCTGCTGGAGAGAGTTCAGAGGAGGCCCCAGAGCTGCTCCCAGGGCTGGAGCCCCCCTGCTCTGGAGCCAGGCTGGGAGAGCTGGAGAAGAGAAGGATCCAGGGAGAGCTGAGAGCCCCTTGCAGGGCCTAAAGGGGCTCCAGGAGAGCTGGAGAGGGACTGGGGACAAGGGCTGGAGGGACAGGACACAGGGAATGGCTTCCCACTGCCAGAGGGCAGGGAGAGATGGGATACTGGGAAGGAATTGATGGCTGTGAGGGTGTTGAGGGGCTGGGCTGGAATTCCCAGAGAAGCTGTGGCTGCCCCTGGATCCCTGGGAGTGTCCAAGGCCAGGCTGGAGCATCCTGGGCTGGTGGAAGGTGTCCCTGCCCGTGGCAAGGGGGTGGCACTGGATGAACTTTAAGCCCAGGCAGCTCAGCACCTGACAGAGCTTTGATCCACCCCCCCAAACCACATTTCAACAGGACAAACCCCATGAAATTATATCTTTTTATTTCCAAGTTTCAATTAGAATATCAGCTTCAAAAATAAATGAAGTCAAGTCACATAAACTTGTGGCATAATAAAAACATCAACCCTAAACTACACAGGTGAAACTCCAGGAGACATCTTGACTCATTAAATATTGTCCCCCTTCTCCTGCACAAGTCGAGAGGAGTCAGAAATTTCACCTTCAGACAGCATCCAAGAAATTATTGGGAGTACAGGAACAGACTAGGAAAACCCAAACGATTCCTATTTCCAAAGATACCAAGCAGAGCAAGACAGAAAGTTGAAAAATATTTACAAAGGTATCTACAGGCCAAGCCTAACAGTGCTCCCAGGATGCTCCAAGGCACTGGAATTGCTATCACCACCATTCCCTTCTCCAAGCCACGAGCAGATGCCCCTCAGTCCTGCCCCACTTAAGAGCCTTCCTGCTGGTCCTCGATCTTTGGAGCCAGGTAGTACTTCAGGTGTCCCATGTCAGCGATCTTGTACTCCACCACTGCCAAAGAGAGAGGGGGGAAAGGGTTTTCAGAAGGTTCTACAGCAAAGTCAACTCACAAGTTCTAACCCTGCAAGATTTCTCTGGCAGAGCCACTTGCACTCACCCAGAGGAACATCTGCAGACATGCTGAGTGTGACTGTAGGGGACAGGGGGGTGGCTTTGGTGAAGAAGTTCAGGTACCTCAGGGCAAAGGTCAGCTGGACTGGCTCGTTCATCTCTATTGTGACCTAAAAAACCAGGGCACAGCTCAGGAAATGCAGCAGCTCCCTCCAAAGAATGACTCACACCAGTGACTGGGACATCTGAGAGGTCAGTGCTGCTCCCACTGTCCTGGTCAGCACTTGGGGTCCAGGGCAAGGACCTCAAACTGGGCACGATTTGTGGGGTACAGTCCACACACCTGGGGCAGACACAGCTCGGTCCCTGCTCACTGCAGGGGCTCATGGAACTGTAGGGCATTCCTGAGCTGGGAGAGCCCCACAAGGACCATCAGTCCAACCCTCAGCCCTGCTCAGGCCCAGCCCCAAGGGGACCATCCCAACCCTCCTAGAGCTCTGGCAGCCTTGGGGCCGTGCCCACTGCCCTGGGGAGCCTGTTCAGTGCCAACCCCCTGTGGGTGCATCAGCTGCCCCCTGAAGGTCCCTCCCAACCCCAACCACCCCAACCCCTCAGGCTCAGCCAGAGGAGCTCTGTGCACTCACAGCCTCCTCCTCCTTGTCCACGTTGCTGGTCTGGGACAGTTTGATGTTGCCGTTGCCCAGCTCTCCGTTGGCAGAGAATTTGACGCCGTCCTTGGCGCAGGAGATGACGACGGCGTCGCCGATGTGGCTCAGGTCGCGGCAGATCCGCGCGAACTCCGCCGACGGCATCTTCACCACGCAGCTGTACTCCTGCTCCTGGGGGCACAGCCAGCGCTGCCCTGCCAGCCCCACTGCCCTGCCAGCCCCACTGCCCTGCCAGCCCCACCGCCCTGCCAGCCCCACCGCCCTGCCAGCCCCACCGCCCTGCCAGCCCCACCGCCCTGCCAGCCCCACCGCCCTCACACAGCTGCCTTCACTCCCCCTCCAGCCCTGGCACGGGTTTTAAACACCTTCAGAAATCGGCCTCTTGGGCCCCCACTTACTGGAATGCCGAGCTGCTCCACGTCCAGATCCATCAGCTTCATCTCGTAATCCGAGACCTTCTCCTGATCTAAAGGAGCAAAGCACAGTGTGACCAAGTGTTCCTGAGTAGTTACCAACCTGAATTTAACTTCTGTTACCCATCAGCTTCAGCTCACCATCAGAAACCTTCTCCTGACCCAAACAAACAAGGTGCAGTGGGACCAAGTGTTACCAACCCGAATTTAACTTCTGTCACTCTTCCCCCCCACCCCAAAGCCACCTCAGTGATGACAGTGAGATCCACCTCGTTTCCTTGGGGCTGGAAATCTGGAAGTGCCCCAAACAGCCTCTTACAGGCTGAAAAAAGGACAGGTAAGGGGAACCTGTGCCTGGCCCAAACAAGAGCCTTCCCCTTACAAAGGAAGTATTGGCCAAGTTTAGATCTCCAGATTCCCCCAAGAGTTTGAGTATGAAGTGTCCCCTCCCCTTTCCCTCCCATTTCCCTCCCTCTGTGTGGTTCATGAACCTCGTGTGGGGTTTGTGAGGCTGCCTGATAGCATCCCACCAGCAAAGGAGCTCCCAAACTCAACACTCACTCGGTGCCTCGAACACCAGGGCCAAGGTGTCTGCGTTGTCCTCCGCCCGCAGGGTGATGATGTCCTCATTCCCTGCACACTTCAGGATTTTGGACATGCTGGAGGGGGGGGAAGAAAAGTCAGGTGACCCTCAGGATTGGAAGCTGTGATGTTGCAGTTGTCAGAATAAGATACTCCAATCTGTTTTCAGCTTAGGATGATGTTGTGACTGTCACTCCCAATTTGCTGATTGGGATATTCCTGGGTGGAATTTTCACGATCCATGTGATGGTTAGATTTGTATGAACTTTAATAAAAGCAGTGAACTCTTTTTTGAGTCAAAGAATCAACCTTTTGGATGCTGCACTCCCAGACAATCTCAGCTATCAGTGAGAGCTCTCCTTTTAACCCTGTTAGAAAAACAGGGGGGTGTAGGGACCATGTATTCCATGTCACATCCTGGTGTTATTCAGCCTTCAGAGTCCCAAAGTGCCTCTTGCCCCAAGAGCAGCACAGGGCTGAGCATCCTGCAGAGGACAGGGGGACATTCCTGTCCCACAGCTGGACACAGTGACAGAGTTGATTCACAGAGTGGGTGAGGTTGGGAGGGACCACAGTGGGTCACTGGTCCCACCTGCAGGCTGAGCAGCCCCAACTCCCTCAGCCTTTCCTCTCCGGTATCTTCAGGAGAGAAGCTCCATTCCCTCATCACCTCTGGAGCTCCAGGAGCTCTTTGTCCCTGGACGCAGCACTCCAGGGCTGAGCAGAGGGGCAGGATCGCTCCCTGCCCTGCTGGCAATGCTCTTCCTGACGCCCCCCCAGGATTCTGTAGGGACCAAAGAAGGGCAACGAGGCTGGAGGATCTGGAGCACGAGTGCTGGGAGGAGCAGCTGAGGGAGCTGAGGGGGCTCAGCCTGGACAGGAGGAGGCTCAGGGGGGACCTTCTCACTCTCTGCAACCCCCTGACAGGAGGGGGAGCCGGGGGGGGTCGGGCTCTGCTCCCAGGAACCAGCAGCAGGACAAGAGGGCACAGCCTTGAGCTGCCCCAGGGGAGGTTCAGGATGGACTCAATGATCTCAGAGGTCTTTTCCATCCTCAGTGACTGCAGAGCCGCGATCCGTGTCCCCAAAGCTCCATGGCCGCGGCTCCTCCCGCCCCGCGCCGGCTTTTCCCGCCACTCGGCGCCGGCAGTGACGTCACGGCGCGCACGCCGCGGGAAAAAAAAAAAAAAAAAAAAAAAAAAAGGCGCGAGATCCGTGAAGGGAATTTTAGGGGGGCGGGAAGGGCTGAGGGGGCTCCGGGCGCCACCTGTACCCCCCGGGCCGCCCCTTCGCTCCGCATCGCCCCTCACACACCCACACATCCCCTCACACCCTCCCCTCCCCCGCCGCCCTCAGCCCCCTCTCGGCCGCCCCGTCCCAGCGCGTCCTGCTGAGGCCTCGCCGCCGCCCGACCTGGACAGGTTGACGCCCATGGCGATGTTGCGGTCGCAGCGGTACGTGTCGAAGCCCTCGGAGCGCAGCGTGAGCTGCACCAGGGAGACGTGCGAGGAGTCCATGCTCTGCAGGCTGATGCCGCCCGAGCCCAGGTCCCAGCAGGCCTCGGTGATGAGGTCCTTGAGGGCCTCCAGCACCCGCTTGAGCACCGAGCCCTGCACCAGCCGCGCCTCGAACATCCTGGCGGCAGCACCAGCGGGAGCAGCTGCAAAGCAAACAATCGGGAATCAACGGAGGAGTGACCGGGCCTCCCGCCAACAGACCCCTTTATGGGCTCTGTCGCCCCGCCCACCGCCGCGCGACAGCCAATCGCAAGCGGCCCTCCCCTCCCTCTGCCCAATCCCATCCGTGCTTTTATAGAGGACCCCCGCTGCTGACCAATCACAGCGCCGCTCCTCCCCTTAGTCCCGCCCCTCCGCGCGGCGGGAGCCAATCACCACGCCCGTTACACAGAGCAGTGGCCCCCGCCTCGCTGCGCAGCGATGGCGGCGGGGCCCGGCCGCTGAGTGTGGACCGATCCCTGCAGGGTCCCCCCGAGGGGGTCCCCGATCCCTGCAGGGCCTCGGCTGAGGGGAGCGCTGACCCCTCAGGGCCTGCCCGCAGGGACAGCGCGGCGGGCGCGCCCCTCTTCAGCCCTTCCTGACGGGAACTGCGGGCCGGAGCGAAAAGCGGCCGCAGGCCCAGCCCCTTGGTGCCGTTAGGACAAACACCTTCCCGCGCGCGGGGCTCCCCCCACGCTCGCTTGCTCCCTCCCTCCCTCAGTGACGCACTCTCGCCTCCATCATGGCGCCTCCCCAACATCCGGGTCCGCCCCAAGCCCCGCCCTTTCTCCCATCCCGCGCCTCCCATTGGTCCCCGGCGGCGCCGCTCCCTTCCCAATATGGCGCCCGCCAGGAGCCCGCCACACATGGGCGTGGCCAGGGCAGCGCAAACCCCGCCCCCTCGTGGCGTCCCGCGCCGCCCATTGGCCGGCGCGCGGCGCGGTGGCGCCCCCTGGCGGCGGCGGGCGGCGGGCGCGGGTCCGGCATGGCCGAGGTGCGGCAGCGGCCCGGGCGCGGCCCCGGCGGGGCCCGGGACCCCCAGGACAAGGTGCGGGGCGATTTTGGGGGCGTGGGAGGGTGGGGAGGGACGGGGGAGTATGGGGGGGAGCGGGACGTCCCGCCCCCTCGCGGCGCGGCCGCTGCGCGACCCTCTCGTGGGGTGTGGGGTGGGTGGGTGGTGTGAGGGGGGGGCTGTTTATTTGCCCCTCGTTGGGTTTATTTGTCACCCCCCGAAGGAGCAGATCCCGCCCCCGGAGATGGGGATGTGAACTGTGTTTTGTGGGGTATCCCGGGTACGAACCTTCCCTTGGGGAGGAGGCGTTTGGTGCCTCCGAAATCCCCCCCGGGGAATGGGGGGTGTTGCAAACCTGTCCTAAGAGGGGGCTTTGGTGCCTCCCGAATCATCCCCAAGGAACGAATGGGGGGGGTCCAAACCTTCCCTTAAGGAAAGACTTTGGTACGTCCCAAATCGCTCCCAGGGAATGAGGGTTGGGGTTCCAGAGCTTCCCTTTGGGAATGTCTTTGGTACGTCCCGAATCATCCCCAGGGAATGGGGGGGGGGGCGGTTACAAACCCTGCAGGTTCCCTTTTGGAAGCCTTTGGTTCCTCCCCAGGTCATCCCCAGGGAATGAGGGGTTGGGGTTCCAGACCTTCCAGGTCCTGGGAGTGAGTTTGGGCTCCCAGACTTTGCCTTAGGAAAGACTTTGGGACCTCCTAAATCCTCCCCAGGGAATGCCCTCCCTGGGTGAGCTCAGTGAGGAGTGAAGTTGTGTTTCTCTGATGGAAAAGGTTTGTTTTTCCATGGCAGAAGAGCCTTGGAAAGCCAGCCTGGCTCTGTTTTCCTGTCCCCTGAGCCTGGCTGGGTGCTCACGGTCCCTCTCTGTTCCTGCTCCTCCCCGAAGAGAAAAGGACCAAGAGGAATAAACAGCCCAGGAGAACTTTGTAAATAATGTTTCCAGGGTCACAGACAGCACAAACCGGAGGGGAAAAGGGATTCTTGCTGCCTTGGTGTTTAATGCACTTGTTTTGGGAGAGGCCCTGAGCCCTCAGCACCATCACAGGGGTGTTTTCTCTGCTGCTGCACCAAGGATGCAGTTCAGAGCAGCAGGAAACCATCAGAATAAACTCTTCTGCAATTTAAATGCGATTTTAATGCTGTTTGAGCAGCAGTGGAACACCTGCAGGGGCTGTGCAGGCGGGATGGAGGCAGATTTGTTGTGCTGATGTGATTGTGATCAGAGGGTGAAGGGAGAACGGGTTGCCTCGATGTAGATCTGGAGATTCTGCCTTTCTCCCATTTTCCTGGAGCTCTCTGATCCCAGATTTCCTGACCTGGTTGAGGGGAGCACCAGAGGGGTTGTGCAGGGGGTGACATCGTTGCCTTTGAGATAAGAACCTTTGCCCCAAGCTGGAATTTTCTTTGCAGCAGAAAAATCTCCAGGGAGTTTTCTATTCCAGAACTTTAGTGGGAGTTGGAAAACCTCCCTCAGCAGGCTGGGAAGGAAGGGGGAGCTGGTGCTGCTTAACTGGAGCACAACCACCCCCCCTGGGCCAAGCTGGGATTCGCTTTAGCTCCTAAAAGAAGCTCAGAGGGCACTGTTCCCACTGCAATCCTGTTATCTCCAGGCCAGCATTGCCATGTGCAAGGAGACTTCTAAAGGACCCCCCTCTGATATTTCCTGGGAGTCAATCACTTGAGTGCCCTTCCTGGAGAGAGGGAACGTTTGTCTGTCGCTCTGCTCCTCCTGGAACAGCTCAAATGAATTTTCAGGAGGGAAAAAAATAGAAAGAGATGTTTCCAAGCAGTGAGGAACAGCTCCTCCGAGGTGCTGAGTGTTCCTGAGGAGAGAGCAGTGCTGGGAGCAGGGAATTTCCCCAAATTGTTCAGTCCAGCTGCTGCTGGGAGGTGTTACCTGGTAACTCATCCTGCTGCTGTGGATCCCTCTGGTGCCAGTGCCTTCCATGGCAGCTCAGGGGCAGGATTTGCTTTCCTCCCCCTGAGATCCAGCCCCTGGGTGTTGAAATGCCTGGAAAAGCCCGGGAATAGCAGCAGGGAAGGGGCCAGGGCAGCTGAATTGCTTGTGGTGGTCTCAGCCTTCCCGGGGCTCTGCTGCCGGTGCTGCTGGGAGAGGGGACATTCCCATTCCTGCTTTGTCATGCACTGAGCCCTGCCAAGGAAAACCACTCAGCAGCAGATATTTTATTCTCCAGAAACCCTCGTGGCTTCTGGAAAGAGCTCTCAGCGTGTTTAAAGAGACGGGATGTAAACACCGAGGCAGGTTTGAGATGTAAACACCGAGGCAGGTTTGAGATGTAAACACCGAGGCAGGTTTGAGATGTAAACACCGAGGCAGGTTTGTGTTTTGTGCTCGTTCTCACTTCCCTGCTTTGACAGTGGGAACAGCGAGGTTGGTTTCACTTTCTGCTCCTCTCACGCTTGCCCAGGCTGTCCCTCCCTGAGCTGCCCCAGTCCAGCTCCTCGTGCCAGAGCGTTTGAAAATCGATTTTTGCTCAGGCTGTTGTGCAACACAATCCTCGTCTGGGAGGGAACGAGGCAACATCTGCTTGTTGTGCTCGGTGAACTCCCCCTCATCTCCCCAGGGAGAAAACAGGCAGAATTGCCCTGGTGGGGTTTGTAGCCATTTCCTAAGCACTGGGATGCTGTTCCCTGGTGGTGTTTGTGGGGTGATCCCTGGGAGGAGATCGTGGAATCCTGGAATGGGTGGGCTTGGAGGGGACCTTAAAGCCCATCTTATTCCAGAGACACCTTCCACTAGCCCAGGTTGCTCCAAGCCCTGTCCAACCTGGCCTTGGACACTTCCAGGGATGCCACAGCTTCTTTGGGCAACCTCTGCCAGGGCCTCACCATCCAACAAGTTGTAATTTGTTGTTGCCTTGGAGATCCTTTGTAGCCTCATTCATTACCCAAACCCAGAGGTCAGTGCCTCTCTCCTGTGTTCAGTGCATCCCAGGAAACCCCATTTTCTCTTCCAGCTCCCAGGGAGAACACAAGTGCAAAAGAAAATTGTTTCCTGGTGCCTGCAGAGCTCCTGAAGGCTCCTGCTGCTTCAGGGGGGGTTTATGATCCTTTCTCAGGAGCTGTGTGTGCTTTGTGTGACTCCACAGCGAGGACTGAGGGGATCTTTCCTTTCCCATCCTTTTGCTGGGATGTTGCAGTGGGAGTTGAAACAGGGAGGGGTTCTCAGACATCCCAGGGCCTCTGCCTGTGGAAAGGGGAGCTGCTGGAACTGGAACTGGAATGATTCTGCACTTGAGGAGTGCTGGGTGATGGAAACTCTGGTTCCTTCCAGCCCAGATTTGCAGTGGACTGACAGTGTGGTTTTGATCTGCCTCTGTCTGGTTCTTGTGGTACAGCAAGTGAAGGGCTCTGCCATCCAAGCCTCGCGATTTCTTGTGCTTCCAGGCATTTTATTTCTCGTGTTTCCAGGCATTTTGCAAGAATTCCCTGGTGATCCAAAGGGCTTTGGAGCTGCTGAGGCAAGTGGATGCCGTGCTGTCCCTTGGCTCTGCCCGGGAGGGTGGAGGGTGGCAGGAACAGCTGCCTGGGCTGGGCTGGAGCAGCAGCAGCTCCAGTTTTGGAGTTCAGCTCAGGAGAGGGCTCAGGACACAGAGAGATAACAGTGCAGGTGCTCTGAAGGGTTTGGGCCATTTCAAATCCTGTTACTTCCCACGTTCCAGGAGAGCTCAGAGCTCCTGCTGGTTGGGAGTTTGTGGTAACAAGACGAGGTTCTTGTAGGACCAAACCCAATAAACCACTGCAGTGATGCTTCTCTTGATCTCATCAGGATTAAGAGAGGCTGAAGGACAAGTCTGCTTCCAGACCCACTCCAAAAGCTTAATTTTTAATAGCTCTTAATATAATTTTAGGCTTAGTTCCAAGCACCAGTTCGCTTGGCTCCTGCTGAAGCACAAACCTCGTTGATTGTGGAGTGATGTTCACAATCCCAGCTCTGCTGGGAGGAAACACTTCAGCCCTCCCTGCTGTTGGATTCTGAGCTCTGTGTGTGCTTGACAGCTCCTGGGCATGGTTCATTGTGGCCTGGAGGGGCTGGATTCCCTGTGCTCCTGGTGGGAAAGGGCCTCAAGTTGGACACCTTTCATTTGTTGTGCACCAGGAGGTCAGGATGGCGTGGGGGGATGGAGGGAGGCACATCCATAACTCCCTGTGGATACTCCTCTGGCTTTGAGCCCCGCTGCAGGTTGAGGTCAGGGCTCAGATGAGTTGCTTTGTGCATAAGCTGAGGCTCCCAAAATCCTGTGCTACCTGGGGGTGATTCCTGTGGGTGGAGGGCTGTTTGGTGCTGAGAAGAGGGAAGCTGGGATGTTTGTGTGTATGTCTTCCAAGCAGGAAAAAATCCTAAGGGCCAGTGTTCCTGTCTGTCAAGCACAAACCACAGCCTAAGTGGCAGGAAAACCATTTTCTCCTCCTGCCTGCCTTTGGTGAGCAGTGATTACCACCAGAGGTAAAAGTCCTTGCAGGTTGGAATCATAAAATCCCAGACTGGTTTGGGCTGGGAGGGACCTTAAAGCCCATCCATGGGCAGGGACACCTTCCACTATCCCAGGCTGCTCCAAGCTCTGCCCAGCCTGGCCTTGGACACTCCTGTGGCTTCAGCAAAGCCCTGATTTGGGTTCATCAGGATCATCTGAAATACTGATCCAAGTCCTGTGTAGTTCCTTTCCTTGATTAGTTCAGATAAAGGCGAAGGGTTTGACTGGCAGAGCAGGATTGTGGCACCACCTCACAGTCAGCAAATTAAATGGCCTGGTGAGATTTTTTTTTTTTTCCTGATTGTGTTTTGGAAAAATACATGTTAACACCAGAGGAATCAAGGATCAGAAGCCACTGGTGTGATGCAGACTCTCATTTCAGAGGCCAAAAATAGTCCTTTCCTGCACTAACCTTTCAGAGTGAGCAGTTGCTCCAGAGCTGTTTGTTCTCCCTCTTGTTTGTCCCAGCCCTTCCAAGCAGCAGCAGATTGAGATGTCTGTGCAGGCTCCAGCAGACACAGCTCCAGCCTCTCCCAGCTCCCAGCGGCTCTTGGAGCTTCATTTGCTAGCTCCTGGACATGCTTCTGTGTCCTTGCAGGGGTGACAGAGTGGAAATCCCAGTTAAATCCAGGTCCTTCTGTGCAGGAGGAGGCTCTGGGGGAATGGCAGGACCAGGGAGCTGTTTCTGTGCCCCTTTGTTCACAATAGCTGCTCCCTGCTGCACTTCCCTGCTGGATTCCCTGGAATCCACAAACCCCTGAGTGCAGGGGATGAACTGATGAGTCCCAGGGATGTGTGACTGCCCAGGGATCAGATTTGCTGATGGAGATCAGGCTCCTGTGCTGGCTCTGAGCTCATCCCACTGCCGAGGGAGGGACTCCCTGTCCCAACAAAGCAGGAGCTTCGGGAGCACGAGATGAGTTTTCTTTGCTCTCTTTCAGCCACTGTACAAACATTTTCTGCCTTTTTGTGATGTTATTTCAGGCATGTCCCAGTTTCCATTGCATGCTTTCAGCTGGAATATGGCTATTTTGGGATGGGGAAGGGAGTCCTTTATCAACATGAACGAAACCTGAGCTTTGTTGGGTTGTTTGAGACAACAAAGCACGAGATACCAGCTTGGAGTGGGGACATCAGGATCTTGAATTCAATGTTCCTGCAGGTGACCTGAGAAGTTCAAGCACTTTCCCCAGCACTTGCAACAAAACCAGTGTGTTTTTAGGCTCTTAGTCCAAATCAAACCTGGCTGGTGGTTTGGTTCTTCCTCCCAGTGTTAAATGGTCTCCAAACTTCTCCCTTGTTTCACCCTCCTGAGCTGTCAACCCATGAACAAGAACACCCTGTAATTTGGGAGCCCTGGGGTGATTTTTCCACCTCGGTCTCACCCAGAGAGGTGGGTTTGGTGGGAGGTGGGCAGTGCCCTGTGGGTCGGGCAGGGAGAAGGGGAGAGAGGAGCAGCAGTTGCACGTGGGAATTAAAATCCCTTCCCAAAAGCATGGAGATTTTCATAACTGAGGCCTCTGGGTTTGTGTTCATTAAACTAATTATCCTGGCTTTGATCCTGCCAATGTGCTGGGAGGTGAGAACAGCAGAGGCCTCGGTGCAGTTGGTCCCTTTTTGTTCCAGCTGTCAGTTTTATTGCCTGAAAAAGCAACCCCCTTTCTCCCTCCCGGCGTTTATTTTATGGCTTTATTTTATTTCACGGCTTTTTATCAGAATCTGGCAGGAAATCTAAACAAACCAACTCCTGGCTCCGAGGAAGGTGCCCAAATAATGGCATTTTTTGGGTGAATTTAATCTGCCAGTGTTGGATGCTGAACTGTGGATCTGTGCTGGGCAGGTTTTTGGCAGGGAGAGAGAGCTGACTCGTTTCTATGACAACTGGGATCATGTCATGGATGTTTGGGTAAAAAACCTGAGCTTGCTCTGTGAGAAAACCACTGAAATGTGAGCAGAGATTTCGTACCCCACGGTGGAAGGAGTTGGGTGGTTTAAGGAGAGCTCAGACAACTCATTTCTCCGTGGATCTTTCTCCAGGGTGATAAAATATTTGTTGGCAAACGTTGCTTAGACCTGCTGAGTTCATAAATGTAAAAAGTGAGCAGGTATCTGTTTTTTTCCCCCATCTGCTCTGGTTCACTCCTTGCAGGGAGTTGGGGTTTTACTCTTCCTTCTCATTATGACTTGTGTAGAAATCAATGAATTAATACAAAATGGGTGTTGTTATCTTGATTTTATTCCTTCATTCTTTTTGCCCTTGATGCAGTAAGAAGCCTTCAATACTGAGATATCAGTTGAAGGAGGAGCCTTGGCCTTGCCAAAAGCACCCCCTGTTCAATTTAATAACTCCATGTTGGTAGCAAAAGCCAGTAAAAGCTGCTGCTGATTGTGTTTTAATGGATTTAATGTAAAATAAATGGAGAACTAAAGCCAGATCCCAAGGCAACCAGAGAGAAGGTTTGCTTTGCTCTTACTGAGGGGTTTTAACTGTTTCCCAGCTCTGCATCCTGCAGGTGGAGGGATGTCTGACATCCTGGGAGCTCTGCCCCCTTGCCTGGGAGGAGAAGAGCAGAGGGAATATCAGGAACTAACAGGGAAAATGAGCCAGGCAGAGCTGTGGTGAGGGAATATGGAATAACTGGAGCTGGAGACAGCTCTGTGCCCTGCAGGAGCAGCAGTGGGAAGCACTGGGGTTGCTGGGAGGTGTCTGGGCAGTGTGGGGTGGAAGAGGCTCCAGGGCTTTGATTTTGGGCAGAACCTAAACAACAGCCCCCCCAAAAAAAAAAGGCAGAAAAACAGTCCCTGGAGAGGTAAAGGAGATAAAATTGGAGAGAGAGCAGTCCAGTGACTGGGGAAGGAGGCAAGCCATGATTTCTGGGGTAACTTTGTGCCAGTCTGAGTCTCTCCAGGCTTTTGTTTCAAGGGCAGAAACAGGAGAGAACAGATGAGGCATGAAAAAGCTGCTGTGGCTGTGACAAAATATTGGAGCCAGCTGCCCTGTCAGCCCTGGCACTGCAGTCCTGGGCAGCCACAATCCCTCTGCAGCAGCACTGACTGTAATGAGCTTTAATCTGCCCCAGGGAGCATCTGTGCCTGGCAGAGCAGTGCCAGCTGATGGGATCTGTCTGCCCAGATGGAGGGCTGGAAAGAGCAGTGGCATTGGGCAGCAGGGTGTCACCAGGGCAGTGCCACAGCTGGGTTCAGCAGCCCAGCCCAGGATATATCACACTCAGGCTTTAACAAGTTGCTTAGCATCCCTTCAGCTGCTTAGAGTGGTGATTTGTAGGCTGAGGGGGGCAATTTGCATAAAAGGTATAAAAATAGCGTGGATTCCTGAGTCCTCTCCGTAGCCTATATCTGGCACAGTGTCCTATATAATCCTAATGCTCTGATTCAGAGAGAGCTGAGCAGGGAGAAGAGCTGATTGCTGATGCTGCTCAGTTGTTCTCAGTGGAAACACTCTGGGAGTGACCTGGCAGTGTTTGTTGGGGGTTTGGGGTTGCGGTGCTGGGGGTGAGCTGGGCACCAGCTGCACTGACCCCTGTAGGGCTTTGCTCCTGCCCCTGGAGACCAGAACTCTGCAGCACAAGGGGTGGTTTGGCCTCCACTGCAGGGGGTGGATCAGGGACCTGGGGATGTGCTTTACATGGATTTACCTGGAATGTCTGTGCCCTGAACTCGGTGCTGGGAATCGTGGCAGGGATCAGGATATAGCAGGGAATAGGCTGTGGCAAAGATCAGGACGTGGCAAGGATCAGGACATGGCAGGGATCAGATCATGGCAGGGATCAGAATAGGGCAGGGATCAGGACATGGCAGGGATCAGGACATGGCAGGGATCAGAATAGGGCAGGGATCAGGACATGGCAGGGATCAGATCATGGCAGGGATCAGGACATGGCAGGGATCAGGACGTGGCAGGGATCAGGACGTGGCAGGGATCAGGATATAGCAGGGATCAGGATATGGCAAGGATCAGGACATGGCAGGGATCAGATCATGGCAGGGATCAGAATAGGGCAGGGATCAGGACATGGCAGGGATCAGATCATGGCAGGGATCAGATCATGGCAGGGATCAGGACATGGCAGGGATCAGGACGTGGCAGGGATCAGGACGTGGCAGGGATCAGGATATAGCAGGGATCAGGATATGGCAAGGATCAGGACATGGCAGGGATCAGATCATGGCAGGGATCAGATCATGGCAGGGATCAGGATATGGCAGGGATCAGGACATGGCAGGGATCAGATCATGGCAGGGATCAGGACATGGCAGGGATCAGGATCAGGATATGACAGGGATCAGGACTGCCAGTTCCAGCAGCTGTGGGATCAGCTCAGTTGTACCATCACATTCCTCAGTCCCTTGAGCTTTGCCTTCATCCCTCATGTCCTTGGCAGGAGGGCACAGGAGGGGAGGACAGGAGGGCACAGGAGGGGAGCTCTTTCCCTTCCTTTTGGTCTCTGAGCACTTTGCAGAACTTCTGATCCTCTGGGCTGCACCCAGGAACGATTTGCCTGCTTTGCACTTGGCCTCTGGGGAGTAAAACCTAGGAATGCTGTTTGGATCTGCCTCCTCCTTCCAGTGCTGGGCCTTTCACCTGGTGACCTGTGTGAGGGGATGGGTCCTTGGACTGCAGGAGGAATCTGCCTGAGCATTTTGGGTTTAGCCTGTACAGAGGAGACACTGATTGTGGCCAGGCTGGAGCTGTTTAGATTGCTCCCAGGGGAATTGTGCAGGAAATCCTTTTGTTGGAGAGAGGGTGGATTGCAACAGGAACATGGATTGCAGCTCAGTGCAGTGCAGTGATTTCCCAAAACCTGACTGTGAGATGCCAAACTCTCATCTCCAGGGAGTTTTATCATTTGCAGTCTCTGCCTGCTGCCATTTGCAGCTGCCTTATGGATTTGAGTTCTCAGCTAAATGGCACTAAATCTCTCTGAAGTCTGGGGGCAGAGTGGATTTCATGGGTCACTTAAAAAAACAGCTGAAAAAAAGCCAAGTTGCATTTCACTGCCAGCCCTCCAGGCCCACGTGGGGGCTGACAGCGAGTCTGGCTGAAAGCAAACCCAAACTCTTCCTTCCCAGCTGATGGGCATGGAAAGAAGGAGCAGGGAGGGAGGTGAGGAAGAGCTGACCCCAGGTGCTGCTGGTGCTGCTGGTGTGATGGCCAGAGCTCTGCTGTCCCTGGGAGTAATCCCTGACATCACTGTTGTATTTTTAGCTGCCTCCACCTGACGGTGCCTGGCTGTCCTTGTCTGATTTAAGAACCTGGCCTGCAGCCATTGACAGCTCCAGCTTGGGCAGTAATTATCTTCTCCTGCTTTGAATAAGGGAGCTGCTCCAGCCTCCCTGCTCCACTGAACTACAAATACCACAAACCACAGGTTGCACCAGAACAGTCCCCTCACGTGGGCAGCACTGCCTGGGACCCCAAAGAGATGGAGTCCCTTTGCTTACAGAGCTGGGACCCCAAAGGGATGGAGTGGAGTCCCTTTGCTTACAGAGCTCCCAGTGTTTGTCAGCTCAGCTCCCTCGGTGCTTTTCCTGCAAACATTCTCCCTTTTCCAGGAGTTTCCAGTGCCAAGTGCAGGCTCTGCCTTGCCTGAGTGCTCCCCAGGGAGTGGCCTTTTCCTTCCTTGCTTCAAGGAGCCAGGAGCAGGATGAAGCTGTGCTGCTGAACTGAGGGGCAAAATCTTAAAGTTTGGACTGGTCCTCTGTTCAGGAGCTGGATTGGAGTGGGAACTGCCACTGGGAAGAGGCACAGGACTTCTGGGGGGCCAGAACTCCCCTGGAATCCTTTCTCCACCACCTGCCTCCCCTGTATTTGTTTCCCCCTAAACACAGGACTTTGCTCAGAGCTGAGTGCTGGGCAGTCCCAGGGGCAGGGAAGGCACAAAGTGTCTCTCTTGCCACTCCCGGGTTTCTCGTGTGCCAGAGGGGATGTTGGGGCTGGGTGATAAGCTGGGCTCTTCCTCTTCAGCTGCCTGAGGATGGGCTGGGTGTTATTTTTAGTGTCCCTGTGCAGTCAGCACTTCAGAAGTCTGTCTGGGAGCCTTGAGCCCCGTCTGCTTGGAGGCCTTTCCTCCTGGCTAATTTGGGCAGTGTTACATTCTTCGAGATCTGCCTGGGGATTGGGAGGCCTTGTAAAAATTCCTGCTAACAAGGCTGTGTCCCTGAAGCACTTGGAGATACTCATTAATCAACTGAGAGGCATCTTTGGCCGTGCAGAGGGAACAGACCCTGCTGCTGAGGCTCAGGGACATCCCACACCCCTCGTGGATGGTGCCTGAAACACCTGATGATGTTTCCTGTGGGTCTCACCCTGTGTAAGGCCCAGAATATTTTCTCTTTTTCTCTGGTGCAGAAGCAGAGTGGTGGTTGGTGTTACAGCCCCGAGTTCCTCCAAGGAGTGTGGCTGGTAAAGCTCCTTGTCTGTCTGTCCCTGGCAGGAGTCCGAGTCCGAGAACAGGCTGGATGGAGAGACGGCGTCGGACAGCGAGAGCAGATCGGAGTTTGGAGGTTCATCCACGGTGCAGACATCAGATGACACCCCAGAGGTCCTGAACAGAGCTCTGTCCAACCTGTCCTCGAGGTAACACTCCCTGAGCATCATCCCCCTCCCCTGCCAGGGCCCTGCATCATCCCCCTCCTCTGCCAGGGCCCTGCATCATCCCCCTCCCCTGCCAGGGCCCTGCATGCTCCCCCTGCTCTCCTGGCCCAGCAGTGCTTTGGGGGCTGCTGGAAGTGGAAGGAGCAGCTCCCCAGCTCTTTTCCTGCCTCCAAGGCCATGGGAAAGCAGCAGGGAGAGCAGGGAGCAGGGTCAGGGCTGCTGTGGGTGGGAGAGGAGGGGGCTGTGGGAGGGACTGGCTTCCTGCTGGGTCCTGGCAGGTGGAGGGGCCTGGGTGGGAGAGACCACAGGGGTTGTGTGTGGCTTTGACAGCACTCACAAAGATTTGAGCTGGGGAGGTTTTGAAGCACCAATGTGCAGGAAATGCACAAGAAATCATGCTGAGGAGGGCAGGAGTTAACAGCAGGAGTTAACAGCAGCCTGGATGTTCTCTGCAGGCTGTGGTGGGGGGAAGTGTCTTGTTTTTGTCACAGAAGGTGTGCTGTGAGGATGGGACAGGCTCAGGGCAGGGCAGTGCTGAGGGTACAACACCTCACAGCCCATCTCTCCTCCTTGAAAGGAGTGCAGAGAGGGGGTGGTGGTCCCTATTTTATTTAAACTTATCCTGCAGCTTGTCCAGGGGGTGGGAAACCTGTAGCAGACCAGGAGAAGACGCTCTCCTGTCCCATTTGAGTGCCTTGGAGATGCCCAGCACTTCTCCAATGCTTTCTGCAGTTAGTGAGGCTGAACTGAAGCCTTGCAGCTGCTGCAGCCAGGCCTTTGGCAGCAGCTCGAGCTCTCTCTGCAGCACTGAGAGGAAACTTGGACTTTCCAGGGCTCAGTTTCCTTCCTGTGAGGCGCAGAGAGCGGAGGTGCTGCTCGGCTGCTTCGCTCTGGTTTGACTTTACCTCTGACATCTTCCCTTCTCTCTGGCCCAGATGGAAGAATTGGTGGGTGAGGGGCATCCTCACGCTGGCAATGATCACCTTCTTCTTCATCATCATCTACTTGGGGCCCATGGTCTTGATGACAATAGTAAGTGCTCCAGGGAAGTGTCCTGATGTTCACGGCCATGGTGGGGAGGTTGCTGGGACCATTGCTGGGGTGGGAAAATCAGAGCCTCATGTCTCAGGAGTCCCTGTTCATCTGGCTGGATGAAAACCTGGGCAGGAATCTGCTGGTCAGCATTGGGCTGCAGTTTGGAACCAGGACAGGAGGTTGTTGGAAAGGGGAGGGAAGAACAGCGTGGTGAGATCCCCATGGCGGATTAGGAGGCTCCTGCCAGGCTGATGCCGACTGTTAAAGTACCTCTTGCTCTGCACATGCATGTTTTTTGTCTCCCTGAGGAGAGATCTGTTTAATCACCGTGGATTGCAGCTCTGGGTGTCTTTCTGTGCAGGTGATGTGTGTGCAGATCAAGTGTTTCCACGAGATCATCACCATTGGCTACAACGTGTACCACTCGTATGACCTGCCCTGGTTCAGGACACTCAGCTGGTGAGTGAGGGGGTTGCTCCCCTGCCCAGGCCTGTGTGCAGCAGGAACAGCCCATCCCAGGGCAGGGGACACCCCCAGAGACCCTGGGGCTGCTGTGTGTTCACAGTGATGTGTGTTAACAGCTCCTGTAAAGGCAAATCACAGAACCATGGAACAGTTTGGGTTGGAAGGGCCCTTAAAGATCATCTCATTCCATTCTAGGACACCTCCCACTAGAACAAAAAGCCCCCAGGAGTCTTGATAGATCAACATCTTAGGAGAGCCCTTATTGGTGAAGTTTGCCCTGTTGTTAATGAAGTGCAGAGATGAGAATCCCCTGATCTGTGCAAGGGACAGCAGTGACAGGAGTCACCACCTGGAGATGGATGTGGTTGTGTGGGTGGGATGGGAGTTTTCAGGTGGTTGTGAAACAGGGCTGAACATGGGGGCATAGAACCAGTGGTTTGGGTTGAGAGGGACCTCAAAGCCCATCCATTCCCACCCCCTGCCACGGGCAGGGACACCTCCCACTATCCCAGGTTGCTCCAACCTGGCCTTGGACACTTCCAGGGATGGGGCAGCCACAGCTTCTCTTCCCCAAACTGGAGGAAATAAAGCCCAGGCTGTCACCTGAAGGAATCCCGTGGGCACTGTCCCAGGGCAGTGATCCTCGGGGATCAGTCACTTCCTCTGTTTCTCCAGAAGCTTTCCAGGGTTCCTCCTAATAAACATCCACTCCTCCACAGGTACTTCCTGCTCTGTGTGAACTATTTCTTCTACGGGGAGACGGTGACAGATTATTTCTTCACGCTGGTGCAGAGGGAGGAGCCCCTGCGGATCCTCAGCAAATACCACCGTTTCATCTCCTTTGCCCTCTACCTGACAGGTACAGCCCCTTCTGCTGCCTCACCTGGGCAGGGAAGTGTTGGATGACTCTTACCCTGAGTGCTGTGCCCGGTGCAGCGTCCAAAGCAAACAATCTGTGCTCTCCAGGGATGCTGTAACGTGGCTCAGGTGGGAGCAGTGGGGGCAAATCTCTTACATGAGTAGAAAAAAAAAACCCCAAACCTCCATAATCTGTCTGGGACAGCCAGGTTGTTCTCCTCTCCAAGGGATACCTGTAGGTGTGACTTCCAAAATAGTGCTTTTCCTGCTTGACATTGTTCCTTTACTCAGGTAAAATCCTCAGCAGCTGCTCAGTGTCATGGTACAAAATTCTTTCTGGCTGTGAAAGGTGCATTTCCCACCTTTGGCTTTTCTTCTGTCTCTCCTCAGGTTTCTGTATGTTTGTCTTGAGCCTGGTGAAGAAACACTATCGCCTCCAGTTCTACATGGTAAGGTCCAAAATTAGGGCCTGGTGGGTTAAATTCAGGGCCTGGTAAATCCAGGGCCTGGTGAGATTAAATTCAGAGCCTCGTAAGGTTGAGTTCAGGGGCTGGAAAGGTTAAATTCAGGGGCTGGAAAGGTTAAATTCAGGGGGCTGGTAGATTAAATTCAGGGGGCTGGTAGATTAAATTCAGGGGCTGGTAGATTAAATTCGGGGGCTGGTGAGATTAAATTCAGGGCCTGCTGGTTAAGTTCAGGGCCTGGAAAGCTTAGATTCAGGGGCTGGAAAGGTTAAATTCAGGGGCTGGAGAGGTTAAATTCAAGGGCTGGAAAGGTTAAATTCAGGGGCTGGAAAGGTTAAATCCAGAGACTGATGGGTTAAATTCAGGGGCTGGTAGGTTAAATCCAGGGCCTGAATGGCTGCCCCCAGTTGGAGGCACAAGCAGGAATTATGTAGGCTGTCTGAAAATGTGTGGAGGTCGATGTGTCAGCAGCTGCTGCTGAGCTGGCTGTGCATTGTACTGCTGCCTGTGAGCAGACTGTGTTTTTGGGAAGCTCTCTGACAGAACTCCCCTTCAGACCTGTATTCCCTTCCCTCTGCACTCGTGGATGCTGTGAGGAAGCTCAGAGGGCTGCAGGTGCTGAGGACAGATGGACTTTGTCTCCCTCTTCCCAGACATCAGTGAGGTGTTTCCTCACGTGTGGCCATTGACACAGCTGAGTTTGCTCTCCAAAACATTCAACAAAACAGGGATGCAGCCTGGATATCTGTTAGCCTTCTGCTCTTCTCCTGCAGTCAGAAACCTGAGTGGGGTGTATGGGAGCAGCAGGAGTTCCCAGGGAAGGTCACAACTGGGATCGAGCTGCAGAACTTGCCCATAAATTCCACGGGGTGGCTGTTGGTGTTTGTCCTGGCAGAGGTGCTCTCTGAGGGAGCTCACAGCCCCCAAGTTCTGCTCCCAGAGCAGGGCAGTGTCCCTGGGCGGGCTGGGCTCCACCCTTATCTTCTCTTCCAGTTCGGATGGACCCACGTGACGTTGCTGATTGTTGTCACCCAGTCCCACCTCATCATCCACAACCTGTTTGAAGGAATGATCTGGTGAGTTTGCTCTGGCTTCTGAGGGCTTTATTTTTTTGCAGCCTGACTTGGCTGAGGGGAAGGAGCTCCCTGTGAGGGACCAGCCTGTCCAGAGCAGAGCAGAACAGCAAAAGGCTGAGTGACTCCTCAGTGTCTTAGGACTTGCTTTGTGCCACTAGAGAGATGCTGTAAAGGAGCATCTGACAATATCTGGGGGGTGCAGGGACCCTTTAGGTGGTGTCAGGCCTGGGTAGATGATTTCTCTTGATACCCACCCCCAAAAAGTGGATAGGGAAGTGCTGCTGGATTTGGGGCCGGGCTATCAGCAGATGGTAAAGGGCGTGCTGTGGAAGGAAGGAGGTGGAACCTCCCACCTCACTCCAGCTGCTGTGCAGAGGGGAAGCCCCTCTGGTGGTCTTGCCAAAACCAGCAGGGCCAGGAACTAATTTTTGGGCCACTTTAATACTGCATGTTCCTCTGTGTGTGACAGCCAGCCTGGGGGACTCTGAGAGTGGGAGTGGGGTGGAGAGGTCAGTGCCCAGCAGCATGTCATGTGGGAATAAAGACAGTGTGCTTGAAACAAGCCATTCTGGGTGCACAACCCCCTCTTTAGTCCAGAACACTTGAGTGACCCCCAGATTTCCCTTGGAGCTCCAAGTGGGTGCTCCTTGCATCGCCCTGGAGGGGGAAAGGTTGGTGTGCTGGCCCTGCAGAGCCCCTGCAGTAATGGCAGCTGCTCGTTAGGTCTCGGAGTTGTCTGGTCTTGGCACTGCCAATGGTTTGATCCCTGTGCCCTGCAGGTTCATTGTGCCCATCTCCTGCGTGATCTGCAACGACATCATGGCCTACATGTTCGGGTTCTTCTTCGGCCGCACGCCGCTCATCAAGGTCTGTGCTGCTCTGGGGGGCACAGCGTGGGTTTGGGCCTCTCTGGGCCCTGGGCCTGCGTTCCCTCAGCTCCTGCTGGGGGTCTGAAGCGAGCCCCCACATTAAACCTGGTGTGCATCCCAGTCTGGGAGGCTGTAAAATTGAATAATAAGAGTACTGAGGTTGGAAGGGACTTGTAAGATCATGGAGTCCAACTGGGAATGAATGAGCGGTCTCAGACTGAAATGTTGGTGGCAGCTTGTGACCAAAGTCTTATTTGGGGATGGTGGCAGCAGCTTGTATCGGCCTCAGCACTTCACAGGTGAGGAAGGGCTGCAGAGGTGTGGAAATAACGACCTCCTCCTCTTTCTCTTGGGCAGCTCTCCCCAAAGAAGACCTGGGAGGGTTTTATTGGAGGATTTTTTTCCACTGTTTTGTTCGGATGGCTGGTAAGTTGGTGCTTATTTTATTGATCTTTTCCCTTCATGGGGTCAGTGTTTTGTCTAAAAAATGCAGTCAGGCTTTAATCTCTGCCAGCTCTTGTCACCTTTTCTTTGCTGACCTGGTCTGAACTGGTCCATGGCTGTGTGCAGACACCGGGGGAGGTTTTCAGTCCCTGATAAACCCTGTGACATGTTCATTGCAGAGGGAGTTTGGATGGGTGCTGTGCATCATTTCACAGGCTGGGGGGGGAATTCTGCACTCTTGAAGTGTTCTGACCAGTATTATGACCATCTCTGACTGCCTGTTGCTGTCCCCTCAGCAAGGGGGTGCAGCCTGGCCCAGCTCTGACCACTCCTTGCTGAGCAGATGCTCTGATTGTGCTTTTAGCCAATTACTGCTGCTCAGGAGGGTAATCTCCTTAGGGAAGCTGGAGTGTGGCTCCCTCCTCTCCTCATCTCCTTGCATGGCCTTTTCTGTGAGATCAGCTCTGCTGCTCCCCTCAGGAAGATATTAATGGTGTTTTCTTTGGTGTGTCTCCCTTCGTGTGCCCTTGGAGCTGTCCTATGTGATGTCAGGGTACCGCTGCTTCACCTGCCCCGTGGAGTTCAACAACGACACCAACAGCTTCACGGTGGACTGTGAGCCCTCCGAGCTGTTCCAGCTCCAGGAGTACAACATCCCCCTGGTGCTGCAGTCTGTGGTGGGCTGGGTATGACTCTCCCTGTTTATCACATCCAGTTTATTGGGATAGGAGCCCTAAGAAAGGAGAGCAGGGCTTTGTTTTGATGGGGTGTGTGAAGGAACGTGACAAGGGAGGATGGTGGTGTGATCACTGTTGGTTGACATCCCCCAAGGAGTTGTCCTGGGTCTGGTGGGGCATTAACCTGCTTGAAAACCAGCTGAGCTGCAGCCTGGGGGGCAGAGAAGGAGGGGAAAGCCATGGATATTGGTGTTCTCGTGGAAAATCCCTCTGTGTGTGTCTCTCCTGCAGAAGACAGTCCGGATGTACCCCTTCCAAATCCACAGCATCGCCCTCTCCACCTTCGCCTCCCTCATCGGGCCCTTCGGAGGCTTCTTTGCCAGTGGGTTCAAGAGGGCCTTCAAAATCAAGGTGAGGATGGGCAGGGTCAGTTCCCTTTCAGGAAGGGAAGGCCGAAGGGTTGCTGCCTCTTGGAGCAGTCCCTGCACTCCAGGGAACAGCAGGATGGTGCTCTGGGAAGGGAGGGGTGTTTGTTCAGTCACAGATAAGGGGGAGCAGGATCTGGTTTTTTTTTTTTGTCTGAATGGGAAGAGACCTTAAAATTTCAGCTGTGATGTTCTACACCCTGCTGTGGTGCAGAAATTGAAGTAGGGGAGGACAGACCCAGCCAGGAAATTTTGCAGTCTGAGGCTTCCCTTGATGTCAACAGGCTGGTTTTACATGTAAACGGTCTGTGATCAGTTAAGATGCCTTGAAAGGCAAGGCAGGGTGACAGGAGATAAACATCAGCCTTCCCTGACCTTTGAGTGCCAGTTAAGCCTCACTGTCCCTCGGGCACCAGCAGCTTCATGCAGGAGAAACTTTTTAAAACCAGGGGAGAGATTAAACAAAATATCTCCTTAACCTGACTTTGCCTTCTGGGGAGAACTGGAGCAAGGGGATGAGTGCCACGTGGGGAGGCACAGAAGCAAGTTATACCAGGTGTTTGGAAGTGCTCAATGCAACCCCTCTGCTTTGCTCAGGACTTTGCCAACACCATCCCAGGGCACGGAGGGATCATGGACCGCTTTGACTGCCAGTACCTGATGGCCACCTTTGTCAACGTGTACATCGCCAGCTTCATCAGGTCTGTGCTGCTCTGGGGGCCCTGCACGACCCAGGGCTGGACAGGCTGGGCAGAAGAGGCAGTTTCCCCTCTTAGATTGACATCTGAAAACAACAAGACACAGAGGGAAGGCTTGAGGGAAGGGAAGGGTCTTTTAGTGGGGTCGGGCAGAGCTGGAAGCACAACCCTCGTTATTCCAGTCCCACTGAAACTTCTTCTGCATCCCTGTGAGGGTTGGACAGGGTTTCCAGAGTCAGACAAGCAGGAAAAATCTCATTTTGTAGCATTAACAAGCGTTCTGTAGCCAAGCACAGAAGAAAACCCGTAGGCACATCAAAGATGTCTCAAGGAGCCCAGGAACTGTCTCTGTGTGGCTGCCTGGATTTGTGAGGGGGAGCATCTGCTGATGGGATGCACAGTCCTCTTTAAACACACCGGATTTGGGGTGTTATTTTGTGTTTACAGTTCAGCACCCCGTGCCTTTTGAAACGATTTCCACATGCCAAGTGGAGTTAAGCTCCCCACGTAGGGCTGGTGAAGGAATGGACAATGTGGTCAATAATTTAAGCCCATTATTTCGCTGCAATGGCACCGGAGCCCCCAGCTCGCCGAGATTTAGCCACGTGCCTCCCTGATAATGGTGATTTTGTGTTTCAGGGGTCCCAACCCAAGCAAACTGATCCAGCAGTTCTTGACCCTGAGGCCAGACCAGCAGCTCCACATCTTCAACACGCTCAAAGCACACCTGGTCGACAGGGGAATTTTGGGGAGCCTGGAGGACGCGTAGGCACCGGGAGAGCGGGACAGGACTGAGCACAGACAGGAAATCCCTGGCTTGCCTGATTGAAGACAATAACAAGGCCTCATTTCACTGTAACTTTTCTTCCTTTCTTGGTAAATGTTTGCATTTGTGGGTTGTTTTTTTTTTTTTTTTAAATAATATATTTATAGAGCTTTGGTTCAAACGAGCAAATCTCGGGTTTGGAGCTGAGGAGGAGTCAAGGTTTGGAAGGACTGTGGGGTGAAGCAGGAGGGTAGGACTGTGCACATTTTTGCAGTGTGTGGGCAGTGCTGAGCTTTCCCTGTGAGTGGGTTTTTGCAGGGAGCACAGAGCGTTGTCCGTGTGGAGCTGGCAGGGAAGCGACTCCGTGCCCTCCCCTGGCTGCTGTGCCAGGCTGGTGGCAGCTCTGGGGACCATCCTTCTCTCCAGTGGGACCTGGGAATGCAGTGGGAGTTCTCCCAGAAAGCTGTGGGGATCTCCTTGCCCAGGCTCTGGGAATTGGAAGAGGATCTTGTACTAACCCAGCCCCGTTTCCTCTGCCCAGCCAGGCACCTGCAGCTGCTCTCACCTGCTGGTTTTTGCAGTGCCTCTCACATTCCCTCTTTTTTTGTGGCTGATATTTTGGCAAATGAGACTTTTATAACCAATTAAAACCAGGAACAGACTGGGGACAAGGAGCCAAGGAGCTGGGAGTTGCACGTGGGAATGTGGGAGGTTCAAATCGCTTCAAAACTGCTTGGAGTAAATAAGTTTTAAAGAGCATTGAAGCTTCATTGAGTAATTCCTGCCAAGTAAGAACAACCCTTAATTAACTTGGTTCATTTTCCCCCATTAAATAACCTTTAAGAACCACCCTTTTCCATTTCTTGATGGTTGGAAACCCCTCACTGGGATATTTTAGGCAATTTGGGGAGCAGTTTCCATCCTGTTTTCTTGCTGGTTGGGCTCTGGCTCTGCTGGGGCTCCACTGGGAGTTTTGTTTTCTTTTCAGGGATCATGTCTGTTTGTTACTTGAGTTGTAGATGTTGTGCTGCTGAGTTTACCACGGTCTGTGTTGCATTTCAGTCTGGGTTCATTTCTCTGCAGGCTTCTGTCCTGCTTTGCTCACTGAATCTTGTCAGAAATAGTTTGTACTTAATAGCTGCAAGTTTTACTGAAGTACTTTCCTTTTATTTTGTCATACTTTTTTTATTATTTAAAATGGAGAGCCCTAAAGATTGTAAAACTTTTTTTTTGTTTTTGTTTTTTTCCTTTTTTTGTGCTCAGATAGTGAAAATATCCCCATTTCCACCTTATGCAATGTTCCCAAACACGAGGTGACTCTTGATTTTCCTTCTTTCCGTAGTTTGTGCATGGGAGAGAGAACCTTTACCTTATTTTCACCTGGGGAAGGAGTGACAGGGAGAGTTAATACAGAAGTGCATTGGTGTTTTCAAGCAGTTGCTGACACAACCCTTAGGCACAGACTCCCCCCATATGAGACCTGTACCTGCTGCAACCTGGCTTAGCCTCGACAGAAAATAAACCACCTGAAAACACCCCAACTTCAGTTCTCCCTCCCTATTCTGGTTCTGCCATCGCTTCCACTTCCCCTGGGCGTGCAAGAGAGCTCATGTGTGTGTGTGTGTGTAAATATATGGAACAGATCCAGCCTCTCTCCTGCATTTCTGTAGGACCCTGTGCTGGGCTCTGCTTCCTCTGCCCACACAGGACCCTCAGGGCAGGAATTTGTCTGCAAATGCAGGGATTTGATGGAAAGCACAGAGGAAGGGGCTGTTTCCACAGAGTGTTTTCAGTGTGGTGCTGCACTGAGCCAGGGCAGGACTGGCTTTGGGGAGTGCCAGTGGTGTCCCTGGGCTGGTTGTGGTGTCCCTTCCCAGCTTGAATCAGGCAGGGATTTATTTTCTGACCTCTTAGAGAATATTGGTCCAGGCCCCTCACTGGCAACCTGCAGAGGAGGGTTAAGGTGCCCAGGGAGGCCATTTGGGCTGGGTTTCATCACATTCTGGGTGATTTCAGCAAGGCAAAGTGAGGGCACCTGCCAGGAGCATCCGTGGGGATGGGTGTGGGGGTGCTTTGTGCAGTCCCTGAGATCATTTTGCCCTGTGGGGTTGGACCAGCTGGTGCTTTTCAGGGTTCCCCTGCCCTTGCCAAAACCCCTGGTGGGTACTGTTGGCTCACAGGCAGAAGTGATGGTGTTGGTAACTATTCCAAAAGTGTGGTCTGTTTATACTGAGAAGTTTTTTCCAATGTCCAGAAGTTTTTTAGTCTCCTGCTCCTCTGCTTTGACCCTTCTGTACCTCTTCAGCTGTGATTAGTGGGGCAAAACCCGACCCAAGGCTGGGCAAAACCCGACCCAAGGGGCTTTGCTTCAGGCTGTGGTTTATCTGGGCCTCTCTGGAGGGTGCAAGTGCTGGGTGTGGGCACTGGAGGGCAAAGTGGCTCCGTTTAGAGGCTGCCCTGGCTGGGAGAGAAGCAGCAGCAGCAGCAGCTCTGCCTGTGGGTGGCTGCTTCCCTGATCAGCTTTATTCCTGCTTCCTTCCCAGCAGTGCAGGGAAAGGGGGAACTTCCAAGCCTCTGCTGGTCTGAAGGGCAAGGCTGAGTGGAAAGGGTTTAGTATCCTGCATGGAAGTTTGTTAAACTGACTGGAAACAGTGGAGGAAGGCAGGGAGATGGGGGTTGTTGGAAATATTTGCAAGTTGTACAGCTGGACCTAGAGAATCCTGGGGTGCTTTGGGTTGGAAGGAGCCTGAAAGATGATCTTGTTCCAACGTGGGCAGGGAGCCTTTCACTAGGCCAGGTTGCTCCAAGGCCCATCCAGCCTGATCCTGAACACTTTGCAAGGATGGGGAGTTCACCACTTGCTGAGCTGATGTTACTGGCCTTGGTTGTCCCTCAAGGGGCGTGCACGTGGCCCCTCTTTGCTGTTGTGTTAGGCCTTGCAGGACCTTGGTGATGCTGCAGCTCTCGAGAGTTGCAGTTGGGAGGGAGGCTGATGGAGAGAGGCCAGAGTGACCCCAGGGATGGCTGGGAAGGAGATGCTCAAGGGGAGTTCCTCCAGCTCAGGTTGATCCGTAGTTTTGGTTCCCAGTGGGCTCCAGCACTGGGGAAGTTTGTCCTGCTTGTGCCAAACAAAGAGGAGGAGCAGAGCAAGGGGGAGGTTCTGTGTCAGCTGGAACGTGTGCTGGGGTTGAGAGGAAGAGATGAGTAGGATGTGGCCCGTGTGGAGCTCCTGAGGGCAGGGACAGGCTGGTGTGGGAGCCACCCCTGCACCATCGTCACTGGAACAGGCAGAGAGGGACGTGGGAGTGTTTAATGAAGGGATGGCACGTGGCTGGAAAGCTGCTTTTGTGTGCAGTGAGGGGCTGGCTGTGCTGGGGAGGGCACTGAGCACCCCCAGGGCTGTTGGCCAGGGGATGGTTCAGGTGGGCCATGGGTTTGATCCCCAGCCTGAGCTGGGACAGGCTGGGTCTGGGAGATGAGCACCTGGCACACTGGGGTTGGAATTTGCTTCTCCACATCTGGCTGTGTCCCAGATGAGTGTGCAGATGGGATGCAGGGCCAGCTCGTGGCCCAGAGTGCTCAGGGAAGCCCCAGACCTGGTTTGTGCAGTTGTGTCCTGTGTGATCAGCCTGTGTTAAACAGATCCTTTGGGGCTGGGGGCTCGGCAGTGACACCAATCCCTGGGGTTCCCGGTGGCTCGTGGGGCTGGAGATCCCCCAGCGTCGCCTAAAGCTTGGCACCAGGCTGGGAAATCCCAGGAGCCTTTTCCAAGGGATGTCTCCTGTTTCCAGGGTGTGCAGGGAGTTCCCCCAGGCCTGCCCCTGGTGGGATCCCACCCTCTCCTCCTCCCCCAGCTGCCTGTGGTGGGAGCAGGGCAGAGCTGTGTGTCAGCACCCAAACAGCCCCTCCTGGGCGCAGGTCACTCACAAAAAGCATGGTGGGGAAGCTCCTGGGGTTGCTCCCTCCCTGGGGAGGCACTCTGTGCTCCTGTAATCCCTGTGTGCCCCGTTCTCCAGCCCTGCCGTGTTCCCACCATCGGCTTCTTTCTCTGTGCATTGTTCTTTTGGTTCCTGTTTTAGCTGCACACGTAGAGTTGCCTTCCTTTGACCGAATGTTCGAATGTGATATATTGTATATTTTAAAAGTATCTACCCTATTTATATACTGTATGTTACTGTTAAATAAATATAAGTTCCATTACCTGCAGTGGAGTTTTATTCAGTGGGATGCTCCAAACCTCCTTTCCGTGCTCCGGAGAGCAGATCCATCTGTTCCAAACTCACATTCCCTCATTCCTTGCTCTTTCCTCGGGGACTTTCTCAGGAGCAGACCTGGTTTTGGCAAGGACAGAGGTGGGCTGAGCACATGGGCAGGGTTGGACCCTCCATGTCCTGCATGAGAGACAGGAACAGCCACATTCCCAGCGGGATTTGCAGTGACCCTGGGGTTGGATCATCCAGGCCCCGTTTGATCAGTGGTCAGGGGAGTGTTGGCACTGCTGCCCCTGTAAATCAGCTCATTTTGCCCCAAAGATTTCATTGGGAATGTGAAGACTAAAAATTCTTCCTTAATTTCAGCCCTTTTTCCTGGCTTGCCTGGGGTTGGGAGGGCAGAATCCTCTGTTTACCCAGAAAAAAACGCTATTTTTAGCTCTGGTGTTATTTTGACTGTTTCTGACTTATCAGCTAAGCCAAACCAGCCCCTCAGCAGCCCTTTTGCGAGCTTCCTGTCACGCTGTGTGGGCACTTGCAGACAAATCCACCCCTCCAGCAGCACCACAACAGCTGCCCCCTTGATGGCCAGGGTGCAAAGTGACTCAGAAGCCCCAAATCCCACATTCCAGCAGGAGCTTTCCGAGACCCACCCTGCGATATTCAGCGATGTGGGAAGCAATTCGAGGTGTTAAATGATTCCTTGAGGGTAAATCTGCTGGAGAAGGGGCTGTGAAGCCCTGAGGAAGCCGTGGAGCCTCGGGCAGCGGGGCTGTGGTGTGACCCTGCCCTGAGTCAGGCACAGCTGATGGGGCCCAGAGCCCTGTCAGCCCCTCAGCTGCACAGCCCACCTTGTTTCTCCCCTTCCTGGGCCAGTTTTCCTTAAATCAGACGTGGGAAACTGCACGTTCCCAGTGGAAATCCTGGTACTCGCTGTTCTCCACCCCCAGACAGCCTCAAACCAAAGCTGCCTCTGTGTGACCCCTGTCCAGACATGTTTTCCATGAGATCCTGGTGGAAGGGGGATGTAAAAACAAAACTAACAACTTTATGGGCTGAGATTTGTCTTTTAAAAAGTTCCCCTGGGGCGTGGTAGGTTTAGGTGGGATACTGGGAAGAAATTCCCCCCCTGTGAGGGTGCTGAGGGGATGGGATGGAATTCCCAGAGAAGCTGTGGCTGCTCCATCCCTGGAAGTGTCCAAGGCCAAGGTTGGACGGGGCTTGGAGCAACCTGGGCTGGTGGAAGGTGTCCCTGCCCATGGCAGAGAGGTGGAATAAGATGATCTTTAAGGTCCCTTCCAAGCCAAACTATTCCATGATTCAGCTCAGAAATTCAGCTTGATTGCTAATTAAAAAATCAATCTTACGTTGTCCTTTCCCAAACCCAGAAGCAACCACTGGGTTGCCCGATGGGCCCAGGCAGGAGGCAGCTGAAGGGGGCTCTGGGGGTGCTGGGAAGGGCTGTTTTGGGGTGTCAGGCAGGGCTGAGCCCTGTGGTGTGACCGCAGCGCTGGGCTGAACAGCAGATTCGGGGCTAAGACACAACAGTTTCCGTTCTGGAGGAGGGGAAAGGACCATGTGACATCCTGCTCACCCAGCGGGGTGGGAAAGGGCTGCTCCAGAAAGAACAGGCTGAAGGGGAAAAAAAAGGGTTCAAAATGTGTGAGCCCCCTGGAGCTCCCGTGGCTGGCTGCTGATTGTATAAAGAGGGCAAAACAGTGTTTAATTCAGGGCTCCTTCAGGGCTCTCTCTGTGTGGGGTGCAGCAGAAATGGGGCTGATTGAGGAGTTTGGATCCCAAGCAGGATATTGGGTTAATCTCGTTCACTCTGCTGGGTTGTTCCACACTGTCATGTTCTCTGGGCAGTGGAATGTGTGAGCTGGGGATCCCTGAGCTGGCTCCAGTCACTGCCCAAAGCAACACAGTGGTATTTTGGCTGTGATTAACCCAAATTAGCCCAGCAGGTCCACCATGATGTGACCTGGACACCCAGTGCAGGCTCCAGCTCCTTCCTTTTCTCAACTTATGCTACAAGACTGAAAAAAAAAAAAAAAAAAAAAAAAAAAAAAAAAAAAAAAAGCCTTTGCAAGTGGCTCAGAGCACCCTGGGCACGACCCTGGGCTGGAAATCACAACGGGAACCAGTGGCCACGTCCTTGTTCATCCCCCTGCGCTCCCCCCGTCGCTGTTCCTGCTTCTGCTCGGGGCAACTTCCCTCTCCACAAGGTCTGGGCTTTCCCAGGATGGGGGAAATGGGGGCTGGAGCCTCTGTCAGGCCTTGGGGGACCCCTGCCATGGCTTGGAGCCCCCTCACTGCTTATTTGGGTGCTTGTCACAACCCTCCTGTGCTTCCTCCCTGTGCCTCAAGAGCTCTATCTCAGTCCAAGCACATGCCAGGCTGCTTTGGGGATGCACAGCCAGTTCCTTGGAGGAAAAAACAACACCAAACAGGATACACCCACTGTTGTGGGCAGGGATTTCGCTTCATCCAGTGCTCCTGGTGTGTCCACATCCTACATTTGCCCAGAGAAGCTGTGGCTGCCCCATCCCTGGAAGTGTCTGAGGCCAGGTTGGACAGGGCTTGGAGCAACCTGGGATAGGGGAAGGTGACCTAGCCCATGGCAAGGGGTGGAACCAGATGGGCTTTAGGGTCCCTCCCAACCCAAACCATTCCACGGTTCTGTGACCCCCCGGCCCTCACTGCTCGATCCCCACAGCCTTCCCTCCAAGTGCTGCCTCATTTCATCCCCATCTGGCTCCCACTGCTGTCACAACGCGGGTGTAAAACCCTAAATCAGCTGCGGGGACTCAGCAGTCAGTAAGAAAGATCAAAGGACACCCTTGTGTGCCCAGGGGGATGCCCCAGGACGGGCACATCGTCCCACAGCCGTGGCCACCCGAGCCGCAGCCGGACCCGCTTTGCTGCTGAGCAAAACCCTTCCCGAAACTCCGGGCTGGGCCGTGTCCCCTCCGGCGAGCGGCTCTCGGTGCCCCAGCAGGACCCACTTCCTCAAATGCTCCGAGCAGAGCGTGGGGAGCCCCGGGCAGCGTGTCCTGGGTGGGCTGGGACCGCGTCCTGGGTGGGCTGGGGTCGGGCTGTGTCCCCACAGAACGGGGAGCACACCGAGCATCACCCCGAGCGCCGTCGGGGCAGCCCGAGCGGAGCCGTGCGGGGAAGCAGGGGCAGGAAGGTACTTTTATGGGGTTGTTCTCGGCCGCTGTCGCAGGGAGGAGGAAGTTCGTTGGCAAATCAAGCCCCGCCGAGCTGTTGCTCTTCGTGGGGGGATCAACCCCCCGTGTGGGATCCCCACGGGACCGTCGGGGCTGCGGCTCAGCCCATCTCCTCAGCAAGCCCGTCTTGGAAAGAAAAAGAGCCCTTCCCGGTCCAAGATGTCCCTCAAGCTGCCACGGAATTGGGATTTCAACCTGAAAATGGACGCTGCGAAAATAGGTACGGCGGGGTGTTTCCTTTGTGCCGGGACACGCCAGGGGCTGTGGGGTGTCTGTGGGCAAGCCCGGCTGCGATTTCACCCGCGGCTTTGGAGGGGGGGGACCTGGCCCTCAGCCGCTGCTTTCCAGCCAGCGGATGCTTCGCAGGTGATTTGCAAATGATTTGCAAGAAAGCGATTCGCGAAGCTTTCCCCCCCGAGGGACGCTGTGGGAGCAGGGCCGGGGCTGTGGGGACAGGGGGGACCTGGCAAGATGAGGCTCTCTCTGGGAGAGGCCAAGCCCTTCCCTCCACACGGAGCCCCAGGTGAAGGGGCACAGCTGTGACTGGGATGGGGACACCCAGTGATGGGCAGGAGGGGATCCCGGGCGGTCCAGGAGCTCAAGGAGGACAAAGAAATTCCCACACAGTTATCACAGAGGCATCCTGGACTCCTGCATTGCCCGTTCCCAGGATAATTCATACTTTTTCGCCCAGAGGCTCTGGAGAAATGGGGAAAGTCAATCAGCATCTCAGAAAAAAAGGCCAGGGGACACCGAGCCTGCTGGGGAGTGAAGGGTGGAGATGGGACAGAACTCGTGTTGGCACCAGGAATTTCTTTTTTTTTTTTTTTTTTTTTTTTTTTTTTTTTTTTTTCCAAGAAAATCTGCTTGTGATGAAATTCCTGGTGCTTTTTGCAGCTGCTGGATGAGGGTGTCTGTCTGTATGTCCAGGGGTGCTGCGACTTTACTTGTGGAAATGTAAAGTCATATTTGCAAATGTTTTCTGAGGAAACTGCAAAGCCCTTTATGTCAACTGGGATTTCATTGTGAAGCCTCCTGTGGCCCTTTTACTGGTTTTTATTCCAAATCCCCACTATTCCTCCTGCGGGGCCAGGAGCAGGGAGGGCTCTTGGCCAGGACAGGGTCCGGAGCAGGAGCCAAATGTCCATGTGGGCACCAGGGTGGCACCTCCTGCCATTCCTCCTGCAAGTCCCCTCTGGCAGGGCTCCTCTTTCTGGGGAGTGGGCAGCGGGACAAGGACACCCTGCTGTGGCCAGTGCCAGGGCTGGAGGAAGAGGGAGGATGTTTTGGAGGAAATGTTCAACCTTAGAGGTGGTTGCCACAGGAAACGCTTTGGGGGCACCGCGTTTGCTCTTGGTGGCTCCTTCCTGCCCCGTGAGAGAGCAGAGGAGAGCAGGGCTGAGGGTGCAGGGCTTGGGGGAGGAAGGAGGGGTTGGGTTGGGTTGGGTTGGGTTGGGTTGGGGAGAGCCTGGGAAAAAGCTTTGTGCCCACCCCACCTAAAATCTTGAGCTGGGCATCACACCTGGTTATCTGAGCTGGTTATCACAACTTAATTGGACATCACACCTGAGCTGGGCATCTCACCTGAACTGGTCATCACACCTGAGCTGAGCATCTCACCAGCCACAAAAGGCATAGAGAGAGAGAAAGACTTATGAAAGTGGTGAAGAAGGAGCCCCAGCCTTGGTGGTTCTGGTTCTGTGAGTGCAGAGAAGTTTCCACTGGGCAGAAAAGCCTCGTTTTGTGCAAAGCCAAGGCCCCAGAGCAGGGCCCTCCCCACGCCCCTGAAGTGGGGCCGGGCAGTGACACCTCTGGGGAGGAGGTAAAAATACCAAAACTGCTCTTCTGGCCTTCAGTGGGCCCAAAGTTCAGGCAGAGCTGCCTCGTGCAGAGGGAAAACACGGCCCCATGTTCACATGGGGGCACAAGGGTGGGCACAAACACGGCTAAGCCCAAGCCTCCAGCTGCACCTTGAGCCTGGAAGGGCTGATTCTGAGGAAAAGAGACCCCAGGAGACCCCTCTGAACCCACACTCCTGATGGACCTGGGGAAAGCTTCAAGGAGGGAGAGAATAAACCTGGTTTCCAGCAAGGATGGACAATTAAAGCTCCAGGCTGAGACCAGAGGCAGCAGCACCCACTGGGTGCTTCCCTTCCATCTGCAGACCCTGATGGGCTTAGAGGGAGGTTGATATCTCCCATAAAGGGTAGAAAACGGTTGCATTTTTCATAAAAATCCCAAAATTTCTCCTTCCAAGCCTTGTGCCACCAGAGTATCAGCACTGCTGGGCTGAGCTCTTTGGGGAAGGCTGGACATGGAGATGGATGGAGCAGCTCCCTGATTTCCACCGTGTGAGTGGGTGTGAGTTAAGGACCCTCTGAGCTGAACTGCAACAGGTTCATTTTGGAATAAGACCCCACAGGAGGCAGGCAGGGCCCTGGGGATCATTCCCCAAATATCCTTCATCCCCATTCCCCAAATATCCTTCATCCCCAGGAGTCTGCAGCAGCCACAGGACGTGAGGGGATGGGATTTATGGAGGGGAGTGATGCTGCTCATGAGCACTTTGCTGGGAATCACTAATATTTAGGAGATCTGAGTAATGCAGATGCTTTGGCAAGGAGCAGAGAAGGTGCCAGAGCTGGAGGAGCAATTTGGAAACCCCTTTTGGGTTTTTCACCTGGGTAATCCCCAGTACCAGCGTTTTTCTGAGGAGCTGGCTGGCAATTCCCTTTGGGAGGTCCCTGCTTCCACCCTCGTCCTCTGCAGGGCCACACTGAGTGTGCAGCATCCTCGTGGCACTTTGAAGGCTGATTTTGGGATTCACAACCCTTTTTTGGGATCTTTGGGAAGTGATTTGCAATCCTTTGGCAGGTTTGTAGTGGGGGGTGAGCTCAGGGTGCCCTGCCCAGGGGGGAAGGGAAAACACAGGGGGTTTCTTGCTCTGGGGGATTTTGGAAGGGGGAGTGGGGACACACCTGAACTGCAGCACCTGCCCTGCTCAGCCCAAGTGTTCTCAGGCTGGTGCTCCCTGGGGGTGTCTGTGCCATGTGCCACCTGCTCAGGTGTCCCCAGTCCCCAACACCACGAGACAGTGACAGATATTTTGAGTTTGCACCTCTGTTCAGGCTCTCCTTTGCCCTCAGGCCCAGGCCAGGGTTCCTGGGTGCTCACATTTACTGCAGCTCTTGCAGTTCTCTGCCCCACTGGCCCACGTGGGGAGAAGAGGGTGTCTGGGGGCAGAGATTGTTTTCACCCTGCAGCCATAAATGCTGGCTCTGCCTGTCTGGGTTGGCACTGGGGGGCTGCAGTGCCTGGTCCAGAGGCAAAAATCCCTTCTGGAAATGTTCCCTCCCAAGGGATTTGCTGTCACAGAGGCATTTGGAGATGGCACAGGGTGCCTGGCACCGGTGGGGCTCCTCTGTGCGATGCAAACAGGGGACAGGAACACTGCTCTGCCCAGTGGTAAATCCACACCGGCACTTTTTCCCTCCTTGGAGACTTTCCAGTCCCAACAGTGTGAGATCTGCCCCGTTGGGAACACCGGGTTCTCCCAGAGCAACTTCCCGGCGGATTTTCCCAGCCAGGCCGGGTCACTCCGCTGGGGTGGGTAGGAAAAAACACACACACTCTTATTTAAAAAAAAAAACCAAAAAACACAAAAGCACACAAAACCAAAAAAAAAAAAAAAAAAAACTAAAAACCAAACAAAAACACACCAAAAAAAGGCTAATGATTTTCTTCTCACTTGCAAGACAATTACTCCCACGCAGGAAAAAGGAAGCACACCCTGACAGATACTGCAGCCACTTCCTTTGAACGCTCGAGCCACTTCGCTCGGGGCCGAGAGAGCCGCTGTCCCTGCTGGCTGCTCGTCTGTCCCCCTGTGTCCCCCGTGTCCCCCGTGTCCCCACTGTCCCATCCCACCCCTCTGTGTCCCTGGCAGCCCGATCCAGGAGTGTGATGAGCGGGGACCGCCCGGGCTCCCCCAGCGCGCTGGAGCGGCCGCTGAAGCTGGGCTGGCTCAAGAAGCAGCGCTCCATCGTCAAGAACTGGCAGCACAGGTACTTCGTGCTCAAGGGCCAGCAGCTCTACTACTACAAGGATGAGGACGATGCCAAACCGCAGGTAGGACGAGGCCACTGGGCTTTGCTGGTTCTCAGAGTCCCGCTGGTGTTGGGAAATTGAGGCTGAGAGAACTGGGGTTGTTCAGCCTGGGGAAGAGAAGCTGCAGGGTGACCTAACGGTGGCCTCCTGAAGGGAGGAGGGAGAAAGACTGTTTGCAAGGGTTTGAAGTGACAGGACAAGGGGGAATGGCTTCAAGCTGACAGAGAGTAGATGTAGATTAGATATTAGGGAAAAAGTCTCCCCTGTGAAGGTGGGGAGGCCCTGGCACAGGTTGCCCAGAGAAGCTGTGGCTGCCCCATCCCTGGAAGTGTCCAAGGGCAGGTTGGAACAACCTGGGAGAGTGGAAGGTGTCCCTGCCCATGGCAGGGGGTAGAATGAGATGAGCTTTAAGGTCCTTTCCAACCCAAACCATCCCATGATTCTATGGTTCTGTGAAATGGTTTGGGATGAGTCTGGAGCTGGGTATTAAAGGAATTTTCTGCCTCTGGGCAGCAAGAGAGATGAAAGATCCTGATTAGGGACTTCATCTATTCCCTGAAACTCTTCAGGTGCCTGCAAGCCCTGCCGGGGTCTGGATCCCCCTGTGCCCAAGAATTGGGGTGCTGGGATAAAAACAAACCAGCCAGCAACTCCAAAGCTGTTATCCTTTCCCCAGAGAGGATAGCTGAGGAGAAGAGCTGGGGAGAAGAGTTCAGTTCCCCACCATTTTCCTGGCAGCAGGTGCAGCACTGGGTGCACAAGGGGATGGGAGCTCTGGGAGAGGTGCCAGCCCTGCTCTTGGTGGGAAAGGCACCTGACAGGATGCCCGTAGGAAAAAACAGCAGGACTTGCAGCACAGCCTGGGGGTGAGGATGAGCTCAGATGTGAGGATGAGGCCAGGGCTCAGGGCGGGGCTGAGGGCTGGGCAGGGGCCAGCCAAGGGCAGCTGCTTCCCTGGGATCTCCTGCCACGGGAGAGGCAGCTGGAAGGGAAGGAAATTTCCATCTCTCTGCCCTCTGGGTTTGTATCCCAGCCCAGCCCCATCCTCAGTGCTGCAGGTGCTGCCCTGGCCCGCCCTGCATGGCTGGAGGGACAAGGCTGGAAACCTGCTGAGCACTCTGGCTCAGAGCAGTTCTGGTGCTTTTTGGGGCCCTCAGGATAGCACAACAATCCTTTGGACACAGCTGGGGTGTGATCATTCACTTGGGCAGGATTTGAATGTCTGCACCAGTGCCCAGAGCCTGGAGCCCCCTCTGGCAGCACCATCCCACCCTCAGCCCCTCCGGGCTCTGACAACCCCCTGTCCACCCCACACAAACCAGTTCTCAGGGAATGCATCACTCTACACCCGCCTGGAAGAAATCAGGTGACTTCCCAAATTTATATGGATAACATTTTAGTTTTTCATTCATTTTATCAGCATTGTAACTTGCTCCACCATCTTTTCCTCGTCTGGAGAAATTCCAGGGAAAAGTCCTGCCTCCTACCCTGTAAATGGGATGTGGGAACAGGAAGTGCTGGGAGAAGCTGATGGCTCTTCCTGGCACTTTTGGCAGCTGTGGCACCACCCTGGGGCAGTTTGGGCTCCTTTGATCCCATCAGTGATACCGATGGATCCATCAAAGATTGTGATGGACAGATCAAAGATTCTGATGGCCAGATCAAAGATTCTGATGGATAGATCAAAGATTCTGATGGACAGATCAAAGATTCTGATGGATGCAGCTCTTGGAGTCTGAAATCACCAAGAAACTTCATTTCTGAGGCACAGCCTCATTTCCTGCCCCTCGAGGCCTCCAGGGCTGACTCAGCCCAGCCCCTCCACCAGCCCCCACAGCCAGGGAAAAGAAGGTCCAACAGAATTTGGCTGATTTCCACTTTAATTTTTAATTTCCCATCCCTTTTCTTCTTTTCCTCTACTCCTCTCCTGCCAGCTTTGGGTTGGTTTTCGGGTTTAGGTGGTGCTGTGTTAAAGGAACAGTTTTCCTGCTCCCTCACAGCAGAAAGAGGATCCTCCATGGTTTTGCCAAGTCCCTTCTCCTTTGTTCTCTCTCCTTTCACTCCCAATGGGGGCTAAAAAAGCATGAGAATGGAGGGGAAAAAAAAAAAAAAAAGAGGAAAAAGAAGCAGTTTTTTCATTCTGAGAATCAGTTCATTGGAAAAACTGTCATTAAGAAGAGGTCCTTATTGTTTGAAAAGCCATTCTAGTGTATCTATCTATCTATCTATCTATCTATCTATCTGTCTATCTACCTATCTATCAAATATATGAAATATAGCTCCTGCAAGCTGTTTGAAAGCAGGAATTCCACCCTCAGTGCTGACACACCTTGGTGTGGCCTCGCAGAGCTGGGACACAGGTATTTTCTGCTGCTCTGCTCTGTCCTAGGGCTGCCTGTCCCTCCAGGGAAGCACCGTCAAGGAGGTGGCCAGCAACCCAGAGGAAGGAGGGAAATTCATCTTCGAAATCATCCCAGGTGAGGAAGCCTCACTCCTCTTTCTTGCACACTTTTGGGCCGGTCTGTTCACCCCAAATCACTCAGGCGAGTCTTCTTCCCGGTCCTTTTGCTCCCACCTTTTTTCCACAGCGCTGTTTCCTGTGAAGATAAATATCTTACTTTCAATACTCAGGCCTGGAGTCAGTGCCCACTTGCCATGGTGAGAAGAAGCCCTGCCAAGCTGCAGAGTGCAGCAGTTTCTGTTCCCTTCTTGCAGAGCTTCCCCGAGTGCGACGTCAGAGCTCTGCTTCCTTCGCAGCCGAGGAGACAGCAAGGGGGAAATCTGGAACTGGAGTCACCCAGAAAAGAAAGCAGCAAGAATGTGCCTCTTCTCCTCTGTAAAGGATGCACAACTGTTCTTCTTTTTTTGCAGGGGTGGCTGGAGAGCAGCCCCGGGCAGGGCAGGACCCCTGCGTGCTCATGGCCAGCTCCCAGAGCGAGATGGAGGAGTGGGTCAAATCCATCCGGCGCGCCCTGGGCTCGGCTGCAGGAGGTAAAGGGGGGCAGGGGCAGCTCTGGGAGGGGTGGTCTCCTGCTGCCCTGTGGGCTGGAAGCACTTCTGGGTGAGGATTTCAAGGCTGGGCTCACAAATCCTTGGCACAGGAAAAGGGAGCGCCCTCAAAAGCTGGAGCAGACCCTGGTGCTGGGGCTGCTGCAAACACAGGCAGTGCTGAGGAAAGGGCAGCCAAGCATGAACGAACATTTCTGGGCTGGTTTCATCTTCTCTTGCCAACTTCCTCGTTGACTTACTGACCCTGAAAACGTTGTTCTTGAAAACAGCTCCCATTCAGGGATAAAGTGCTGAAAAATCCTGCCCTTCACCAGCCAATCTCCTCACTTTGCTCTGCTCTTCTTCCAGCTTTTCTTGCTCTCCCCAGCCTTCCTGCCCCCAGCCTGCCCTGGGCCACACACTCAGGCATGATCCCTTCAGCCCCAGGTCTTCTCTTCCAGCCCCCAGATCCTCTTCCAGGCCCCCAGCCATGCAGTTAATCCATTATAAAATTGCAGTCAGGGAATTCGAAAGCATGGATGGATCAGAAAGGATCACGCTGCAAATTTGACACCGCAGACGAAACCACAAAAGAAGCAGCAAAGGTCACTCCAGCCACTTTTCTCATCAGGATGAACTATCCAGACTTTTCCTATAAGGATAAACTCCTATAAGAACTCCACATCTGATCCCTACTTGAATTTAGGAGGCTGTTGGTTCCTTCCAGAGAGATGAGGTGACTTTATATGACAGAAAATGTGCATTTATAGTAGCACAGACACCCCTGAGGACAGCAGAGAAGTCAGGGACTGTGGAGCTGCATTTTAGGTCAATACCCAGGTTAACAGACCCCAAAACTCACACTTCAGGTTTTTGGCTTCAGTGTGAGCTGAGGCAACACGAGGTTTTAGAGCAACCCATAGTGCAGGGGAGGTTTTGGCAGCCCTGTGATCCAGCCTGTTGCTCACCAAGAAACAGAGAAGCTGCAGAGTATGAAGAAACAGCAAAAGCATGTCAAAACCTTGGAGGGTTTTGCAGGGCTGGTAGTCACCCTCTGACACCGGGGTGGTGTCCCCAGATTAACAAATCTGCCAGCCTGCAGTCAAATAACCAAATCATCATCAGCTACCAAGGCAGAGAGGTCAAAAAAAAAAAAAAAAAAAAAAGAAAAGAAAAGAAAAAAAAGAAGATCTTTGCTTTTCCTGTGCACAGTGTCAGGTTTATATTCTTTATTAAAAAATGTAAACCAGTGATAAACGAAAAAGCCCCATGACCAGGCAGGTGCTGACAGGCCTTGTGGTTCCAGATGAGGGTGTTTTTACCTGCACTTTCCTGGGCTGGAGGATGCACAGGAACTATTTCAGCCTTCAGAGCACAAAGTGGACACATCAAGGCACTGCTGGGGCACAGATGTGATAGAGGACCAGAGGGTCATGTGCCATTAACATCCCAGAGCCAGCTGGAGCTGGGGTCTGTCTGCCCTTACCATGGCCCAGGCTCCGGGGAGGAAGAGCTGGGATGAAGGCTGCTGCCTTCCCACCACCCTTTGCTGGGAGTTCAGGAGGAAAAAGCCATTTCTCCAAAGGAAAGGTACCACCCTCTCTGGAACTCTGCTGTTCCTTTGCATGGGGGAGTTTCTGGAGGGGAAGAGGGAAAGAGAGCAACTAGATCAGTGAGAATTCCAGCTCCAGATCCGTTCTTATTTCTGAGCTTTTTATGTCTTTCCTTCCCTCCCTGTGCCCTGCTCATGTCTCCTCCTGTATCAGGACCCTGCTTCCAGGCAGGCAAACCCCAAGGCTCACTGCCTGGCTTTAATCCTTTCAGGAACTGTGAATTATCTGGAGGAGGAACAAGGCTTTGTTTCGCCGTCATTTCTCCGGGAAATAAGTTCTCCTTTCTGTGGAACTTTGCCTCGGCAAAGGCTTTTGCAGAAGCTCCTCTGGGTTCCAGTGTAGGTTCGAGAAGCTTGCAGGCTCTTGGTGTGCCCTGTGCTGCCAGAGCAGCAGGTGCTGCTGGAGCACTTGCAGTGACCCCACTTGGGTGGGTGCTGAGCCTTCAAGCTGAGTTTTGGGCCCCTCTGACCGCGTGTCCTCTCCCCAGCGGTGTTTGGGCAGCGCCTGGCAGAGACCATGGCCTACGAGCAGAAGTTTGGGCAGCCCCAGGTGCCCATCCTGGTGCAGAAATGTGCCGAGTTCATCCGGGAGCACGGGCTGAGCGAGGAGGGGATTTTCCGCCTGCCCGGCCAGGACAACCTGGTCAAACAGCTCCGCGACGCCTTCGACGCCGGGGAGAGACCCTCCTTCGACAGGTAATGCTGGGGGCCCCTCTCCCACCCCCAAATCCCGGGGGAGACAGCCAGTCTGACCCCCCTGCAGTGCCCTGCACCTTCCAGAAGGGCTTTTGGACAGCAGAAACCACAGAGGGAGGCACAGGCAGAGTCGGGGGCTGCCCAGATGAGATTCGTGCAAATAAAGGAAAGCATTTATGGAATCACGGGATTTGCTGAGCTGGAAGGGACCCACGAGGATCATGGAGTCCAACCCTTAGCCCTGCACAGGGCAGCAAGTAGGATTTGCAGGAGCAGCCTAGGAAGGAGCAAAGGGAAGAGCCTGCAGTGCCCATCAGCTGAGGGTTTAGAGAAAGGAGAGCAAGGAGAGGATCCCAAATGAGCTCAGAGCACACCCTGATGCACAGCAGAATTTATTCCTCTCCCTGCCAGCCCCCAGCCATGATATTTTCCTCCTGCTGCTTTTCCCTACGACACCACGCAGAGATGTGAGAGATTTTTGCTGCTGCAAGGCAGGTCAGGCCCCCCTGACTCTCTTCCTCTGCAGGGCCAAGAGGAAATGGAGAACTCCCAGAATCTGGGAGAGCTGCCTGGCCCTGCTCGTGGGTCCTGGAGAGGCTTTGGAGAGAGACATTTGCAACTGCTGCCTCTGCCATGGCCTGTGCAAAGTGAGAGGAGGAGGGTAAAGCCCTGGTGCTTCCCTTCCCAAAGGGATCCTAAAGGGATTCAGCTGCCCCTCAGGTGCCTCCCTGAACCCCTTGGGTTTGGCCTCCATTCCATAAGGAATTCCATCCCTCAATTCCCACCCTGCCCTGTTCACCTGTGCTGCCCTGGGGCTTCACCTCCCAGCTTGTGCTGGTGAAATCCATGATCCCGGACCTGGAATGATGGAAAAGTGGGTCCTGCCTTTGCACAGCACCACAAGTGAGGGGTTTGGCTCAATTCCTGCCCTGTCCTGCCCACCAGGAGACAAGGAGTGCCCAGGCTGCTGCTGTGTGTGAGGGACACACACTGGCTGTGGGGATGCCCCACTTGGGCAGAATTTGGGAGCTGCTCCCTATGGCAGCACCTGAGCTCTGAGAGCTGGGATGATCCTGGGAGGGGAGCCCCAAACCCAGGAGCTTCCCTGGATTTTTGTGCAGAACCCCTTGTCTAAGTGGTGTGCAGGGGCCTCCTCTGTCTATTCACCAGTCCCTACCATAAAACTTTTCCTACTTTAATCCAGTTTTTTTGGGAGAGATCTTTGACCTAAATCCCACTGCAAGTCAAAGCTGGGGAGGGCAAACAGGTATGCACTAAATAACGTGGCTTCAGAGCTGTCCAGTGGGTGAAGAAAGCTGATCTTAGGTTCACAGTGTGAAGGGGAGAGATGGAGACAACAGCATCTGACCAAGAAAGGGGCCTGTGTCGTGCCAGGGGCAGCTGCTGCTGCCTTGGCTCCTGCTTTGCCCCAAATCGTGATGGAGCAGCCAAGGAAAGGGACTGTGTGCCAGGGCCCGAGGGCAGGGAAGGGCAGCTGGGTAGAGCTGAGACAGTGACTGTGCCTGCTCAAAACTCACTCTTGGGAGAGAACAGGAGCCCTTGTACTGAATTTCTTGCTATCCCAGCTGAGACATTGGGACCTTCCCGACCCATGGTGGTGAAAACCTCCTCCAAACCTTTACTGTCCTGCCAGCTGGGGCCATGCCCTGGTTTGGGGTGCCCTGCCCTCCCCTGTGCCCACATCTGTGCAGGGAGCTCAAACAGAGCCTTGGGGCAGGGTTTAATCCCCTGCTGGGACCTCCTGGGGCTGAGTTTCCCCTGAGGGACCCTGTGGACCTTTCAGGGACACGGATGTTCACACTGTGGCCTCCCTGCTCAAGCTGTACCTGCGGGAGCTGCCGGAGCCCGTCGTGCCCTGGAGCCAGTACGAGGATTTCCTGCTCTGTGGGCAGGCACTGGATGCTGATGAGGCAAAGGTAGAGAGATGCTTTTGTTTTCCTCCTCCTGGCCTTAAAACCAGCTGTGTTTCACGTGCAGGGCTTTGTGGGGTGGAGGTGCTGGTGCATGTTTAGCTGGGCTTTATCAGCTGCTTAATTACTGAGCTCGGGGACCTTTGGGAGAAGAAGAACAAAAAAAAGAAGAAAAAAAAATATTAAAAAGGAAAACTCTCCCAAACCCAGTGGGGTTTCTTGACTGACCCTGCCAGGACCCTGCTCCATCTGGGGCCTCCCACGGGGTCACAGCCTCCTTCAGATCCCCACCTGCTCCAGCGTGGGCTCCTCCAGGGGCTGCAGGGGGGTCTCTGCACCCTGTTCTCCCCCAGGGGCTGCAGGGGACCCTCAGCTCCGTCTCCTGGAGCTCCTCCTGCCCTTCCTCCTGCCCTGCCCTGGGTGTCTGATGTTCCCATGGTCTCCCTCCACTCTTCCCTGGCTGGAATTCCTTCTGCTCAATCCCTTTCTGTTCCTCAGTCTGTTATCCCAGAGGTGTCACTGTCATTCCTGATGGGTTCATCCTGGGCCAGCAGCAGGAATTCCCTCCTGGAGCAGCTGGAATTGGCTCCACCAGACAGGGGAAGCTTCCAGCAGCTTCTAAGAGAAGCCACCCCTGTAAACCCTCCCCACTACCAAAACCTGGCCAAAGAAACCCACTCCAGGGAAACACCCCACATGATAATGAAAGCACACAGGCCAGCACCACGGATCTGCTCAGCTGGGAGCTCTGGCAACTGCAGTTCTCAGGTGTTCCCAGGGCAAATGTTTCTTGGGGGTTGTTCCACCTCGGGATCTTTGGGGTTAACAACGTCCTGAATGTTTATACACAAGAAACTCGAGGAGATGAGGCAGTTGATGAGGAGATCAGCCCTTTGCAAAGAGCTCCTGGCTGGAGGGGACCCTGCTCCTTCCTTTGCTGCTGTGGCCATGGGCTGCCTCTCCTTGCTGTGCTCCTCCATGTCCATCTCTCCTGATGGAGAAATGGGACTTCCAAGGAGAGCAAATGGCAAGAGAACTGAAATATCATGGAGTTGCCAAGGTGGGGAAAGACCTGTGATATCATCAAGCCCAACCATCAACCAGCACCACCACGTTCACCCCTAAACCACGTCCTCACGTGCCACATCCACGTGATTTTTGGGCACTCCCAGGGGTGGGCACTGGGAATCACCAAGAGGCAGGAGCGTAACAAGGGCGGGTGGAGTGGCCAAGAGCCGTTCTTGAGTCCAGGGGTGTCTGTGAATCTTTCTAGAGCTGCTCCTTTGCTTGCCTTTAGGGCCATCAGGAGCTCCTGAAGCAACTGTCCCTCCTTCCCAGAGACAACTACAACCTCCTCAGCTACATCTGCAGGTCAGTGCTGTGTGGACAGCTCGGATTTGGTCTTGGGGAGCAGAATTGTCACCCCAAAGGCCAAAGCTGCCTCCTCCAAGCAGAAAGAAGTCTTCTAAAGCCATGTTTTGGTTCCCATTGAGTCACCAGATTCTGACTCCTGCAAGGGGAGAATTTGAGCCACGGGGATCAACACCTTGACAGCGTTTGAGCATAAATCACTACCCTAAAACTCACTTACAAATCCCTGGGAGTTAAAACCAGGTGTAGTTTTCCTGGACAAAACCTGGTGCACCAAAACTTGTGGGTTTCACCCAGCCTGGGTGGGTTTATTCTGAGGTTTTCTGGGGGGGTTTCCCTTCCTTTTTGGTTTGTTTTGGAGGTGAGCAGCTCATCCCATGGGGGGTTTTCTGCTGACACCCAGCTCCAGTTCTCTGTTCTAAGGTGTTTCTGTCCTTGTGACTGAGAGGAAGAGCTGGAGGATCAGAAAATAACCAGGATTTTATACCAGTGGGTGTGAAAGGCTTTTTGCAACCTTCCTGCTCTGATGGGAAACATTTCCCCCTGAATTCTGGCAGGTTCCTACACGAAATACAGTTGAACTCCAGTGTCAACAAGATGAGTGTGGATAACCTGGCAACAGTGATCGGAGTGAACCTCATCAGACCCAAGATAGAGGATCCTGCAACTATTATGAGAGGTAAAAGGGACTCCTGGGATAACTGGCACTGGAGCACCTGGCATGCTGGAGCACTCAGGTGCATCCAAAGTCTTGAAAATGCAGTTTTTCTGTGGGTGGACTGATGGATATCAGCCAGAAAAGGGTGTGGGCACAGAAAGAACAGCAGAGCAGAGCAAAGCCATGTGCTACTGGCTGTAAAGGTGTCTATGGTGACAAAAAACACTGTTTATTCTCTCCAGAGAGCTCAAACAATCCAGGAATTTGGTGAGGTCATTTCTGTTGCTTAGAGCAGGAAGGTGTCAAATCCTTCTAAGAGAAACAAAGGAAACCCAGAGAAATTAGTGCTTAGCTGAGCCAAACTGTAACCCTGTGGGCAGGAACAGATGTAACAGAGCTGATAAAAGTTATAAGGCCAAAGGCTGCTTTATTCTACAGACTTCACATGCAAATTATGCAGATATTCATACACCCCATACCTGGGCTTGGTTGTTGAGCCGAAGAGGAACAAATCCTTATCCTACTCCTGCTGTTAACAGATATATGTAAATAATGTCTAAATATTAATATTTATAATTACATAATAATATCTTACAAATATGGTATATTTATAATTATACCAATAAATATATAATAAGAGGTTGATATAAAATAAAGGGAAATATAAAAATCCCCCCCTCTATTTGGCTTTATGATCCTGCTCCTCGTCCTCACCTGCAGCTCCATTTCAGGCACCAGAACCTCCCAGTGTGGGTGAGGGAATCCCTGTGAGCTGGGTTTGTCCCTGACAGTCTCTCACCCCTGCAGGCACTCCCCGGGTGCAGAAGGTGATGACTGTGATGATCAGTGACCACGAGAACCTCTTCCCCCTGTCCAAGGACGTGCCACTCTCCCCACCTGCCCCCCAAAACGACAAGAAAGCCCCTGTCCCTCGCAGCTCCGTGGGCTGGGGGGCTGCAGAGGACCCTGCCGTGCCCAGGGCCGTGATCCAGAGGAGAATGGTAAGGACAGATCCCCGGGGAAATAATCACCCCCACGTTTATTAAGTGTGTGATTAATTATGGCAGGCTCTGACAGGTCAGCGAGCCACTAAAAGCACTTGCTGGTAAAAGGGGGAAGAGCTGTGTCTGTCAGCTCTGGAATATTTACATCAGGTAAACGATGCAGATAAACTTTCCACTTTCCTGTGGAAAATCTGCTGTCCCGAGAAAAATGAAAATTCCCAATGCTTTTCATCTAAACAGCTGAACAGATGAAACCTTTTCAGCTCAGGCTGGTGAAGGCAAAACACTGAGGATTAAAGGCTTTTCTCGGAAGAAATATCTGCAAAAAAATCTTTTTAATGGGAAACAGGGTCCAACCTAAAAGAATTTTAATGGCAAACTGTGGCCGTGTTCAGATGTGGCTTTTGGAGGTCTTGCAGTGCCAGCAGTGGCTACAACCTGTGTGCTGCCAGGGCAGGACCAGTCTCTCCTAACGCTATTCCCTGCTTTCCAGAGGGATGACCCGAATTCCAGCGGTGCCCCTGGACCAGCTGCGAGCTCGAGGGAAGATAAGGAGCCCAAAGATACCATGGGAACGTGGAAAATGGAGCCAAGGAAAAGAACTCAGACTTTACCGAACAGGAAATCTTTGCTGGCAGCGGCTGCCCCGGGGGACAAAGGCAGCCAGGAGAAAAGGGATGTGTTCGCCAGTGACTTCTGGAAAAGCTCCCCCGGGAGCAGCTCCCGCCCCGTGCTCCCCGACGGACACAAGAGAACGTTGTCTCACGATCTTTTTAAGCTGCTCGACCTCCACCGGGCTGCGACCTGCGACAACATTCCCCCCTCCCCGCCGGAGAGCGGGGACGGCAGCGGCTCCAGCCCCAGCCCCTGCAGCAGCATCTCCGACAGGGAATTCCTGCCCTGCCCCAGCCCCAGCCACGAGCCCAGGGAACCAGCCAGTCCCGCCACTGAGCTGCCCAAGCCCGACCAGGAGAGCGGGGAGTTCCTGCAAAAAGCGGTCCTCAGGCTGGAGAGGGAGATGGAGGCACAGAAAAACGACTACGAGGAGCAAATTAAGAGGTAACTGCTCCTTCCTTTCCGGGGAGCAGGAAATCTGCAGCTCGGGTGGTGACAGCAAATGTTGGACAGATTTATGTGCCCATAATATCATACAGTATGCAAGAGTAATGATTCATGCTAAAATACAGTATTTAGTAGGCTTTCTAAAAATCAATTTATTGCGTCTGCTGCACAGTCATGACACAGTTACTAATGTTAAATTACCACAATATTAATACTTTATATTTCTTATCATATTACTGTATGGCACTGCAGTGCTCCTGCCATAATTAAACTGTCCTAATTCCTATTATTACCTTAATCCTGTACCACCATGCTTCCCAGAGTTCAGCAGTAGCATTGTGACACTGTCAGCTGTACCCATTTCATAGTTATTATATTATCCCTATTATCCCATGATCAATGCACATATTGATTTATTGCATCATTTTATGTGGCCATGGAGGGATTCAGGCCAGGACCTTTGGCTTGTTTTATTCCTTAATGGCACAGAGGGCGGACCCCTTAAGAGCCAAGTGCTGGTGTCCTGCACTTTTCTGATCCAACCCTTTCATGCTCCACTTTTCTTTGCAGTCTCCAGAAGGAAAACTACGAAGTCTGGGCCAAAGTGGTGAGGCTGAACCAGGACATTGAGAGGGAGAAGAAGAAGTCTGAGGAGCTGCAGCTGAAGTTGATGAACGTGGAGCGCTCGCGGGAGGACTTGGAGGAGAAGAACAAGAAGCTTGAGGAGGAGCTGAAAAAATTAAGTGAACCCACAGGCAAAACTGGTGCCAAAACCAACTAGGAGGAGACAGCCAGCTTTGCACAGGCACAGAATGCAGCTGCACAAATCCACAGGAATTTCCAAGCAGGTTCTGGGCCAGGGACTTGTGTTGTCCAGTGTCCTTCTACCGACCACGGGCCTGTTCAGAGGGAGGAGTCCAGAGTTCAGAGGCTGCTCAATGCTCTGAAAATGGAACTTTCAACAATATCCCTTAGCTTTCTTTGGTGTGTTTATCTCAACTCCTCTTTCAGCTGCTCAAGTTACCTGGAGAACAGGCCAATACTTCCTGCTGCTCAGTCAGAATGTCTTGCACTTGGGAGTTTGGGTGGTGGACACATTTTCCCTTTACAGAAAGAAATCCCTCCTCCAGCCCCCTGGCTCCTTGCTGGGGGTCCCCACCCTGCAAAACATCCATGAATCCTGGATCCAGGGAGACAGAGGAGCCCCAAGGTCCAGGATGGCACAGCCCACTGCCTGGTGGGCTGCAAATGCTTCAGCACCTCAGCTGAGGGTGTTCATGTTGATCCCACAGCTGGTTATTGCTCTTATAGAGCAGGACAAGCCCAAAGAGCTCCTCAGGTCAATCAGAGATCTCCTGCAGCATCCCCTGCTGTGATCATCAACACCAAGGCTCCAGCTGGAAAACCCCAATATCACAGAAACCTCCCAGTTCAGGGGCTGTTCAGGTATTTGAAGATATCCAGCACAGCTGACAAAGAGCACTTTCACACACCCTTACCTGGAGCTCTTTGTGCAGAGGGAGTCCATCAGCCACTTTCCCAGCACAGAAAACGGAGCTGCTGCAATTTCCCTGATGGGCAGTTTTCAAGGAAGGGCAGATCTGGATTCATTGACTGCCCCTGCTTTGGTTTCTACAGCACAGAACAGGATTTCCTCAGCCAGCTGGTGGAAACCTGGGTTTGCACCCCAACCATGATGCTGGGGCTCTCCCCAGCACCTGCTGCCATCAGCATAAAGACAAACTGGACCCCAAAAATCCCACTGTGACTATTTATGACCTTGTCTGCTTGTTCCCACCCCTGCCAGCCAGCCGTGGCTCCGGCAGTACCACGGCGCTGCCACAGCTTTTCGGGGGAGGAAAGAAAAATAGCAGGACTTTGCAAGCAAACCTTTTCACTCCTCCTTTCTGTTCTGTCAGCTCAGCCTTCATGGGGATGGAAAAGAGAAAACCATGGAGACCTGCAGGAGTTTTCAAGCAGCACCGACCACGGGTGCCTGTGCCAAGCACAGGGAGGTGAATCCCAAAACACTGGGTTTGTGCTGCTGAGGCCTTGGCTTTGATGAGGCAAAGCTGTGTTCAAGGCAGGCTGCAGAGCTGTCTGACAGAGCCTGGGGAGGAGAAAGAACTGGTGAGAGGAAGGGACACAGAGGAAACTCCGTAAAACAAAGGGAGATGGGAGTGGGAAAACGCTGTTGGAGAATAAAAGTCAGTGTTGGGTATAAAGCACTTGCTGCTCTCAGCCTTGCTGGGTGTGGGGGATGTGTCTTGTTTAGCCCTAAAGCTGAGCCCAGACTCAGTCTCAGGTTCAGTTTGGTGCACTGAACCCACGTGTGCTCAGCTGGGGGTACAAAGTACTGGTGAAGGAGAGGTTTGTGAAAGTCCAACCCATAGGTAGCTCATGGGACCTATGGATGGTGACTCTGGGTGCTCTTCCTTTCCATGGGATCCCCAGAGACTACACAGCTCCTCCCTGCCCTTCCCACAAACCTTCCCACCACGGAACTGAACTTTCTGGAGGCCTGTGTGGGCACAATGTGCAAAATCCCAGTGCCTTCCCAAGGACCCACAGCCAAGGTCCTGTGCTCTTCCCGGGGATCAAATCCAAGTGCAGGGTCTCAAACTGGAGTAGAAAGTTTCAAATCTGACTGAAACTTTTCAAATCTCAGTCCTGGTGATCTGAAATCTCGGTGAGGATCTCAGTAGCCCCCAGCATTGGACCAGCAGATCTTAGTTTAATTTTTTTACCTTTGCAAGAGGCTCATCACTAATCTGAGCGTGAGGCTCAGGAGTCATTTGGGAGAAACTTCTCCCTCGGGCGTAGGAGAAACTCTGACCATCCAGGCTGGAAATGCCACACGCTCCTTTCTGCAGAGATCAAAAGTGTGAAGAGGCAAATAATTCCCTCACAGCAGATTGTAGTGACGTGCAAAGGCTTGGCTGAGGCTCAGAGACCTCCCCGATTAGGACAAGTGCACGTTATTTTAGTGTAAACTGTGCATTCCTGCACTTCCGCTGCAGAGAGGCCAAACAACCTCGTGGCTGCTTCTGGAGATCAGAGTGACTTCTTTGAAGATATTCCAGCCATTAACATTTGGAGTGTTTATAGAGGTCATCTTTGAAAGATAGGCTTTGCAGTGGAGGTCAGGTGGGCTGGAAATTCCTCAGTGCCTGGAGGGAGGAGCAGCCTCGGAGAGCATTTTTATTTTTATTTTTTTTATTTTTTTTTTTTTCTCTGCAGCCAAGCCATGAGGCTTTGTGGGGAAGGAGCAGCAGAGAAAGTGTCTCCTGCACCTGGAGCAGGGGCTGCTGCTCCTCTGTGCTGCAAGGGGCAATGTAAACTCATGGAGGGCTGCCTGGTTCCTTTTCAGCTCAGCAGGATTTGGGTTTTGATTCTGGATCCCCTAGAAAACCTGAAGGTACTACAGTCGTGTAAAGGCACAACAGACTGTCCGCGATAGAGAATAAAGAACAAATCCTACAGAAAGATCCTTTTCAACCCTGCCCTGGGCACTGTGGGCTTGGAAACTGCCAAAAGGGCACCTTTTCACCCCCTTAACCCTCACAGTGCACAGCCTGAGGACACGAGAGCATCACCGAGGTGACAAACCACGAATCAGAGGGAGGATTTTCCTCTCCATTTGAAGGTGACACAACTTTCCACATTAGAGCCATTAAACCACAGACCTCAGTGCATCTAAAGCTGTTCAGTCATGCATTTTGGGGTGAAAATATGACACCTTTTGGGCTATAATGTCAGTCCTCTCACTGTTGGGGATTCTTTGCGTTGGAGCAGAAAACCTGCTGTGCTCTCCTCAGGTATTTCCTGAATTAATTTAGGAATTCACTTCCTTGTACCCGGGGGTCTGGAAGGCGTTGAGAGGCGAGAAAATAAAATGATCCTTCCCACATTATCCCCCTCTGGATCCTGAGCCAGCCACACTTATTCTGCCTTATCCCCTCATATTTATCAAAGTTGCATTTTTGGCACCAGGGGAACTTTCCCTTTTTAGCCTGGCCCCTGCTCAGAGGAGCTCGTTGTTGGGGGAGGAGAGGGGGACGTGCGGGAAGTGTCCGGCTCTCATTGAGGGGGGATTGTCCCAGCCCCAGGAGAAATGGGAACATCTTGTTCCCCCTCCAGCAATTCCAGAGTGCTCAGTCTGTCCTTCCTTTACGTGGGAGCTGAAAGATCCCCCCCGGACCAGGAGACTGAGGGCATGAACAACTGAGGTGGGGAGAAAAACATCTCCCAAATTCTGGGAGCAGCCCCACTGTCCCACTTTCCCTGTGCTTTCCTGCCACCTTGCTGCAGCACAGGGATGCCACAGCTGGCCTGGAGGAAAAATAACCTGGGAAAAAGCAAAAAGCAGCATCCTGGTAGCACAGGGACAGTGTGGGCAGCAGGAAGCAGCCACAGGGCAGCAGGGGCAAGAGTTGTCCAAATAAGCACTTCTTTGGAGAAAATCCTTGTCTAGTCCCCCAAAAAACCCTGAGTTGCACAAGCTGGGAGATGCCCTGAGCACTTGCATGGTGAATAATGCACAGAGGCTTCAGCTGGGACAGCTTCTTCCCTGGATAGTTCGTGTTGCCAGACAATGCCACCACGGGCATTGTCCCCACCAAGAACAGTTGGTTCACCGAGTGCTTTCTTTGCAAGGGTGTTCTCAGGAGATAATTCCCACAACCAGAGGTGCTCAGTGGTTAACTGGGAGTCAGGTAAGGTTTGTAACTTCAGCTGAACACAGAGGGCTGAGCTGGGTGTGACTGTGGGGCAGAGCAGGGCCCTCAGTGGCGCTGCCACCGCCGGACTGCAGGGTGTGCTCGGCCTTTAGCAAACACCAGAGAGCTCAGCAAGCTGAACAGAGAGCTGGGCAGGAGGGAAATACCATCCCCATCCCCAGCCCATCCTGTGGGGAAGCCTCACAGAAAGCCCTTTTCAGGCATAAACCCTGTCCCAAATGCCTCCCTGTGCCCAGAGCCCTGCCCAGCTCGGGGCACCCGAGTGGTGTGGCCGGTGAAAATTTGCTTTATCACGTGTCAAACCACTGGGATATTTCAGCCCTTCTCGCACGACGTGCTGATAACGGGGATGGGGACAGGGCAGCAGGAATCTCACCAGCTGGCCCAAAGCTTTGCTGCTTCCAGGGAGCTGTTTCCAAGCCAGTGGGTTTCCGAAGCAGCCCGGGGGGCAGAGGCCAAGCTTCGACCTCTCACTGACAAAACAAGGGTAAGTGTCAGTTTGGCACCTGCTCCCTGAGCATGTGAGAGGTCAATCTTTGCTTTCCCCACAGCATTGCCTCGTTTCCTTCCTCATCCCCCTGATAAAGGCTGGCACAGGCTGCCACCCAGCCTGAGAGTCTCCCCTTGCCCTCCATGTGCTCTGGATGAGATCCACACTCAATCCCGAGGGCCACTGGAGGTTTTGAGTCTTCTCAGTGACACCTTTACCCTGTGTGTCCCCTCCTGGGGCTCAGAGGGTGGATTTTTGGATGCTGCTTAAGTGTTGCCTTCTCATGCATCCAACATTTCTGATGCCACTGAAACTCTGGTGCTCGTTTTAGGTGCTGAGTTCTGTGGAAATGCCATTCCAAAAGGAGTCAGGAGGTCAGCCAAGCACCCCAAGGACAGTTGTTCCCAACACAACAACAGCTACAGACAGTGAAAGGTCAAAATGTCCACTGGAAACTGGAGTGTTGTCACACCCTGGAAGAGATGTTTCCATTAGGGGAGTGGGAACATCCTGCTCCTTCCCTGTATTCCTCCTATCCAGTGTAAATAAAAAGCTCTGTAAAGTCTGAAATGGGGATAAATCCCACTCACAGTTTGCAGAAGGCATGTTTAGAAACTCATTAGCTCCAAAAGACAGGATCTTTCCCCCAGCTGGCAGTGGAAGGGCATTGGCTGGGGGTCAAGGATAGCACAAGAAGGTATGGAAAGGTATCAGCAGATTAAATTGCTGTCATCCACTCTGACTCGCTTGTGCTCGCTCAGACATCAACCCTCCCCGATGATGGCAGCAGGGGTGGCTTTAAAAATAAAATTGCAGCAGAGCCTTTGTTCCATTTATCCCTTCGCTGTGCAGGAATCACGTGCAGGAACAGCAGCTGGGGCGAAGCTTCCTCCCATCCCACCCAAGGGGGAGAGGGAATTTCATGTGCTCTGCACCCGCGGTGGTTTCAGCACCCTGGTGAGGGTCGGAGTGTTTTTGCTTCTCCTGCCTGACCTCCCCACCCTCTTTTAGCTTCAACACCAGAGCAAGGAGCCCTGTGGAGGTGACCCTGCACCAGGCAGAGTCTGCAGCAGGGAGCTCAGCACCCACCAGTCAAACCAGACTAATTCAGCCTTCAGTCCCAGTGAAGGGCATCCCAGGGAGGTCACAGGTATTTACTTTCCAAAATGCAGCACACAAATAACAAATCCTTTTGAAAATGTTTGCAGGGCACACACGAGGCAGAGCCAGACCAAGTCTTGGGAGACCTGAATTCCATTCCATAAATAAATCAACACAATCTATAAAAGTTTGTGGTAATAACTTGGTCTCCAGCCTCGCCAGGTGACCTTCATTGTATTAACCTGGGGCTGGAGCTTTGAGGCACAAGTGTTGACCACACCGGTTCCTTCCCTGAGAAGAATGGTGCAGAAGGAGGATGGTGATTGACAGAAGAGCAGCTGGGAGTGAAGGGAAAGGTGCAGTTGTTCACTCCCAGAGGTGTTTTGTGTCCCAGAGGGTCCCCCAAAGGCCGCTCACCCTGTGTGTGCCAACCACAGTGGGCGGCAGCTCTGGCTTAACCAAGCTCTGGCTTAACCAAGCTCTGGCTTAACCAAGCTCTGCCTTAAAGTCACTCCTCTCTCTTGCAGTCTGACAGGGGTTAATGCAGATCCCTGAGGCCCTTGTCTAAACAGTTTGCCTGCCCTGGAGCTCATTAGTGCTGCAGGCAGTGCCCTGAGCAGAGTCAGGGAGGCTGGTGTGTGGCAGCCCCTCAGGAAGGACACTTGCCCTGCCAAGCATGGGCTGCTCTGCTCCCCTGCCATTAACTCCTGCTCAGGGCTTATCTCAAACCCGCTAATTAGGGTGCACAGAGGAAGCACAAGACATGCAATCAATATTATTGGGCCGAATTCGCAGCTGGTGCAAGTTGTCGATGGGCAAGAGGGGTGGGAAAGAACAAGAAACCCTGTGAGCTGGAGAAATGCCGAGGGAAAAGGAGGGAGCTCAGCAAGGAAAGGAGCTGTGGATGAAAGGAGATGGCTTTCCCTGCCAGAACAACTTCAACAGTGGTACAAAGCCCTGAGGGAAATTTTGGATAGCAGGTTGTATTTGCACAATGTTTGTGTCCCTCTCAGCAGCGACCAACTCCCCTAAGTCAGAATCAAATCCCTTCAGCTCTTTCAACAGCTGCATCAACCCAGGAGTCTCCAAATGCTGTGGGACTCTGCTGTGGATCCCCACTGCCATTTTAACCCAGGGGGAATTCAGGGTGGGGTTCCAGAGGGTGGATGTGCTGAGGGGCACAGTGAGCAATGGCTGGTGATCCCAGTGCTCTAGAACTGCTGAAAGGGCTCCTCGTTCCTGCAGTACAACCTGTGCTCTGCTGCAGCTCAGCTGGGCCACGGGTCAGGCTGGGTGGAGGCTTCTCTGGGCCAGGATGTGGAGCTGGGCATCCAAAATCGTGGAATCACAGAATGGTTTGGGATGGAAGGGACCTTAAAGCCCCTCCAGTTCCACCCCAGGGGCAGGGACACCTTCCACCAGCCCAGGTTGCTCCAACCTGGCCTTGGACACTTGCAGGGATCCAGGGGCAGCCACAGCTTCTCTGCCCAACCTGTGCCAGGGCCTGCCCACCCTCAGAGGGGGAAACTCCCTCCATCCATTTAACCCAAATTTATTTTCACCTGAATTTTATAAATAACCTAAAACCTGGGGGTGATAAAAGCAAACAGAGCACCATCAGCTCTTCAGTTTTGCAGCTTTGCTTTCCCACTCTTCCTGATTAGCCAGCGGTGACAGCTCAGGAAACGGATTCCACCAAATCTCACAACAACCGATGTGAGCTGCTCTAATCTCTGGGGAGATAAGGAGTTGCTACAGCAAAGCCAACATAAACCTGAGCTCTGGAAGGCTGGGCTGTTGTTTAGCCCCTGTTGCTAGTCAGCTACTGTACTTGATTTCAGAGACCACCCTGTATTTAAACCTTCTCACTTAACTCAACACATATATTTTCAACACCATCTGAAGCTGCCAGCCTGGACAGCCTCAGTCACACGGGGCTGAAGGACATTGTTTGGGGAGCTCTGGTGCTGCAAGAGCCTCCCCTCAGCCCGAAGCCGCTGCAGACACGAGTGACAGCAGCTCCTGCAAAACAATCATGGTAATACTGAATTAATGGTCCTGCAGCTGCCCATCTAAAATAAAATACAGTCTATTCTCTTCGCTGGCCTTCACAGAAAGTGTGATATTTGGAGGTAGGGACCCCCTTTCTTTTCAGGAAGTGTTGCTCCCTGTCACAGAAACCCACTCTTCTCATATAATTTCCTTTATTGCCAACATGTTGATTGCTTTTATCCCTCATATTTCCTCTGTTTACTTAAAAAAACGCAGTCAAAGGTCCTGCTAAGCCCTTGGAATGCTGAGCAGGAGGTGGATCAGTTTGTGATGGGCAAATGTACCAACAGCAGAAAACAAGTGAGTTTCCTATTCCCAACAGGAGCTCTTTTGCCCTGAGCTGGCTATTTTTGCAGGATATTTTGCAGTAGGGATGTTTGCAAAGCTCTTCTGTATTCTCTGGCATTATCTGCCCCAAGAAGTACCTCAGTTTTCAGGGAGAACACATCCATATCCCACAGAGTTCTGCCAGCAGTGTTGTGTGGTGGGTCGGGGTTTGAAGAAGAAACTTTCTCAGCTCATCATCAGCTCCAGTTCTGCTCTCACTGACATATGAAGTGACTCCCTGAGGGGCAGGAGGGTGAATTGGGATTTCCTAGGTTGCATCTGAGAGCAAAACCCCTCAGTTGCTGCAGGAGGAGTCCAGGGGAGGAGCAGGGAGAGCTGGACCCCCTTCCACGATTCATCTTCTTGACAAGGGTACCGAAAGGTGGGCCTTTCCACTTTCAATGAGGGAAAGAAGCAGCAGCTCCAAGGGCTGCTCCTTCCACTGCTCTCCACGGCCCTGCCCTTCTCCAGGAAGCTGCTCCTGCCTGAGGAACAGACAGGACGTGCCTCCAGTCCCGTTCCCCAGACCGAGGGACAGCACCCGGAGCGTGCCTGGGATGGGGAGGGAAGGGGGAGAGCCAGGAGGGGAGGGGGAAAGGAGAGGGAGCCAAGATGCCCAGCAGCCAGATTTGTTCCCAAAATGCTCCCTGGGGGCTGTGAGGTCATTCCAAAGCCCATCCCTGTTGACTCTGATTAACCTCCTGCCTTTGGAAGTCGCTGCCTTTGTGGTCTGGGTTTGATTTTTTTCAGTAGGTGTCTCTTTTCCAGTGGGCTTGTAGGGCAAAAATTTCCTTTTTGTTCTTGTTAAGAAGCTTTTAAAGAAGTCTTCCAAAATCTTCCCAATATCTTCATAGGTACTAGAAAGAAATTCCTCCCTAGGAGGGTGGGCAGGCCCTGGCACAGGTTGGGCAGAGAAGCTGTGGCTGCCCCTGGATCCCTGGAAGTGTCCAAGGCCAGGTTGGACAGGGCTTGGAGCAACCTGGGCTAGTGGGAGGTGTCCCTGCCCTTGGGGTGGAACTGGAGGAGCTTTAAGGTCCCTTCCATCCCAAACCATTCTGTGATTCTGTGATTCCAAGTTCCTTTGCAGAGCAGCAGCTCTTTTTTCACTTGTCCAGGGGTGCTGGGCCATCACCTCAGCTCCTCTTTGGGTGACAGCTCTGCCAGCTGAAGGTGTGAGCAGCCCTGACAGCAGCTTCAGACCAGGCTGTCACAAACCTGCCTCTTGTGTCTGGAGGATGTTCCAGGCAGACACATTTTTGGGGGCTTTTGCTCCTGTGCCCTGCCAAGGCTTTCCCTCAAATCTGTCTCGTTCCACACCCAGGGAAATCACACCTGAGCAGGTCAAAAAAAAAACCCCACCTCATTATTTCTCCTTTTAACTTCAAAGCAGGAGCTTGGAGTAAGATGAGGGTCGTGTTTTGTGGCTGGTTTGTGCTTTCTGTGACCAGAAGCAGCTCCCTGTGCTCTGCACTCCTGACATTGCCTGTGCTAGAAACACACAGCTCTGGCCAAAATGCTGCTCCCAGCACTAATATCCAACAATAATGCTCTCCACAGAATAAACCTCTCCTTCCAAGGGGCGCTGATAAGAATTTCCATTTTTAGTCGAGGGCAAATGAACCGTTCAGCCTTTTATTTGTTGCTGCTGCAATTGAAGAGGGAGCAGAAGCTAATTTTTTAACTTTTCCTGTAAATAGTGCATTAATGAAGACAGATGGGTCAGCAGTATAAACAAAAGCTCTATCTCAAGCTGGTTTTGTTCTGGTTTTGTTTCCCAATATAGTAAGCAAACCACCATCCCCCTGGTTCCCATCCTATTAACCGTGTTTGCACTCCAAATGTTGAACCGGGTCCTGAGGAAGTTTAAATTAACACTGGGCTGTAGTTTTTCAAACACTCACAGCAGATGTTCAAGTGCCAGGAAATCTTCCTGTTTTGTTTTTTTTTTCCCCTCCTAAAAATGAATAGATTTTACATTTTTTTTTTGTGGCTCAGCGTGTTTCAAAGAAAATACCAAACTGCACCTCTCCCTGTAGGTGACCCAGGCACCAGAACTGCCCAGGGCTGGCAAAACCTGCGTGATCCTTTGGGATTTCTACACTGCTGGAGGCTCTGGCTTGCTTTGAGCAGCCCAGGAAGGGCAGTGCAGCTGCTGCTGCTTGGGAGGAGAAGCTGGGAGTAAGTTCTGGCTGCTGCTTTGGGTGATGGTTTCTTTAGGAGAGGATTTTCCCTAAGTGACCTCGGTTTTTAGGGAGGTTCATCCTCCTGTCCTCAGCTCCAGCTCACCTGGCAGGGCACAGTGATGGTGGATGGATGGATGGGTGGATGGATGGATGGATGGATGGATGGATGGATGGATGGATGGATGGATGGATGGATGGATGGATGGATGGATGGATGGATGGATGGGTGGATGGATGGATGGGTGGATGGATGGATGGATGGATGGGTGGGTGGATGGATGGATGGATGGATGGATGGATGGATGGATGGATGGATGGATGGATGGATGGATGGAGGGAGGGAGGGATGGTAAGACAGATACTTCAATATTTTTCCAAACCTTTCTGAAATTCAGATGCAATTTAAGATTAAACTCAAGCATCTGCTAAGAGGTTGATATGAAATAGATCAGAGGTAAAAGGAAAATCAATGCACACCAGTATTTAATGTGACAAATAAGGTTTTTGAAAACAGAAGTCACAGTATTAATGTAGATGGATGGAAGGAGGGAGTAAAGAAACAAAGGAAATGAAAACATGCAGTGGAATATTTTTTTTTTTCAGGGGCTTGGAACATTTTTCCAGGGAGTCCTGACATTAGCAGCACTCCCAGCTGAGCCCTGGCTCTTGTCACACACTCACCATGTTATTTGTGAGTGTCATGTCTATTTGGACAGGGGCATTTAAAGCCAAGCACTTCTGAGCTTGCAGAAACAACCTCAACGTGCCACTCTTTATAAAATAACTGCCCCCCATTCCTTTTTGGTGGCATTTTGTCCAGTGTCTGCCATCAGCTGCCCCAACATCCAAAGGCAAGGGAAAAGGGAGGTGGGCTTTTGCTCAAAAAAAATTCATAGTGATTATAGGCAATTACAGTGAGTTACACACTATTTTTAAGGCACAATCCCCCGTTCAGAGATGTTGGTGCTGTCAGGAAAGGGCAGTGGTGCAAAAAGCAAA